>JANATG010000011.1:30000-1230000 GCA_029449235.1 Linnemannia schmuckeri | reverse complement strand
ATAAACGGGTGTCACGTTATCATCCACAGAGTGTGGTTGTAGTTCTTCACGTTGCGGGTCAGAATCGCGTGGCATTCGTTCTGTGGTGGAGGAAGAAGGTGTGCCACTTCCTTCTCTGAATGCGGGCAGGTCCTTTGATGGTTTGAAGCGCTTTGTCTTTTTCTTTCTCCGCTGGTTCCTGTCTTCTTCGTCGCTTGATGCTTCTCGAGCCCACTTCGATGTAGCCGCACCGTCCATCGTTGCTGCTGTTTGCTGTGATTCTCTGTGCTGGTTAAAGGGCAAGGTTACATGCGTTTCTTGGTTTCTTGTCAGACGAAAGCGGCTTAGGCTACTAAAGCAGTCACTCGCACGCTCTCTCGTTGGAAGCAAACAAGCTTCAACACCACCACCTCTTGAGTTCATCTTGCTTTGTTTTCTTCCTTCTTTTACTTTTACTTCTTCACCCCCCATCATCATAAATAGGACATCTCTTTGCTCCCTTTCTACCTTCTTTTTATCTTTTTGTTCGTTTCTTTCTTCATCTTCTTTCTTCCCTTTTCTCCTTACTACCGCATTGATTCCGTCTCGATCGTTCAACACGTCCACTCGTTTACCTTTTCATTCTCAGCATCGTTCTTTGAATCCCACGCTTGCTCGCATTTCTTCATTACGCGACGGCGCTGGCACTTTCTTCACATCCACCTCCCCCTTGTGTTGACAATCGGCTGAACCGGCGTTGCTGAAAATATTACCTGCATCAGTCACCACTCGATCATTATTTTCTCACGTCGACGCTTTTTTTTTTTTTTTTTTTTTTTTTTTTTTTTTCGCCTCTATTTTCCCCCTTGCTCGCTGCCTTTCAGCATTGTTGTTGTCCATTAACCAGTCAATAACATGTCTACCCCTGAACCCTTGTCCCCGTCCACGACCACCGCACCACGGTCAACTTCGCCTGATCAAGCCAGCCCAATAAGCTCAAGTCATCCACACAACCACGAATCGCACCCTGCTCAAGCCCCAGATGAGCGCACATTACAGGAACCAAAGAGCCCTGGAGGGACTAATGGCGCCACTACCTCATCGACCACGCCTGTCGAGGCCTCTTCCGAGTCGTCAAAGGCACCTTCTCGGAAAAAAAAGTCAAAAGCGGTTGTGACAGCCCCTTCTCCTGTACAGCTCCACGAGCCACTCCAAGCACTACCCGTCTCGACTCCATTGCCAGACCTCACAGACTTTAATTTGCGCTCAGAGCAACTCAGAAACCCTCTGTTTGTCGCGATCTCCAAGGTCCTAATTGTGTATGGAAACGCATGGCAGAGCGCGAATGATCTTGTTGGTAAGTGATAGAGGTTGAAAACCTCATACAGTCTGCATACCTGTCGCGAGTCATGCCAAGTTCAGAATGTTACAATACAGATTGCGCTAACTCATCACTCGTATCGCTGTTTGCTTTCTATTTTCATTTAGATGGTATTCGACATTTCGAGCTGGCCAACCTAGGGTAAGAATACAAGCAAGTGATGTGATTCAGCAGCCTCAGTCATTAAATGCGTGACTACACTACTTTCATGCATTAACCAAAATAACGGGCCTTTTCAACTTATTAGAGGTCGAACACCAAAAGGAACTGTACAAGGCGCGATTTCTACAGCGTTGGCGCTCTCGGCGGCACTGAAAACATTCGAACCTATCGAGAAGCAAAAGATGAACAGCACAACATACTACAGGATGGCAGAGCAGGCCCTGCTCCCCTCGGAAAGCGGCGACACGGATCCATCTGACACAGGTAATACATGCTCTTATGCGGCATCACTTTGCGAGCACACTTGTCAAGATGCGTACGCGGGTCTTTTTTTTTTTTTTTTTTTTTTTTTTTTTTTGGAATTTTTATCCCCTTGCTAATCACAACCACATTTATAAATTACGATCAATCAGAAAAAAAGGGCTCTAAGCCCAAGGCGCCAGTCACCAACGCACGACGCAAAGTGAAGCGATCAACCAATGGCGAAAGCTCAACCCACACCAAACGGAGAACAGTAGCTGCATGGGACTCAGACACAATGAGCTCGGACAGCTCAGACGAGGATGGAAATCACAAGGCATCAAACGGCCAATCCGGTTCACCCTCTTCGTCAAAGAGAGCTCGCACAGGCTCACCAAATTCAAGCTCAACGCGTCCAAAGGTCAAGGAGATGCCCAACGGCCTCAAGAAACTCCCCAAGGGATACGTCTACGACACTGAGATAAACCAATCCGCTTTGATGAACTTGTCTATCAACCCATCACAAACAGGAGAGTTCATGGCACATCTCAGGTATATTGTCTGCAGATACTGAGGGCACTTGACACTGTTGTTACAATCTTACAGGGGTGCAAAATTGTATAATAATTTTATGTCTTCATTTAATTTTACAATAGGGGTCAGAAGGCACTAGAGAAGAACGACTATCCCGACAAGCGCGCTGAATACGGGGTGGATTTGACAAAGGAGCCCTCGATGTTTGCAGTCGAGCAGCAGGTCGGTTATACCTATCCTCGACTTCGAACCAGTGGACGCGAACGACTGCCAAAGACTGACTGCGAGGACGGATATGCCGTGGCGGACTTGAGGCACGAAGGCGGCTTTCTTGGACGGTTATTCTGTATTACGGATGGTCATGGAGGCCGAGCATGTTCGTCCTTTGTGATTGCAACGATACCCGGCGCGATGCAGGTGATCTTGGGCAAGTACCGGCCTGAAGATATCTCTCTCCCAAGTGTTCAAGAACTGGTCAAGAGTCAGATAACAGAGGCTGTTCGGTTGATTGACAAGGAATATTTGGACTATAAGAAGCAACAGTATCTCCTCTACAAGGCCAAGAAGATTCCTCACGATCCTGGTAGCGATGGCACGACTCTTATTGTCAACATCTTCATCGATAAGTGGGTCATCTGCATCAATGTGGGCGACAGCAGGTCCATGCTTGGATCGCGGGATTCAATCGGGCGGTGGAACGTCGAGTTTGCCAGCGAGGACCACACGCCTTCCTTGGAACGCCTAGCCCAGACGATCTATGCCAACGGCGGCGAGTTTGTGACGCACGACGACAAGGTGATTCGGTTCGACCCTACGATCAAGAACGACAAGAAGCACCGCCAATCCCTGAAGGAGGCCAGGATACGAGTCAAAGACGGCGCCTCGAATTTGTATGGTATCCCCTATCGAACCAGGAACGGACAGTGCGCATCTGTCAACCTGGGCGCCTGCATCGGAGATGTATTATACAAGTTGGATCCCGTCAACCCAGTGCTGAGCTGCAAGCCGGACATCACCTTTATCGACATCACCAGCATCCAGCATGGCTATCTTTTGATGGCATCGGACGGTCTTTGGGATTATGTTCAGCGTGGAGGAAAGATCCATGAGCAAAACTCAGCAGTCTGCCAGTTTGTGGGCGACAAGATTGACCGAGGCTGGAATTATCAGAGGATTGTGTGCACTCTTGCTGACCGTGAGGGGATGAACGGTCTGTATTCGGACTCTATTCAAGAGTACGACGATTTCACAGCGATCCTTGTGAGCATTGGCGAGCCGCAGCCAGTGCCACAGCTGTCGCTGACAGGGTCTGAGGGAGTTGGTGAGCCGAAGGAAGTGGTCGATGTGTCTGCAGATCAAGGCGAGAAACCGGTGGCGAAGATCGAGGAGACGCGTAATAGTCAAAGAGACAAGGAGGCCCAGGAGGATCAAGAGAACGGTGAGACAGCGACGGGCGCCATGGCATTAAAGGAGGTGAACGGCGATGACCAGACAAAAATGGAGGATGACGCAGAGGAAGTTTCACCCGGCAGCGCAGACAAGTCGTCCAAGCAATCTTCGGACCCACCGGAGGCGATGGAAGTGGATGAGGATGCACTGCCTGGGGAGAGCGCAACAGCGAAGGTAGCATCATGAGTGAACTTCAACCATTACTCTTGCATTTTTTTTCATTTTTTGCTGTATATATTAAAAAGGGCATGTTCGTGGCAAGTGTGCAATAATTGCATGTATTTTCCGTGTGTATACATATGAAGTGTCTATTGAGTCTTGAGAGTCTTGGCGGTGGTCTTGATGGAGGGAACAAAGAAAATGGGCAAGAAGACGAGCGCCATAACAGCAGTTTCTATTGTTGGTAAGGTGCCAGGATAAACGGAACTGTTGGTCATGGAGGTTACAGATTACGGGTTCGTTCATCACCTCATATTAATGCCATTCATCTTTTCCCGCATTCCCTTACCTGCGACCCAGAAGCCGAGAAGAGGAGACCACTTGCTATTCCTGTTGAGGATGTCACCGTTATCAAAGAGATCCGAGAGGTTGCTGAAGAATGTGACATTGGGAGCCTTTTCATGATAACGAACAATGTAGGCGCCAAACAAGGAGGAGACCAAGGTGACGCCCTGGAGTGCGTAAAAAATGCAAGTCAAGAAGAAACGGGACTTGTCGCCAGGTGCGAGCAAAGTCTCGTTCTTCATCCAGATGTAGCAAGGAATGTATGCAGCCTATTTTCCGAAGAGAGAGGAAGTTTGTTTTACTAAGACTGTCAGGTTGCGGTCTTGTTCCCTGAGTAACAAAAGGAGATAAGAATGATTGTGGTGACGACGTACAGGGATGAGGATGACTCCCATCGACAAGAGAGTGAATAGCATCCTGGAAGTGAAGAAGGCGGTCAAGGGGAACGTCAATCCAGCTCTCCAGGCGACATAGTCCTGAGGATACATAAACCGGTTGTATCCCATCCCCAAGATGGCGCAGAAGCAAGTGTAAGCATGGACCCAGTACTTGTGATAGGACATTGGCAACTGGGGTGCATCGCGGTGCTTGCGGATCTTTGTATAGGTGACATAGTAACCAATAATGCCCAGGAGGACATTCGTAAAAGCAAAGATGGTGGGCAGGATGGCATGGATCTCGTTCTTGTCGCCGAGGAGGAACATGGATTCCCAGCCGGGGTTGTCCCAGAGGAGGAAGAGACCCGAGGGAGCAAAGATTAGGGAGAGGAAGAGGAGGGTGTAAACGAATGAGGGGGTTGACCAGAAGACGGGTTGGTTCTTAAGGGACCCGGCCGAGCATGCGGCGAAGATAGCTCCGAAGGAGAAACTCCAAAAGACGTCCACTTCAATCATTTCCTGCTGGTGGCTAGTTGTTGTTGGTAAGAGAATTCAGGTGTGGAGAAGAAAGAGATACCGGAAGAAAGAAAGGAGAAAAGCAAAAATGCAAGAAGGTTGTCAAACTAAAATACTGGTCCTCCAAGGGCGGAACAAGAACAAACGGAAGTGGCTTACTCCCAGATCCTCCTCTCTCAACACGGCTAATCCACTTTTTTTTTTCTCCCTTCTTTCTTCCATATCATGTTGTTGACACGTGGAGCGACCGTGAAAAAGACAGGACAGGAAGCGGTAGGATGGGTATGGGGTATTTTAGCCTAAAAGAACATGAGATTAGCCTCATCCATCCGCACCCCGCATGGGTATGAAGGAGAGACGGATGTGGTGCTCCACAACCAACAAAGAAACAAAGAAACAAAAAAACAAAAAAACATTTCTCCTCCCGAGCCGAAGTCGAAAGTGAACATGTCCAGAAAGCACAGTCCCTTTACAGTTTACATTTGCCTTCGTTACTGTCGCTTAATTTTTGATGTGGCAGCAATGGCTCGTACCTCTGTGGAAAATTCAGGCTCAGTGTAAAGGATCAAACTGAACTGGACTGAACAGAACAGAACTGGACTGATGCAGGAGAAATAGTTAATGGCTCGGGTCGACGAGGAGCCATCCTTTGCTACTCTGAGCGACAGTAACAAATAGTAAATAACAATTAAAACAAAAAGCAAACAGCAACACAACAAAAGCACCAACCGCATCCGCGCGAAGAGCAAGAAGAAAAAGAGGAAAGCTTTTCCCCTCGCCCAACTTCTTTTTTTTGTTTTTTTTCTTTTCTTTTCTCTTCAACAAAAACCATAAGCCCAGGACTCCAATCAACAAGAACTACAGCAACAGCAATAATCATATTTCAGGACTCGGGCAGCGAAAGCAAACGACGCTACAAAAAAAAAATGATGACTGAAACATCGACACCAGCAAAAAATGCGGCAACAACCCGGTCAAACGCCATTGTTTACGCCCCTCTCACAGTTGATGCTCAACGTGGTGGATCGTTGTTCGACCGAACAGCAGTCTATCTCTCCACATCGAGATACATCCCACAGCGTCTCGTCGAAGTGTCCATCTTGCTAGCCGAGGTCTACCTCTTGAATGTTCCTGAATGGATTCTGGGCGAAAAGAACCTAGGTCGACCTGCGGTTGAGAAGAGGATCGAGAGCTCTATCGCGGCAAGCAAAATTGCTATTGCCGACACGGTCAGCAAGGGTGGGCGACGCAAGGTGGCGGTTTTGACGGGTGGAGCGAACGGACTGGGATACATGACTGCTATGGCCGTTGCTGAGGCTGGATACCATCTTATCATTGGTATGAGTTTGAGTACTCTTTGTCTTGCGATGTTGGTACCTATGAGATGGCTTCTAACTATGTGGTAATTGTGTGGGAATTTATTTTTTTCATTTTCGGACGAATAGGTGACAGAGCGACAGAGATGGGGATCCGAGCGGTAGAGGCGATCAAGGCTAAGACAAAGAACATGCTTGTCGAATTTCTGTATCTGGATCTCGGATCCTTCAAAGACGTCCGAGAGTTTGCTGGAGAGATCGCGCGGCGAACCGACACTGTCGATCTTCTCATCAACAGTAAGTACTCCCTGCGAAACGTTAGAAGGGTGCACACGAGTAAAAGTAAGGATTGGTGTTTAACCCAATGCAATACGCCGCTTCTCTTTCTTGTCTATAGACGCGGGTGTGATGGATCTTCCAAAGTTTAGACCTACGGCCGAGGGTCACGACAGCCAGTTTGGAATCAACCACCTGGGACACTTTTACTTAACTGTCCTCCTGCTTCCGCTCGTTAAGAAAGCTCCCAAAGCGCGTGTTGTGATGACAGCCTCGTCAGCACACTACGGCACATCCAAGATTAACTACCCAGGAATCACCTCAGCCAAGGCCTACGACCGCATCAACAACTACTGTGGTTCCAAACTGGCGACAGTCATGTTTGTCCGCGCTTTGGCGCGATCGCTTGCCAAGACTAATCCCAACATTACGGTCAACTGTTTGCACCCTGGTGCGTGCTATACCAATCTCTTTAAGTCCTCATGGCTCCTCTACATCCTGACCACGATCGGGTTCCAGTACTTTTTGAGGTCCCCTACGCGAGGTGCCAGGACGCTTGCGTACCTGTCGTTGAGTGAGGAGGTTGAGGGTATCTCGGGCGAGTATTGGTTTGATGAGAGGATCAGACAGCGCAACCCTGCCTCGAATGATGTCGGAAACCAGGAGGAGTTGGTCCGGTACAGTTATGCTGCCGTTGGTATGCCTGAGGACACGTTGTCAGTGTTTCACTCTGATGTGTTGGAATGAGAAGGCCGTGGGAGGACTGTTAAGGGGCAGAGTGGCGAAACAAAGAGGGGAAATGGAGTTGTTGAGGTAGAGTTCGAAAAGGACGAGTGTGAAGATAATACAGAGAAAGATGAACATCCAATACAGGAAGGACATTCCAAAAGGAGACAGATATGATGAAGACAACTTTATGAGAGAAAAGGAACAAAAGAAGTGAGGAATTGTCTAAGGCTAAGCTAGCTATCTTATAGGGGATCGGGAGTTGGGGAGAGATCGCCTATGCTAAGAATCATATCTATGGAGGGTCAGGAATGGACTGAGAGCGATGGTAGCTACTTGAGAGCGATGGTAACTTCCTAAGATAGATGGAGGTCGGCGCCGTATGTGAGCACGACCTCCTACGAGATCCTAGCAAGAGTATCTAAGCGGTAGCTTAGGACGCGCCAAACGCAGCACCGACCACAACTCTATCTCATCCCATCTGCCATCTGCTCCATCTAATGTCTGCTTTCAAGTTGAAGGACGTACTGATCGTAGACCGCAAGTACGACCTCAGGAATAATATCAAACCTCAACAATTCTCAATCAACGACTCCAACATCAGGGAATTCACCTTTACCTGCTACGAGTTTCGCATATGGTGGGCGGGAGAGAGGCAAACTGGCTTCTGGGTGCATAGGCCCAATCAGTACTCCACCTTCTACAACCCAGAAAGACGAGCCAGATACTCCCCCCTCCATTCAAAACATGGAAACAGGTCGCAGGCACAAGGACCACGTACTCCGCTACAAGGCACAGATTTTCATGGCACAACCCGTTGGGGAGGAGGATAAGGTAGTGGTAAGGTACATGTGGAAGCACAATCATGATGACGATCGCGCACAGTCGCCTCTTGCTCGCAACAAGCGCGAGTGGGTTCATCGTATGATAGATCAGGGTCGTGATTGGTGCTCTCTGTCGAGTAGGATCACATCCGATGAACAGAGCCTGCAAGCGGTAGGAGTGTTGACTTATATCCTGTTTCCGGACACAGTTTAAACTGCCTATTTCTTTTGTTAACTTCTACATCCAATGCTTTTATTCATACCATGTAGATGGAGGAGGCGCCCCATGGTTATTCCAAAGGAGCTATGTCTGGCATGCTATTCATCAACACTAACCATGTTCGACAAGCGCTTTACAGAAGAAAAGGATGGGTTATCAGAAGGACAAGGACGTTGTCAAGAGCGTCAAGCTTTGGTTCAAGGAGATTGAGAATAAGGGTGGCAAGACCATGTTCGTTGAGGATGCAACAGTAACTGGATTCGCGTATGGGTGGTTTACGAAATTCCAGCTGAAGGTAAACGTTGTACATGCCGACAGTATACGTACTAACTCCTCCTCGATCATACAAGATTACTTATCAGGCCTTTTCCTCCATTATTTCAGGTCATGTCCGAGAACACCAATATCTACTGCATGGACTTGACTCACAAGACAGCAAAAGACGCCGCGCCGATCGAAGAGTGCAGCAAGATCCACAACTCAGTGTACTTGTTCACGCTTCTCGTCAAAGACAAGGACGTCCAGCAAGGCATCCCTGTCGCATTCATGGCGTGCAAGTCCGAATCTCGGTATATACAACTATATCTGCATCATGCTCCGTGCGGCGTATCGTTCTTTTTTGACTGAATGCTTTTTTTTATACCTTGCAATGATTAGATATCCTATTATTCGGTGGTTAGACTGACTGAAGAACGAATGTGGCCTGAAAACGGATGCATTCATGGTGGACTGTGCCGAGGCCGAGTCCCACGCCATCGGGACCGTTTCTCCTGAGATAAAGGGTCCACTACTGCGATTTTCATGTCGGTCAGCTGTGGGAGAAACAGTTGGTCAAGTTCTCGGTAGGTGTTTCTTTGTCTCTTTTTGGCCTGATATCGTGTAGCATCCTCGGGCAATATTCTGGGTGATCTAATATGGTACCCATGTTGCATTCATTCACACAGGAGGAACAGAAGAAGGAGATGCGACCCCTTTTGAATGGGGTTCGCAGAGCCAGGTCACCCGAGCTACAGCAGACACTCTGGATCAAGCTTAAAGAGCTTTATTCGGCCGCATCGCTGGTGATCAATTTCATCCAGAAGAACTGGTTCAACAAGGAGGGAAGGCTGGAGAAATGGACGTTTTCTCACAGAGAGGTAAGGTGCGCCACAATTACTTTCCATGTCGATCATCACTTTTGCCATTACTTTACTCATACATCTGTTTTATCTTTGTTCTTATATTTTTTTCTTCATTAGGATGGGCAAGTTGTTACGACCAACAATTGGATAGAGTCGTGGCATGCTCGTTTGAAGGGTGATCACCTTGGTGGCGATCGGAATCTCCGTATCGATCGGCTTGTTTTATATACTGCAAGACCGAGTAGATAGAGAGTTTCGATTCGCATACCTCTAGACCAAGAGAGGCTTCCAGACCATACCCTGGAGGAAGGGGGACAAGAAGAGAAAGCAGAAGGCAGACATGGTTTCGTTCGACGAGGCACAACGCAAGATCGATTACAATAGAGACCAACCCTGCGATGATGGACGCTTACGGGTATGACTTCGCCCATGGAGTGCTCAAGTACCGTTCCAAACTCGCCTTCTTCAGCCAAATGTCACTCACAATGGGTTTTTTTTTAACTTGCCCTTCTTGTGTAGATCTCCATGCAGTCATTTGACTCCAACACTCCAGATACATATTATATCCTTGTTGTCGTCGCCAGATCTGGCCAGCTCCTCTCCTGTTCATGCCTCGACTTCACCAAGCGCAAACCCCTTCCGTGCAAGCACCTTTTTCTTGCTGAGCATGTGTTTCACGACCTATGACTCAGCCGCTTTCTTCGCCCGTCTGTGTCGGCCGATATCATCAAGGACCAGACAGACGATCTCAACAATGGTCCCAATCATAACGCCAACGGTGATACCAACGGCAATATCAACAATGACAACAACCACAACAATAATGACGCCGGCATTCTCGAGCAAGACTCACTCAGAGACCAACTAGCGGTACTTAGCCCACAGGTTTACACCCAACTCGAATATGAGAGGGCCAGGAGGGAGGAAGAGGTAAGGCACCGGCGGAAGGAGCAGAGAAAGAGCTCCGCAACAATGGGCGCAGCTGATGAACAAAAAGTCAAAGACATGCAGCTTGGAGCACCTACAGGCTGCAGTCGCCTCTTCCAACACTCTTTTCACCTGAATGTGGGGATTTTTCCTGTCAAAAGTCCAGTACTCTATTGAATTAAAAATCTATGTCTGAGGTATTCAGTCAGATTCCTTTATTTCTTGGCAACGTTATCTGTGATATCATCTGCGTATAACCAATGTACAAACCATACGTTCTCTCGTCTCTTTTTCATACTCCATCTCACCGTCTTCATTTGAAGATGCCAAAGAACAATACAACCAGCTCTCGGACCAGCGCCCACACACGACGCTCGCCCCTCAGCGACTGATAGCAACAGAACCAATGCTCCTTCAAATGCAAATGAGAACCCACAAACTCTTTGGCACCGCGCACTACTTACGGAAGCACGGGCGGGCACATCTCAAGAAAGTCAACCTTCACAGGTCGCTGGATCCCATAAACATTGAGGGAAAGGCTTTCCTCTTCGATATCGGATGGAGCTCGTGGAGATTTATCGCCATCTTCGCCAGAAGAAGGACGTCAAGGTCAACCCCAATAACTTTCACAAATTTGTGAAAGCGAATATCCATCCAGAGTCCATTAAGCAATGGGACAAGGGTTACGACAAGATCAAGTACAACGTGCTTCATGGTCGAGGAAACAAGTGTACACTTTCCAAGGATCCGTCCACGCTGGTACGGTACTTGGTCGATCGAGCTGTCCATAACTGGTTGGTTGAGGTGCGTAAGGAAAATGACATCGTCAGTGGTCGTCAGCTCCAGGCTACAGCTGAAACCATTTTCCATGTGCTTATCGATGACATCGCTCCTAAGGGTATCTCATTTAGTCGTCCAATCTCTTTCACGGCATCTTGGCGCACTCGAATGAGGGAGGAATACTGTATCGCAAGTCTCGATCTCAAAGGAGAGGCGGGGGTGTCGATGTGCAAGCAATCGAGCCAAGGATGGTTGAGATCCGGGCGATTTGCTCCGAATACGACCCGGACGATATCTACAATTGCGACGAGACAGGGATGCATCTGTTGGAGGTGCCCGCCTGCTTCTACAGCACCCCAGAGTTCAGCAGAGGTGCCAAGGTTACAAGGGGAACTGGCTCTTGTGTACCAATTCTCCTTTGTATCAATGCCACTGGGTCTTCACTTACACGAGAAAAGAGCATACCAGTGTTGAGGCCTCTTGTTATCAGTAAGTATATATGATCTAAATGCGCCATTCCATAAACATGGTCGTAAACTAAATTTCTAACCCTTACTCGCTTCGGTTCTTTAGGCGAGCACCTTGCTCGGGGCATCAAACCATGCGAAAACGTCCCCATCACCTCGATAAGGCATGGAAACGGATACATGACCCGAGATTTCTTTATAGACTGGCTTCACGCTCTTGACGACAGCCTTTCAAAACCGAGTCTTCTGCTCTTCGATTCCTGTGGATCACACAAAGGCATTGACAATATCGACCGGTTGACAGGAAATGAGTGGACACACCTTCGCCTTGAGCGCCTTCCAGCAAACTCGACGTCTGTCACACAACCATTGGATGCTGAAGTGATCAGTGTCTTCAAACGACGGTACGTTGAGATGCTCACCAACCAGGCGACTGTGAACAGCTATGCCAGCGGAAAGAATGTCACCAATGGCGAGGCATGGAGTTTGATCCCATATGCATGGTCCCAGGTCAAACCTTCGACACTACGACAATGTTTTCGCACCACAAAGATTCTTCCAAAGCCGATGGCTGACAACCTGGAGGAGAGATCGGCAGATATGCAGGAGCGGCAACTAGAGTATCCACCAGTGGTAGATACAGTCAAAGAACAAAGGAAACGACATTTTCTTTGACTCATTGCATCAACTTTGGACGGACACACGTTCAACTTTACCCTTACAAATAACCAAAAGGATGCACAGGATCTGGCAGAGGAGATAAGAAAGGCGGTACACGAGAAGTTGGCCGAAAGGGCTACTCTGTTTGCACCGCGAGAAAGGAGCTCCTCCATCGAGCTCGACGATCTCAACTCGTTCAAGGTTGCAGTTGGAGCAAAGAGCGTGGCGATCAAAGTGGAGGAGTGGCTTGCAAGCGATAATCCAAAGGTTCGACAAACAGTGCGATTGCTTATCCGTAATTCCAAGCAAAATTAAAATTTTACTGAACACCTCAGACATATATTTTTAATTTAATAGAATACTGGACTTTTCATAGGAAAAATCCCCATATTCAGGTAAAAAGAGTGAAGACTACTTTCCGCGGGTTGGCTGCACGACAATGGGCACCTAAATGACGTTACCGAAGTAAAGCCGTCGTAGAACCCATCCCCACAATCCATCACAAATGCGTGGTTTCGCACACGCGTAAAAGACTAGTCTAGACTCGGGCCGATTTGCCCCTCCTGCCCTGATCCTGACTGGAATCCGTGAAAGCCCTCTTGCGATGTGACGGGGCGCGGCGGGAAGAGCTGGTGCTGCTTGCCGCCGTGGCGCTCGAAATCGTGCTGGGACTTGCCAACCACGGGTATGTTCCATCTGCTGCAAGCGGTTGCCAATCTCGAAGTTCTTGAGCCGGTGTAGGACAATCTCGCACATGTTCTGAGCAGCCATGACATCGCGATGGTAGTACCGCTTGCACCCGTAGCAGTAGAACCTCCGAAGGGTCACTTGCGCAATAAATCCAGTACATCTTGAGCATTTTTTCAATGTATAGTACTCATTAATACCGACCACCACGTAGCCTAGGGAGCGCACCTAACCATTGAGAGTTAAAGAATATGTCAGTTTTTGACTCTTACTGTAAATTGTATCAGCGATGTTATCAAAAACATCGATGACAAAGGCTTACCATTCTGATGAAGTACGAAAGGAATGTAGAATGAAGTGACGACAGTTTGGAGTTGCTGGAGAACTGGCCCAAGCCAACTCCAATCAGAATAGGGTCTTTGTCCTTATTGTCTTCGATTCGCCGACCAAGACTCCCTACAACATTTAGCAGTCCCTCAGCAAGGATCTGGTATTCTGCGTGCTTAGCTCGTTCCAGATCCCAGTCATGCTTCTTGTAGTGATTTCTCATCCCCAGCATATAAATTCTTCAGACGTGTCTCGACCAGCTCCAGTTCCTCCACATAGTTGATGACGTTGGCTGACTGTCCTTTCAGAGGTGGCAAACGGGTCTCAATATCGGCAATAGACTCCTCTTCGCCGTCAGGAAATACTGCCTTCTCGTTCTCGAGCCAACGACGATGTCTGAACACTGGCTGGTAGATTGCCTTCCGCTTGACGGCTAGATTGTAGGAGGGAGGTTTGGATGAGTTACCACGCGGATCCGTTACTGGGTCATGAACGAGAGTCGAGGCCATATCTGGTACTGGGGATGGATCGGTCATCAATTCAGCTGTTGCCTCCTGACAAGACATGACGACACTTTCCATGCATGAGCCCCCAATCGCTTTCTCCTTGCCCTTGCCATCTTCGTTCAGATCCTTGGGCAAATGCGCCAACCCCCCAACCACACAGGCTTGTCCTCCATCAAGAGTGAGGATCCTCATGTCATCTGCGTTCTTCCCTGGCTACAGGTTGTCGATGTCCTCCTTGGTTTTGATGACGTTGCGGATCTCTGGGGGATAATAGTCGGTCCCAGCAATAGTTGTAGTCAGCATTGGAGGAAGATCATCCTCAGGCAATCTCCTGAATCGTGCATCCTGACGTTCGCGAAGCTTAAAGGCTAGTATCTATACTCGGAATCCGTCCGTTCGTATCGATCCATGGAGTATATAATGCTTTTGGCGATAGTCCTTGGGTTTGGTCCGCTCGACAAACTGAAGGTGATCTCGAATCTCGCTCAAGGACCGAAACTTGATCGCTGCGCGGTGTCCAGCTTTGCGCTGCTGTCGGTTCAATAGGCCGGTGGGATCGATGTCGCAGATAAAGTGCTTGATTATAAAGCCGGGCTCCTTTCCACCGATCCAGACATCAAGGTCATTTGTGGATGTGACAGTTGTGGGGTCGTCCTGTTCCAATGAAGCCAAGTCGACCAGCCTCTGCTTCAACAAGTCTCGCTTCCAAAAGAAAAGAGCTAGGTCTCTCTCTGAAAAAGTTACAAATCCCTGTTGCGACGACGTGATGGGAACGATCCGCCACCTGTTTGGGATCATCTCGTTGAGGGCGATAAAGTTTTCCGCCGCTGATATGTTTTCCTGGATCCTAAAGTTGATGTACGTCTCAACTTGCCCCTTGTCCTTCATAGCGCTGACCTACAATAAAAAAAAGATAAGCATCAGCTATATGTTTATTTGTAGCGATGATTTTCAGTAGCGTAATCGTCAATTGGAATCGTATCTTTACCTTATCATACAACAAATGGGTTCCATTACGATAATGCTTCTTGAATTCCACTGAAAGCTGACCAGCTATGGACCGCACCAGACTGTTCGGAGCGAATGGCAACTTGACATTGATGTTGTTTTGATTCCGGGAAACATCAAATAGTTCGAGTTCAACCAAGATACAGATATACTTGTCCACAACTTTTCCAATTGTAGAGTTCTTCTTGGGAAGATTATCCGAGTACAGGTAGGACAAGAAGGACTCAAGGAACTGCGCACATTTGTCGGCCTTCTTATCAAGCCCCGATTGGTCTGCATCCTTCTGGCCGTCGTCGAGTCCATCATCTCCGTCATCCTTAGGCTTGACTCTCTCACAGAGATAATCCAGAACCACTCGCTCACCATCCGACACCGCCTCCCGTCTTGCCTTTAACCGATCAGACACCGACAAAGCCTCGCCATTCTTTTTTCTCCTGGCCTCGGTCACCGCATCATCAATACGAATCCGCAACGTCTCCAGAAAGCGACCAATAAGGCGTTGAGCCTTCCTCTTGGCGTCCACTGCCAGCTGGGACCCTTCCTTCAGGCACTTCGCCACCTCCTGTTGTAGATCCGGTGGGTTAGACACCACTCGCTTAGTGTTAGTCTCCAACGTTCCGGCTTCAAGTAAAACTGTGGGATGATGCCAGCCGAGTGACCTTATGAGACTCTGCTTGTTAGTCTTCTTAGATGCCCTCAAGTCAGCGATTGGTGGTGCCTGGTCCGACTTCTGCTTGTTGTTGCTGTCCGTGGTGTCAGTGGTGGAGAGATCGCCGTTAGAGTCAGCCATCTCCTTGGGTGGTTTCCACAGGAGTTGCTTAGCCGTTGTAGGAGGCTCATGGCTCGCATTTCTTTAGTGTCGCTTGAAAGAGTACTGTTGACTGTGTCGGGGTATCAGTGTCCTATGCAATGCTGGATGGCCTTGGTTTTCTGGATCCGAAGTAGAGGTGGGTTCCTGAGGGATGCCGGGCTGATGCTGTGAAGGGGTTCCAGGGGGCTTGGAGATCTGTCTAGGCGATTCGATAGTACGGTAGCGATTCCATGATCTTGGCACTCGCAGACGTACAATCTTGTCACTGGTAGCTCTATTATTATCAATCGTATATAAATGTAATAAGATATCATTCACGGTATTGCTTTGTCAAAATAAGCTTTGCGAATTATCAATAAATTGCCTCGGATGCAGCTCCTGCATACGGAGGCGTTGGAGCTCGTTGTGCCGAGTACATAATTCCTTGAAGTGAAGACGCAGTTGCTCATACAGGATCTGAGTATCTGATGTAGAATCGACTCTGTCAAGTTTTGTTTGCCGCCTATCGATAGATACGCGAATAGAGCCTTCAAACACCTTCTCGTCCTTGTTTTTTGAAATGACTCGAGTGTCCGCCAGATAGCTGTGCACTACCTCCTTAGGGTCTATATAATAAAAAGGAAAGCATTAATCGCAGCTAGTACTCAAATGTAAAGACAGTCAAGACTATCCAGAACTGGAAATAGAATCATATTCGATCGTTACCTAAACTGTTGATGGGCCTGATAATAGAGAAATTTGTGGCCGGACCAAGAGACCAAATATTTTTGCTGTAGTCATTTCTTGAAACTACTGCAAGCGCGGTGAGCTGAGCGCGGGTGATGCCGAGGGCCAAGAGGAGATCAAGGATGAAGTAGACCAGGATCATGCCGTTTGAAATGGGGCGCCACAAAGTCACGATGGATTCATAGGCCAGCATGTCGAGTCGCAGGAGATGGTGATGTCGTCTGGGTTTGCGTCAATCGCCATTGCCAAGTCAGCCTCTGTAGCCACAACCCTGACGGTCCAGTGTCGTTCCGCCATACAGTCCGCGAAACTCCGGCTCTCCATCGACCAGTAGAAGGAGGAAGATATACCCGAGCGGACGTCAACAAAATGGCGTTTTCTTAGGCGTTGGTTGTTGTCGATGCGTGATTCGAGAGTGGCCAGACTTGTTGCTGTTTGTTTCCAGTGCATTCTCTCGCCGTTTTTTGCGCTCGGCTGCGGTCTCAGCCTTTCCTTGGCCGGGTCCCCATCAATGTAAAGAGTCATGTTTGACGCCGTTCCGAATCGACTGATCTCCTTCTCCAGACTGCGGTGGGCGGCGTCTTGCAACATGGAGTAGGAGTCCCTGATGACTTTATAACACGATCCAAGAACATCCAGTCGCCGTCGACCGCTGGTGATGGTGCTCGCGAGTATTGATTAGTAAAGTTGGATAGGTGTGTAGCCTTTGCGGCGAATAAAAGAGTATCAGTTGGATAGTTCCATGGTGAAGGATAGTGCATGTGATGGAGGTAATGGATGTATTGTAAAAGGACTCGGGAAAGGAGAAAGAAAAGGTAGGGCGCAGCACAGGACAAGACAATGGACGTATAATTATGTCCCCTGGATTGAAAAAATTGCACCCTCCCAGAGCCCTAACTCGGCCCATATTTTTGCTAATACATAAAGCATGTGACTCAAGCTTGGGGTACGGATTGGTCGGGACGATTGGGGTGAGTGAAAACGACAGTCTGCAATATTTGGTGCCGTGCAAAATGGGCTAAATTGCCCTATCTTCCTAAGCCCTCCTTTTTTGTATATTTAGGAGGAAAGCATGAAAGAGATGCGAAAGGGGTTGAATGCCATTCGAAATGCAAATTCTGATGCCAAGCTCCAGCAACAATGGACCACTTTTCAATGCACATATGCAACACATACCGCAGTGGTCGACTATATCAACAACCAGTGGATGAAACCAGAGAAACTGGTCAGATGGGCCCTTTACCTTCGAAGGGTAAGGCATGGCAATTTTAACATTTTCACAGTTCTTTTCTGATACACCAAATGCAACAGACCAGTTTAATTAACTTACCCATTTCTTCTACGCCAACAGAACTATCAGCATATCAACACGAACAATCTCGTTGTAAGTTGGCGTTAGAACCTGAAGAGACAGCACTTGGGATATGAACGCGATCTACACGGAGATGATTTGATCCATTTGCTAACAGGCGTGGTCGATATTGACTTCAGGACCCACCACTACCAAAACTGTGGATGGATTGAAACCTATGCTACTCTTGGAATACGACAGGAGTGTAAAAGCAAAGGCATTAGAGCCGCCTTTTGATATAGCCAAGAATATGATCACAGAGAGAAACGATGGCAAAAAGGTAACTAGTATTTTTCAGCGTTGATGCTGCTATCTATAAAGTTCCCTTCTAATGCATTTTTATAACGTTTGCATTATAGATCTCGGTGAGGTCTTTAGATCACCAGATATCAAGTACGATGTCATGGCAAACACGAAGGCAACTCGCCTTCTTTCCTGCTCCTGCATGAGTTATGTCCATGACCGCGTGTCATGCAAACATTTGTACTTGGTATCACGGATCTATAATGACATGAAGATCTGTTTCAACGGAAGTGATATGCCTTCACCGAATCTAACCATCTCTGCCGACAATGGCAGAGATAGCGACGATAATGATGACAGCGACGACGAACTTTCTCCCAGGTTGAAGGCGATGTTGTCGCCATCACTTATATTGCAACTTGAGAAGGCCAGGAATGAAAAAAAGAAGCCGCAAGGAAAGCCAGGGAGAGTGACCGAGTAGTTGCGTTCAGGGAGTGTGAGATCAGAATGGTTTCTTTGCTAATGATGATGGGCGATGAAGCGAAAGCCATAAAAAGGAGAAAGTGCACTCTTCCCTACTTTCAAAGCACGATTGCAGGGCTCGAGCGTACTCTTCTTGAGATGAAGGGCTTGAACACTGTCAAAGCAGGTCAAACTTGCCAGTGAATAAATTGATAATGTCAAATGAGCTTGTGTAAAATTGAGTTTGAAGATTATTCCAAATTAGGAATAATTTCGTTGGACTGTCAGTTTCGTCTCCTTCCTAGAATGGGTTTAGGCGCCCATTGTCCCGTAGCCCGAGGGTTCCGTGACGTCATTTTTTTTTTGCTTGATCAGATTGAACCCATGGCATTCAACCTTGAGCACATCCTACCTTCCTCGCTTGACGACTACCCCTCGACAGAAACATAACCAAAAACCACGACCGGCCTTCTGGACTCGATTTGTCAACTCGCCTATTGCTTTCGCTAATACTGCCCCTTGTAGCAAATACCTCATCACCAACTCTTTAAACTGGGTAGCCATTTTACACTTCCTATTGTTTTCCTACTTTAACTCAATTCACGAACTCCATTGCACCTTGGCCACGGACACGCCCCTTCTTCCTCACTTCAAAAACATAAACACACAGCTTTCACAATGGAACAAGCCTGGGGTCCCCGCAAATCGTAAGGGAACGAAGCAAAGTCTTGCTTACGGACATGACCAGATGTCGACGGACGGAAGAATTCAGTCGATTGATCGATCATTCACAAAGTGGGACAAAGCGTTAAAAATTCGTCCCTGATGCTGTCGCCTCTGTTTACTGACATCTCCTTTCTGTTTCCTCTGTTTTCACCTTCACTCATATAGAAATCGCGCTCAAGGTGAAAATACACCAGCTGGAAGCTCAAAGCTTGTTCAGTTGCAAAGACTGAACTCATCGACCTCGGTGCTTGGGGGAGGTCCCACTTCAGCGTCGATCCTTACCACGCCTACGGCGACCAACGGGCCTTCGATCTCTGGCGGTGCATTGGATTTCGGAAGTCGAGGAGGCGAATCTGGACATAGCAGCTCAAAGTCGGTGGTAGGATCAGGACATCCAGGGATTTTATCATCCGCAAGCGTTGTTTCTGGAGTTGGACCGAGTTCTGTTTCTGCACCAACAGCAGTATCTTCGTCAACAAGTTCAGCAGCTGGATCAACAACAGGAACAGGGACGGGAGCCAGTGGCGCTGTTGTCAGTGGTGCGGGCACGACGGCATCTGTGGCCTTGACAGCTGGATCTCTTCATCCTTTACATTTTAATTGGGTCTTTTGGTTCATGCATCGCGCCCCAGGAAGCAAGATCTTGAACTATGAGAGCTCTATGAAGAAGATTGCGACGTTTGGATCGGTAAGTGTTTCTTCAAATTGGATTCCTGCTTGCTCACCCGTGCTGATATCAGCTTGTTCGCAAGGCATGTTTGTAGAACTGTTTTCAGCTTACACTGACACGAATATTACTGTGACTTCTTTAGGTTGAGGATTTCTGGGCAGTATACTCTCACCTCAAACGACCACACGAGCTGCCAAACGTGAGCGATTATCATTTGTTCAAACAAGGAGTGCGGCCAGTCTGGGAGGACGCAGCAAATATTAATGGCGGCAAATGGATCGTTCGACTCAAGAAGGGACTTGCTAGTCGTTATTGGGAGAACTTGGTAATATATGTTGTCACTTCCTCTTGAGCTAGGAGCCATTAAGGTGCCAATTTGGTTATGGATCTGCCTACCTGTTGGAATATCCTTTGGTTCTAACTCTCAGTCTACTCACTTTCTTTGTCTTAGATAATGGCGGTGATCGGCGACCAGTTCGATGTTGGATCCGAAATTTGCGGCGTGGTGCTTTCGATTCGTGGAGGGGAGGATATTTTGTCATTATGGAACCAGTCAGCGCATGAAGGACGGATTAATTTGAAGATTAGGTAAGGCGATCTTTCTTTATCCTTTTGTTGACATTTACGTGTTGTTCCTGGATCCATCTTTGGGTCTATACGTTTGTGTTTTAGCCGTTAAAGCTTTTGTTTATATACTATATCGAACAGGGACACGATGAAGCGAGTATTGAACCTGCCTGCAGAGACCATCATGGAGTACAAGACACATAACGACGCATTGAAAGACAACACAAGCTTCAGAAACACCGATGTCTTTAGGTGAAGCAAACATCCAATAAACTCGGTGACTGCGAATTATCATCCATTTAAAAGCTTCCCCTGGACGCAATTCAACCTTTCTTCCTTTACTCTTTGCATCGTTTTCAGCCAACCCATTTGCCATTGCACTTCCCTGTCCACGCTCACAGGAACATACATCACTTGTCACGGTCATCAGAGCCAGCCTACGCTTTTACTTATTGAAAACCATCGAGACCTACGCGTAAGTTGCGACTGCCGCTGGATGAACACGCTCGCTGTGCAGTATACCGAATCGCTGTTACAAATCACTAAACAACTAACTCGATCTCTCTTCGTCATGTACTGCATAGTGTTGCCACCATCCTCTCACCCCACTCATCATACAAGCAATGCTCGGACTACTACCACACGAAATCGTCGCCATCTTAGAATCAGAGCGCCACAATAACAACATACAACCCGACCCAGTTCGTCTGCGCGCCTCGCTCGCCAAAATCAACACTTCCACATGGCTTCGACTTGGAGCAGTCTGTCACAACGAGGGCTTCGCAGCGGAGATTAGGGAGTTGTTACCCAAGGCCAAACCATCCACTGGATACGCACTGGAATTGACCGAGCAGCAGCAGAATCAGATCTTATATCTCGAGAACGGCATACCTCTGATTGTCAACACCATCCAACGCCACTGCAGGCAGCATCTGCAGGTTGTTCAGGACGAGCCTTTGCTTTGGAGAATATATCTCGTGTACAGAGAACACATGCCGAAGGTGGACAACAAAAAGCGGGCACACAGGACCGGAGGACGGGCACAAACGGCGACAACCACAACAACGACAGCACCGCCATGGCAGCTGGAGTTTATGAAGTCAGGGTGCCCAGAGATCGTGCTTCTCGCATTCCACGACATCTTTATGGAACATGGAGAGCGAGTTGGATACGAGACCAACATCCCCAAGGTGCTTGTCGAGGCGTTGGATTATGAGTGGAGCTCAGGAACTAGCGCGGCGAAACGATCGGTCCAAGGGTTGATTCAAGTGCTCCAGGGCTGCTTGCGATACAGGAAAGCAGGAGACCCTGAGACCCCTCCAGGACTGGCAGAAGGATCCGTAGGATTGGGCGTCGGCGCCAGCGGTGCGTTAGCTCAAGCTGGAGCTACACAGGACAGGGATTCTGCGCCGCTCGGCAAGGAGCTCGTCAAGGCAAACCGCCTGATGACTCTCAATCTCGCCGAAGCGGACTCGGCCCTTCAGGTGTTCTTCGAATCGGAGACCGGGCAGAACTTCCCTAAGCTCAGGGAGGCCTTCTTGCAGGAGCTGGAGGGACAGAAGCAGAAGATAGGAGAAAAGCCAATTAGGAAGATAGGGGGAGGGTTGCTCGGGTATACTCCATCGCCGGACGCTGGAATAGCCAAGAAGCGAGTCGATGCCCTTATGGGAGACGACACACCCGAAGGCTCGCCATCGATCGGCTCAACAGGACACGATTCTCCCATGGCATTCACGTCACCAGTATGGCCTGCGAACTCCATTGCAGCTACCGCTCGCAAGGCTGTTGAAGAACAAAAACGACCACTCTCCGACGCGACTGACTCTGCTCCGAAGAAGCTCCGGACGGCGTCGCATTTGGTGGAGTACGCTACATCAGGATCTTGGCCAGACAACAATCCGACCTCCTCTACCTACCAGACCCTCACGGTCCCGATGGCACGTGCACAGTCAAAGTTGAACAAGGCAAATAACCCTCTCTGGTCGCCCATCCTGAGCCTGAACTTTTTCCCACAGGCACCTAACAAATACGAGATTCAGCTTGAATCAGAGCTGGAGCGCTGGATTTCTCTCTGTGGGCACATGGATGGAGCAGTGTTTGCAGACAAACTAGTTTCCCTCATCAAGGATGTCTACCCGAGTGATCAAAAGTTTCTGCTGGAACAAATCCTGGTCGAGTTTATGTGCTGGGACGAGACAGAGGGTCGGGAACGGGATTCAGGCGAGATGGCAGTTTACAGCAGCGTCAACTCTGGAAACGTCTGCCAGCTGACCAAGCCAGCACCCCACATCGGATTCAAGTCGGCCGAGAAGGCAGTGGACACCATCATGGGAGCATTGGTGGCATTGGTGATCAAGCCGGAGGAAAATCTGAGTCATGTCGTTCGCAGGACGCATCGGTGGCTGGAACCTATTGAGTTGGTGCCCCCTGAGGAATCTGTGAATCAAAAGCATGACGTTGTGGAAGAGTCATCCGTCAAGAGTGCCGCCGATGCCAAGGGCAGGAAAAGAAAGACCCGCAACCTCTACAACAGACGAGTGAGTCCGTTTTACGCCATTCTTTCTCTGTTCAAGCCGAAGAGAGTAGAAGGCCGAGTGACAGGCATGCTGTACCTGACTGAGCAAGATATCCAGGATCGTACAGCAGAGCGCAACTCTCAGGAGTCATCGACAAAGTCAGAGTTCGAGGTCCCTGTCAAGAAACCCAAAGCGAACCAAAGGATGCTCAATGTGGCCGCCAAGGCTGTCCCAGAAACCCCGCCTCAGCCTGTCCAACCACCCCTACCCGCTGGCCCCAAGTTCGTTTATGCGCCAAATGTAGTACCCAAGGGTACCATATCTCCTGCCGTGGCATCCAAGGCCGCTCAGTCGACAATTGTTGTACCAAAAGCCGTCTATCCGCCAGCTGCCACACTCAAGGCTGCCCTTCCCTCACCAGTTGTAGCTCCCCAGGTTGTCCCTCCGCCAGTGGAGGCTCCCAAAGTTGTAGAGCCAGTCATCGTTCCTGGTGTTGGGCCCGTCACAATGCCGGACTTCGACGCTCTCAACAGACCCTCAACGCCTCCTCCACCCAAGGCGCCTAAGACTACCACTACTGTGAGTTCCGGTTATCTCAGCATAGGAGCTACCGACCCTACCTACTTTTCACCGGAGCTCATGCTGCATCTTGGACCCGAGGTTATGGAGGGCATCGTCGAACCATCGCCAGAGGATCGTGCTCTTTTGAGTAAGTCCCAGGCCAAGCGACTTAAACGCATGCGCCAAAAGCATACCAAGTTGAAGAAGGCAGCTGAGGATTTGGGCGAAATCTATGTTCCCGTTATAACTGGACAATTTCCTGGCGCCGAGATTTTCTTCGACCAGCTCAATATCCAACTGGATGCAGGCCCATCCACACCCAATAACGCTTCTGGAGATAAGGCTGCGTCAGCCACGATTGTTACAGACCCACCAATGAAGTTGGCAAATGTTAGCCCACCTGCCGTTTCATCGAACCAAGCGGATGTCGACATGGATGCACCCCTGCAGGACCAAAGCAATGCAGTTACCGATCGAGTCGAGCCCGCTATGGGAGAGCAGTCAGTTCAGGGAAAGTCCCCAGTCCAGGTAGAGGAAGAGGAAGAGGAGGACGACGATGATGACGATGAGGAAGAGAATGAACAGCAAGGAGAGCCACCAGTCGAGCAACCGGTTAACAAGGCCGAGATCGAGAGAGATGGCGTTGAGATGGCTGAAAGCAAGAGTTTCGATGAGCAGGAACAGTTGAAGCCAGAATCCAAAGGAGCCGTTGAGATGTCTGAGGACACCAAGGGCTTCGAGAAGCAGCATCACTCAGAGACCGAGCTCAAAGGAGTCGATGCCGATGGCGATCAAGTGATGCCCGATTCTGCATTGCCCGAATCTAGTGCAAAGTTCAAGGAGGAACATGACGAGGATATGGTGCCACGGATGGTGGAGGAGCTTCCTTTGATGGAAAACCTTCGGTTGGCGAAGCAAGCCGAGTCCATGAGGATAGAGTGTCATGCGCCGTTCCGAGTGCTCTTGCGGATCCTTCAGTACCTCACCAAGGCGAACCAAGGCGTGATGCTGGATTTATGGATCATCGAGTCGCTTTCGGACACTGTGGAGCCGATGCAGGTGATCTACTTTGAATGGATGTTGCGGGAGCTGATCGACACCTCGCCTCGACCGAACTTGTTGCCCCTCAAGATTGAGCGGGACGAGAGTATCCAACTGGAGGAGGAGATCCTGCGCTTGATCCCATTGCTGCTGGCAGCGCCGACCATCGGACGTGGTCCTGCTGTCACTGCATTCAGAGCTGTGGAGCGAAGCCTGAAAGGTCATGCTGTCCCCAGACTGGGAGCAGAGGTTCATCCAGAGAACAGAAGCTATTGGGAGCGTGCTCAGACGCTCCTCGGGCTTTAACGATTTTTCAGTATCTTGTTTCTTGCGATTGTGCAAAATAAATGCGACTGATCACATGTCAGGTGACGCCTTCTTTGGTGCATTGCCTGTCTGTTCTAAGCATGTTGGTGAACTAAAGAAAGAGTCGATGAACCTGGATCATTAGATCCCTTCGAAAGTGCAATCCTGTTAATGTAACCGGACCCGTTGAATCTGCTCATGGTGTTTGTTTGAATGCAATTTATCCACCGTTTATCGCGAATCCTCCGGTCTGTTCTAAAAATGAATAATGCTTTAATAGGTGGTGGGTATGACAAAAAATACGATAGAAAATACAAACAAAAACGAACAAGTCCGCCATAGATTAGGGAGGATGGATTAGGCGACAGAAGAACTAGATGAAGAAAGAGGCGACCCAGGTGTGGTCTCAGAAGGAGAAATGACCCTCGAAGAAGGCGCACTGGAACTGGGCACAAAGTCATAAGTGGACTCAATTTCAAAATCTTGAAGTGCTGCCTCCTGGAAATCGATTCCATACTGCGCAAAGTGGGACTTGATCGACTCGGGAGGTGATGGGGGTGTCAACAACACCGTCGTCAATCTATAGAATATCGCGAAAAAAAATGCAATGAAATAAGTTTCATGGCTTAGAGTGACCATTTTGCAACAGAGGAGCAATTGTCCCACCATGTGGTTTTGCTTACCCGTTACGTCCGTTAAGGAACTGCTTGAAGTATCTGTTGTAGACTCTCTTCAGATCAGCAACGGTGACCTTGTAAAGGTAGTTGCCAGTCTTGGACAGCTCTTCCACCGACGTGTATCCCTATGGAACGTACACGAAAAAAAGTAACATAGAATCAATATTTCAGATATCACAAACATAAAAAAAAAAAAAAAAATGAACAAAGGCAAAATACTTACCCGGACAGCGCCACGGAGGATCCAGGAGAGGGCACCGCCAGCTGTAGCACGCTCCATACAGGTCTGGTAAGCCTGCGAGGCCATCGCAGTCTCAATCTCAAACTGACCCCCAACAGTTGCCTCCCACTCTGTGTCCATACGACGAATGATATCCAAAAAGGCATCATAGGCTTTGACAGGGTCCATTGCATCTCTGATCTCAAACGCCATCTGAGCCGTCCAAAGGTACACCGAGATCGAACATCCGTACGCGTACCCTTGTCCTCGGATGGCGGAATAGAGAGGACCTTCACTGCGGGAAAGGATCTCACACAGTAGGAGGGTGGCATATTGATCCAGATGGTTTTCCTCAGTCGCCTTCTCCGGGTGGTAGACAATATCGCAGGGAACGATCGACACCAAGTAGGACGATGTGATCGATTTGGATGGGATCAACACACTATTGGGTGCTTTGACACCGTCGCTGGCAGCAAGTGGTCGGTAGGGCGTCCTAGGAAATGGAAATGGTTTGAGTCCCTCGTTTGTCGATCCGTTGCTAGGCTGAGTACTGTCGTTCAATGTTAGGTTGGAAGTCTTCACCGTCGCTTCAACCTCGTCCTTGAAAATCCTGATACTGGGTTGATCCTGCTGCTGATGGAAGGGTTCAGAGGGCTTCCTCTTCTTGGAGTTCAATGTGCCGGCCGAGTAAGCAAAAGAGACTCCAGACGTGGCCTGATAAAGCGCATGCTCCTGATCCCAAATCTCCGTCAACATTTTGACAGGGTCCGTCGTCTCTGCTCCAAACCCGGTAGGAACACCGATCTGCGCAAATCCCGCAGCCTCGGTGTTCCCGTTCCTCTTGGAATTCATCATCACCTCCGAAATCGACTGCAACATTGCCTGTTTGATCCTCTCCAGCCGAGAAAGAATCTTGGGCACTTGATCCGTCTTCTGCTTGAGCTCCTGGATAACCCTTTTCAAGAACGGTTCCTGGCGGAATGCCGAGATCGCCATGTCATTGCCGAGGATGGGTGTTGCCGATTCCAGCTGGGCAGGATTGGCCTTGGGTCGGGATGACATATCCATCTTGCGACAGTATCCAGTCGACAACTCGTACCCACGAACAGGCGTCGTCATCCGAGTGCTCACCATGGCCAACATATCTGCACCATCTCGCTTGAGCTCCATGATCTGGGTCACCAGATTCTTGGCAACTGTCAGGATGCGATCCTCTGTGAACTCCGTGAACATTAAGACTCGAAGAAGAAGCTGACACTGGTCCTTGAACTTGGATCTTTCAGCAGAGCAGGCCAGGACAAACAGCTCCGACAGCCATGAGCAGGCAAAAATATCGTTCCCGAATCCGACGGCAGCCTCATGAGAAACAAAGGTGTTGGAGACCAAGGTGACAACAGACTGATAGTCCAAGTTTTCAAACACAATTTCCTCGGAGCCCTCTTCACCTGCATACTTGGGGATCGCACATGATGACTGGAAGACCAATTCCTGGAAAAGGACCAAGTAGGGTCGAAGGTCCTCATCCAAATGTGTCAAGGGAAGACAAAGCTTGACATGAGTAAAGAACGTGTTGGTCTCGACCACCTGAACAACCTTAAAGGGACGCGACTCATCCTGTCCCTGACTGCCAGTGACAACATAGCTCGACTCGATAGGGATGATGGGAACCTGAGAGGCGTCAGGGATGGGTGGCATGGTCGCAATGATTTCTGGCGTCATATTTACCTTGTTGGCTTCAACAGCCTCAGTCACCATGACTCTTTGCTTAGCCAGGCCCTCAACTCCGAACGAATCGACGAGATCCTTGTGGTTCTTAGAGACAGTCGCCTTGATCACCTTTCCAAGCTGGCTGTTGGGGATCATCTGAACCTCCACCATAGACGGCTCCAGCAACCATTTACGGGCAAGGTCTCTCCAGAATTGTGGCTCCATCGTCTCCATCTCATCAATAATCGCAAAGACATTGGATCGAGTGCCGATCGACGCGGGCTTGGTCTTGTCCTTCTCTAGATATGCATGTGCCAAGATATCGGGAACCAGATACGATGTCGCAGCCTCGTGAGGGTCGTCCTCGATTGATTCGTAGATCTTTGTCCGATGTCTGGCGATAATCCGGCTCATCTCAGTTGGGTCGGATAAACCGTTGTTGACAAAGTCGTCCAGCACCTTCAAGACCAAGCTGTGGAAATATCCTGGTTCGAACAAGTCCTGTGATTCCTCTGCATCGTCGTCTCCATCCGCACCATCAGGCTCCTTGTCATCGCTCTCTTCGTCACTCACTGCATCGTCATCCTCATCCTGTTCATCTTCCTCGTCCTCTGACTGGTCGCCTTCACTGTCGTCCCCATGACCGTCACTCTCATCCTCCTCATCCTGCTCCTCGTCGCCCGATGTAGGCCCACTCCCTCCTTCAGTATGTCGGCTCTTGCTCTTTCCAGACTTGGCCTTTGACCGAACGGGTACACCAGAGAAGAGCAGCAAAAGCGACGAATCCATACATCCCTTTACGTCAAAATCAACATGACTGGCAATAGGGTTCCTCCGCTCAACAAATGCCTGCGAAAAGGGTGATGCAGAGGTCTCATGCAAACACCGGAAGAGAATATCCAGAGCGACCATCGTCCTGATGTCGTACAGATTGGGACCCAGCCACGCATATCCGATCGACCCAACATCCTCATCTGCCGAGGGGAAACGAATAGTCCTTGATGTAAGCTTTGTCTCCTTGGACATGATGGGCGCATTTCCACGACCCAAGGACAAGTCCATCTCCTGTGTGATATCAAAGACCTCTGTCTTGACGCCGTCGAGAATCTTTTGTCGGATCAAGGTATCAAAGATCCTGTCGGGCTGAAGACTATCTCCTGCGACGACGATGGTCATGTTGGAAGGGTGATAGAACTTTTTGTGGTATTCCCGAATGTCGTCGTTGGTCATCTTTGGGATCTCGGGCGTCAACCCCCCGCACTCATAGTAGTATGTCTGTGTGTCCGGATACAGCAACCTCCTTAATCCAAGATCCAGCTATGGAGGGTGGCGAAAGCGTCAAAGCGGACCAAATTAAAGGTATACGATTAGTACATTCCTTGGAATATCGCAGGCTTGAAAAACAATAAAATCGATCGTGTAAAATCTACAACAGCAAGAGAATTCGCGAAAACAAACAAACACTTACAAGATCAGCTTCCGAGTTCTCTCTGGCGGCCATTTCTGAAAAGACGACTCCTTGCTGCTTGCCCTCGCCATCGACATGATAGACCTCTGTGACATACTGGTCGTCTCTGAGGGTTGGATGAAGTACGTGATCCAGAAAAACGGGTAAAATCTCGGCCATTCCATCTCGTCCTGCTGTAGCAATAGTATATCCAGTGTAATCCTCGGTCTAATGCAGCAATTGAATGGAGGTGCTGGTCAGTTGCCTTGAATTGACAAGTAGCAACTGTCTGTATCTCAATTACATTGAATGAAAAGATAATGGATTGGAGAACGTACTGTATATGCGTTGGTTCCGGTTGACAAGCAGCGGTTGGCTAATGAATCCAGGTATCCTCTATTAGGGTAATTTGTTGATCCACAAAATACCACTACAACGCGTCGTGAAGAAAAAAAGAAATGCCATTTGATTCAGTTAGGAGGATCATTCAGACAGTCAAAGGAATTCATAACAAGCCGCTGTCCTGTACCTGAGCTTACAGTGTTCGAGAGTGTGAGGAAGACCCCTGGAATCCTTGACGACAGTGGGGACGATAATGGTTGCAGTTGCTTGAGGACCAGGGATAGAGAGAAAGACGAAGCGCATAGTTGTTGCGCGGTGCTTGTAGACGGCAACAGGGGTAGGCTGGCTTGGCCCGGGGAGGGAGACCTCTGATTCCAATACAAAGTGATCCATGTGTGTGAGTAAATGTAATGGAATGAGCGAAGTGGAGGAGAGATGTCAACTGCCGACAGTTGAAGGTGGCAAAAAAAAAAAAAAAAAAAAGAATGCTGTGTGACCGTTGTTTGCTTTTCATTTGCCATTTTTATTCAAATGAAGAGGGCGCTAGTGTACAAGTGAAGAAGAGAGAAGGGGAGAGGACGAGGGAGAGAGCGGAGGGGTAAGACTTTGCTTTAGTAGCCAGACTTGGTGTCGGCGGCGAGACTATCGCCTGCGGGGTAGAAGCGGAGGCTGAGCGAGGCATTCGACGTGCTCAGCTTGACATCACTCGAACCATGACCGCGCGAGCCACGCTTATTTGATTTCTTGTCCGTGTCAAACTGGAGGTGGGTGCCCTCCACAACAGCTGGACTGTTGCTCGTCGCAAGATCAAATCGTCCCTGGAATGCCTCCGTCTATTTTAATACATGGGTTTAAAGGCAAAAACAGACAGGACATTTGATGAATCAAATGTAATCAAAGACAAAGAAAGTGGTCATGTATCAAACTGAGAGTGAAAGCACGTATGAGACGGTGACTTACAAGGTTGACAGTAACAGAGCTGTTGGAAGACTGTGCAAGACCCTTGAAGGGCTGGTCCTGTGGTACCATGATCGATGAAACAATGCTTGCATTGGATGTCTTTGTGTGGACCTCAAGAGGCTGACCGGTTTGAGAAGCATCCAAGCTGAGCTCGACCTTTGAGTTGGCAGAGGTAACACTGACATAGGATCCACGCGAAGCTGGTCCAAGAAGACATCCAACAATCGCCTTGCCGTTCCTGGTAGAGTTGTCCATCCACAGTCCCTTGCCTGTGGGTGTAGCATCAACATGCAGCTCGAGTCCAGAGTTTGATGTCTTGGTTGTCACAGAGGACTGACGACCATCACGCGCCTCGTGGACAACAAGCTTGGCAGAGATGGATCCGTTGGAGGTGTTGAGATCGATATGTCCTGCCTCGTATGAACCAGAGATAGACGAGTTGCTGGTTCGAAGGTCAATAGTATCGGCATGAAGAGTCTCCAGGGCAATGGAGGAGTTGGAAAGATCCGACTTGACCTTGTTCCAGACCAGGTTGTGCAGTCCGTCACCTGAAAGAGAGCTGTTGGGAATGTCGATGATCAAGTTCTCCATGGTACGTACTGAGCTAGGGATCGAGATAGTTGTCTCGTGGTAAATGTTTAGGTTGGCGAACCGTCTGGGACCCTGTGGATATGAAATAGCAAAAAACCATGGATTTTGTGGTTAAAAATCCATTACATTGGCTCGTATTTCAGGTGTGTTTCTTTACGTTGCTTGGCACTTGGCAGAGCCCGTTCTGTTGATTTACCTCGAGTGTAAATGTGAGTGTCCTGTCTTCAAAGCGGGTTCTGATGGCCACCTCTTCCTTGTCGTTGTCCTTGGTGACCCAGATACGGGTCGAGACCAGTCCCAGGCCGGAGTCATCGTCTGTATTATGAATGAGACGGATCTTGCCCTGGACCTTTCCTTGGGCAATGACAGTAACATTGGGATATTCTTTGGGGTTGAATGTAGTGTCGTCTCCTGGGACTCTGAGAGCGATGCTGGGCTGGTGAAGAAAACCGACGAGAGAAGCAAACATGTTGTTGTAAGTTGTTTTGTTGACGTGAGATTCCTTGTGCAGTTGCTTGGTTGAATAGTTGGCTGGTAGCTTGGTTGGTGAAAGGGCAAAGGGCAGTTGTTATTATTAAGAAAAGGGAAGGAAAGAAAAAAGAAGAGCGAAAAGAGTCAAAAATTCCTTTGCTTTTAAATATCTGTCGCTTTGGCTTGGCATCCGTCAGTCGTTGGGTCTCAAATTCTTGGCTTTTTTGTGTTGTGTTTGACTCTTGGCTAGATTATCACCAAAACCAAAGCTCCAATAGTCGATAATAGAAACAAACACGTCTCACTTATCCTACGGATCCTGAGGGTCCTTTTCTTGTTTCGTACTTCATAGCTACAGCCATGTTAAGAGAGAAACGTGTCTGCTAGCCGTGGCTTTATTAGGTTTATGTAAGTAGTCAGGTAGTCAAAAAAAATAATAGGGGGGACGGGCATGCGCCTCTTTACAGGGCAGAAAGCACTGCCATGATGGTTGAAAGCGCCACAGCCCATCCCAACACTGCTGCAGACTGCGTAATGGACAACTGAACAGCGGCAGAAGGGGAGGTAGGCTTGCTGGTATCAGCAGTAGTAGTGGCCGCAGGGGTGGGCGTAGGGGAGGGTGTTGGTTTGACACAGGTGATGTTCAATCCTGTCAACAAGTTGCTTGCAAACCCGCTCTTGAAGACTGTCAGCTCGTTAGCTTGACAACTGGTCGAGCAGGCGTTGGTCCATGTAAAGTCGAAGCTCGCGTCGCAAAGGCAAGCCTTGTATTCTGGCGTGGTCTGGTTGCCCAGGTTGACACCGACACAGGTGGGTAAAGCTGAGATTTGACCTACTAGGCAGTTGTTGCAGGGGACAGACAGTCCGAACTGGGCTGAGACCTGATTGCCCATCTGTGTTAGGACTGTCAGGAGAAGGACTGCCTCCAAGGCAAGGATGAGGATGGAGCGAGAAAATGCCATTGTGTTGAAATGGGAGCGTATATGTGTATTATTAGGAAGGACAAAAAGACAGCGAGAAAGCGAAAGAATGGAAGGGTGCAGTGAAGTGTACAAGGGAGGAAGAGAAAGTAAGAAGGAAAAAAAAAAAAAAAAAAGGAAGTCGAAGGGCTGTATCCGGTCTGGGAAATTGACACTTTTTTTGAAAGTATACAAAAAAAAAAGTTGCGTGGAGTCGAGTTAGAGGCGGAAGGGAGAAAGAAGAGGCAAAAAAAAAACAAAAGAGAGAGGGAGAGAGAAAACAAAAAAACATTGCGGCATGTCCATCTTATGTATTCATCCGGGAAGGAGGGACAAGGGACAGCGTCTGACCAGCGGGCTGAGATCAAGAAAACAATGACATCGAGTCGAACCCTATTCATTCCCACATCCACTCCGAAAGTTATTGCATCGCTCCAGAAGGGGAATGGTTCAATTGCATGCATACGACCAACACATATCCACTTTCACAACCACAACCCACATTAGCTCATCCATAAGTGTTATAAAAATCAATCATTCTGTATTTTGCATGCAAAAATGGCGATCTAAGAAAGCTGCTCGGTCAGGCGACGGATCACAACGTCGTTCTCCTCAGGGGTACCGACAGTAATGCGTAGGCAACCCTCGCATCCAATCTCGGTACCACGGAATCGCACGACAAGTCCCTGCTTTGATGCCATATCCGTGTAGATCTTGAAAGCGCGGTCATTGCTGGGCTTGCCATCCTTGTCAAGAATCTCGACCAAGACAAAGTTCGAGTCGTTAGTGCCCAAAACACGGCCGAGGCCAGTGATGGACTTGAAGGCCTCTAAGAGCCTGTCTCTCTCCTGAACCATGACTGCGATGTGCTTGTGAAGAATCTCGAGACCCTTGGGCTGGAGAGCCTCCTGTGCGACTCTTGAGGTGGTGCTGGCAATGTTGTAGGGTGCCTTCGTGGCGTTCATATAAAACGCGATCTCGGGCGATGTAATTGCGATTCCCAAACTATTTTTAGTAAAAAGACGAGGGTGCGGGTAACTATGTTACGCACCATTGGGTATTGTCATTATCGTCAACACATCCAACATTCACAAAGAATAGTCCTTACCGAACTCCAGCCAGTCCAAAACTCTTGCTCATAGTCTGCATGACAACGAGGTTAGGGTAGTCTTTGACCCAGGTTGCCGTCGATCCCTCCTTTCCAGCATCGATAAAATCCACATAAGCCTCATCCACGGCGACGATTCCCTTGTAGTTGGGCATAGTCAAAACACGCTTCATGCTTTCGTGACTCAGAGCAGATCCTGTAGGGTTTCCTGGACTGCACAAGAAGATAATCTTGATGTTGGGGTGAGCTGCCACCTGCTTCTCGATCTATGATATCAAAACAGTAAAACAATAACAAAGCATTAGGACCCTGTCCGTTGTTGACTGGTACCAGCGGAGATTGGTTTTTGTCCATTCATTTGGTGACTGTACCTCTTCGACGTTCAATTGGAACTGGCCGTCCAGGGTCAAGTTGGCCTTGTGGACCTGAACATCATTGATCTGGGCAGAGACAGAATACATGCCGTAGGTGGGAGGAGTGATCAGGACAGCATCCTTGCCGGGCACACAGAAGACGCGGAAGAGCATGTCGATGACTTCGTCACTACCGACACCAAGGAAGAAGTTTTCAGGACCGCCCTGGATGTTCCTGAACTTTGCGATCAGGTTCTTGAGGTCGTGCTGGTGAGGGTCAGGGTAGCGGTTGATGTCGAGTCCTGAGCTCGAGACGGCGGCCTCAGAGGTAGGGTTCAGGGCAGGACCGTAGGCGTTCTCGTTGGCGTCGAGCAATACACCTGAGGAGTAGTCATCGCGGGCACAGCGGTAGGGCTTTAAGGCCACGATATTAGGGCGAACAATGCTCTTGATGTCAAAGGTTGTAGCAGCCATTTTGGAGAGATATCAGTGGGTGTGTGTAGAAAGAGAGTGTAAGGTATGCAAGGTATGAAGTATGGGTGAGTGAATGAAAATGAAAAGAGGTGAAATGCAAATGAGAAGAAGTGAATGCAAAAGTAGAAAAAAGAGGAAGAAGTAGGAGAGGAATGAGAAGTAGAAGAGGAGTGAGAAAAAACGAAAAAAGAGGAGTGAGTCGAATAAGAGTCGTTCATTTTTACTTCTTTATCGCATTTTTCTGCCTCTGTTCACATTGAGTCACTGACTTTTACATTTTGTGGTGACTGGCTGGAAGATCAGGGATCTTCACAGTACATACACATAGATATCTTGGACCCGTAATGATATTCTCCAAGCGGGGTTAGTTGGCGGGGACAGCCTGGATAATGTGGCATGGCAGGTCAAGATACGGGACAATACCCACGGGGCGACTTCGCTATATACACGATTGCATGTCATTTGCCTTTGACTCTTGTTTAGGGCACGCATATGGGCTAATACGCGTTGTGCTGTCTTCACTCTCTCCTCAGTTGCCGTTATCCATACCGACCAACCCCATTCATAGGCGAGCACTTCTGCTGATCGTAGAAACCTAACGCAATCAACAGGTTCATTATTCAACCGATTCGCCCCTCTCACTCATACTGTATTTGTTCATTCTCCCCGGCTCGCATATTTTCATTCCCAACCACCGCGCTCAATCCAACCAGTCAACGGTCTATCCGATCCCTACACTCTCCACATTTTCCTGCTTTTGTCAAAGTGAGGCCAATTTTTTTTTCTTCTTTTTTGTTTGCATCAACACTTCTTTCCTCTCTCTTCTCCTTTATTCTTCAATTCTCCTCCACACCCTCACTTCCTGGCGCTCTCCCTCCCTCCTTCCGTTCCCCTCGCCCTCTCGTTTACATTCACAACTCTCATTCAACACATACACGTACACAATGTAAGATCAACTTACTGTCGCCTTCCGCTCTCGTCACACTACAAGCGCTTCTCATACCTCAAGACTCTAACAGCAACAACTTGTATACGGACTGACTATATATCATAGGCACATACAAGGAAAGACCTTCATTGTCACAGGTGGAAGCTCTGGTCTCGGTAAGAGCGAGTCCCTCCTCTTTCAGTTAAATACGTGTTTCTTTCACCAAAAAACCAATCTCCCAATTAATAAAAACCTCGATACTAGGTGAAGCGACTGTGCGCAACATTGTCGAGAAGGGCGGCAAGGTAATCGTGTTTGACATTAACGAAGAACGCGGCGAAGCCCTTGCTGCCGAATTGGCTGGTTCGGTTTTTTGGCCTGGTGCAACCGATGTTGCAGGAGAGGAGTCGGTCACCAGCTCGATCGAGAAGGGTGTTGCTGCCTTTGGAAACATCTCGGGAGTCGTCAACTGTGGAGGTGTTGGGATGGCACAAAAGGTATGAAAAACAACGTGAAGAAGACCTTTAGTGTGTGCCAGCGTTTGTTCTTGTATGCGCCTATCCATTGGTACTTTAACCCTCCTGTGAGCCGATCGATCGATCCACAGGCTAAACTGACCCTTTTTTTTGTCTCTTTTTCTCAATTGAACATTGCACAACTTGACGGGATCGATGGGACATATGCAGATCGTGTTCAGAAACGGCGAGCCTCAGCCTCTGGATATCTTTACCGAGGTGGTCAGGATCAACCTCATCGGCACCTTCAACGTTTGCCGCCTGGTCGCTGCTCACATCATTGCCAACATCAAGGCGTCCTCTGAGAAGGAAGAGGATCCTGGTGTTATCATCAACGTCGCCTCTATTGCTTACACCGAAGGGTAAAGATTTTCTCCCCTAAGTGATTTTTTAAAATAACCATTCCGCTGGAGGATCTGCGGCACTCACTGACCGATTTTTGTTATTCATTCCTATTTCTTTCACAGACAAGCCGGTCAGACTGCCTACTCTGCTTCTAAAGGTACACTAAGAGCTTTTATTGCATTGATTCAGAAGTAACTACAGCCAAACACAGCTAAGCTACTAACCTTTACTTCTCCTCTTTCGCAATGTAATCAAATCGAACAGGTGGTGTTGCCGGCATGACCTTGCCCATGGCTCGCGATCTAGCTGGCCAGGTCCGCGTCTGCACCATTGCCCCTGGTTTCTTTGGTAAGTACTTGCACCACTACCGTGCTGACGACTTTCTCCTTCTTACAAGCTCAGCCCTGATCTGACTCTCACCTTGCCCTCCTACTTCAAATCTTACAGGCACCCCAATGGGCAACGCTGTCAAGGACTCCAACTTGGAGAAGCACATGATCCATCCCTACCGTATGGGCAAGCCTAGTGAGTTTGCTCATCTCGCCTGTGCCATCATCGAGAACCCCATGATGAACGGCGAGATTGTCCGTATCGACGGCGCTGTTCGTCTCGGAAAGCTGTAAATAAAAGTTCTTCAAGAACATTGGAATAAAAATACTCGACCAATAAAACCAATAACATGTCGCGTAGTTTTCGTTTTTACTTCTAGAATGACTTTGAATCCTTAGTCGTTCAAAAAAAAAAAAAAAAAAAAAAAAATAGCTGCTTCAGCTAGACATTCACTTCTTCCTCTTGGAGGCACGTCCCCAGACCTTGACACTGAAGTCTGCAGAACCGGATGCAAGAACGTGGTCTACAGGGTGGAAGTCGACGTCATACACGCGGTCCGTATGGCCAGAGAGCTTCTGCAGGACTTCGTACTGACCGTCGCCAGCGCCCACGTCAAAGAGGTACACATATGGGTCCATCGACCCTGAAGCTAAGATAAGGCTCGATTCTAGTGGGATGTCCTTGTCCGAAATGGTCGGTGGTGCCTCGTCTCCATCTCCTCCGCGTACTTTTCCTGTCCGTCTGCCTGCAGCTCCAGCAATATCTATGACAAAAGTAATGAATGCTCATTGGTGTTAGCTTCTTTACATTTTTAATTTCGCTGCTGACAGTATAAATGAAAATGAAAGATTTTGGACTCGACATACAATCTTTTCCGTGGAAAAATACACTCTTAATAGGCCAGTGCTTGTTCCTGTATCCTTTGAGAGAATAAACCAGGCGAGGCATGGTTGTAGGCGGCTCGAATCCTCGATCGTACACTCGGATCACTATTGTTTTTGAGTCAAAGTTGTAGTAACAAAAATCCAGTGTAAATTTTCAATATATTCCATACACATATCCAACATCCAGTGCGACGCAACAAAAACAAACGTGGCATACCATTGTCATAGCTGTTCACTGCGAGCCATCGTGATTCAGGCTCCTCTGTTTCCGCCAAGCTGACTCCGTCAGCCGAGCCACGTTGCTTGGAAATGGACAAATGCGAAATAGGCTTCTTGGTGGGTTCGTTCAAAATCGACTGCAGGACCTTGCCCGTACGCATATCCCATGTCTTCAAGTATCCTGAAGAGTCTCCCGAAATGACTGTTAGGCCGTCGTGATACACGTAGCTAGTATTGTATGAAAAAACGATAGCACATGATTAGAGTGGGCATAAGTAACATAGTTAAACCATTTGAATGTCAACTCAATAAGCAAGCTTCACCCCTACATGGAGTTAACCATGGTATCGTTTTTGATGGTGATAGCTGATCCAGATGTAGGATTGTTGTCCTTCCTGGTGTCGATCATGGTCAGCATGTTGCGCGTAGTACCACTAAAGAAAATATGGTTATCTAAACAAGTCCAAATGGTTTAGTTAGTCCTGTGACATTCACCCTTTCAAGCAACAGTGCCAATGATCATACTTTCGACGCATTTGTACCTTGAGGATGGAATCTCACACACTGGACGAATCCCTCGCCTTCAAAGCTGTCCAACTGCTTTCCAGACTCCACGTCCCACAGCTTGCATGTTTTGTCGTATGCTCCTGAGAGTAGCAAGGTCGAGTCGTGACCCCATGCCAGATCGGAAATATTGAGTCCATGTCCTTTAAGCACATAGAGCTGACATAGTACAAATGAAGTGTAAAATGTCATTAGTAGGGTAATACAAACGGCACAAGGCTTATGCGCGTATCAAGAGGCAGTGTATCCCGCGTGATAAGAAAAAACCTGACGGGATCGTTCTCTGTGGGTGAAGAGAGGAGTTGTGCTTCACCTCGTTTTGATTTGTAGTACCATCCCAGATCCTCACAGTCTTGTCAAACGAGCCTGTTGCGAGATATCTGCCGTTGGGAGAGTACTGAACTGCATACACTGCCCCCTGATGTCCCTTCAGATCATTCTTCAAGAAAAACTGCCTGCCATCCGACTTCAATGACCCATCCTGCCTTGATACTAGAGAGATGGGGGGCGGGAACATTTGGAACAACATCAACGTCAACATCAAGATGAATAGGATACTGATTCACATACATGGCCCAAAAATAACCACCACAACAAGCCTTTGAAAAAAAAAAAAAAAAAAAAAAAAAAAAAAAAAAAGATGGGTGGAATCTCACTCACCAATATTGCCCATGTTCAGGCGGCGCACGCTATCTTCCTCGACTTTGATCAGGTCCGTCGCACTCTTGAGCTGCGCATCTGTGCCCCTTGATGCCGCGTCAGAGCCATTAGCCGGATTGGATGACGCAGCCTCTGCGCCGTGGCTCTGCTGGGCTGCCGACATGTTGGATAAGAGTTGTCCGACGGCCAGGACCATATCACTGTGGTGAGGTCCTGTTCCATTGAAGATATTATTGGCAGTTTGAGTTGATGACGCGGTTGTTGAGGATGTAGACAAATTGCCATTGACTCCGCTGGTGTTATCGTTGAGTGGACGCGACGCCGGGTTGGTATTGTTGCTGTTACTGTTGGGATGGTTGTTAGATGAGCCAAGTTGGGCAGAGTAGATGTAAGAGAGTTCGAAAAGGGATTTTTTGAGGGCCTTGTTTTCGGCCTCGAGAACATCGATCTTTGCCTTAAGAGACTTTTGCTCGCGGACGAGTTTTTCTATGGCGGGGTCGACTTGCTGTGATGACTGGTGGCCTGGGGCATTTGATGCCGACATGGCGGGAATAGTTTTGGGTGTTGGTGCTTGTTTGCTGGTTGCTTGCTGGGCTTTGCTTTGGCTGAGCTAGACTGGCTTGAAATGAGGGAGGAGGGAAAGCAGTCCCGATGGCACACGTGATGAGAGCCGTACGTCATTAAGAACGACAAGCGACGCGGGAGATGTGTCTGTCGAGGAAAAAAGTAAGAAAGGAGGGAACTGAGCGAGGAGAGGGCATGGTCGTGAGTGAGGAAAAAGACAGACAGAGCGTCGTCGTCGTCGTCAACAACAAATCCACCTCTGGTTTGTTGTTATATATGCGTTGTCCTTTGTCATTCACTTCTTGCTCTCCTTCTTCGTTCTCTTCTTTATCTTTCTCTTCTTCCTGTTTCCACAGTTTCCCTTCATATTTCTTGACCTGAAGTGAACCTGGACTGTCGACAAGTCGACCATTTTTTCGTTGTTCCCTCCGACGCGACGACATTTTTTTGTTTCTTTTCTTTCTTTTCTTTCTTTCTCTCTTCCTTCCTTCCCTTTCTTCTCTTCTCGCCACTTCGTCTTCGTTCCTCTTTTTTTTCGTTTTTTGTGATTCTTTTTCTCCTTGAGCATCGCTCTCACCCACAGACACTAACAACAATACCACCACCTCACCCTTCACCACCACCACCCCCTACCCCCATTTTCTCGGCAAGACCAACCGCTTGCTGAGCCAACTCGGAGCTATCCACCATTGACCTCTTACCCTATCTAACTAGACTCGCCAATCCTCAGACTCTCCTCGTCCTCTGCGCCCTCATACTCGCCTACAATTATCTTCACGCCAAAATGGTAAGTCAGTCTTCCTCACAGCAGGAAATGGTAAAACAACAGGACAAGGACACTTTTCTAATGAACTTGATTAAGGAGAGTAGACAAACCCTACCCAATGACGTGCGACAACACAGCTCCTACTCTCATCAGTGTTTAGGACACACGCAACACATGTGCTCAAACTAACAAACAAGCAAGAAAGAAAGAAGAAAAAAAAAACGCTACTTGGAGTTGAAAGGGATTCCCCTGCATCGAACTTTCTGGAGCAATATTTCATTTGTTATGAATGAATGAGTGTCTCAAAAGGGGAAACGAGCCTCATCCGTCTTGGCGTTGTGTCTTTGCGCAAACCAGGTCAAAGGAATGATTACTAAGGCAACATTCTTACACTGCTTGTCAAACATTTGCATGCATAGGAAGATCAAATGGACATCAAATTCGACCACCCGTCCCTAGTAGAAGAAAAGCCACCAGCCGTCGAAGAGCCCCACTCTGTCGAAGATGGTATATCCAATATCGCCTTTATTCTTTTACTATGTCTTTGCAGTTCACTCCCGGCGCAGTCGTCGTTTGAAGACGTGTTACGCTTTTGTGGAGACCCCATCCATGGGTATCATTATCCAGGTGCCTCTCTCTCTCTCTGTGCATGGAATGCAATTAAACTGTTACTAACCGTCTCTGCTTTTCCCATGCCATTCCTGGCTGCCCTTGTGATAGTTGAATGGATGGCTAAAAAGCTGATCCCTCCCATGCCCGACTTGGAAGAGCGTGCCTGCGAAACTTTCCAGTGGGACATCAAAGACTGGAGGGCCTTGGACAAGCGAGTGACCGGACCCGAGTTTGAGATCGGCGGCTACAAATGGCAAGTCGTGTGGTTGGATACATTTTTTTTTGCATGTGGAAGATCTCGTCCTGAGCACACACACTATGGTAGTGAAAAATGAGCGGGCTGTGAACCGCTGCTGAGTGTTACATATCCGACTTGGCAGCATAGCATCTAATCGTACTGCCCGTTTTGTTTTGTTTCTGATCTAATAGGCGCATTTTGCTTTTCCCTCAAGGAAACAACGTTCTTGACCAGGTTGCAGTCTACTTGGATTCCGCCGAGCCCAGGGAACAGCAAGACCCCAACTGGCACGTCTGCGCCCAGTTTGCTCTCCTGATGTCCAACCCCGACGATCCCACTGTCTACACCTCGCATAGTAAGCTCATCAGTGTGCTCTTTGCTTCTATGTTCATCAACATTGCAGGGACCGCGCTCCAGGAAAGTGCAGTGGAGGGCAACATTGACAAGTTCTTGTTTCTATTTTCCATGCGTCTCGACAATTAGCTGCAAACCATCGCTTCACTGTTGACGAGGCCGACTGGGGCTTTACTCGCTTTCACGAAATCAGGAAACTGGACACGCCGCTGGATCAACGCGGCTTGCCTTTGATTGACAAAGGTCGCACTATTATCACCGCCTATGTCCGTGTTTACAACGACCCCACTGGAGTCCTCTGGCACAACTTCATCAACTACGATTCCAAGGCCATGACAGGATATGTTGGTTTGAAGAACCAGGGCGCCACTTGCTACATGAGCTCTCTACTGCAGTCCTTGTTCTTTACCAACTACTTCCGCAAGTCCGTCTTTGCCATCCCCACCGCTGATGACGAACCCTCAAAGTCTGTCGCCCTTGCTCTTCAACGTGTTTTCTACCAGATGGCCACCAGCCCCAACGCTGTTGATACAACCGAGTTGACAAAGTCTTTTGGATGGACCTCCTTGGAGAGCTTCATGCAGCACGATGTTCAGGAATTCAACCGTGTTCTTCAGGACAATCTGGAGGGAAAGATGAAGGTACTGAAAAGGACACCTGTGGGACGTTTGAAAGACCCATACCCTGCGCCAGAATCATCGCAAAGTCAAACAAACATGGATTGGACTAACCTTGACCGCCTTTGCTTTTGTCAATATAGGGAACTGCGGCAGAAGGTGCTATACAGAAACTCTTTGTCGGCAAGATGAAGAGTTACATCAAGTGCATCAACGTCGACTATGAATCATCCAGAGTGGAAAACTTTTATGGTAAGTACCCATTGGTTGGTAATTATGTGGCTGCAAGTCCTTATCATTGCGTTTTGTCCGACATACTTGTCCTTGACAAAGACGACGTCATGGTTTTAATCGAACACGGGCACGGCTCTCTTTTATTTAATTCTATTAGACATCCAGCTGAATGTCAAGGGTTGCCAAACGTTGCGGGATTCATTTGCCAACTACATTGATGTGGAAACCTTGGATGGAGAGAACAAATATCAAGCAGAGGGTCATGGACTTCAGGTAATATTTCAACGATGACTTTTTAGCCAGGTCTGGACTTCGTTTTCGAAAAGTTTCTCACGCATGCTATATTATCATTTGACCTTTTAGGATGCAAGGAAAGGTGTCATTTTTGAGTCTTTGCCCAACGTTCTTCACCTCCAACTGAAGCGTTTTGAGTACGATATTGAACGTGATGCTATGGTCAAAATCAACGACCGACACGAGTTCCCTCTCAACATCGACTTGGCCGATTTTGTTGCTGATGGCGAAGAGAAGCAAAAGGCTGGACCCGATGGTTTCAATTACACTTTGCATGGGTAGGTTAATTCATGTGTATGAATACTACTTTTCGTTATGCCCATGCACTACCTTGCGTTGCATTCATACTGACTTTACTTAATTCTCACTTTCCATATAGTGTGTTGGTTCATTCGGGAGATCTTCATGGTGGTCACTATTTTGCTTTGCTCAAGCCCGAACGCGATGGCAAGTGGTATCGCTTCGACGATGATCGCGTCACCCAGGCTACGATGAAGGAAGTCTTGGACGAGAACTATGGCGGTGGTGAACCCCTGGAGAATCTTGGCGCCATGAACTTGGCTATGCGTCAGTTGAACCGCCATAAGCGCTTCACAAACGCCTATATGTTGGTGTATGTCCGTGACAATGCCATGGATGAGGTCCTCAAGCCACTACAGGCAGGTGACGTCCCTGAGCACTTGCAACTCCGTCTGGATGCCGAGCGGCAAGCAATTGAAAACAGACGCAAGGAGCGGGATGAATTGCTGTTATATTTCAACGCCCGAGTCATCTCCGATGTCGACTTCAAGGCTCATGACGGCGTCGACTTGTTTAGCCCTGCATCTTCTGCTGGAAAGATTTTGAAGGTGCGGAAGCAGGATACATTCGCCACCTTCAAGAGCGTTGTTGCAGAGAGCTACGGTCTTTCGGAGGATCAAATCCGTGTTTGGACGCTTGTTAAGCGCCAGAACGACACTGTCCGTACCGACGTGCCTATCCCTGATGCTGATTTGAACTCCAGTAAGTAGAACACGAGTTTCATTTGTGACATTCAGCAGGACGCGCTATTTTGTACAGTTCACCAACTGTTGCATTTACCTTTGTTCATTTTAGCCATGGAACACGTTAGGGAGAAGTATGGAACGCGTGCACAGCCCGACTTGAAGTGCTACATCGAGTTTGCTGACCCTAACGGTTCACCTAAGGGATTCCCTGTTGCTGGAGATGCACCCAACGGCGCGATTATGATCTTCATCAAGTACTACGACCCCTTCGCCTCTACTCTAGAGTAAGTCCACGGCTGGCTTGACTTTTTTTTTCGATCGCTAGCTTGCATTGCGGGGCTTGTAGTAACCACTATTGTCTGTCTTGAATATGATTGTTTATAGGGGAGTTGGCAAGCTCTTTGTCCAGAAGAATGCCAAGGTCGGAGATATCGTTCCAATCTTGAACGAGCGGAAGGGTTTCCCATCTAACACTCCCTTGAAGCTTTTTGAGGTACGAGTCTAATTTTGTACAGTGATGGTTGTGTTTTTGATGGCTAGCATTACCCTCTAACAAAATAACTGACTTTTATTTTTTGTGTTCTTATGCGCTGGGACCCAATAGGAGATCAAGCCTCTAATGATCGAGCCCATGAAGATGAAGTCGACATTCCATCAGTGCGAGATTCAAGGCGGTGATATTATTGTATTCCAGAAGGAGCTGACCCCCAAGGAGTAAGTTGTTTCGATTGTCATCGTTTATTTTCACTTTGACCAGTGGCTGACCCATTGCTTATATGCCTTACTAACATGATTCCCTCTTAACATCAGAGCGACGGAGTTGGCGTTGCAGAACGTCAAGACGACTATTCCTCAGTACTACGACTACATCTTCAACCGCATCGTTGTCGACTTCAAGCCCAAGAATAGCGAGGACCCCACGTTGCAGACGTATTCTATCGAGCTCAGCAAGAAGAGCACGTACGACCAGGTGGCAACAAAGCTAGCAGAGAGACTTGGAACGGACCCCCTTCACATCCAGTTTACATCTGCATCCATTACTGGTGGCGTCCCCAAAACCACCATCAAGAGGTCGACGAATCTTCAACTTCAAGAGATGCTTTCCTCAGGGTATGCACACCAAGGCAACAACACGCATGTAATCTTTTACGAGAAGTTGGATATTAGCATCGTCGAACTCGAAAGCAAACGTGTAATCAAGGTCACATGGATCGGGTCCACCATGAAGGATGAGGTAGGTTGTCGGGAATTTTATCATCGCTGAATGGAATGTCCATCCATGTGTTTGAACTTTTGATGCCTGCTACTGATGTTAACCATACTATTTTCTTTTCTTTTGATGCTACGTAGACGACTCACGAGCTGATGCTATTGAAGACGAGCACGTTGAATGGGGTTATCGAGGCGCTGTTGCCAAAGATCAAGCTTGCACCCAATGGCACTCAAAAGCTGAGGACATTCTCGGTCTACAATGGCAAGCTGATTAAGGAATATGGCCCCATGGATCCCATTAGCAATATTCCCGACTCTCTCAGCCTCTACGTCGAGGAGATTCCAACAGACGAGTACGAGCGTGGCGATACGGAACAGCTCATCTCATGCGTTCACTTTACCGGAGATCTCGGTCGCCTTCACAGTGTTCCATTTAAGATGGTTATCAGAGAGGTACCGCACCATTACATTTGTTCATACGGCATGTTGATGTTTATTAATATGGAAGAGCGTGACTCTGTGAACTCTGCTAACATATTGCCTTCTTTTCTGTCTTCACTTTATAGGGTGAGAGGTTTGCGGACTTGAAGGCTCGTATTCATGCAAGACTCGGTATGTCTGATAAGGATTTTGCCAAGGTCAAGTTCTCCTTGTGCCAAAGCACCGGCAAGATCAACGCCCTCAACGATGACGATATTCTTTCAGAGGTCGAGCTTTCGTCAGGGGATGTCCTTGGCTTGGACCATGTGGACAAGAGCGGCCGAAGCAACCGTCTGGGAGCAGAGAAGGCTATTTTCATTAGAGGATAGAGAAGACTTTGACAGAGCAGACCGCGGAGCAGGATTGAGCAGGCGGAAGAGCGTAAAACATTAACAAACAACAACCCCCCAAAAAAAACATTACTAAATAACTGCCGACAATAACAACCAATTCAAACATATATCCTTTTTCTTGTGTTTTTATTTGCTTTGTCGTTCACAATTGTGGAGATGGCGTCCGATACCGCGAAGTGCATTCGTCGTGGTCATACTCATCGTAGTCACTGCCACCACCGAAACTGCTTGCGACTTCGATATCGGCGTCTAGATCGCGCTCCTCGTAAATTTCTTCTTCCTCTTGTTGCTGTTGTTGTAAGAGTTGCCGCCCCATGAGTTGTTGTTGCCTCGACCATCTGGGCATATCGCCTTGGCCGTCTTCATCAAAACCCTGTCGAACAACATCATCGTCTTCTTTTTCGTCGTGGTAGGATTCACTCGGACGTAGACGGTGGCGAATGAACTGGGTGTCTCTACCATCGATAATATTGTTAATATCATCGATATCGCCCTCGTCGTCGTCACTACCATTGTTGTTGCCGCCGTTATAGTCTTTGTGGTAGCGGCGGGATGGGTACGGACTGTAGATGAACGACTGTTCGTCAATCCTCTGGCAATGATCCAGTTCATCCTGCTCATGGATCGTCATGCTCCGATGTTCTTTTTCCAACAGACGGTCCATGATCAGCATCATATCCTGTTGACTGTCATTGTCTTCGATACTATTGCTCTTATCGTTGTAGTTGTGAGTATCTTCGTCGTCCTCCTCACCGTGTTCCTCATCACCGGATTGACCAATGTCCTCGTCAAGGTCTCGTCCCATATCCAGATCATCCTCGCCTTCCCCTTCGCCTTCCCCTTCGCCTTCTCCTTCTGCGTCCTCGTCATCCTCTTCGTCCTCGTCTTCTTCGTCGTCATCCTCGCCTTCGTCCATGTCCTATTTTTTTTGTTGAGGAGAAGTATATTTTGTGTTGGAATTAATTTCTTTATCATGGGTACTTTGAAGCAAGCTTGATTGAACAAGAAAGTAGCCAATATTGCATAGAAAGTTTCTTTTTTATCGTTTGGGGACTTACAATGAAAGGCTTGGAGAGCCCGGCGGGGATTAAGTGTGTGCCCGAGAACCTGATCTTCTTCAGCTATTAAAAAAAAACACGCGCACATACACAAGAGATGTTGTCGTTAAGCGTCAAGTACAGTATTCACATATCGATAAAATTAAGAAAAAGCCATAGTCCCGCCATATTTTTTTTCACTCTCTCTAGACTCTACCTACCTTGGTGGCAAACTCTTTTTCTTCGTGTGAGAGCTCATCGTGCATATGCTCGACCTCGCGTTCGCGTGGATACCAAAGCACGTCTGTTTTTTGTGGGAGCAGAGTTGGCATTCGACTCTGTGGTGGGAAGCGTGGCGCCATTGTTGAGTGTGCGTGTGTGTTTGTGTATTGTATTTCTGCAGTTTCAGTTGGTGTTTGGTGTTTGCGTTGGTGATGGGGGTGCTGTTGTTATGATAATGGTTGTTTATGTTGAATGAAAGCAGAGATGAGAGAGTACATTCGCATGAAGTGGAAACTCTTTTTTGTTCTTGACATTTTGCTGGAAACGTGTGACTTGGCATTTTTTTTTTCTCTTTCTTTCAGGCACAGTCTTTTTGTTGTTTTTGTATTTCTCGGACAATAACTGATAGTGATGATATCCTGACAGAGCTGCGAGAGTTTGTAAAAGGTGCCAAAGTGTGCGTGAGAGAAAACATGAAAAAACAATGTCTATTGGCCACCAAACTAACCTACAGGGCAGAGCCCCTCCTCTTCCTCGGTCTCCAACATACCTCTCTTCCTCTCTCTCATTCTCTCTCTACCTCTCTCGCTTACAAAGCATCGACATAGTCCTGGTAGGTGACTTGAGCCTTACGACTTTGGTAACGTGTCAAGATGACAGAGTCCAGAAATTCCTGACTGATTGCATCCCGATAGCCTCCCTTTCGCAGCAAAGACTCGATAGCCTTCTCCTTGGTCCATCCTTGCTCCTTGGCCACCTCGGGCAGATATGTTGCTGTCTTCTTGCGGCCCCTGGCATCTTTGAATTCAATCCAGATTCCATGACGACCAACCTGTCGTTGTTGGTTTTTATATGTATGCATGAAGTAATGGAAAGAGACGGGAGAGGAATAGAACAAGAGAGGACGGCGAAAGGACGAGGGAAGAGTGACAAAGAAACGGGTCAGATGAGGTCACACATAAACAGAAACAAATTTTAGCAAAAAAAGCAGGCGCTTCATCCCTCCGTTCGTTTCTGCGAGACCCCAATGACCTCTCCCTTCTTCCGTTCCTCGAAAAGAAATCGATAAGGAAATAAGAAAGAGAAGTATTACCTCCCAGTCGAGATAGTCGTCGCCATCCTCAAAGTCAACCAGGAGTGACACCCTATCCAGCATGGGCCAAAGGCAGAAAGATTCCTCGTTAGTAAGTGTGAAGGGTTAAGATGAAACAAATGGTAATAACCAGATTTTTTTCATTTTCCGCAGACCTCTCTGGGTGTGAAGAAAGAAAGAACAAAAGCCTTACCCGCAAACGAGCGAAAGAAGCTCTTTCCTGTCAATCGGTGAGAACCGTCCATCCTTAAATGCGCTGCGTATATAAAAACGTAACAAAGAATGTTGGTGTTCAGCGCTCGTATTCTAGATGCAACATCACCCACGACAACATTCACAAAAAGAGTATCCGAGGACGGAGGACGAACCTGGTGAGAGCATATTCCTTTAGGCCAGAGTGCAGGGGCATGGCGCTAAAGTTCCCGATACATCCACGAAGCCTCAAGTCCTTTGTTGTCCCGTCTTCACTCGTCGACCATGTCACAAATAATGGACTATTGTTTGACAAAGCAAAAAATTCAAAAGTAGAGTTAGAAAGCTGGTCGAAAAAGCAACAGAGAGTAGACAATGACATGAAGAGGAACTTACAAGGGGCTGTTGTCGAAGGTGGGCGGTGAGACGGGCCGTCTGTCAAAATGAGCGACGAGTGAGTCGAAGCAGTAGTAGCAGTGCTCTTTGGACATTTTCTTGTGGACGAGGGTAAGAGAAAAGGGGGAAAGTGAATGCGAAAGGCGGGAAAGACTGGGAGGTAAAAAAGGAAGAAAGAAAAGTTGCGTGATCTCTCAAAATGTACGTGATATAGAACAATGTGAGCCACTTGTTGGGCGAATGCAACTCAAGTCACACACAAACTGAATGGATCAGGGACGGATCACCCTATTTTATTTTTCACATCAATAAGATAATTATGATACAACGTTATGTTCGACAGTCTATGCCTCGTAGGAGAGAGGGGAGCAAGCGTGCATGCCTTGTTTGTCATTTAAAAGAGAGCACCAAGGACAGCAGCAGCAGCAACGGTAAAGCCAGCAGCAGCAGACTTTGAGCCAGTACACAAGTTGCCAGTATTTCCAGCAGCGGTAACACTACCAGCGGGACAGACCTGGGTCTTGAGGGCAGCATAGGACTGGAGAAGCCCCTCGGTGATGGCCTGGCCGCAGATCTCGGGCTTGGCACACTCATTGAGCCAGGTCGAGGACGAGGCAATCGCGCAGAGACACTTCTTCTGGACATCGGTCAACTGACCGACCATGTTAGGGGGCTGTGTCAGACCTGTAAGACCGGCACAGTTAGCGTTCAGGGATTCGGCGCCCTTGTTGAGACAGTTGCCGCAGGCCACAGGGTCAGTAGGGGCGGTGGGGGGGGCTTGAGCGGCGGCGAGGGAGGCCAAGACGAGGACGGATGCAATGATGGCTTGGAAATGCATGTTCAAATGAGAAACTTGAGCGAGTTTGAAGGGTTGGGGAGAATGCGTGTTTGTTGGTGCCTGAGAACCTGAGTGGAGTTACTTTTTGTTGTTGCTGTGGAAGTGTTGTTGAAAGAAGCTGATGATGAACAAAAAAATCATAGGGGTTGGAGGTTCCTTTTCAACTGTTTTTTGGAAGTCAGGGTCGTTGATGAGACCTAGGACCTAGACCATTTTCATTCGTCACATATACATTATACTCTTTCTGTGCGCCTTCCTGTTCTCTTCATCGCTGTCTATTACCGGGTATGCATATTCATTTCCTACTCCTTGTCATCTAGCAAAAGTAAAAACAAAACAAGCCCATCCATCACTTGACAATATGAACCGCCACCCATTTCGCCTCAAAAGCCGCTTTTCATCAAAACCGACGATGTAAAAGGGAGGGTGGCGATGTCTCTCACTTGCCATCCACTCCTTCCTCCTCTTCTCCAATTCTCCGATTTCCATTTTTCATTGTGGGGAGGAATCGACTTTTGTTTGTTTTTATGCTTATTTTTAGGAGTGACGAGTTGACGTGCTGGTTGGCTTTTGTTGCTTTTCATTTCTCTGAGTGAATGAATTACTTTCCTTTCCCAAGGGCCATGACAAGAAAAAGGGGAACACTCATCTACAGTGATGAGGGACAACGTGCAAATCTGAACAAGCATAGAGCTTCAGGCATAAGCCTAAAATCTATGAATACAGTGCTCGGCCTAGATTGTCTCAAGGTCCGGTTGCTCTCGCCCGCAGAAGTGAGTGTGAAATAAAATCATGTCTACCATGTCTCTCCAAATTAAAGTACGTTCATCATCACTTCGCCTCAAACAACACGCTCATGAGCAACAGTCGACAAATCTGTGGCAGCGAAAAATAATAATAATAATAATAATAATAATAATAATAATAATAATAACAATAAAACAACAACTAGACACCTTGGATACCTAGGGCATAGGAGGAGGAATGGATGGCTCTCTACATAGGATCGATGTTGGACGAGAATTGGATTCATGCTTGCGAGAAACGCGTTTGGTAGACGGATCATATAGTTTTGCTGGGCGTATCAGGTAGAGCCTTGTCTTTTGTCTCCTCCAGGCAACTTTCGTTGACTATATAACACTCTGTCAGCTGCATTGCCCCGCTTGTTGGTACAGGAGACCTATACCCGCTTCTGTTTACACGACAACAATGGATGATATTAGGGTGAAGAAGCACCTTCTCCACAACTTTGTTTCAGTGAAGTTGAAAATAGTCAGCGCATTGATGCGAAATACGACCAATCGTCACTGAACAACCGTCGTACCGCGCCTCTCTGACGTTGCATACTCGTGCCAGCAGAGGTGAAAGCAAAACAGTATTGAGTTGCCAAGTCTTTTAGGGCCTCCCTCGGTCTCACAACGCCACCAAAATTCCTTCAGGAACCATCACCTTGTAATCACTTCGCCTTCGCACGCCACTAGAAGCATTCCCCAATACAGAAGGTATTTCATTTTTATTACGAGTGTGTGTAGAAGTATACAAAGGAATACATACATGCTGCCCTGGCTCTTATGTACATGTACTTAGAGGAAGCTAGCTCCGATGGCAGTAACAACAGCCAAGACACCCATGGTCTCAGCAAGCATAAACGAAGATGCAGAGATGCTCTTCTGGCCCGCGGATGTACCATTGCTACCAGTAGGCTTGGCGCCACTACCCGAGGTGGCCGAGGCACCACCAGTGGGTAAGGCAGAGGAAGGGGCCACGGGGGCAGTAGTGCCAGGGATAAAAGTAGGGGTGGTTCCGTTGCAGTTGAGACCTATCTCGGTCAGCGAGGACGCGTAGGTGGCCTTGAGCGAGAGGACATCGTCCGAGCAGGTTTTGGAGGCAATGCAGGAGTCGATCCAAGTTCCCGAGGTCGACTGGCAGAGACAAGCAGCGTAGGCGGGGGATGCAGCGGGGTCAAAGTCGCCGATGGTGATGTTGACACCTGCACAGAGGGGGAGGGCTTTGATAGCGGTTTGGAGACAGGTCTGGCAGGCGTCTGTCTGAGCGGATACGGCAGAGGCGAGAGCGAGAGCTGTGATAGGTGCGAGTGCGGCGAACTTCATTGTGAAAATAGGGTAGAAGGGAGTTTGGCGGCGGTTTTGATGAAAACTGTGGAGAGGAGTTGGGATGAGATGGAGGAATGAGGCGAGGAATGAGAAATGGGGAATGAGGAAAGAGATGAAAAGACAGAAGGAAAGAGATGAGCGAAGTGAGGAAGACGAAAACAAATAGAAGGGAGTAGAGTTCACCCGGGGCACCACCCACTTTCCTTTCGCCTGTTGAGAGAAAGTACAGTACCAGGGGTGTTATCCGTGAGCTGTCAAAAGGACGCCCTCCACTCACTCACCCATAGACCACAATTCCAATGACATATATTTTTTGACCATAACCTGCCATGCCCAATGCACGCCTTTGGTTCGCTCTTTTATGTGCCTTTCGAAAAAGAAAAGGGCTCCTTTTTGTCAACTTGTTTCTTTCCAAACGCTCTTTCTCCACTCTTGCTTTTATTTTGCACAATAGCACATGCCCCCTGTTCTGTTCATTGCTCCCAAGTTTTCGCACTCTAAATGATCGAAAGCAAAAAAAGTACCATGCAAGGATACAACACAACAACATACTCACTAAAATACATACCCATTCGATACCGAGTACATGCCCTTCCTTACAAGCAACATCATTAAAAAAAAAGTATTTAGTTTCTTCGATGATGCCCCTCCAATGCGATATTCATGGTGGTACTTTCGAAAATACACAAGGCGCTGTCATGACCGAATGGTTTCTATATTATCGACATGTACCCTGCTCCTCTTTTCTCTCCGGAGGCGATGAGTAGTTCCTTCACTCCTCTTGCTCTCATTCTCTCTCCTCCGTCCTCTTTTCTTTCCTGCTCTCTTCCACGTCATCCAATGCCATTCGCCCTCCTTCTTCCCCCTCCTCCTTCGACTGTTTGATTGTTTCGATTGCTTTGTATTTCTGTTCTGTTGCGGATTGTGAAGTAAGGGAAAAGCACCGAAAAATGCACGGCACACAGCCTAACGGTTCACTAACACATATTCTTGCTTTTTTGGTTTTCCAGATGAGGAAGAGAGTTTCTCCCCTTGTCCCCTGATGTTGCCCAATTCCTCCTTGCATTTGCGCTTTGACAGCTTGTTCTGCGCTAAATTGGCTATGGTTTTTGTTTGTGGGCTGACAATTTGTGGGTAAGTTTGGTGGTGGTGGCACTCATGGAATGTAATAGTTCAACCGAGGAGGGTGTGTGTATACATTTTTGCTATTACTTGGGGACATTTTTTGGCTTACAAACAGCTATTCGCGAGAACAAGGACTAGGGCCTTTCATTACATGTACTTCTATCCTCTCTTCTCTTTTTGAGACTATCACGTCCTTACTTGTTTTCAAACACTTTCTGGGATTTTATTATGTTGTTTTTGGAAGTATCGCACACGCAACACTGGGTATTTTTCAACATCTCCTCAACCCTCCACTACCTTAAGCGAACGAGGTAGGGATAAAGGTAGGTTGAGCACCACATCTCAAGCCCGCAGCCTGGATGTTCTCGGCATAGGCGTTCTTGAACGAGACCACGTCCTGGCTACAGGTCGACATACACTTGTCGATCCAGGCACCATCCAAGGAGGAGCACAGACATGCAGCATAGGCGGGGTCCGAGGCTGGGTCCATATTTCCGATTACGACCGTCAGGCTTTTGCAGGCCGAGAGGGATTGAAGAGACTCTTGAAGGCAGACCATGCAAGGGGTGGGGGCGTCGTTCTGGACTTGGGCGAGGACCAAGGTCACGGCAGTTGTGGCGAGGAATGCGAGGACCTTGAAGAACTTCATGATTTTTTGATATGTGATGTGTGGGATTGAAGAGAGGAAGAAGAGGAGAGAGGGGAGTTGAGGCGAGGCTTGTGGGTATTTGGAGTTGAACAGGTTGAAAGAATGAGAAAGGAGGGACACAGTGGGGTTTATATACGCGGGGCATCTGTCCACTCTCTCCTATTGAGTCCCCATTCTAACCCTCGGCCCATCGTGTGAGTGAACCGTTAGAAGGGACTTAGCAAACAAACGGGGTGTAGGGTTTGGAGGGTGCGGAAGAGAATAAATCTGTGGCCACTGAATAGATACTCAATCCATCCTCTTCTCCTCCCTGCAACATTTCATGTATCCCTTCCGTCCAATTTCCCCATCGTTAACATAAACAATAAACTAGCTCGGTTGTTTGTAGACAAGCAAAACAGCGTGTTATCCACCCATGGTCCCCAAAAAGTGGAAAAAGAGCGATCAGAAGGAAGAAGGGAAAACACACGAAAGGAAAATGAGAATCTACCCACATGCACATGCAAAACGGGTAGGTTTGTTTGTGCAATTTCAGGGTCCAGACCGAATCATAAAACCGGATGACTGACCGATCGAGTAAGATGGTCAGACGCACAAACATGGGCTGGTTTGTGAATTGCAATACGCCAGATGGTAGTCCAATGGTAAGCCAGAAGATGGGCATGGGCCTAAGCGACAGAAACAAACAGGACAAAGGCATAAACCAACGGTGTTCACAAGTTCACAAGGGTGAAATAGATCAAACTCCTTCTTTGAGAGCCGTCTCTTGCGATTGTTGGCATAATCTTTTTTTTTTTTTTATATCAATTGGCGTTTCAGGGAAAATGAGATAGCAGTTGTAAACAAACGATGGATGAAGGGGAAAGGAACAAAGAAGAAATGCCGGAAATGGCTCTCAAGCTAAATGGTTGACGAGGCAATAAAAAAAAAAAAAAAACGTCAATAGCTGACTGCGAAGAATATATGTGTAGCTGCTTTGTTTCAGCTCGTTTTTGCGGCCTATGGACCAAAAGCGTTCACAAAATACAAAAAGGATCCTCGGCAAATAAAGTGGGCGGATGCTCACACGCCATATTCGGTCATGCCCTCCATTTGCGCGTTGCAACCCCTGCTAAGAACGTTTAGCGTTTGCAAAAGAAAATACGGTTGTGGACACGTTAGGTTGACAAACCCTGTCGGACCTGGGACCAGACGGAGTTTTGCGACTGGATGGAAATTGGAAATGCAATGGACGCGTGTCGATGGTTGGAATGTAGTAAAACTGACCAACAACCAAACATGGGCGCACGCGTTTCTCATCGTTAACCACTTTTTATTATAAGTCTGAATTATGGAGTGGTAGGTTTTGTTACAAGGCAGGATTCTCGTCTCCTCTCGTTTTGTTATCTTTCATGTCGGGCGTAGTGCTGCTAGTATTACCAGCAGCGACCGGCTCCCTTACAACGGCAGCGGGTTTGGGGTCCGGTTTCGTGGCGACGACCTCTCTAGGCTTGAGAGCGTCGCTTGAAGGAGCAGCAGTAGTGCCGGCAGCGAGTGATGATGGTATTTCTCCTGCTGCGTTTGCCGGTTTTCGAACAGGAGGCGCCCTGATGGTGTCAGTAATATCTGGCGGTCGAGACGGCGAAGCAGCAGCACTATCATCACTACCACCACAGGACAACTGCGCCGCAAAAGCCTTCAAAATCTTCATCTGGTTCTTGGAAACAGCAGCCGTACAGACAGTATCACACCTTGAAATCCAATCCTGGGATCCTCCCTCATCATCTGTCCATTTCGCCGCCAGACACAGGCAATCAACCACGTCGGGATAATCGTTCTTGTACTTTTGGATCTTGGCCGGGTTATCTTCAGAGGCTGGGAGTGCCGGAGTGGTGGGGGAGAGACGATCGCATTTGGGAACTTTGCGGAGTTCTCTTGCGAGGCAGGGGCGGCATTTGTCGTCTGCGATTGATTCTGCTGGCTGTGCTTGTGGTTTTGAGGGAGGTGAAGGTGGAGAAGTTTTTGGGGCCGCTATGATGGTGGTTGAGATGGAGAGGAGTGAGAGGAGGACCACTAGGAGCGGGATTGAAGATGAGATGAAGAGTCGCATCTGTGGAAGAAGGAAAGAGGACAGAGAAGGAGGGTGGTGTGGTGAAGTTTAACAATCGTGTGGACAGAATTAAAACAAAACCAAATAAAAAAATTATCGTTACAACACAAAGGAATGGGCACAGCGTCACTCTTATATCTCTGGCCCCGGTTACAAAACACTAATTCCCAAAGCAAAAGAGACGGTTTTTACAAAACAAAAGTGGAGTCGCGCTACACCATTTGGCCCTTTAATGCATTAGCATTTATATAGCGACAGTCAAATACAGAAGAAAAATTAGGGAGATACAAGGAAAGCAGATAGCAAAGAAGCAGGAGACAGAAAACGCAACAAAAACACAATACCTCATATTTATCCGCAGCCTGCATAACGTACTCCCTGAAGAATTATAATAAGAAGATCCCTTACAAACGGGTCTATCATGCACGTAGGTACCCGAGAGCCGAAGGATTGTGCGGCAGTGCTTGGCTCTTCTTTTCTTTTAAACGCCTCTGGAGCTCCTTGTATAAGCTCCTTGTCGAAAGGAGATAAAATTCTTCCTGACCTAGGCCACTTATGAAGTGTGGTTTGTCGGTGGTGTCGAAAACGCGATACAACTAAAGAATGAGAGCTTGTTCGTAACTCCAAATGTCGCGCAAAAAACAGCTCGCACGAAACCCCGATCCGTCATAGCTTTTTTTTTTTATTTGACAAAGCGAGTGAGTAAAAACACAATGAGCGCAAATGTGACTCGAAGAGATAGAAAGATGATCGTGAGGTGGTAAATAGTAGCAAAGTAATTGGAACAAAAAGATGGAGTAGTATATAACTTTTTGGGGCGTAGGTCGTAGGATGTGTAATAATGTTTTAAGAGTAAAATATGATATTCGTAAAAAAGAGTAGGATCTGCAGCCGGTCAATTAAGAGGACATGCTGTAGAACAAAAATTGGTAGGAAAGAAGAGGATTGTCATAAAAATGAACAATAATGAACATTGGAAGGCGTGAAAAAAGGTTAAGTGGAAGTGAATTGATGCAAGGTACAGAAGGACAAAAAGAAAAGAAGTTAATAATTGGACGCTGGTAATTCACAGTCGTTCCTTATCCAATCGTGCTGCGTGCGGCCTCTTCATACAATGCTTCATACTCTGATCCACCGGTGTGTTGAGGCTGAATGTGTCCGTTCTGCTTCATGCCATTGCTTTGGCCTTGGCTAGGCCTTGCTTGTGGGACATCGTGAGGGAATCGGGCACGGATACTCTCAAACATCTGGACAATCTTCTCCTCGTTGCCGTTGAAGATGTCCTTGACCGTGTAGCCGTCCGTCGAGACGCCAACGCGATCCATAAACTTGAAAGCCGTCAACAAGTTCTCAAGCATCTGGAGGGTATAGGTGGCGTTGGGGATCCTCTTGTCGACCTGCTCGCCCGAAAGCTGTTCAATCAAACGTACAAGGACAACCCCCGAGCGCAAAGACTGCGTCATGTCGCTGACGGGCCCAGCCGAGTCGGGAAGGTTGCGGTTCATCCAGTCGATGTACTGCTCCTGAGTCTAATCCATACAATACGCGAAAAAAAGAGGCCAAAGAGTGCGTTAGTGAAATGACCTCAATCGTGTATTATTTTCTCTCTTTTGCATGTCAGTGCGTAATATATTTTATTTTTGATCTCGATCGACTCCTTGTCCTCTCAACCTACCCAACGCTGACCAGGGCTCTGGCGAGGAGCCGACTGTTGGTCGTCACCGTGCTGCCTGAATGTATCGAGCTCACTGTCCGGACGCATGTTTTTCAAGTGCTGCTGCTGCTGGTGACGGGCCTGAGGGGCCTGCTGCTGTCCAAAGCCTTCGTCATCCTCATCCCTCCAGGGGTCATCGTGTCCATTGTTGTCATCATCCTGCAAGAAACTCCGGCGCTGTTGCTGCTGTTGTTGGTGCTGAGAGGATAGACTCTGAAGAACCGGGCTCTCTTGGTCATGACCTTGGCCGCGGTGGTTATTACCGCCCATGTCGTTGCTACCACCTGGACCTGGCCTATAGTTGCTGTTGTGATTATCGCCATACTCATTCTGAAGATATCCTTCGCCGTCAGAGTCCTGATCATCATAGTCCAACTGCTGCTGCTGTTGCTGTTGCTGTTGCTGTTGCCTCTGGTTCTGTTGTTGCTGTTGCCTAGGGTCATATTCCTGCTGACGTTGTTGCTGTTGAGGATGATTGGGCTGACCGTTGGGTCCCATGCCGCGGTTCCGCTTGGAGGGAGAAGGAGGGCGAGGTGCCATCCTCCGGGCGACATGCAATGGGATTGTAGGAATGTTGCTTGATGAGATAACAGGCGCCGAGGGATCGCGACCAATAGTGACTTTCATCAACGCCTTGAGCCAGCCCTTCATGTCTTGCTCACTCTCGGTGTAAAAGTAAAAGTTGCGGAGCTCGTCGTGGACAGCCTTAAAGCAGTATTTTCCAGCATAGATGTTCTCGTCCTGAATAATCTTGTATCCAACAAGGTTGATGTAGTCCTTGCTGGCGTTATCCTTGGGCGAGTTCATGTAATAGAGGGTCACACCCTTCAGCATGAACCACCGGCTCTTCCATGTCCTGTAGGTGTCACCTCTCTTCTTGAGCCATCCAGCATAATCGGGCTTGCCAATGTTATCCAAGGACACTACCTTGTCGCCAGGGTCTGCCTTGCCGTTCATTGGGCGGTTAGTGCTGTCTGGGGGAGCATGTGTCTTGCGTTGCTGAGGAGGAATCTGCTGGTATTGTGGCTCGGGCGAGAATTGCTCCTGGTGGTACATCTCTGGGCTGGTGGGGGCAACTCTATCCATGGGCCTGGGGTATTGGTCCATGGACTGCTCCATAGGATGAGGAGCAGGGCTGGGCATCTGAGGAGGACGGGGGGCATTGCGCTCCCACTGATTACGCTGGGGACCAGATGCGGACGAGTAGGCTGAGGTGATACTTTGACGCTGACCGCTGCGAGCGTTGTGTTCACCAGTGCTGCCACCGCTGACAGAGCCCATTGTGTCAGAGCGCGCAAGAGCATTGTTGCGAGAATGTGTGTCATAGTCGGATGGGTGGACGGGCTGCTGCTGACGCATGCTAGGCGATTGGACCGAGGCAGGAGGAGACATAGGGACACCACGAGGCTCCTGTCGAGGATCGTGAATATAGTCATTGCGAGGATCATAGGTCGATGATCTGGGGCTGGGGCCTCCGACGGCCGAAGTCATGCGAGGAGGGATATTGGGTCCTCCGGGGGCACCACCAGCAAACATGGCGCCGACTGAGTTGGCCAATCCAGAGTACTGGCCCTTTCCACTCTGGTCTCCCTTGGTGGCCTGCTTGAGCGAGGTGATGGCATTCATGATGTTGAATCGCTTGCCGAACGAATTGATCTCCAGTTCCTTCAAGTTGTTGAGGTTCAGCTCCAGTAAGATGGCGCCCGAGATCTCATTATCTAATTTGTATAGGGAAAAAAGGATGTAAGCGGATCAAAAACATGGTCGTGCTATGGTTCTAACTCCCTCTGAAATACATCATTCACGCCATTTCGACATGGATATGTAACGTACCGATGAAACTTGGGGCAATGTTAGCGAACCCGCACCAGCGCAACCAGTAGGCAACCTGGTCAATTGACCATGTAGATGGATGGCTCGCCAACTGGGGGTCGTTCAAGCTCTCTTCGACGCTCTGAGCAATCACCTTGCTGTTCGAAGCTCCGCCACTAGGGGTAGACGCCCCAGACGAAGATCCAAAACCGCTACGACCACTAGGAGGAGGGCTAGCGATTGCTGGGTTCTGGTGAATGTGCATATTGTTCATGCTGTTGGCAAGATGGGTCTGGTTCGATTGCTCCATCGAACGATTGTGCTCCTGGCCATTGTTGTTATTGTTGTGGTAACCGTTCATAGGGCCATTGTCCTGACTGTTACCACCTCCGTACTTGTTATTGTTGTTGTTGTTGGCACTGTTACCATTGTTGTTGTTGTTGCCTCCGACCTTGACGTTGTCGTTGAGAAAACCATTAGGTTCAGCGATAGGAGACCCAGGCTGATTCTGCTCTGGGGGATCTGCGAGATAAATAGGATAAAAAATGAGAGAAAGAGTGAGGTTAGAACGGGTCTGTCCTCTCTTTGTCCTGTTGCACCCCCTGAGAAAGTGAGCCGTGTCGAATGTCGTTCGTTCGCAGGACGCCCATTTCAGGTACCCTGTCCACTGTTATTGTCGTTGTACTAACTTTACGCTCTCAATTTTTTTAGTTTCATGGTTTATAGTGCTGAGCACCATAATATTTGCTTCGTGGTGCCTGTTCACTTTTCTTCATATTGCAACATAAAAAAATGCGTCTTACCTCGAACGGTGTAGTTCACTGGGAATAGACCCGTCTCGCCACGGACGTTGGTACCCTGGAAAGATGAAGGTGATGATCAAAAAAAGTTGTGTTTTAGCGGTTGAACAGGAGCGTGGCTAAGGAGAGAGATAATCCGAAAAGTTGAGTAGTAATTGCCTACCTCCCACCAGCCGTCCTGATAGAGGTCGTCCTTTTGGAGGACAATGATGGGTTCACCGATGTGGAACGAGATCTCGTCCTCAGCCTCGGCCTCAAAGTTGTGAATTGCCCACACTGTCTCTGGCATTATGTATCAAAGTGTTGGCCTAGGGTAAGAGATGGAGCTGTGAGATCCAAAAGGATATTCAAGAACAAGAAAGTAGGATTTGTTAGGTTTGGGTTGAAAACTTTTTTATGTAGTTGTTCGGACGTTTTGTGTTTAGATATAATTGTATGCACGAGAGAGAGGGCAAGAGGTTCAAGGAGAGGAGAAGGTGCGGCAGTTGTCAAGACAGAGAGAAAAAGAGAGGGGAGCTGGCTGCCAAGCAGTGAAGAAGCAGTGAAGAGAATGTGGAGGTAAGGAAGCAAAGATAGGCGCATTGGTCGGGGTAAAAGTAATAATAAAATGAAGACGGGTCAAGAGTCCCAAACACAATGAGTGGAAAGGGGATTGGTACAGCAAAAGGCGATAAAACAAAAAACAACCATGCGCCATGAACAGGTCAGGACAGCTTAGTGCGTTGCTTTTCCTCCTCATTTTCCCTTGTTGTTCACACACACACCCACTCTGCAATCAATATTGGTTGTTTTTTCTGCCTTTTATGTTTTCAATCCATTAGCCCGCGTGGTGTCCTGTGGGGTCAAAGCGGGCCTGATCCGGCTGTTTCTCATGAAACTTGCCGAGGGCAACATGATAGTCCCGCGTTGGAGCGAGTACACAAGCAGGTGGTGCATTAAATATCGTCGTATGTGAGAGTGCTGTGTGGAGATGAAGTGACAAAAAAAATAAAAAAAAGGGGGGGGAGGGGATATTATCAATCGTTTTGAAGGGAGAGGTCCTTCGTATTACTGAGTGCGAATACTCAAATGAGGTTTAGAGTAGTTGTTCATGTCCAAGGGGTCAATTCATGATGAGAGGAGTTAGGGAGTTGGGTGAGAGTTGTTTGTCAAAAGGGGGTGTGTTGTTCTGGCGTGTTCAGGGATGGAAGGATGAACAAGGCAACTACTCTCTCGGTTGGGTGGAGTACTTTCGGGGTATTGGATGATTATAAAGGAATAGGCAAGACATACGGTTTTTTTTTTGGTGTGTATGGTTTGAGACGGATAAAAAAAAAAAAAAAAAAAAAAAAAAAAAAAAAAAAAGAATGGGCGAAAAAGGAGAGGGTGAGGCAAAAGGTGCGCAGGGGAAGGGTCGTTGAAGCAGAAAGAGAAGGAAGTGCTTATGATGATGTGAAGAAGGGTGATGATGAGCGGAAAAGAGAGGGGTGATGAAATGGAGAAAGGCGGGAGGATGATGAGGGACCCAAAGAGAGAAAGGGAAGAAGGAAACGGGGGGAGGGAAGGAAGGTGGGAGGGAAAAGAGGGGAAAGGGAAGAAGGGAGAAAGGAGGAAGAAGAAAGAAGCTGGAAAAGAAAAAAAAAGAAAAGGAAAAAAAGAAAAGAAAAAAAAGGGACGAAGTAGGCAAAAGGGAGGGAAAAGAGAGAACGAGAGAGTGAAAGTGCGAATGAACATCATTTGTGAGGGAAGGAGGGATGGCACACACTCTTCAACGGCCGCTCGCAAAACAGAGGACAAAACAGGACAAGAAAAGTGCACGCTCACTCACTGGCTAACAATTAAGAGAAAGAGCGAGAGGGAGAGGAGCGGAGGTCGCATTAGTGCATTGCAACGAGACAGGAAGGCACATCCCTAGAAAAGGGACGATCTATTCCATCACTTGCTCCTCAAAGGAAAACATCCTCCTTTCCTCTCTCTTTCTTTCTATTATTCATTCATTCATGCTGAACAAAGACATATGCAACAGGTTCATACATATATCGATCATCACCGACATTCGCATAGTCAATAGCTTCCTCATTTCTTTTCTTCTGCATCCACCACAGTCCGTTTACCATTTGGCACTCGTACCCATTTACCCCTGCGACTGCTACTGCTGGTCCCTTGCCTGGTCTTTCTGCCTTTGACTGTTTTGAAGCATATAACCGGCTCTCATCTTTTTTTTTTCGACAAGAACAAGGCTCCTCCTTTCATGCAAATGCTCTTATTTTGTTGTTGTTTTTTTCAGTTGCACTTCCTCTTTGTCTTTATCCACTAGTCCTCTTTATCCGCAATTTTTTGGATTCAAGGTCCAGGTCGATGCTCTGATGTCAGCACAAACAGGGCATACAGAAATGGCATTATGGGTGATATGTGGTGTTTCTGTGGATACTGTGGTTTTTTTATATGCAGTTGTGGTTGAGGAATGGGGTACATCTTTGCTCATTTTTAACTCTCTGTCCAACCTTTTTCATCATTCCTCATCATTATCGCCTTTCTGGATTGTATGCCTACCATCAAAATCTCACTCTATCAGCAATTAGCCTTGCGCTAATGAAGCAATGAAAAACAAACGAAAAGCGAATATTAAAGGGGCTCAGGCGAGCAGGTGAATAAGCGCAGACTGAGGCTCCATTCTTGTTGCTGTTACCCATTCGCACATGCTTTCAATATGTAATGTTTCTTCTTTTCAATTATTCGACAAGAAAGATGAATTCTCTCTTTTTTTCCTCGTTTTGTGCTTTTTGTGCAACATCAATTACCCTTCTCTCTCGCCGTCTGCCCTTGTTTCTCAAACGTATTTTCAACTTCGTAGATAAAACAGCATATAATAAGCGAGTGATCGTGACAGCTAAGGGTCAAGGGGTCAGGGTCAGGAGGGAGTCTCGATGCATGTCCTCAAACAACAGGTTATTTTCATGTTTCTATTGTTCCTGTAGCTTTTGGGTGTTCGGGCTTCCAAGTCAGTCCATCCATCATCATCGATTGCGATGGGAAGTCAAAAATACTGTTAATTGCTGTTCTTTCTTCTTTTCTTTCTTCTGCCTGCAATAAAGTAGCATTGATCGATGGTGTTCGCACGAACGCCACTTAATGCATAGAACAGCGACGTTTGTTACACCTGTTCTTGTACTTAACTACTTCATCCAGTTAGCCGTGGGCGAAAAAAACATAAAAAAAAAACATGATAAGGAAAGGATACGATAGACAGCGCTTGAAATGGTAGAAAGTTAACGCACGAAATGAACACAAACGACGATAAAAAATGGCGATGGAATGAAGTCTTGGAGAATAAAGCATCTCTCTCTAAGGTTAAAAAAACTTGGCGTGTTCTGCTTAGGGACTAACTCAGAAATGTAACGGTCAACTCGGGAATGAACCCAGACACCTACTCTGCACAGGATATCGGTAATATTTTGTTTTAGTTAAGGGTAACAGTAATCACCATTTCAGCCCTTTTGTTTTTTTTGTCTTCCGTTGAGGCTGTGAGAAGTCTTCCGTTACAGCCATGAAGAGCAGCGGCAATTGTTGCATAGAGCTAGGTTGTAGACCGGATCACGATTGATGGATGGCGCTTGAAAGAGTTTGGTATGCAGTCTCCTTTCACTCTCAAATGCCTCCCTTGGGCTTTTTACTATGGAAAAAAAATTGCGTACAGTACAAAAAAAATTTAGGCGAGCTGGCTGTGTAAATGCTTATTTTTCATTCGTTTTCATATTTTGATGATCGTGTCAGAGAACAAACGACTGGCCGTTTTTTTTTTTTTTTTTTTTTTTTTTTTTTTTTCATTCGATTGCACAAGCTACACATCGGCCTATTTTTTTCTTTCTTTTCTTTTCTTTTCTTTCTTTCTTTTTTCGATTTTCTTTTCTTTTCTTCTTCACTTGCTTTCCCGTTCCTCAATGTTCATGCTATTTATTTTGGCTTCCGGGTGCTCTGTCACACAATGGTGTCGTGGATCGAAGTCGGATGTCGGGAGTGGATTATACCAGGGTTTAGTCCGATGAGCAAAATGGTATGGAAGGGTTGCGGATGGGAGTGAGAAGGGAATGATAATGAAAGGTGTATATCGAGAAGAATCTGTAACGAACTACATCTATTGTCTTTCATAATAAATGAGAATAGTAGCGTCGGTGGCTAGCACCGACGCCACTATTCTTCCTTTGACGCGTCAGTCTGTGTTGTCTGCGACAAAAGGCTTCTTTTTTCTTTTCTTTTTGTTTCTTTTTTGTACTTGGAGCTCATACTTTCCTATTGCGAGTACACTGGCCACACAATGAGTTCTTTTTCTTTTTTCTTTTCTTTTCGCTTCTTTTTCGTTCCTTGACTAACTTTTTTTTTTCTTTCATCCGAGTATATTGCCACATAATAGGTTTATTTTTCTCTTCTTTTTTGCTCTTGGTGTGTATGTCCGACTACAAGCACCAAATTGTTTTTCTTCCCTTTCTAAACGTGAGCCAAGAGGGAACTAACATTAAAGTGCACTGGCCACGATTCTTGAGAGTTGGAACATATCTGTAGGCTTGGCTCCACTTCCCTCGAGAAGCGAGCATGAGGCAAGCCTCATGCCCTTCTCCTGGGGGATGGAGTCGAGCCTAACGTAACTGTAGAAAAATGCGCCACAAAAAAAAAAAAAAAAAAAAAAAAAAACAAAAGGGAAAGAATGAGGAAAAAAATGAGAAAATGAATAGTCTCCCTTTCGGCTCACTTTACGTAAACAGGAATCGAATCCTCCTTCGCACAGCGAAGGTCCTCACGAAGTGAAGTCGGTTGGACCAATTAACCAAGTGAACAATAGAGGCGGCCGTAAACCCCAAAAAGGAGTCTCGCTCCTCTTTCGTCTTTCAGTGCACCGAGCTACTTACAACAACAAAAAAACAAGTATCGAACTTTTACAATGCTGTCGTAGCCTGTTCAAATCTCATAATGTTGTCGTAGCCTGCTCAAACCTGGACGATCAAAGGGGAAGTTGCATGCCCTGGCGCCATGAAAACACTTGACCCTCTTATGCATATCACTCACCGGTGCCTTGGGATCTTTTAGGGTTTTTTTAAGGGTTTTTTTTAGGGTTTTTTTTAGGGGTTTTCAGGGTTTTTAATAACTCAGAACCCGTTTCTGAGTTACTAAAAAAAAGAAAAGGCGCTCCCGGGGCTTCGCACCGGGTACACCTCTAGTCGCTCAAAAACAAAACACCAAAAGCCATTTGAGCTGGGAGCGCCAGGATAGCAAAAGGTATTGGGCCGAACCGGGAATTGAACCCGGGACCTCTCGCACCCTAAGCGAGAATTATACCACTAAACCATCCGGCCAATGTACTTCTTATCCGAAAGTTTTTAGATATAGTCTATCTCCTAAGGCTTAATTGTATAAATTTGGTGGCGTCGTTTACTGGTGGCACAAGGGAATGTGAGAATATATAGATCAAAGTGTGCGAGAGCCATCAAGATGACCGGCCGGATGGTTTAGTGGTATAATTCTCGCTTAGGGTGCGAGAGGTCCCGGGTTCAATTCCCGGTTCGGCCCAATAACTTTTGCTTCATTAGTGTAGTGATTTTAACCGTGGCTTAGTTTTGTTCAAGGGTTAATCTATGGGTTAATCTATTCGACAACCCGGGTTGCTCATTTTATTTGACAACCCTTTCCTTATTAGGAAAGTTTCATTGCTTATTTGACAACCCCCCTACCCACTCTCATTTTTCAACCCGGGTTGCCATATAACAGGAGGCTATGTGGTATATGACGAATGAGTGTGTCTGCTGTGGATACTGTGATAGCAGCGAGGACTGTTATCTTACTTTGCCTCCAGTCTTCCCAACAACCACGCCTTCTAGACACTAGTAACACCTCCTTCTCTTTTTGTAAATAAACAGTATCCGTTCTTAAGCTTTTCTCCCGTTCCTAATATATTCTTGTCTTTACCCTCATCCTTGTCTCCTTCTATTCTCCTGTTCATAACCCCGTGCTCTGCTCTAGTTACAGATAGCCTAAAGGAATCGCTCCCCTTTTTTCGTTATTATTATTCAAGTCATGGAGAACACTAACTTGGTCACAGAGGCATAAAAGCTATCGAAGCTTCGCACTTCATTTAACACTCACAAAAGAAAATTGCCAAAAAAAAAAACAAACAAAAGTTATACGGGAAGCCGCACCTATTGTAATTGCAGCAGAGCAAGGGGGTGTGGACAAGGGAATAGAAGGAGACAAGATTGTGGGGGTAAGGGCTTAAGAAACAAGATAGGGAACAAGGCACACGCGTGTGAAGAGAGAGAAAGGGACAAGAAAGGATACTGTTAATGGTACGGGCGAACTAGGGTATTAATGTATGCTTAGTTACATGGTGATGGTGGTGTGGTTGGGGTCAGATGGTTGGGTGCAGAGGTATGGCAGGTGTATCGGGAGTCAGTGGTACAGGTGCATGGTTCAGGCGCATCAAGGGTGTAATTTGGCAACTGGGTTGCCAAATTATTTTGCAAAATGTGACTGCCGGGTTGTCAATTAAGGCGAGCAACCCGGGTTGTCGAATAGATTAACCCTAATCTATTTGACAGCCCGGGTTGTTCGTTTTATCTAACAACCCGAAGTCACACTTTTTTTGAGAAAATGGATACTATTTGGCAATCTGAGTTGATAGATACATTAGAGCATATTCGACTGGCAAGTTACAAGTATTACCCTGTGTGCAACCTCCTGGTCCGTTGTAATGGCCTGTTAGGAGCCAGCACCAGGCGAAGAGATAGGATTCACTGTCAATAACCACTAATTGAGATATGTTTCAATCTATCAAGCGATAACAAAGCACGAGAATTACAGCCCATGCGCAACGCAAACAACCGACCACTCATGAATTAGAAAGTATAGGACAAATCATGCTGCTAAGGGCTATGTATAAAGATACTTCTTTTTTACAGGGTATATATTCGCAAAGTAAACTGATACATGCCGCCTTATACTACACTTCATGCTACACTCCAGGCTACACCCGTGCTACACTCGCTATCTTTTTCTTAAACATAACTATCTGGCGACCGGGTTGGCAAATAAGGCTTTGATGACTTGGCAATCTGGGTTGTCAAATGAGCCCAGCTACTTTCCTAATTTGGTAAGGGTTGTCAGATAAAACGAACAACCCAGGCTGTTAAATAGATTAAACCTTTATATTCCTCCTCTCCCTCTGCTCCCTGACACTCCAATATGCCTGTAATGGTTGAGTGACTGAGTGCTGACCATTACCACGGAAGAAAGAAAAAAAAAGAAAAAAAGTAATAAAGAGGCGTTTTGTAGGGGAAAAAAAAAATACGATTCAAAGATTACCTCGACCGATCATCTTCGACGCGTTTTTATTATCTTTGAAGTACCCATAGCCATACCCTGATCTCAGCTAATGTGCTCTACTTTGATGTTCAAAGTTTCATACATGGACTTAGTACGGCTTTTTTGTACTTTTTTTCAACACCATGCTATCTCAAGATTAAGGCCAGAAACCCTCCTTTTTCTTCACCATCATAGGGTTATGCCCTTTGGTTGTCCTAAAATTCATGTTCATCTTCCTTCCAATTTTTTTTGTATTTTTAAAAAATCAGAAGAAATGATTAATTCAGCTGAAAAACATTCCTCATATGTTTCCTGTTGTTGTGATGTCAAAGAGTGGGCGTTTGTGCAATATCCACAACAAAAACGTTTTTTTTATTTTCATTTTTTTCATTGGATTCCCGTGATATGTTGCAGAAGTCAGAGGACATGCCTTTAGTTATGATCTTGAGATGGCATAGGGTTAAAAAAAAGTACAAAAAAGCCGTATTAAACTCATGTACAAAACTTTGAACATCAGTGGAGCACGTTAACAGGCCAGCTGCGCTCCACTTCCCTCTCTGGCTCTCACACCATGTATCATACTTTACTTTCTTCGTCCTTTCATCCTTCTCTCCCTCCATTATTGCGCATCAATTCATCATCTGCCTGACCCATTAAGAAAAAATAAAATAACTGATATGATCATTGGAGTAGCTTCAAAGTGCCACAAAAGATGTGGCCTTATTCAATTGTGTTTTGTAGATTGTCCTGCCCACACCCCTTCTTCATGCAACCAAAACAGCACCCTATCTCGCTTAGAGCACAAAGCGGCCAAAAAAACGCAAAAAGGGAATATTTCAACTAAATGAGAAATATTACAGTATTCAATCCTCCATTCTGACACAAGTTTTTATTCGGCAGCGCTGTGGCAACGTCAAATTCGTACACCTGCAATTATCGAACAGGACCAATTCCTCGACTTTAAACAATAACCTTCTAAAAACACCAGTGTCAGAAACCAACGATTAAACCAAGTGGCCCTTGTCAAAATTTAATGCACACAAATACGTTTTTTACGATAGAAGTCAGAAGCCTATAAGGAAAACCAATCATCGGTGCAAAGAGGTGTTAAGGGTAAACGAGACATAGCCAGGAAAGTATCGGCTGTCGTCACCAATAGCGGATCGTACAGTTTTATATGGGCATCTTGATAGTCAACGTGGGGCGACATTAAGCATAGAAGAAAACATTGTAGCTAGTGTTTCTCAAAAATATTCGATATTCGACATTAGATTCGATTCGACGTCCATTCGATTCAATTCGATTCGATTCGATTTTTATCATCTTAGTAAATCGCAACATTCATGTTTTTTTTATTTCCAGGAACGTCCCTGCCAGGTTCTGGGCCAAAGATAGGTGGAAGTGAGAAAAAGTGAAGAAAAGTGGGGACAAGAAAGAGAGTGTGTGAATTGCTAGGCTGAATTGTTTTTATTGCAAAATAGAGAAAAAGGGAAGCGTAAAGAAAGGAAGGTTATTTATACATCTTGGCAAGACAAAGGCAAGAACAAAAGCAAGACAAAAAGAATACAGGAACAAGAGGAAAAAAAGATGAATGCCAAGAAGTGTAAACGGATGTAAGACTAATAACACGTCAAGATAAAAAAGGCATAAACAGATATAAAGAGAAAGCATATTAAGGTAGAAAGGTAGAAATAGATGATTTAGCAAACAGTAGGAGCAGTACCATGAGTGTAGAAATGAAGAGCACAAACAACTGGAAGAAGATATTCTGACTAATGTCAGTTTAATTATTCTGACACTATAGTTAGATTAGCCAGATATTCTAAGCATGTCACATTAACCAGATATTCTGACATCATAATTTTGGTAACATATCAGAATATTATTTTACAGTCAGATTAACTGCTGTGTTAACGTACTGTACAACAAACCCCCTTTCATTTCGTTTTTATTTATGAAGGTCGAAATGGTCACGAAAAATTCTACTAAAAGAGGTAAAACGAAGCGCCCTATTCAGAGTTGCGAAACGAAATGGCCTTGAAAAAACTACTAGAAGAGGAAAAATGAAACGTCCTATTCAGAGTTGCGAAATGAAATGGCGAAACGAAACAGATACCCAGGGCCAATCGAACTCTTGGACAAAAATAGGCACTTGAACTCACTTGACACTCTCCAAGGATCCGCCCACCCTTAGACTCGACATTTGATGTGCTGAAATGGATGGTGTTTATTTTCCTTCATATGAGTATTACATGTCAAAATATCCAGATAATCAGACATTGATGGTATGTCAGAACAACTTTTCTTGAAAATGATAATTTGACAGCACATGTCAGATTAGCTAGAAAAACGCTATTTTGACATCAATGTCAGATTAGTTATTCTGACATCAGATGAAAAAAATATGACTGAAGTCAGATTATCTCATAAAATATTATCCTGACATTACTGTCAGATTAATTATTCTGACATCTGCTGTCATATTATCTTATTCCCAAACAACTATTGTCAACTAAGCCCAAATGTTTATTTCTTATTGGATAAGAAATTTGGGCTCAGGTTCATGGCATCCCCCCATATTGCGGTATGAGTTTACTCCTTTTTTCTATTCAACAAAAAAGTGCACCAGATGGAGGTATGGTTATTAGAAAGAGTGGGGGACACAGTGAGAGGGCAGTCTATGATACTATCATACTCGAATCGAATGGACGTCGAGTCAAATCGAATACAAGCCACATTCGAATTCTATTCGATTCGACTATTGAGAATCACTAACTGTAACATTATCGCGAAAACCTCTGGTGGCCGAAATCGACTTTGGATACTCCAATGATTGTCACGACTGGATTGAACAATACCTACTTCTACTGAGTCTACAGTCTTTCAATTTTACTTATGGGATCGGAGATCTGCATGTACTACCCCATCGATCAATAAATGGTGAAGATAACTAAGGACGTTCAAGCGGCCCAGATATTCTGTGAAGAGTTTATCCTGCTAGACCTGGAGACAAAAAGAGGGTGTTATGGAATGTTGGTCGTCTAACAAGGAATTGAGGACTTAAAAAAGTACGGAAGATCTTTTTTAACACTGATGTTGAGCGGAGGCTAAAATACAGAACTGCTCGAATTCGTTCATCTTACCTATAACTTTCAGCAATACACCACGCCGTTGACTGCATCTGTCCATGGGATGAGACTGGCCAATAAGTATCGGCACCTGTCAAATAGTGTCAAAAAAAATGAGGGATTAGGTCAAGGTCGCTTGGAAGGATAACACAGGGTGATCGGAGTGGCCGAGCTCTTAGGATTTTATTTTCAAGAAGGAAATACAGTACTTGTGGGTTGATCTAAAACACTAAAAAAAAGAATATGTCTAAACGTTGCCCACCTATTTTTGCTGCCTTATAGGTTGCCCCATGGTATTTTAAAAAATGAAAGCGGTGCCATTGAAAATTTCAAGAATCAAATTCGTATCGACAGGCTATTTGTGCCATTATTCTCTCGTTTGATCATTAAGAAACGCGCGTACCATGGTACCATGTGCAACTTCAAAAAGATAAGAGTGTTGTCTCTGCTGGCAAATGCTGCGCTTGCCACACAAACTGTAATCGTCGCTGCTATCATCACTGTCAACACTTGCCAAAGATCTACCCTCACGAGAGTCAGAAAGCGCAAGCAGTGCTCTGTTCACTTTTGTCGGTTGACACGTCAAGTAGGGAGTTTTTCCTTCAATTTACATCCTGTGCAGGAAGCCTGGTGTTAGAGTGTCAGAATTTCACTCTTATAACTGGCACATGACCAACGCCACCAACTTCTAGATTCTTCTAGCGCCACCAAATGACCAAGTAGCCCTTGCTGACTAATCAAGTCCTAGAATTATCCAGAGATAACCTGGTCTCCAAGTAACAGCAAAACAGTTATCACGTCCATAGTTTAGTTCAGTAGTCTGAGTTTTCCCATAACATTGACTTTATTAAACTCACACTTAACCCTACAAAACAAGTCACCAACCTTGTTACATGGAGACTTTTGTTTGACAAATGCTTTTTACAATATACGTTGGTTACAAAGATTGTCTTTAGTAGGTTGTTGGCTACATCATGAGCCTGTCAAAAAGTGTAATGAACGGTGTCACTTGAAATGAACGTGAGTGTGAATAAAAACATGTGGAACGAGCATCGGTTCAGATCAAAACGAAAAAAAAAAAAAAAAAAAAAAAAAAAAAAAAATCAGGTACGGCATATAAAAAAGACAGCGTCATGACGGTGTATTGCGCTCATTCATTTTCCTACTACAGACTGAATTCTCTCCTGCCTATTCGTTATTTTTTTTCTTTTTCTTTTTCTTTTTTGGGTTAATCTATTCGACAACCCGGGTTGCTCGCCTTAATTGACAACCCGGCAGTCACATTTTGCAAAATAATTTGGCAACCCAGTTGCCAAATTACACCCTTGATGCGCCTGAACCATGCACCTGTACCACTGACTCCCGATACACCTGCCATACCTCTGCACCCAACCATCTGACCCCAACCACACCACCATCACCATGTAACTAAGCATACATTAATACCCTAGTTCGCCCGTACCATTAACAGTATCCTTTCTTGTCCCTTTCTCTCTCTTCACACGCGTGTGCCTTGTTCCCTATCTTGTTTCTTAAGCCCTTACCCCCACAATCTTGTCTCCTTCTATTCCCTTGTCCACACCCCCTTGCTCTGCTGCAATTACAATAGGTGCGGCTTCCCGTATAACTTTTGTTTGTTTTTTTTTTTGGCAATTTTCTTTTGTGAGTGTTAAATGAAGTGCGAAGCTTCGATAGCTTTTATGCCTCTGTGACCAAGTTAGTGTTCTCCATGACTTGAATAATAATAACGAAAAAAGGGGAGCGATTCCTTTAGGCTATCTGTAACTAGAGCAGAGCACGGGGTTATGAACAGGAGAATAGAAGGAGACAAGGATGAGGGTAAAGACAAGAATATATTAGGAACGGGAGAAAAGCTTAAGAACGGATACTGTTTATTTACAAAAAGAGAAGGAGGTGTTACTAGTGTCTAGAAGGCGTGGTTGTTGGGAAGACTGGAGGCAAAGTAAGATAACAGTCCTCGCTGCTATCACAGTATCCACAGCAGACACACTCATTCGTCATATACCACATAGCCTCCTGTTATATGGCAACCCGGGTTGAAAAATGAGAGTGGGTAGGGGGGTTGTCAAATAAGCAATGAAACTTTCCTAATAAGGAAAGGGTTGTCAAATAAAATGAGCAACCCGGGTTGTCGAATAGATTAACCCTTCTTTTTTAGTCCTTTCTTTCTTCTCTATACTCTCAGAAGTATATGTATTTTTTTTTGAAAAGAGGTGCGACAAATACATGTAGCATTGAACTTTCGCCTGACTAAAGACCATGGTCATCACTGATGGCGGACACCATGGCGCATGACCTAACGTACTTGACCATGAGTACTGCTAATTTGCTATTACCTCCTTTACGCTCGCTCCCGTCGAATGCAAAGAAAAAAAAGGATGTATCTCTCAATCAAATAGAAAAATCTAACCAAAGCATCGCCTCATTCAGTAACAACACTACCGTCAATCACCATTTTAAAGTAATGTAACCCACAATAGTAAAGATGATTGTCGAATGTGTGCGCATTTGGTCAAATGTGCTATTTTTTCTGATTCGCGAGAAAGTGTACTTCATGTGCGAGAAAGTTTTTTTTCTCGCCCACCCGACTGTGCTGGCCATTTTTTTTTATTTTTTTTTGCATCATTTCAGAGCATTCATCCACATTGCAGGTCGATTTCACTTTTGTTGTGCTTGCATCTACAAACGCAAGTCATTGTCGCCTAGTTAAAAACGTTCGTACCTTACTGAACGCTATATTCTTTAACTTTAGAACATAGCCAAACCTACCTATCCCTTAGTTTGTCAACGTCAAAGGATAATTTCAATAACTATCTGATGCCATACTGGCATACCTTGATTATTTTTTTTCGACTGAAAATCGCAATATAAGTTGTATTGTTACTCGCCATTCTCTTGCTCAGTCGCTTCGAATACATAAGATAGAATAACTCGCGGATCCTTGGACGCCTTTCGATTTCTTATATCGGCAGATGTTCTCGATGTGTCCTTATTATATTAAAACCTATTCCATATCGACAAAACCTTTAATGATCGAGGGACAATATTCAGCTTTTGCAAATTTTTTGTAATGAGCAAACCAGATGCCGCGATAGAATGTTGCAATTTGAACCACCCAATAATATTACCTAATCCGAGTCTCCGGATCCGCGAACTTGCATAAAAAAAAGATGGTAGACATGATATCTCCGCGTTTGTCATAGTAAACTATTTTAACAGCTAACTCTAACATCCACTACCTTATGGTAAGAAAACATGCGATGGACACAGTAATATGCAAGGACATCAAAAAAAAAAAGAAATTGATCAATTACTTAACCTCGTTGAAATAATAATAGAATAAACGATTGAAACTGCTGTATCGAGATACAGACACCAATCTACCTCTCTCTCTTTACCTTCTTGTTAGCCGATGCTGTATTTATCATTTTTTCATTCATGTCTCTTGCCTTGCGCTCTTCTCTACCCTCTGTCATACACAGATGAAGAGGACAAAGGTAAGAAAAATAAAATAAAATGCGAAAATAGCTTCAGTTGAACAAGCCTATGTCAAAACCTAATGATGCTCTAATAGTAATCCCTTTTCCCGTACATAACAGTAATTCCTAGCTTGCTTTCAACCCTGTTGATAATGGAGAACTAGAAAGAGACACAAACATAGACAAAAAAAATAGATAAATAAAAAAAAAGCGAAGCCATAGCCTCAAAGCAGCATGAATAACAAACCAATTTCTGACACCTGAATTTTTAATAAGAATCCTGTTTTAATGCCCTATTCACTCCCTTTCGCCTCCAAGTCGGATCTAATGCCACTAACATAAGCTCCAATTCCACGAGTACCCATCAAGTTCAAAAAACGTTTTTTTTTTCTTTTTTCTTTTTTCTTTTTTCTTTTTTCTTTTTTTTCGTACGCAATTTTATTTCTTCAGTGAAAAGCCCAAGGAAGGCATTCAATAGTGAAAGGAGCTGCATGCCAAACTCTTCCAAGAGCCATCCACCAGTCGCAGTCCGGTCCACAACCTGGCTCTGCGCAACAATTGCCGCTGCTCCTCACAGCTTCAATAGAAGAAAATAAAACTAAACACGAATAAAAGGAATTCTTCCCATTCTCTCCATTAATGACAATCCCCTCCTTCCCAACAAACTATCCAGCAACCGCTCATCGGCCGCGCGTGGATCCATGGTTCTTAATGACCGAAATAAGATAGCGAAAATTGGTGGCGTGAAAAGAGAAAACACGTGAATAAAAGAGGGTGAATTCACGACAGATGTTCAAAGTCGCTGGCCTAGGGGTGGGTAAGCACCACTTGAAGATGATCCAGCGACCCACGTGATGAGCTCAGGGATGCTGCCTGGTCTGCACCGTCTAACTGCGGATACACAGCACCAGGGATCTTCCTAACAACCGTAGGTATCCAGACGCCACCTGCCAGGACCGGGATGAGGGGATGCAGGGAACTAGGCGTCTGGGAACCGGATGCAAAGTACAGCAAGTGGAAGATACCTTGCTGTCTGCTCCGCTCCAGGCAAACTAATATAGGGTCTTTTTTTTTTTTTTTTTTTTTTTTTTAATTCTAGAATTGCCTCTGACATGGCCTATCTGTGCAGTACACGATATTTTTTTTAATCTAAGTCTTAACTAGGTGCGCGTACTTATTTTGCACAGAGGTATTTTTAGTATGCTTGTGTAGGAAGCCGGTTACCCGACAGAATGTACTTGAGCACTTGAAAGGTTGGTCTAAGCGGTCCGCCGTTGTTGGCAGGCTCCACACGGCATTCCGACTGGCTCATCACCAGAGTAACGTAGCCATATAGTGGGCATACTCACTCTGTCCATGCACTTGTGTGCGTCTGAGAACTATTTCATCTCAGGCCTCCTGAACAGGGGAGACTAGCGCAATACCGTAAAATCCTAATTGAGCGTGTCTTTGTAGGTCTGAACCCACGACCCTCGCGCTGAGAGGGGGAGGCTTTACCAGCTTCGTAGGCTCGCCCGCCCTGGGCATTCAGGTCTACGTCACCGCGTCTTTTGATCGCTGTTACTACTTTAGTTAATGACATTAGAATATAATTCGCAAGTTTCTAACACAGATTATCTAAGTTTGGCCGGATGGTTTAGTGGTATAATTCTCGCTTAGGGTGCGAGAGGTCCCGGGTTCAATTCCCGGTTCGGCCCAATACCTTTTGCTATCCTGGCGCTCCCAGCTCAAATGGCTTTTGGTGTTTTGTTTTTGAGCGACTAGAGGTGTACCCGGTGCGAAGCCCCGGGAGCGCCTTTTCTTTTTTTTAGTAACTCAGAAACGGGTTCTGAGTTATTAAAAACCCTGAAAACCCCTAAAAAAAACCCTAAAAAAAACCCTTAAAAAAACCCTAAAAGATCCCAAGGCACCGGTGAGTGATATGCATAAGAGGGTCAAGTGTTTTCATGGCGCCAGGGCATGCAACTTCCCCTTTGATCGTCCAGGTTTGAGCAGGCTACGACAACATTATGAGATTTGAACAGGCTACGACAGCATTGTAAAAGTTCGATACTTGTTTTTTTGTTGTTGTAAGTAGCTCGGTGCACTGAAAGACGAAAGAGGAGCGAGACTCCTTTTTGGGGTTTACGGCCGCCTCTATTGTTCACTTGGTTAATTGGTCCAACCGACTTCACTTCGTGAGGACCTTCGCTGTGCGAAGGAGGATTCGATTCCTGTTTACGTAAAGTGAGCCGAAAGGGAGACTATTCATTTTCTCATTTTTTTCCTCATTCTTTCCCTTTTGTTTTTTTTTTTTTTTTTTTTTTTTTTTGTGGCGCATTTTTCTACAGTTACGTTAGGCTCGACTCCATCCCCCAGGAGAAGGGCATGAGGCTTGCCTCATGCTCGCTTCTCGAGGGAAGTGGAGCCAAGCCTACAGATATGTTCCAACTCTCAAGAATCGTGGCCAGTGCACTTTAATGTTAGTTCCCTCTTGGCTCACGTTTAGAAAGGGAAGAAAAACAATTTGGTGCTTGTAGTCGGACATACACACCAAGAGCAAAAAAGAAGAGAAAAATAAACCTATTATGTGGCAATATACTCGGATGAAAGAAAAAAAAAAGTTAGTCAAGGAACGAAAAAGAAGCGAAAAGAAAAGAAAAAAGAAAAAGAACTCATTGTGTGGCCAGTGTACTCGCAATAGGAAAGTATGAGCTCCAAGTACAAAAAAGAAACAAAAAGAAAAGAAAAAAGAAGCCTTTTGTCGCAGACAACACAGACTGACGCGTCAAAGGAAGAATAGTGGCGTCGGTGCTAGCCACCGACGCTACTATTCTCATTTATTATGAAAGACAATAGATGTAGTTCGTTACAGATTCTTCTCGATATACACCTTTCATTATCATTCCCTTCTCACTCCCATCCGCAACCCTTCCATACCATTTTGCTCATCGGACTAAACCCTGGTATAATCCACTCCCGACATCCGACTTCGATCCACGACACCATTGTGTGACAGAGCACCCGGAAGCCAAAATAAATAGCATGAACATTGAGGAACGGGAAAGCAAGTGAAGAAGAAAAGAAAAGAAAATCGAAAAAAGAAAGAAAGAAAAGAAAAGAAAAGAAAGAAAAAAATAGGCCGATGTGTAGCTTGTGCAATCGAATGAAAAAAAAAAAAAAAAAAAAAAAAAAAAAAAAACGGCCAGTCGTTTGTTCTCTGACACGATCATCAAAATATGAAAACGAATGAAAAATAAGCATTTACACAGCCAGCTCGCCTAAATTTTTTTTGTACTGTACGCAATTTTTTTTCCATAGTAAAAAGCCCAAGGGAGGCATTTGAGAGTGAAAGGAGACTGCATACCAAACTCTTTCAAGCGCCATCCATCAATCGTGATCCGGTCTACAACCTAGCTCTATGCAACAATTGCCGCTGCTCTTCATGGCTGTAACGGAAGACTTCTCACAGCCTCAACGGAAGACAAAAAAAACAAAAGGGCTGAAATGGTGATTACTGTTACTCTTAACTAAAACAAAATATTACAGATATCCCATGCAGAGTATATCCCGTGCAGAAGTAGGTGTCCGAGTTCAATTCCCGAGATGACCGATACGTTTTTTCTTAGTTAGCTACTAAGCAGAACAGCTAAGTTTTTTTAACCTTAGAGAGAGATAAAGAGAGATAGTAAAGTCTTCGTTACCCCCCCCCCTTCCCCCAGTTGCCATCGGAAATTGAATACTCTTAAACGTTGCCAAAAAAGCGTCAATCTGTTGCCCACCCCGCAAAATTATTTGTTGCCCTTGACATAGTTGCCCCATGTATTGAGCTGCGTCCTCATGAGCCGCGTATTTTCTTTGTTCCCTTTCTCGTTCTCTTTCTCCCACCTGAACCATTACTGACATGGTTGCCTCATGTATCAAGCTGTATACCTATGAGGTCCCTGACACACATGCATGACACAAGCAGCAAGAGATCAATTCTCTACAGATAGATGATGCCGCAGCGCAGGTGGGGGAAGTGTAATAGGAGCAGAGCAAGGGACAAGAGGCAAGAGTAATAACAAGGGAAAGAGACAAGGGGATGTAGGGACAAGAGGAAAGGGCAAGAAGGAATGAGGTTTATTGTACAAAAGGGAAAGGGTATTTATATGTCTATGGGGAATGAGGGCGAAGCAATACTAAGCAGGGGTAATGTGTGTAAGACAGACACACAAGATATTAACAAGGTAATTAAGGAACAAGGCTGCCAAAAGCAGGAGGCAATCTACGATCCTGTTACAGGAAGGAAGATAGGGCAACATATAGCGGCAGAGCCATGGGCAACGTTTAAGATTTTGGAGTGGGCACCGGATTAGAGCAAAATTGTGGGCAACGAATAGATCTTACTATGGGCAACAAATAAGGAGCCGAAACGGGGTAGGCAACAAATATTATCTGTTGCCCGGGAGGCGACGAATAAAAACGTCCTGAGAGGAGTGAGAGTCAAGGAAAGCATCATAAATAGGGATAATCTATTTAGCAACCCGGCTTTTCGCTTTTATTTGGCGACCTGTTGGCGCTTCTGTACTAAGTCCATGCAAGCCCGACGGACTCAAATTGATAAAAAGTAAAGCAAATTGGGAGAGGAGTCCCTCATAAAGAGGGATAACAGAAAAGCCTTACGAAAAGGAAGGGAGTACCATAAGGAAATGTCAAGCGATTACCTTTCAAAGGTGGAAGCTGCTTTTTATATGGATTCGCTTAACAAAAAGCTAAGTAAACCGGAATCGTTTTACATGAACTGAGTACAGGAAGCCAGCGGATTGTCAAATACAAACGAACAACCGGGGTTGTCAAGTAGATTAATCCTCATAAATAAAGATACATCTAAGCGTAGCCCACCTATTTTTGTCGCCCTATACGTTCCCCCATAGCATTTTCCTTTCGTTGCTCCTAAACGTTGCCGAACTGAAGGAGACCGTGGACAACTGCCGGCGATACAAGGTGGTTAAGGACACTTCCCGGTTTATGAGACAACAGACCTCATTCTCCGAAGCTGACAGCGATATCCTCTGTCAATGCATTGAAGAGGCAAATAGGAAGTTCCAAGCAATCAGAGCTGGTGTTGAATATGTTGAGGATCCCAATGTAGTAACGTCAAGAGATTGGCCTCGCAGCAAACGGCTGAAGTCCCAAGCAGAGATTGCCAGTGAGAGAGCCAGCAAGTAGTTCAAAGTTCACGACTTGAATGCAACATCGAGTACTAGCCGTAAACTACCAGCACACGCGATCACATTCGTTTTTCTCACCTCCCCCGCTTCTCGATCACAATACACCATTTGATTCGTATGCTTCTTGACCTCTACTATGACCCATATAAAACCATACATCCGATCGTATGTCAAGTAAAGTGCTATGCAGGCCCTGTTGACAGAGTTGTCGCGGCCCGGAGCTGGCTGGACAAGGGAGGGGTGGACAACGACTAGTAGAGGGCAACGTTTATATCAACCCTTGGCAACGTATAAACCTTAAATCGAGGGCAACGAAAGGAAAACACGATGGGGGAACGTATAAGGCGACAAAAATAGGTAGGCAACGTTAAGATTTATCCCATAAATAAACTGCTGCTTGGAGAGAATAGATTTAGGATAATGAAGTGACATGACTGCAGGTTTATTTTTTTGTTTGCCCTGGCGAGACAAAGGACTCGATCCTTGTGTTTGCAGAGATGCAGAGAGGGTATCATGGGAATGAGGGTGCAAGGGAGGTAGAGAGAGAGTGGGTATCCAAAGGGTCCCTTTTTGTATATGTTGTTGTTGTTGAAGGAGGATGATAGGGGTGAGGAGAGATAATCTACATGATGGTACAGACACATCCAGCATCGCTCTCGGCTTTGCCTACTTGTTGGCTACTACTACTGCTGCCATAGGCACTGTCAGACTTCAGTTTGGATGGTCCTGGGGATCCAACAGCTCGTTTTGAACGCCCATAAGAGTCGAGACCTCCAGTCTTATTGATGGAGCTCGAAGAGGAGTTGTTATGGCTGTTGTGGAGAGGTGATCCGCTGATGAGTTTGATGAGGACCGAGTGAACTGCACCAGGTTTCATATCCTTGTGGCGGTAGTACAGCGTCTGGCGCTCCTTGACATATCGCCAATCGCCATCGCTCACACGGATGTCGAGACGAGCTTCTTCGTAATGGTAGGAAGGGATGAAGATTTCGGTGTCGAACGCCATGGTCGTATCATCCTCGGGTGGGTGTCCATACCACTGCGACTCGAGTGTTGAATCGGAAGATGCATCGGAGCTGTTGTTGGTGGCGTTGGAACTGAGGATGCACTGCTGTTGCTTTTCTGGAGACGACACTTGGACAGAAGGAATGGGAGCTTGGAGGTAGTTGCAGAAGCGAAATGTGAACTGGAGGGTTGCAAGGTCAAACTCGGTTGAAATGGGTTCTCCTGCTACCTTTGCTGCGTATGGTCGCTATATTTGAAAATAGAGGATGAAAAGGGCGGACGTTAGAGATATATATCTGATTTGGCTTGAACAATAAAAGCAGCAGTACATAAAACAATTATTATTCTTACCACGACAGCATCGAGGGCACGCCCACCCACATGGGCGACGTGGTCCCGACCGTCATCACATTCTTCATCCTCAAAGCGGAAGTAGGAGCGATCAAAGGGCGAATCCTCAGTAATAGTGTCCTCCTCGTTTGATGTCCTGCACTCGTTATCATTGTCAGCACTCTCCTTTTCTCCCACAAAGCTGCCGTAGCTGTCAGACTCGTGTCCTGCACGTTTGATTTGCAGCTTTGAGACGACATCGGCGTTTGAGGCTGCAGATCGCTTCATGGCTTCTTTGGCAAAGTTGGGCGCCTGTTGACGAAGTGTCAATTGGGTATTTGAGCCAGGAGAGCGTCCTGCTTCTGGGGTTCCTTGAGGCGAGTCCAGAGAAAAGATTGAAAAATCCTCGCCGTTCCAGTGGTCTCCATATGTGTTGTCGTTGGTCGTGTTGTAGTTCCAGAGTCTATTTCGTCACATCGAGGAGAAAGTAAGTTAGTTTTTACATTCTCACTCGCTCAAGACGCAGCAGTTGGCCACAGGAGACCAAGATCGACTTACGTGAAGCTGAGAAGATTTGCTTCCAAGGACGACAAAATGGCGTCTAAGAACCGAGAGTGGTGGCCAAAGTCTCCATTCAGGAATGCCTTCCGTTGGTTAATGTCCATGGGGATACCGCATTCACCGATGAGGCAGGGCTTGTTACCGACGTTCTGCAATCCAGCATTGAGAATGTTTGAAAGTTGTCCTCTATAGTTCTTCCGTGCGCCCTTCAGTCCAAAGTATGTCGCCGCAAGTACGTTCTTACCCTGTTCATATCACACAAAAATGGGTTCGATTAGTAACATAGCGTATGCTATATTGTGTATGCGTATGCTTCACGAAAACAAAGTGAGTGACAATGAAAGTTTACCTTGCTGAGTCCTTGGACGTCGTGGGTGATACGACCGTCGAAGGCCTTATTGAAAACAGAGTGAAGGTCATACCAGTGAGGAGCATAGACGATACCCTCCTCATGGTCTCCAGGACCCCAGATTGGTGGCGCCTCGTTAGGAATAGGCTCGACAAACACAAAGGCCGAAGGAATGGCTTTTTGAACTGCCTTCGAGTACTTTCCAACAAAGTCCAGGTAGAACCGCGAAAAGTCGATGGGTTCTCCTGTTTGAGGATGTTTTGTGAAATAGTCCGGTCGATCGACCTGAGGCTTGCCTGTTTTTTGGTTCACACTCCAGACTCCATGCTGCTTCCAGATACATTCGCCCTCCAGCCATGCCGAGACCTTCTCCGAGTTGATAATCCTCGTTCCTTGCTTCTTTGTTGGGAAGGGCCATGACTTAACCCAGACTTCAATTGGAAGAGCCATGCCGTCGCCCAGTGCAAATCCCTCAACTGCCGAAGGTGAGTCGCCAAACACCAGGTTAGAGTTGAACTCGTATCTGGTCAAGCTCTCCAAACCAATGTATCCAGGACTAAAGCGTACAAGGTAGAAGGGTCAACATAATTTTTTTTCGTTAGTTTCGAGTATAAATACATGTCTCCGTGAACCTTACTTTAGACGACTAAATCGTTTCCCGATTCTCAACTTACTGAGGCTCGTTCATGACTTCAAACCCGATGACAGCATCCAGATGGCTCAATCGCCTAGAGGTGGTAAAAATAGGGTAAAAATAAACGATAGTCAGTACTGATATCTTACATGGTCGCATATGACACATGGCTGACAAATAAAAAGAAAAGGAGACTTACTGGGCAAGGTGATTGTAGCATTCAAAGTAGCGGTTCTGCAAGAACTGTTGGATAGGCTCTCCCTGGTACATCTTTTTGGGTGCAAAGGTGTCTCCGGCCCAGAAGAGTGTGAACATGGTGCTGGCGGCGAGTTTGGTATAGTTGGTGGGCCAGACCATGGGTGGCGAGTCTCCTGCTTCTTGATTGGTGTTGTGAACATAGGCTGCTCCTGTGGCTTTGAACTTTCTGAGGTCCAGACCAGCGGCCTCAAAGGTCCATCCTGGTGCTCCTGATCCGCCAGAGAATCGTGACCAGCAGTCCTGATGGGGATCGATAAAGCACTTGATGCCGTACTTTGGCATAAGGTCAATAAGCTCAACCAGGGAGTCGATAAATTTCTCATCGTAGATTCCACTATCATTCCAGACGATTGCATGCAGAAGAAAACAAAGATTAGTATCACTGGACGGGAGATTGAACAAACGGATTACGCACTTTTTTTATGGTTTTGTCTCTGTTCAAAGTTGTTAAATTTGGCGATATCTTTCTGTTATTGCTCTCGCGACAAACAGATCCAGATGAATGATAAACCCGTTTTTAGCCCAGGGGAAAGACAACAGAGACTGGACTGGTGAGTTTTTTTTGGGTTGTGGGAGCAAAGGAGGTACGAGCGTGGAACACATCCATACTCAAGATTGCAATAATTGGTCCAAAATTAAAGTGCATCCATCGCGAGAAAACAGTCGAAAATAAGAAAAGAAAAAAAAGAGGCTGCTCGGCCATATTGTCACAGAAACGAAGTCGGTGTGGTTGCACGGGGGTATAAAAAAAAAGGAAAACAACAAGACAGCAGCGGGCAAGGGGATCGGCAAGTTTCTGAAAGCGAGTTGAAAAAGATGAGTGATAACTTACGGTCCAGAGTGCTCAAGTGCTTCCCAGGGAACCAGGAGGCGGACAAAGGTCAGACCCCACCGCCGAAGTCTTGAAAAGTGCTCGTCAGCCTGGTCTCGCGGGAAGGGTCGGCCGAGGAAGCAGACGTTCCGGTGGTCGAAAAAGCCCTCGTTCAGATGTGTGCTGCCGTTGGGAGTGGTGGGGAGCTTGGAGTTGCCGCAGAGGTTGACACCGCGGAGCAAGAGAGTCCTGTTTTGGGAATCACGGAACCAGCGGCCATTGGAAGTGATCCGTCCTCCTGAATACCAGTCGTGAGCCTTACCTGCCGGTCTCAGGGACGATCCTCCGCCAGGCCGGCGTTCGGCCTTCCGTGTGTTGGCTGGAACTAAATGGTTCTTGGTAGGTCTTTCTTCTTCTGAAGACGAATTTGAGCCGGATTCGATGTCAGTGTGGGCTGAAGAGGCATAAGAGGACATGGAAGAGAAAGAATGAGTGTGCTTCAGTTCCTGTGCTTTGAGATGATGAGGGCGGAAGGTCATGGCGGGGACAGCAGAGGGCTGTTCGGTGAAGACAGGACTCGCTGGGAAAGCATTGCTAGACTGCATCGTGGAGAGTGATGTCAAGAGAGGCGTAAGAGAAAGAGAGAGGGATGGTTGTACGTGTGGTCGTTGCAAGGCTGCCCGTTGAGGAGAGAAGTGAGGGTTAAAAAAGAAAGCAAAAGGGAGGAGGGTGATTGGGTGGTGATGGGGAGTGATGGGAGGTAATGGGTTGTGCTGCTTAACGTTGATAAAGTTATCTTGTTGCACAATCCAGGGACGGCTGACTAGGAGAGAAGGAGGGAAGGCAGGGAGGGAGAGAGGAGGGCCGAGGATAAAGAAAGAGAAGAGACGGCAGGAAGGGAGAAGAGGAAAGGATGGGGAGTGGAAAAAAGAAAGGGTGAAGAGGAATGAAAAGAAGACGAAGAAGAACCAGAAAAGAATGAAAAGAAAAGAAAAGGAAAAATAAAAAAGAGAGATGTGGAAAGAAAACAAATGAAAATAAAAAAGTGGTACCTGAGAGAGAGAACCAATTATTAGTCTCCTATGGATAGTTGTTATTCAGTCCTTCTTCGTCTTTTGTTATTTTGGGACGATGACTGAGGAGGGAGGAAAGATTGAATTAAGACTACAGTGATTCAACAGACACACAGCCAACAGGTGCTGTTGTGAGAAGTTACCGGATCACTTGAGCCTGACTTGCCAAGAGATGATACAGATACGTCTTTAATCGACCTGAACAGTCGGCATCAAATATCGTCCGCTGGACCGATCTGTCGGGGAACATGGTCCGTCTCAGTCTAAGCAGAGCCAAGGGGGCAAGCGAAAGTGAAAGTGTAAATTTACACCCTTTGAAATACATGTTGTTTCTTCTGCTCTTGTCTAAGTTTTTTTTTTTTTTTTTTTTTTTCGAGTGAGAAGGCAAGTGAGAAGGGGACAGAACTACAGAGAAGGAAAGAATGACAGAGTGAGAGGAGTAAGGAAGGAAGGAAAGGGGAAGGGAGACAGTTGCATGAAAAAACACCAAGTTTTTGTCAAGAGTTTCTGCTTAGTCCCTAACAGAAACGGACCATGATCCCTTCTATTGCCACTCACGCCCCTCTTACCCATTTACATTCGCATCCCTTGATAATGGTTTCATTGTGCAGTTGGATATTGTGTGAAATAAATAGATTTCAATGCTAATTACAGATACAATGGATGTTGGCTGGCGCTGCTAAAATTCGACCCATCCTTCGCCCTCTTTTTCGTAATTCCACCACCCTCGACGCCTGCCTTCGACCTCGACTCTCGACCCATGATGTGTGTATTTGATTGACATTCGGCCTCACTCATGACCACCGTACCTTGGACAGTCGACGACGTCTCACAACCTCAATTGTGCCAACAACGACCAACGCAAGACCCATGAGACATCCTGCGGGAATCATCAACTTAGGGTTCTTGTAGAAAGGGACGTACGCATGGACACCACTCTCCTGCTCATTGTGCAAACTGCCGCCTGCGTCATGACCATTTCTGTTGTCTAGACCCGGTGTGAAATAGGGTCCATCGTGTATCTTGGTCGGACCATAGCCTGCAGGAGGCCAAGTCTGAGTCTCGTTTCCAGGGTAGTCTGTAATAGTGACAAAAAAATGAGGGCAGACATGTCAATTAGAAAGAAGGATCCTTGCGTGCATGCATTAATGAACAAGCCGTGTGACAACAGAGCAGCTCGCAAACGAAACGAATTCCAAGACATACAAGATCGACTTACAGCATTTAATGTCAACATAGTCCACCTGGATTTCATAAGTCTGATCGGGCTTGGACCAATCCGTCGGAGTACCCGCCCATGTTGCTGTGCCCTCGGAGCCCTGGCCACCATCCCAGATTCCAAATTGGATCCTCGCGGGCGAGGAAGGATACCTCTTCCTTGTCTGTCCTGTCGCAGGGTCAATACCAACGTCGTCCTTGGTTTCGTTCCTAAATACATGTCGGATCACCTTGTCGTCGACCTTCCACAAAATGTACTCGGGCATCCACTCGATCTCGTAGTCGTGAAAGTCCAAGGCCGTGTTGGTGCTGAGCGGCTGTTTGCCCGTGTTGCCGTAATCGATCAAATCCGTCGGCATGTCTGGAGGAGTCCGGTAGTAAAAGTTCGTTTGTGCCTCGGTCGGATCTCTGCCAACCACCTCAAAGTCGATCTCATCTCCTGGGTCTTCGTTCCTGATAATGAAAGCAGACACAACTCCAGGTGAGTTCGAGCCGGTTTTGATGCGGGCCTTGACCTTGCCGTACTGCATGAATCGAGTTGTTGACACCACAGATCCCAAACCTTGTGGACGACCGTAAGAGTTGGGGATGCGATCAAGCTTCATTGAGATCTTGAGTTTTGAATTCTGGACAATGACGCTCTCGGCGTTATAATCCGTCGCTGAATGGCAAAGGGAAAAAAAACAAAGGGCAGCACAATTAGCAATCTGTCTAGCATCATACATGCATCTAAAAGAGTAAATAAGTCTGCCCCTTTTTGTACCTACTAAAGTCAAATTGATAAGGATTGCCATTGAAAGTCTTGCTGCTTGCGAGTCTTGGTTGGTTAAAGTCCTGAGGACACAGATGACAGCAAGAACAACAAAAGGGTCAACTAACAAGGCGATCGCATCGGGCAAATAGCAAGGGCACTTGACTGACACGATATGGTCCATGCGGCCTTTTTTTTGTTTGTGTAGTACCTCATGAATATTTGAGCAAAAGGCCTGAGGGAAGCAGCTGGACTCCTTCCACGAGTTCTTTGGTTCGCAGCCTGTCGAACAATAGCGTGGGTCATCTATTCATGACGACAAAAAGGATCATTTTTTTTAGAGAGAGAGAGAGAGAAAGAAAGAAAGAAAGAAAGAAAAAGAAAATAGTTAAAAAAATAGTCAATCCCAAGTAACAAAGAGAATGCCCGTCTACAAGCTCCGGAGCTCGTACCAGAACAATATCCATTCAGACAGCAGGGGGCGTGTTCCGGACATGTGCCGCCTCCAGGATGGTAACGACATGATCCCTTGAGAGGTTTTGGTATCGCCGCAGCAGGTGCTATGGGTACTGGTAGAGGGGCAAGATTGACAGTGGCAAAGAGGGATGTTGTGGCATGTTCACTCTGTGCTTGAACAAGTAGTAAAGTCGTGAGAAAAACTCGCCCAATTTTCTGAAAGGGCGCCATTTTCATAATGAAAGTAGAAAAATTAAGATAAATGGGCTGTGATATAAAGAGGCGGTAGAGAATAACGAGTTAAGCATACCATTGTTCGACAGGTGGGGATATATATAGTGAAAAAAAAGTTTGTAAGCTATTAGTGATACACAGGCCGGAGCCAAAAAAAATGCAAGGACAGCTAGGTCAGACGGATAGAATTAGTAGAAGTGGAATCAGGGAGGTGTGGAATGACGGGTCCCGCTCTGGCTCTCTCCACTACTCAAAAAAAGCATTTTGGATTATTCCTGGATGCACCCTTCGCGTAGTCAAAAAAAAAAAAAAACACTCTCCGTTTGTTCCCTCTCGATGCAGAGACTATGTCATAAACGCGATCTCTCTTCAGGGCAACAACAGAAAAAAAACCCCATTCTGTCGGTCCATAGCACTCATACAGATCCCATAGTCAACTTGGACCCTGCTTAGAGGCAGCGATTCCTTGTTCCACACTCGCTCCCACAGACAAACTACTACTCCAAAGTAGGCCCTGGGGCCTGATAACTAACGTCCTGTGAAAACGGATCCCATCGTAAGACATGCTTCCGTCGACAACCCTCTTTGATTCTTAAACGAGTTTCAAAGGGTGCAATAGGCGTTGTGAAGATACCGTCCTGCAGAATTATGATAAACACCATCAACCTTGGAGTAGGAGTATAAGAATGGTTTATGCGTGTTTAACTGTCTGTTTTACATCGTCAACTGGTGAAGGTAGTCTCCGGCAATACCACTGAACACCAAGGCACCTGTCCACTTGTTGCTAGCAAACTTGCTCCAACAATCTGCAGGATTCTCATAGTTGACAGTCCTGAGCTGCCATGCCAAATGAGCAGCTGCACCACCGACAGAGAGAGCATAGAACAGAGGTCCCTGATCGTTCATGTAGCCTGCCAATGCCAACATAGAGACCATTCCTGTCGAAAAGGCAGCCAAGAACTCGGGTGTCTTCTCGCCAAAGCGCAGAGCTGTAGACTTTACGCCAATCTTGACATCGTCTTTCTTGTCTTGGTGGGCATAAATAGTATCGTAGACAAGGGTCCAGCAGACACCGGAGGCATAGAGAGGGAGAGCAACTGCCCAATTAGCAGCCCCCAGCATGGCAGACGATCCCAGTAATGCACCCCAATTGAATGCAAGCCCAAGAACAACCTGGGGCCAGTATGTAATGCGCTTCATGGCTGGGTAACTCACAACCAGCGACAAGGAAGACGCGCCAAGAAGAATGCTAGAAAGGACAGGGACTCGATCTGTTAGTACCTGATGACAATAAGACAACATCGTATGCATCCCATATATCGTTCCTTGCTCTTTACCTGTAAAGGTTGAGTTGTGTCAATACAGCAAGTCCTGCGCCGAGCTGGAGACCCAAAAAGGCAATGGCCTGGGTCGGTGTGACGGCTCCAGAGGCCAGAGGTCGAACCTTTGTCCGCTCAACCTTTTTGTCAATGTTGCGATCCCAGAGATCGTTGATGGTACATCCCGCGCCACGCATGATAACAGCTCCAATTCCAAAGAGTCCGATTGTCGAGAGTGTCGATGTCAAGGGAAGGTGAGCGCTGTATGAAGCCATGGTGATTCCCCAAGCTAATAATATAAAAAAAATGCAAATAATGAGACCGAGTCGGCAGCTGGAAATACGGAACGGCGGACAAGCAAGACAAGGCCTCGAGATCCAGATCAATTACCACAGGGCCAAAACAGCAGCCAGGTGCCAATAGGTTTGTCAATGCGCGTCAAGTAGAGGTAAGGCTGGACGGACTTTGGCATCCGGTCCAACCACGTTCCAGGGACAACTGCAGAGGGTAGTGCGTCCTTGTTCTCGTCCACAGCGTGGCCACTTGATCCTGTGGAAAAGGTGTGCTTGAGCCCGTTGGTAAGTGGCGATATTCCATATGTCTGTTCTCTGACGACTGACAGCATATTGACGGGTGCGGTGCCTGCAGACTTGCTCTTGACCCTGAGAGATCTCCTCGCGAACATGGTCAGGGTCCTTGAGGGCAAGAGTGATCTGCTCCAGCCCATTTCGTGAGCAAATGGTATACGATGCTGCGTTGACTTTAGTTGTGAAAAGACGGACGTTTGGCATGTCCTGATTGTGCCGATTGCGGCATGGTGCCAAATCGACGCTCCTGCACTGTTCAGCATCTTTTTATGTGGAGAGTGTGTGAAGTAAAAAGCGAAAGGAAGGACCCGGCTTATTTATCTTGACTGTTTATCATTGGGTGACGCCACCAACATTTAGGAACTTTTTTTTATTGCTGTTACTCATGACCACCTGTGCCTCTTGGTTCCAACAATGACACCACCACCATGGCTCTGCTGAGGAACAGTAGCTTTCCGTTTGGAGGTATTGACTACGGGCCTTGTTGAGGCTGGTTGCTGGGATGAATTCAACATCCAGCGGGTGTCTCGGCCTATCAGAGATTTGAGCTGTAGCGGAAGAGGTGTTACTTGATTGGTGTCTAGTCCATCAAGCATTCTTACGAATTCGCTGTGGATCGACTGGTGGTCGCTATTGATAAAAGTTATTGCCCATGCCATACCGCCAAGCTTAGGTCCGCCTCTGATTCGCGCTGCTACTCTGGTCGCCACCTCAGGGTCTGCACGCCCGACACGGTGAACATAGTCGGCGATAGATGGTGCCATATCAAAGTTGATGACCGTCGCAACATGTAGATTCAGACCTCGAGCAAGAAGACCAGTCGCCACGACCACAGGCATTGTCCCATCCACAATCGCCTTTAGTATTGACGCTCGCTCTTCAAGAGATTTGTCGCCGTGAACAGAAGCCGCCTTGACACCTGGACACTTGGCCTGGATTGCGCTCGCCAGCAGGTCTGCCCCGACTCGAGACTCTACAAATATCAAGACCGGTGGTCGATAGTACTTTGGGTCCTTGAGAAGCGAAAAGAGCTCTTTCTTCTTGGAGTCGTTCTCTACCCACATGATTGTCTGTTTGATCCTGGAAGAAGGCGAAAAGACGTCAGTCACGCGGGTAGTCGACTTTGGCTCCTGTTTCTGCTCCTTCATATCGCCGATCCTGATCCTAAGGGGGTTCTCCATATGCTTCTCGACGAGCCGTTGGATCTGTTTCGAGATGGTTGCCGAGCAGACGATTGACTGCCGACCGTGGGGAGGATTTGGGAGAATATCCAGAATCTTTTTAATCTGCTTCCCAAAGCCAAGGCTGAACATCACGTCGACCTCGTCCAACACAAGGCAAAAAACGTTCAAAAAGGTGATATCCGTGTGCTTGGCAAGAATGTCGATGAGTCGTCCTGGTGTGGCGACGGCGATTTGAATATTCTGCGAAAGTCGATGTGCTTGGTTTGCCATAGCTTGGCCACCAACAAGCAGTGCTGTTCGCATGTTTGGCATCCCCTGAACGATATCTTTGGCGACCTGCTCGATCTGCATCGCCAGCTCACGTGTAGGTGTCAAGACCAATGCGAATGGTCCCTGCATCGTAGCTGAAGAAGATTGTGATAGCCCATAGGCGTGGGTTAGGATCGGTATCAAGAATCCCGCGGTCTTGCCGGACCCAGTCTCAGCAGAGATGATCATGTCTCGTCCAGATAATCCAACTGGCACCGACTGTATTTGAACACTCTTCGGTCGCGCGAATCCCTTGTCGGCCAAGTTTGTAAGCATCTTAACGGGAAGTCCACAATCTTCAAAGGACAAGATGGGTCTTGGAAACTGTTTGCCTTCAATATGGATCTTGTGAGCCTCTTGAATATCCTTGACATCCTGGGGCGACATGGATGCTGTCCTGGCTGATTCTCTGTATCCGGTGATATTGGCGATGATTCTGGTGGTTGAATAGAAAGCCTTGGATGGATGAACAGACGGTGCTTGAGCCGGTTCAGCGATTATATCGGAGGACAATGGCCAAACGGCATGTTCCAATCCATGCTGTGTCGACTGATTAGACTTGTTCTGGTAGTTCAGTGTGTCTCTGTTAATGTTAATTAGATAAAATAAAAGACCAAGATCAGCAAACCTTTGTCATGGTAGTATATATTATTCAGAAGCTGTGTCCTTGACTGCTTCATACCTATTGCTGCTACCGCTGCTGCTATTGTTGGTGTCATTATGCCCTGAAGGGTCCTCCCGGATTGTCTGTCGTGCCGCCATTCGTTCTGCGAGCCATCGCGCGTGTTCATTTTGTCCGCCTTGATGAATAGCTTGCGCGAAAGTGTCTCCTGGATGGGCTGTTGCTGATGTTGTCAAGTGCTGCACAGACGAGCGTAAAGGGGCGCGAGGAGGTTGCTGGCCTCCTTTTCGTGTGCTGATGCTCCTTGGGACAAACATGAGTCTTAGTACATCCTGCAGTGTGTTGTGTTGATTAAGTGTGAGAGTAAAAAAAAGAGAGCAAGAAAAAGTTGCTGTTGTGCTTGTTTTGAACCACCCAGTGACTCCTTCTCTCGTATTAAGCAAAGTGGGCCCTTGCTCACCTCCCACTTCCTCTCCCTTTTTGCGTCTTGTTTCCCCTCTTTTTTTTTGTTACCTTTTTGTGTTCCCAGCCCACTCACTCCTCCCTCCTCCCTCCTCCTCCTCGTTCTTCATTGTCCTCCCTTCTTCACTCTCACACATTCACCAACAGAAGAGAAAGTTTCATCCCGCTCCGTCTCACAGAACAAAACCCATCCCCATTCAACAACAGCTTTACTAACAACAACTGCTTGACTTCGACACTGCCTGATATCTCTTATTCGCACATACACGCACGACCTCACAGAGAAACCCATCGAAACAATGGAGAGCACTGCGACTCTTGCCAGCAATATGCCACAGACTGAACAGACCGTTGCTGCTTCACGGCCTGCCAGCGTCGAAGGCCCTTTGCTCCCTGTCGCCGCCGACACCGGCAACAGCGCCAACACTATCACCCACTCTTCTGCCGAGCTGGGCAAGACGATCCCCATCCAAGAATCTTACAGTCCGTGGGACATGCCGCCCATTATCCAGCCAGTCTCATCCAGCGCAGAGTCAAGGAGTGATACTGGCCTCAAAGGTTTCTCTAACACCAACAACACATGGCCTCTTTTCCGATCCAAACCTCACCCAACAATATCTGTCCCAATAACGCCAGCTAGCCACTCTAGGTCCAACTTTGATATGGCAGCACCATCGACACCTCCCCGAAATTCAGCCTATTCCAACGCAGACGACTCTGATAATGCAATGTGTACCCCGACATTTGGCTCCGGCAGCTACTCGCGCAGGAATAGTGCTATCAGTGTCATGGCCCTTGACACGCCGCCTCCGTTGTCATTAATGGACCTCGAGTCGTCCTCCTCTCATTCTGGGTCAAGCTTTGGGTCTGCAGCTGGTCTGGGCTCTGGTAGCCAAGGGCCGTTGACTCGGTCGTCTGAAGGCGGCTTTAACGGGATAAATCACGGATACCCCTTCCCCCTGTTCAGCATGAGGGGCGACATCTCTCACACACTGTCTCGACGCAGCTCCAGGGCTAATAGTGTTTCAATGGAATCTCGACACGTTAGGAAACCGTCAGAGGACACCAATATGAGCGACGGTGGCAACAACTCTGGAAGCGAACGTAGTCGACGGCACTCACCAGCTGTCGTTCCGTTCGAGAGAAGTGTGCGGCGGTCAGCGCTCCTGGTATGCTGATCTTTACTTACAACTTTTACTGCCAATGTCCACGTCATGTCTTATGCCAACAGCAGCCTAACGTACATCCTCGCATTTTGATAGCCTAAACCCAAGGGTCTGCTCAAAGTGTTTTCTCAACTTGAGGTAATTATGAGTTTTATTAATGTCACTGCTTTACACAATGATCACCATATTCTAATTGTGGCACCGACAATTTTATTCAAATCTCGCTTTTTCTTCATAGGAGGAAGCCCATCATAATCGCCACGAGTATGACCACGAGCGCGAGACGACTCAAGTACGCAAGGGGAATGGGACGGAATCTGAACCAACTCTCATGGACACTGGAGGGGTCAGTTGCACTTTTGACTCATTATTGACCTATCTATTTTGGAGACTCGTTAGGGTGTTCTAACTCCATGTTGTTATTTAAATACCATAGGCCACTGTACCCCGCCATGGTACCCCTCCATTTCATTTGCTGAGCAATATGCGTCGGCCGTCATCTTCTCGCCTGAATCCTGAACAAGAGCTATATGTATGTCCAACCCCTGTCTTGTCGGAAAATACAAAAATGAATATTCCAACCACACGGTGTTTGGTACTCACTGTTGATATTGAATGTGTATAAAAATAATAGGACTTTCAACGGCAACAAGAAGAGTTTAACAAGATATATCAGCTGCAACAACTGCAACAACTCCCGCAGGCAACAGCACATGCGGAGACTCAACCACACCCTCACCCGTTGCAAGCCATGCTGCCAGTTCAGGAACCACAGACCATGGAGGGTGCTGCCCATCCATCATATCTAACCCAGTACACGTCTATGACATCCTCACCGTCCTCGCCACTGCTGGCACCAATGTCGACACGATCAAAGCGCAAGTCTTCAACCTGTGAGGAACGATTCGATCCATACCACAGCATTCATCTCAAGCGGAGAGCAGTGTCGCCTTCTATAGGTCCACTAGTTAGTCATCGGAGGAGCCCCTCGGGTTCACCCGCGCGTCACTTGTCCGGACATTCTCGATCCAAGATTGCCGCACTTCCGTCGCCTTCAGGCGCTGGATCATTCTTTAGACATGGACATGGACCTTTTGGAATGGTTACTCCTGGTATACACGGTGGAATCCATTCGACCGGCAGTGCACACGAATCAACCACTACCGGGGATAGTGTGCCGGGAGGCGGACTCTCCTCAAGTAGTAGTAGCACAATATCATCTACTCTCAACCTTCAGCACACCTCACGCTCATTCTCAGAGCTCTCGTTGGGCATGCCCAAAAACCAGCAAGCATAGATACCACTTCAGTACAACCTCGCATTCTCTTTTCATTAATTATTGAAAAAAAAAAAGATTAAACCATACCAATGTTGCACAAAAAGGCCAGAAAGGAAAAGGTGAAAACAAAAATAAGAACTCAGGTTCATTGATGTACAAAAGCCTTTAATAATATTACCAAAGAATAAGAAAAAAGAAATGATGACGGGGCGCCAGCTGGCCCCATGGTCTTCTTGACCCCTTTGGGCCAAGGACAAAAGGATAAACCCAACGCTCAGGAACAAAAGCAAAAGATATTGGGCCGAACCGGGAATTGAACCCGGGACCTCTCGCACCCTAAGCGAGAATTATACCACTAAACCATCCGGCCAATCAGCTTGATGATCAGCAGTTTCTAAATACAGTGTGACTCCGAAGTCAAATTTGAACGCTAATTTGGTGGCGTCGCCATATTGGTGGCGCGAATGGTTGTAGGAACTAATTCGATAAAGAGTAAGGGACTCAAAAAGATGATTGGCCGGATGGTTTAGTGGTATAATTCTCGCTTAGGGTGCGAGAGGTCCCGGGTTCAATTCCCGGTTCGGCCCAATACCTTTTGCCTCCTCCAGGAGCGATGCCTTGTTTTTGATCCTGTCAACAGTTGACAGGCTATTAGGCGTTGCGCACACACACACTCCTCTTTGTTTTGCCTCTTGCTCTACTTTTCTGTTTGGCCTCAAGGGTTTGTGCAGCCCTCTTGGCTTTTTGTTTTTGCGTCTTCTCCCTCACGAGCAATTCAGAATACCGGTGAAAGCTGAGTGAATGAGTACTGGTAACCGCCATGGAAGAAGAAAAAATGGAGCAATGTTACCACCACAAGAGAGGACTAACGTGAGTGATCATCTTTGACGCGTTTTTTATCTTTGACGCATCTCTTGCACGCCACTGTCCTCCTCTTGTTCAAGATAAGATATCATGCTCATGATTTGATCCCAGCTGAGTGACCACCTGCCCTCTCCTTCTTTACCTTATTTCCACGCCATGCGCTCCTGCTCAGTATTCTTACTTTCCATCATTATTCATCGTTCCATCGCTCGCCTGACCCAAAGAAAACAATACCATCACCAACTTGGTCGCTGAATAAGCTACAACGCGCGAATAAAAAATGTCTTCACTCCACTATGCTATTATCTTGGTCTTTCCCTTCTTACTCAGTATCCGACCAACATAACATCCTCAACCCCATCTATCTTCAAAAAGCAGCAAAGCACTCAATTAGCAAACGTTGCATCAAAAAAAAAAAAAAAAAAAAAAAAAAAAAAAAAAAAAAAAAAAAAAAAACAACTCAAGCCCTGCGTGCTTGAATGCAATACAACTGCATGTTCAAAAAGTACACGAGCAGTATCAAAAACGCTACATTTACTTGACCAAAGCTGGATGTTCCGTTCAAACGCCTGCATTCCTGTGGCTCTAAAAACTTGAAATACACGATACCAACGCCATTACAAAGACATGGATCGTTACTCATCCCCTTTGAGTTACAGTCGCCATTCAAAGCCCCGCAGTACAGTGACACCCGACCAATGGTACTTGTAATAAGTTTTGATAAAAAAAATCCAAACCTCATACCAACGTAATACAACAATGTAAAAGGCCTTTTCTTGTCGAGATCCTGTGAAAACATACATACCCACAAACTGACAGCACGCTCTGACGGAGCAACGGACATGGCCTCGATCATTAAAAGACACTACTAAGCTAAACAACTTATCCCAGGTTTAGGATAGGAATTGCCAAAGTCAAACTGTTATACCAGAACGCTCTCCACGCCATCATGATACTTTGAGTCGTCTATCGATTTGACAGCAGAGTCTTAAAAGTTGTTTGCTATACATTGCTTTGTGAATACGAGTGATCCGCCACCATAACAATCCTCTTCGCACCGTCGCGGCCTCAAAATTTGCTGTTTGCCAAGGTCCAATAAAGCCGAAAAAAACAGTGTCACTGATCGACATCTTCTTGCCAGACGACGTATCGTGGCCACTAGGACAATATCCAATTTGATCGTCTTAACACTAAACAATAAGCTGAAAGCGACAGCAAAAGACACTACCACTGACAACAACAAAACAGTGACGGTGACGGTAATAAAAAAAAAGGGGGGGGGGACGCCTACATAAAGCTGAACTCGGCGATGGTTTACTAAAACCATATCGGTCAAGGCGAAGGCAAAAAGTGCATTGTGTGCCACCAAAAAAAAGAGAGACGGAATAGCAAAGGTCAAGGCGACCATCTTCAGCGCCAAGCTACTTTGAAATGGGCTCCGAACTGTAAAGAGTGAATGGTGTTCCAAAAAATGCTACATTAAGCAGTACACAAAAAAAGTTATCTCGATCTGGTGCAAAGGTTATGGAGAGACATCGTCGCGGGAGCCCGTAGGGACTATTCGAGATTGTACTGAAAAGGTTCTGGTGGTCGCCACAATGCCGGATCGACTGCTGTATCACAACGTTAATGTGCCTTTTAACCAAAATGAATTAAAAAATAACCAATAATCCGGTTGTGAGCGAGGTTTGCATAAGTTTGGAACAAAAACGTAGTCGTGAATAGCTGGCTAATCGGGGTTTGGCGGCCGAAATTAATTTTTTTATGTGCAAATCCCAAACTGTTACTCCGCTATGGGATCAGACGTCGTTCGACTTTGACCAATCTTCCAGCAGCGCCCGTGAGTGGATGAGGAACAAAAGCATCCTGCCAACACAAGCCCTCTAAGGGTTCATCGTTATTCCTGAAATCTGTATCGACTATAGCAGCAGGCGATGGCGAAACTCTGTGATACAGTTCGGCACAACAGCGCAGAAATCCTGTCAAGAGTTTGTTGGTTATCACAGGGGGACACACGCCTGTCAATCCCAGAAAAACTCGCCCGGAGATCCATTGCGCAAGGAATGAATTCAAAGAGAGCTGTTTGGTAGAAGAAATATATCGGACGCTTCTTTCCGGACAAATTGAAGATCAAGGTCATGTTCATCCATGGAAAAAAGAGGTACTTGTGTTCATGTGACCATACCAATCACTCTCCCTTGGACCGCCGGTAGCAGATCAAGGTTCTCAAGTGGCCTTTAACATTGAGAGAGAAGCAGAAACAGCAGTAGCAACAACAGCAGCAGCAGAATCAGCTCCACCAACCTCTTCACCGCCCAGACCACCAGCAGCAGCAGCAGCGAGAAGGAGAGATTGCTGTCCACTCCGTGTGCCCGTCGTGGGTGTCTTGCTATGCGACAACTGAACTATTGCTATTGCAACAAGGAATGTTACGTTGCCGACTATTAGGAGAGGGGCGAGGAGGCCATTTACTGCAGCATTAAAGGTTGCCGCAACCATGTCCAACAGGCCTTGGAACCAAATGTGAGAGCCACTCTACTCGCAGCAAAAAGAGCGACAAGTAGAAATACAGACATGAACATACAAGCACAAACGCAATCAAACAGTTGGTACTTAGTACACGTTGCTTTGCTTTTATTTTATTATTTTCTTAACTACTGTAGTTCTTTAAGCTAAAAAAAATAAAAAAAATGCTGAGGTAGAATCTAGACCGAAAGGAAGCGGTAGAGAAGACTGGCATCGCATATGCAAAGAACAAAAAAAAGGGGGGGGGGGGAGGAGGAACGTAACCTACGTCCCAGGCATTGATTAGCGATAGGTATGAATTGCGGCAAAAAAAAGTTAATATTATAATCTCACGCCCTCAAAACTATGTGTAAAGGTAGGCTTTGCGTAAAAAAAAGCAAGCAGGCTAGTACTTGAACCATAATAAGTATGATCCGTGAAAGCGCCGAGGTGGCAGAGAAAAGTAAGCTGTCGCTGCAATAGTAGAAAAGGAGCAGTCTGGGTCCCAACATGCCAAGAGAACATGAAAGTTGCCCATTAGAGAAGAATGAACGCCAGAGTGGAGCCTCGGCGTGCACGGTAGCTGTGAGATGAGAGGTAGTAAAGTCTCTGAATGCAAGAAAAAAACGCATTCACACAAACAAATTAAAGCTGCTAAAAAGTCGAATAAGGAAATGCACCGTCTGTAAAATATTGTGCTCGTGTCTTCTAGAATTGAGAAGACGATATACCAAAAAATTGCCAGGAAGGAGCTTGGGTGTGTGCACTATAAAAGAAAAGACTGATACTAGGGGATTTCATTCCTTGACATTTGGACATTTGCAAAAGAAAAAATCAAGTGCTGGTTTCGATGGCTTATTTAAAATACATCTGCCCTCGAGCAGGCGCATTTTGATGGAGCATTTGATGAACGGAGCATTTTGGCTATGAGCCATCAAATGTCAAGGTCTGAAACCTCCAAATGCAAGTACGAAATAAGGCCGAGAGGAGTATAACGTTAAGTCTACGGTGACGGAGAAAAGGATAGGCAATCCCCTCAGGAAATAAAGAATGCAACAACATGCCATACAATAGCTGAGAGACATTACGGAAACCTTATTGAAATGTTGCTTCGAGTCACTATATGTGCCAAAGAAATTACAAACCAAGTGCGACAAGGCAATGGGGTCGCCCATAAATAATAGTAGGTGTGCTTGCAAGGAGTGGATAGAATGCCGAGAAAATATAACAAAGGGAAAGCGCCAAGGGAGAGGGCGGCCAGTACCAGCAAGAATGAAATAGAAACAAACGTAGAAAGTAGAAAGGCATAACGATAACGAAACAAAGGTGTAAGTAGGGGACGAGTAGGAATAGAAATATGGGAGAGAGCGAGAAGGCAGAGAGAAAGGATGAGGAAAGGTGGCGAAGAATTGAGGGCATGGATGGAGATGCAACATGCAACAGAGAGAAGAAGAATGACACTGACCAAAACAGCAGGTGTGTATAGTTCGGCACAGCAGTGGCATAACCCTACTGATCAAGTACCAGAGTGGTGACTAATAAAATTGCCTGAAACCTGTAGCGGTCGTTCAGGTACAACCAGTACCGTTAACGGTTGGCACGTGACTAGCGGCAGCGAATTACTGCTGGAAACGAGAAGAAATGTCAAGAAATGTGCTCCGCCTGCAAATCTCAAACCCAGCGCTCTCCGCTCCTGTAACTTTGTACACGCTCCAATGGCATCAAGGGCGAGCTGTAGTGACTGTTAAGAAGGCAGAGTATACAATTAATAGTCTTTAAAACCAGCATCATTAAAAACAGATAATTAAATATAAACCCATGAAAATTTACTAGAAACGCATAAAAGAATAAATTATCAATCACACCAGTACGATAATTGTAGTTGCTTCGGCACTACATATTATAAATTTGGAACGATACAGAGAAGATTAGCATGGCCCCTGCACAAGGATGACACGTTAAACTTGAGTGGAAAGCCCTACGGGGCAAACTATTGCTCCCGCCAACAAGGCGGTGGCTTAGACTTATGCATCAGTGGGCATAAAACGGTAAGCGGAGGGAGAGCAATACAATAAAGGGACATATCTATTTGTTGCCCATCCTTTTTTGGCTCCTTATATGTTGCCCATAGTTAAAGTCTATTCGTTGCTCCCTCCCCTCAGTTGCCATCGGAAATTGAATACTCTTAAACGTTGCCAAAAAAGCGTCAATCTGTTGCCCACCCCGCAAAATTATTTGTTGCCCTTGACATAGTTGCCCCATGTATTGAGCTGCGTCCTCATGAGCCGCGTATTTTCTTTGTTCCCTTTCTCGTTCTCTTTCTCCCACCTGAACCATTACTGACATGGTTGCCTCATGTATCAAGCTGTATACCTATGAGGTCCCTGACACACATGCATGACACAAGCAGCAAGAGATCAATTCTCTACAGATAGATGATGCCGCAGCGCAGGTGGGGGAAGTGTAATAGGAGCAGAGCAAGGGACAAGAGGCAAGAGTAATAACAAGGGAAAGAGACAAGGGGATGTAGGGACAAGAGGAAAGGGCAAGAAGGAATGAGGTTTATTGTACAAAAGGGAAAGGGTATTTATATGTCTATGGGGAATGAGGGCGAAGCAATACTAAGCAGGGGTAATGTGTGTAAGACAGACACACAAGATATTAACAAGGTAATTAAGGAACAAGGCTGCCAAAAGCAGGAGGCAATCTACGATCCTGTTACAGGAAGGAAGATAGGGCAACATATAGCGGCAGAGCCATGGGCAACGTTTAAGATTTTGGAGTGGGCACCGGATTAGAGCAAAATTGTGGGCAACAAATAGGCTTTACTATGGGCAACAGATAGGCGACCAAGCCGGAATCACAGGAGTCGCCGCGGCACCTGAAGAAACCCCTTCTCCTGTTGCACCTCAGAGTATTTTCAAGGACGAGGCGATTACGGCCTACGACCATTGAGTGCAAGTCCAAGCTGTAACTTTGGAACGAACTCGAGATCATGCGTTTGACCTGCACGGCCCTGGGGCTGTTTCTCTCGTCCTTTGTGGATGTATTGTTGTTGCTGTCGGTTTTTTTTTTTTTTTTTTCGCTTATAGAACTAGTTGCAAAAAAAATAAAATAAAATAAAGCAAAAGCAATGCAAAGTGTACAACAAGAACCAACTTGGGATAATAGATTGATGGGACCGTTGACATGGACCATGTATCTTCTGTAGCTAACAAATGAAGAGTCCTGGTAGGAAACACATACAATTTGGATCTCTCCGTCGAAATAATTTTAAATACATTTCGACTCTCTTTTTACCCTCGCGTCTTTGTTGTCCTCTTTTTTGATATCCAACTCTCCTTTGTTCTTCCTCTTTTTTTTTTTTTCTTGTCAATCATCTTCTCTCCTTTCTTCCTTCCACTCTTCTCCGTTCCCCCCTTTCCTCTCTTGTTCTTTTCTCATAACCTCCCATATTTTTGTCAATTCTCTCGCTCTTCCTTCCCTTCCCTTCCCTTCCCTTCCCTTCCCCTTTCCTTCTCCTTCCTTTTTCTTCCCCACAACGACCACTTTATTCTACCCGTTGCCATCTTCACTTAAACCAGCATACGTTCGATTCGTTGTCGAACCTCTATCGGGCAGTCTTGGAGTTCTAGGAGAAATAAGGTTTGCCAGGTACGCATAGACACCTTCGATGCCGATCAGGATGGAATGTTTCCAAACCCATTGGAAGCTGGATTTCAACCGTTCGAGATGGTCCTCGTCATGCTTACTGGGGTGAGATGGCTATACACTTGCACAGACGCCGGTGCTAGTACAGTCATCAAACTCGCGTTCACGTTTACTCTGTCAATTGATTCTTCGACCCTGTGCGGTTAATATAATAGACCAAAAGCCTTGGTGAAGTAAAATCTGCAGATCCACACTCACTTGTCGTTATTTTATTATTAGGTACTTTAGCCTAATACTCGACAGAGACCCAGAAGCAGAATTTACTTGCCTTCCAGCCTCCCATCATCTTTTAACCTGCACAGCCCAACTGGTACATTCCACTCAGTTATATCCCACGTTCACTTGTGCAGTCTGTTTGCAAAATGACAACTCATTAATATTCTCGTTATTTCTTCATTAGGACACATGGCGACGACTGGATCACAAGTCAGTGAGCAACTTCAAAAAATCTTCCCGGCATTGGAGTTCACGCTCGGGCCAGGGTACATCGGCGAGATTCTTTTAATTGGACCTACGATCAACATTTATATTTGTGGAGGACTGGAGCCATATGAGCAAGCATTACGAACGGCCACCCTGGACTTCAGGACAGATCTGTCAACAGTGCTCTTGACTTCGCCACCCCACTTACCGCAGGACTCAGCCAAAATTGGCAAAGCACTCGAACAGACCGCCTGCGTGGTAGCCCGATTTCGACAGTTTTTAACGCAGAGTATGTTGGTAGCCTTGCGAACAATCAGCTGTTTTCGATCATCTCAACAACAAGCACCCCTCCTACCGATTATCTACGCAGCTTGCATTCGCCGGTGATCCTGAAAGCCATCATCCTCTATCTCAAAACGACGCTTTTACTCTCACCTCGCAACACTCGACGGGTTTTGAGCAATTTGCTCTCTCGAAGCATCAACTGGAATTTGTGCCCATTGGAAGTTGACGAGAGTGATCTTTCAGTTTCATGGGCGTCTATTGTGGTCAAGGCTCTATGTCAAGCTGCTGAGATTTTTCGGTGGGTGGACTTTGTGAGAGTCTTTCAAACCGTTATGGGTCCGAAGGATGAGCTTGCACATTACACAACCTTTGCGGAGCAGACGATGGTCAAGAGAGACTCATACCTATTAATGGTGTTTCTGATACCCCGACCATTGCACTATCCCGGAGGTGCTGCCCGATCGTTCGCGATGATGAATATGGTTAAACCTAATTGGGAGATGCAGGCATTCAGAATTTAACCCTGTTTGGCAAGCAGTCTGGTGATATTCTCTTGGCCATGAATACCAACTCCATTCCCACAGGTATAACTAGCCTAATCGTGTTGTTGCATGCATTTCTGAAAGCCATCCTTTGTTTAATTAACTATCCATTGATCCCAGCAATTAGGGACCGACATTCAGAGTATGCTGGGCGAAGAGGCCATTCAGGTTCACACATCTCCAGTACGGTATCAGGAACTGTTGAATGAGAGGAGGCTATTCCGTAACGATTGTAGCTTGAATCTTTTGGCTTGCGACAGAATATTACGACTTGGGTCATTACAGCCTGGAGGAGGTCGGCCGGTTCATGGTCGGCCGGTACATTGCGTAGAAATATTGTTCCTCATACCACCAACGACACCAATACCAACAACACCGACATGAACAGCACCAACACCAACAACACCGACACCAACAATACCGGCCAGTCAATGCGTCTAAAACACTGTTTACTTTTCATCAGGATGTCCCACGAATCGCAGGGAGACGAAAGCTTGTCCGTTGAGCATCAGTTTCTGACGTTATTGCACCAGAGCCGATCCATCGTCGATATCAACTGTCTTCAAGCTGTTCAGATTGCTTTGGAATATTGTTCGAGCTCTCAGCAGCCACTCTCGGGTCGAACTATTTGGAAAGCCGCCATAGAAGATGCCGCATGTCTTCTACTTACGACCAACCCAGACCGCGCAACTCGTAGATCCAATGAGGTGAGTGATGTTCTGAGTATGCTGCCGGCGGGCTTCCAGTGGTGGTCTTTGGGAATCTCAGGACAGGAGCGGATGTGGAGTAGAGTTCATGGACAAGCTTTGAGGTGCGTTGAGGAGCAGTTGCATATCTTGAGACAGGTGGCGCTGCAGCAAAGGGTGTACTTACGGTCACGACACTTACAGACAAGGATGCTGTCGTGGGTTGCAAGGCTCACAGACATCAGGATTTAAGGAGCTCGGAAAGAAAATTGCTTCACTTGCACATTCATTTGAGTGGATAATCTTATGGTGCCGGATAAGTCCGTCAACATTAAAACGACACCATCTTCGGGACCCCGATATTCTCAGCTCCAGCATCAAGCGCCAGCAGTCTTTCCTTTTAAGCGCCTCATCAGGAATAAAATATCTACCTATTAGACCGTTCTTCATGGAGAACACCACAGCTTTGAAGAGTCTTCCGCGAGGAAGCTGTATGTGGCCATTGAATCTCTCCGTGGAAAAGTTCTGGTTCTTGCAACCAGCCCTGACAGAATTATCCAGCACGAGCGACACATGAATCTGCTGCTATCGCTATTGAAACGAAGATCCAGCAAAATCATGACTCTGCTATGGGATTCTCTGCTTTTCGATCTGATGAGTACTTCGATATTTGCGGAGAACTGGCTCGCTGTAACAAGGCTGGGGCTTGTTTTGTGGGGGCTGAATGTGAGTTTAATAAAGTCAATGTTATGGGAAAACTCAGACTACTGAACTAAACTATGGACGTGATAACTATTTATACTGTTACTTGGAGACCAGGTTATCTCTGGATAATTCTAGGACTTGATTAGTCAGCAAGGGCTACTTGGTCATTTGGTGGCGCTAGAAGAATCTAGAAGTTGGTGGCGTTGGCCATGTGCCAGTCATCAGAGTGAAACTCTGACACTCGAGATCACCCCTCCGTTCCGACACACTCATTGCTGGGGCCAATTGATGTATCAGAGGGCTGGTTGAACCACTGCATCGAGGCATGGAGACCGAATGCGGTATAGCACGTGAGGGTGGCGGAAGAGTTCTGTCAAGGCTTTCTTTCTTCGATGTCGTAAGGGCAGGCTTTGCCCATCTCTTCGGAACTTCGGCCGGTCGTTTGTTCTCGTGGCTTTGATCATCAGGGGACCCAAAAACGGAAGGCGTACGCACAGCAGTTCTTTGCGCCTGAGACCGAGGTGGAGCTTACCTACCGAAATGGGAGGAATTCTTACGTCTGCCGCTGCAACCACACTGACCACTCCCCTATCTGTGTATGTGCGTGCAAGGACTGTCGACGGCTTCGATCTATGGGTTGTCCATGCTCTCTGCTGGAGGAGTGTGCCTGTTCAATTTATTGCAACTACTGTTGTGATAGGTGTCACAAGTCCAGCCACAAACGGAACGTTGGACCTGAGGATCGTTTCTACGAATACGATGGTTCACGACTGCTGATTATGAGTGAAGGTGATACGGCTGAAGGCACGCGTCACGGAGCTGGATCCATCACTGCTGGTGTTAATAACTCGAGCCTGCTGAATATGAGTGAGAGCGTAACAGCCGCTACGGCTGAACGGATTTGCAAGACAAAGGGATGTACCAATGAGGCACCAGTTGGAGGCTCGACAGGATACAGCTGCTATACATGTTACAAAGCAATACAGCCAGACGGGATGGCACCGGAGGAACGGGACCGGCGCGCGCGAAAGGACTGTTTTCAACCTCGAACTAGAAAGCACAAATGGTGCTCGTCCGATTGCTACGTCAAATGGTGTGGCAGCTGTGGTCAAACCCCAAGAACATGCGCACTGTGCACCAATATTTGTCCCCTTGGCACGGACAAAAAGTGCAAAGCTCATGTAACAAGACATTAAACTTACAAAGCATCGCTGTAAACCGCTTTTATTTTGTTCTGTGGATAAATGTGTTCGAATTTACCGAGAAAGTTGAATTCAATAGTTACCATATGTATTAAACATTTGACAGCTAAAAATAAGGTTGCTTTTCGGAAAAAGCGAGAAAGAGATTAGGAAAAAAAAGGTCAGAAGCGTAAGTAAAGAACGAATTGACAAAAATATGGGAGGTTATGAGAAAAGAACAAGAGAGGAAAGGGGGGAACGGAGAAGAGTGGAAGGAAGAAAGGAGAGAAGATGATTGACAAGAAAAAAAAAAAAAGAGGAAGAACAAAGGAGAGTTGGATATCAAAAAAGAGGACAACAAAGACGCGAGGGTAAAAAGAGAGTCGAAATGTATTTAAAATTATTTCGACGGAGAGATCCAAATTGTATGTGTTTCCTACCAGGACTCTTCATTTGTTAGCTACAGAAGATACATGGTCCATGTCAACGGTCCCATCAATCTATTATCCCAAGTTGGTTCTTGTTGTACACTTTGCATTGCTTTTGCTTTATTTTATTTTATTTTTTTTGCAACTAGTTCTATAAGCGAAAAAAAAAAAAAAAAAACCGACAGCAACAACAATACATCCACAAAGGACGAGAGAAACAGCCCCAGGGCCGTGCAGGTCAAACGCATGATCTCGAGTTCGTTCCAAAGTTACAGCTTGGACTTGCACTCAATGGTCGTAGGCCGTAATCGCCTCGTCCTTGAAAATACTCTGAGGTGCAACAGGAGAAGGGGTTTCTTCAGGTGCCGCGGCGACTCCTGTGATTCCGGCTTGGTCGCCTATCTGTTGCCCATAGTAAAGCCTATTTGTTGCCCACAATTTTGCTCTAATCCGGTGCCCACTCCAAAATCTTAAACGTTGCCCATGGCTCTGCCGCTATATGTTGCCCTATCTTCCTTCCTGTAACAGGATCGTAGATTGCCTCCTGCTTTTGGCAGCCTTGTTCCTTAATTACCTTGTTAATATCTTGTGTGTCTGTCTTACACACATTACCCCTGCTTAGTATTGCTTCGCCCTCATTCCCCATAGACATATAAATACCCTTTCCCTTTTGTACAATAAACCTCATTCCTTCTTGCCCTTTCCTCTTGTCCCTACATCCCCTTGTCTCTTTCCCTTGTTATTACTCTTGCCTCTTGTCCCTTGCTCTGCTCCTATTACACTTCCCCCACCTGCGCTGCGGCATCATCTATCTGTAGAGAATTGATCTCTTGCTGCTTGTGTCATGCATGTGTGTCAGGGACCTCATAGGTATACAGCTTGATACATGAGGCAACCATGTCAGTAATGGTTCAGGTGGGAGAAAGAGAACGAGAAAGGGAACAAAGAAAATACGCGGCTCATGAGGACGCAGCTCAATACATGGGGCAACTATGTCAAGGGCAACAAATAATTTTGCGGGGTGGGCAACAGATTGACGCTTTTTTGGCAACGTTTAAGAGTATTCAATTTCCGATGGCAACTGAGGGGAGGGAGCAACGAATAGACTTTAACTATGGGCAACATATAAGGAGCCAAAAAAGGATGGGCAACAAATAGATATGTCCCTTTATTGTATTGCTCTCCCTCCGCTTACCGTTTTATGCCCACTGATGCATAAGTCTAAGCCACCGCCTTGTTGGCGGGAGCAATAGTTTGCCCCGTAGGGCTTTCCACTCAAGTTTAACGTGTCATCCTTGTGCAGGGGCCATGCTAATCTTCTCTGTATCGTTCCAAATTTATAATATGTAGTGCCGAAGCAACTACAATTATCGTACTGGTGTGATTGATAATTTATTCTTTTATGCGTTTCTAGTAAATTTTCATGGGTTTATATTTAATTATCTGTTTTTAATGATGCTGGTTTTAAAGACTATTAATTGTATACTCTGCCTTCTTAACAGTCACTACAGCTCGCCCTTGATGCCATTGGAGCGTGTACAAAGTTACAGGAGCGGAGAGCGCTGGGTTTGAGATTTGCAGGCGGAGCACATTTCTTGACATTTCTTCTCGTTTCCAGCAGTAATTCGCTGCCGCTAGTCACGTGCCAACCGTTAACGGTACTGGTTGTACCTGAACGACCGCTACAGGTTTCAGGCAATTTTATTAGTCACCACTCTGGTACTTGATCAGTAGGGTTATGCCACTGCTGTGCCGAACTATACACACCTGCTGTTTTGGTCAGTGTCATTCTTCTTCTCTCTGTTGCATGTTGCATCTCCATCCATGCCCTCAATTCTTCGCCACCTTTCCTCATCCTTTCTCTCTGCCTTCTCGCTCTCTCCCATATTTCTATTCCTACTCGTCCCCTACTTACACCTTTGTTTCGTTATCGTTATGCCTTTCTACTTTCTACGTTTGTTTCTATTTCATTCTTGCTGGTACTGGCCGCCCTCTCCCTTGGCGCTTTCCCTTTGTTATATTTTCTCGGCATTCTATCCACTCCTTGCAAGCACACCTACTATTATTTATGGGCGACCCCATTGCCTTGTCGCACTTGGTTTGTAATTTCTTTGGCACATATAGTGACTCGAAGCAACATTTCAATAAGGTTTCCGTAATGTCTCTCAGCTATTGTATGGCATGTTGTTGCATTCTTTATTTCCTGAGGGGATTGCCTATCCTTTTCTCCGTCACCGTAGACTTAACGTTATACTCCTCTCGGCCTTATTTCGTACTTGCATTTGGAGGTTTCAGACCTTGACATTTGATGGCTCATAGCCAAAATGCTCCGTTCATCAAATGCTCCATCAAAATGCGCCTGCTCGAGGGCAGATGTATTTTAAATAAGCCATCGAAACCAGCACTTGATTTTTTCTTTTGCAAATGTCCAAATGTCAAGGAATGAAATCCCCTAGTATCAGTCTTTTCTTTTATAGTGCACACACCCAAGCTCCTTCCTGGCAATTTTTTGGTATATCGTCTTCTCAATTCTAGAAGACACGAGCACAATATTTTACAGACGGTGCATTTCCTTATTCGACTTTTTAGCAGCTTTAATTTGTTTGTGTGAATGCGTTTTTTTCTTGCATTCAGAGACTTTACTACCTCTCATCTCACAGCTACCGTGCACGCCGAGGCTCCACTCTGGCGTTCATTCTTCTCTAATGGGCAACTTTCATGTTCTCTTGGCATGTTGGGACCCAGACTGCTCCTTTTCTACTATTGCAGCGACAGCTTACTTTTCTCTGCCACCTCGGCGCTTTCACGGATCATACTTATTATGGTTCAAGTACTAGCCTGCTTGCTTTTTTTTACGCAAAGCCTACCTTTACACATAGTTTTGAGGGCGTGAGATTATAATATTAACTTTTTTTTGCCGCAATTCATACCTATCGCTAATCAATGCCTGGGACGTAGGTTACGTTCCTCCTCCCCCCCCCCCCTTTTTTTTGTTCTTTGCATATGCGATGCCAGTCTTCTCTACCGCTTCCTTTCGGTCTAGATTCTACCTCAGCATTTTTTTTATTTTTTTTAGCTTAAAGAACTACAGTAGTTAAGAAAATAATAAAATAAAAGCAAAGCAACGTGTACTAAGTACCAACTGTTTGATTGCGTTTGTGCTTGTATGTTCATGTCTGTATTTCTACTTGTCGCTCTTTTTGCTGCGAGTAGAGTGGCTCTCACATTTGGTTCCAAGGCCTGTTGGACATGGTTGCGGCAACCTTTAATGCTGCAGTAAATGGCCTCCTCGCCCCTCTCCTAATAGTCGGCAACGTAACATTCCTTGTTGCAATAGCAATAGTTCAGTTGTCGCATAGCAAGACACCCACGACGGGCACACGGAGTGGACAGCAATCTCTCCTTCTCGCTGCTGCTGCTGCTGGTGGTCTGGGCGGTGAAGAGGTTGGTGGAGCTGATTCTGCTGCTGCTGTTGTTGCTACTGCTGTTTCTGCTTCTCTCTCAATGTTAAAGGCCACTTGAGAACCTTGATCTGCTACCGGCGGTCCAAGGGAGAGTGATTGGTATGGTCACATGAACACAAGTACCTCTTTTTTCCATGGATGAACATGACCTTGATCTTCAATTTGTCCGGAAAGAAGCGTCCGATATATTTCTTCTACCAAACAGCTCTCTTTGAATTCATTCCTTGCGCAATGGATCTCCGGGCGAGTTTTTCTGGGATTGACAGGCGTGTGTCCCCCTGTGATAACCAACAAACTCTTGACAGGATTTCTGCGCTGTTGTGCCGAACTGTATCACAGAGTTTCGCCATCGCCTGCTGCTATAGTCGATACAGATTTCAGGAATAACGATGAACCCTTAGAGGGCTTGTGTTGGCAGGATGCTTTTGTTCCTCATCCACTCACGGGCGCTGCTGGAAGATTGGTCAAAGTCGAACGACGTCTGATCCCATAGCGGAGTAACAGTTTGGGATTTGCACATAAAAAAATTAATTTCGGCCGCCAAACCCCGATTAGCCAGCTATTCACGACTACGTTTTTGTTCCAAACTTATGCAAACCTCGCTCACAACCGGATTATTGGTTATTTTTTAATTCATTTTGGTTAAAAGGCACATTAACGTTGTGATACAGCAGTCGATCCGGCATTGTGGCGACCACCAGAACCTTTTCAGTACAATCTCGAATAGTCCCTACGGGCTCCCGCGACGATGTCTCTCCATAACCTTTGCACCAGATCGAGATAACTTTTTTTGTGTACTGCTTAATGTAGCATTTTTTGGAACACCATTCACTCTTTACAGTTCGGAGCCCATTTCAAAGTAGCTTGGCGCTGAAGATGGTCGCCTTGACCTTTGCTATTCCGTCTCTCTTTTTTTTGGTGGCACACAATGCACTTTTTGCCTTCGCCTTGACCGATATGGTTTTAGTAAACCATCGCCGAGTTCAGCTTTATGTAGGCGTCCCCCCCCCCTTTTTTTTTATTACCGTCACCGTCACTGTTTTGTTGTTGTCAGTGGTAGTGTCTTTTGCTGTCGCTTTCAGCTTATTGTTTAGTGTTAAGACGATCAAATTGGATATTGTCCTAGTGGCCACGATACGTCGTCTGGCAAGAAGATGTCGATCAGTGACACTGTTTTTTTCGGCTTTATTGGACCTTGGCAAACAGCAAATTTTGAGGCCGCGACGGTGCGAAGAGGATTGTTATGGTGGCGGATCACTCGTATTCACAAAGCAATGTATAGCAAACAACTTTTAAGACTCTGCTGTCAAATCGATAGACGACTCAAAGTATCATGATGGCGTGGAGAGCGTTCTGGTATAACAGTTTGACTTTGGCAATTCCTATCCTAAACCTGGGATAAGTTGTTTAGCTTAGTAGTGTCTTTTAATGATCGAGGCCATGTCCGTTGCTCCGTCAGAGCGTGCTGTCAGTTTGTGGGTATGTATGTTTTCACAGGATCTCGACAAGAAAAGGCCTTTTACATTGTTGTATTACGTTGGTATGAGGTTTGGATTTTTTTTATCAAAACTTATTACAAGTACCATTGGTCGGGTGTCACTGTACTGCGGGGCTTTGAATGGCGACTGTAACTCAAAGGGGATGAGTAACGATCCATGTCTTTGTAATGGCGTTGGTATCGTGTATTTCAAGTTTTTAGAGCCACAGGAATGCAGGCGTTTGAACGGAACATCCAGCTTTGGTCAAGTAAATGTAGCGTTTTTGATACTGCTCGTGTACTTTTTGAACATGCAGTTGTATTGCATTCAAGCACGCAGGGCTTGAGTTGTTTTTTTTTTTTTTTTTTTTTTTTTTTTTTTTTTTTTTTTTTTTTTTGATGCAACGTTTGCTAATTGAGTGCTTTGCTGCTTTTTGAAGATAGATGGGGTTGAGGATGTTATGTTGGTCGGATACTGAGTAAGAAGGGAAAGACCAAGATAATAGCATAGTGGAGTGAAGACATTTTTTATTCGCGCGTTGTAGCTTATTCAGCGACCAAGTTGGTGATGGTATTGTTTTCTTTGGGTCAGGCGAGCGATGGAACGATGAATAATGATGGAAAGTAAGAATACTGAGCAGGAGCGCATGGCGTGGAAATAAGGTAAAGAAGGAGAGGGCAGGTGGTCACTCAGCTGGGATCAAATCATGAGCATGATATCTTATCTTGAACAAGAGGAGGACAGTGGCGTGCAAGAGATGCGTCAAAGATAAAAAACGCGTCAAAGATGATCACTCACGTTAGTCCTCTCTTGTGGTGGTAACATTGCTCCATTTTTTCTTCTTCCATGGCGGTTACCAGTACTCATTCACTCAGCTTTCACCGGTATTCTGAATTGCTCGTGAGGGAGAAGACGCAAAAACAAAAAGCCAAGAGGGCTGCACAAACCCTTGAGGCCAAACAGAAAAGTAGAGCAAGAGGCAAAACAAAGAGGAGTGTGTGTGTGCGCAACGCCTAATAGCCTGTCAACTGTTGACAGGATCAAAAACAAGGCATCGCTCCTGGAGGAGGCAAAAGGTATTGGGCCGAACCGGGAATTGAACCCGGGACCTCTCGCACCCTAAGCGAGAATTATACCACTAAACCATCCGGCCAATCATCTTTTTGAGTCCCTTACTCTTTATCGAATTAGTTCCTACAACCATTCGCGCCACCAATATGGCGACGCCACCAAATTAGCGTTCAAATTTGACTTCGGAGTCACACTGTATTTAGAAACTGCTGATCATCAAGCTGATTGGCCGGATGGTTTAGTGGTATAATTCTCGCTTAGGGTGCGAGAGGTCCCGGGTTCAATTCCCGGTTCGGCCCAATATCTTTTGCTTTTGTTCCTGAGCGTTGGGTTTATCCTTTTGTCCTTGGCCCAAAGGGGTCAAGAAGACCATGGGGCCAGCTGGCGCCCCGTCATCATTTCTTTTTTGAATTCATTTATTCAGGTTGCTATGATGCGTTAGATATCAGTGTATTGCGCAGGGTAATCGTTGCGCTGTGCTGGTTTTTTTCCCTTTATTGCGGCGCTTAGCTGAGGTTATGTTCTACTCCCGTTCTTTTTTTTTTTTTTTTTTTTTTATATCTTCCTCTTCATTTAGCAGGTAATTCGTTACTGTTATATTCTTTTATTGTTGACTTATTCTCGGCTTCGGCATCGGCTCGCTTCCTCGGTCATCCAGCCCGTTCTTTTTCTCCTGACATTCCTCCGCACTGTCATTGCCCTTTTTCATTGTCATCATGTTGGCAACACACCATTCATTCTCTCTGCCTCCTTTCTTTGACTGAAACTGGTCAAGCTTGAGCGTGTATTCTCCCCGTTCAAGACGATTGCCACTGCCACTAAGTTGCGGATAGTACCACAAACAGACAGGTATTCCTCCCACCCAAGATCTCATATCTTATCATGCACCCCGTTTTACAGTTCGCTGACTGAAGGTGCCCGCATAGGCGCTAATGAATGTACGGTCTCACGATCTCATTTCTCTTATCTTTATCTCCCTTCCCGCACCCACACTGGAATGATCCCTTTCCTTTCTTTCTCTCTTCACTCCCATCCTCCATTCCTAACCCTTCTTTGTCTTTGGTGTCCCTGAATCCAACAACAGGACCAACGTTGGCAGAGAGGTATTCCGAAAGACAGAAGGAGTATCCATCCCCCGTCACCGTTTTTACTATGTCCTCCTCAGCAGGCAGCAGTCTCCTTTGTCACAACAACAACATCAACAACACCATCGCCTTTTGTTCTCAAATCTCCTGACGCCAAGATTCGCCATGGACACACCAACCCGACTCTTGTACAACATTGACATCGTCTGACCACTCCTTCACCATCCCCACTTCTCCCAGATCATTTACAATCCTGTACAAGCCAATTGGACAACCCCACAACATTCCGCCCAGGAGGACTACAATTATTGACCGTCAAATCTTTCTCCACATCTCCATGCGCCTGTGATAGATCGACGACAAGCTGTGCCTTAACCCTGCATTAACAGCACTTTTGCTTCCTGTATAGCTGCACTTCTATTGGCATCTGTGATTTCTGTGAACACTTAGATCCTGGACACTGCGCCCCGGTAAGGAAGGACAAGTTATTATTATTGAGTAGTTTGGCGCTGCTGTTTGGACGATGTTAAGAAGGACAGTCCAAGTGGTGTCATTATTGTATTCAGGTTCAGCAACGGTACATCACACCATTGTGTGAGAGAATGTCTGACAAGACAAGAAGAGAAGGGAAGAAGGAAAATTGTATGTATCTCTAGAGATAAAACGACGCACATTGCTCCGAGCGGAACATGAAAAAATGAGACAAGAAACTAAAGGAAGGAAAGTAGGAAGAAGGAATTAGCTGTGCGGACAATGAGGGGTGGAATGAGATACATAGAACAAAGAGAACACAAAGTAAGTAAGGGAAGCAAGAATGGAAGTGAAGGAAATAAATGAAGCAAGGAGCGTCTTTATGTTTCCAGACGGATAGGATATGTTTGATATGGGGACGACGAAGGGCAATGCAATCCTCTGACAAAGAACACTGAGAGCAACAGCATTGACGTAATTCCAGGGACATCGCTGTTTGTTCTTTTTCTGTGAGACAATGGGCGCACAAGAAATAGCAATGGAGAAGGACACATGCCTAAAAAAAAAAAGAAAAATAAAGAGACAGTTCTGAGCATGTACACTACTGTTTTTTTTTTAAAAAAGAATAAAGGTGACTGAATCAGGAGTTGAAGGGATGTGGTGCTCAGATCTTGAATGTTTTAGACCCAGGATGGTTGTCCCCCTTGTCAATGTTGTTGGCATGTTGGCATGGCGACGTGTGTTGGAATATGATACTATATACATTGGTGTGGACCTCAGGAGACGACATACAGCCAGGACGATCAGACATTCGGTTGGACACACTACTCGTCTAGATTGCAAGATGCGCCACAACTAGAGATAAAAAAAGTGGGTGGATTGGATGAATAGATGAATAGGAGTGTGAGTGCGCGTGCTGATGTGTTTTCAGTTCTCCAATGCTCGTATCTTTTTTCCTTTTCTCCTCTTTTCCTCGTTTTCACATTGAAAAAGATGTCCACACCGGTACCAGTGGTGAAGAGGAAGAAGAAGGGTGCGTTTGGATTGTGTGGTTCAAATCAATGCAAGGCAGCTCTTGTTCAGAAAAGAGATGATGACAGGATTCTTCGGCCTCTTTTTTCTTGCAAGGTTGTCTGTCCATGGCATGGATGATTGGATCGTATGTGTAAGATGGAGTGTGTAGTATATGTCAGATCTTTTTCTTTGTTGTTGATCAGGAAGCATTCAACAATAAAAACAACAACAACAGACAAGACACAGACGCACATACACACACATATTGTCTCCTGGATCCCTGTGTGGTCCTCTCCTCCCGCCTCCTTTCCCTCCCTTTTTCTCTTCATCCTCCTCTTTCTCTATCTCTTTCTCCTCTTTCTCCTCTTTCTCTTCTTTCTCCTCTTTCTCCTTCTCCTTTGTTTGTGTGTCGCTATCCTTTTCTCTCTTACTCTCTCTTTTTCTGTCTTTCTTAAACCCCTTCTTCTCCGCTTTCGCATCCACATCCCTCCGGATGTTGATGTTGAGCAATATCTGTTGTCGTCTATCCCATCGCATTGCGCATACCAATTGTTTGTTGTTGGACATAGTTTCTTATTTACTTTGATTTATATTACTTGTGTCCGTTCACACAGACAGATGGACAACAATCACAGCATCGAGTAATTGAGTACATGTTGTTATGTATGCTGCTCACTCTTCATAGTAGTAATCCCATTTACTCATTTCACCTTATTTTTTTTCCTTCTCTGATCTCGTCGTACATTATCATATCATTCTCTTTTCCTCTTTTTCTTCTTCTCCTCGCTCTCATCCTCGCTCATCCTCCTCCTCCATCTCCTCCTCCTCGTCTCCTCCAACCCTTCTAGAGTCACCATCCCCAGAGCCGAGTCGACGGCGACCGTACAACACACAGCAGCATTGGTCTTTCTTGTCATACCCCTTCCTCTTCTTCTTCTTCCTCCACAACCTCCTCGTCTTCCTCTTCCCCCCTCGCCTTCGCCTAGCCTACCATTATCATTGCCATCATCGTCATCACCATCATCCTTTCCGTCACGGCACCCAGGGACTTTAACTTCTTCTTCTCCTTTACCGACCTCTTCTTGCTCTTCTCGCTCGCTCTCACCGTTGCGATCACCAGCTTCGCGACCCAAGCCGAGAATAGAGACGACAGCAAGGACGAGACGACGACGACAAGTCTGCTGCAGTGTCAACCGCTCTTGCATTCGAGAGCAGCAGCATTATTACAGGTATTACATGACTACCAGAAGGGAAATAGCTACTTTTTCAAAATAACGAGGGACGGCAACAAACGACGCCTTGAGACTATTTACGGCTTAATTGCTTCGGACGCTCACAAGGAGCATTTCGCCCGACCCCCGTTTCCATCTCCATCTCCATCTCTCTCTCTTTCTCTCTTTCTACCAACATATCAAAGCAATATCGCAATATCAAGAGTCAACGATAAAACAACAAAACACCATTGGACATTGGCGATATAACAACAAAGCAAAGCCGACAGCGCCGATAGCGCCAGCATCAGGAGCAGTACCAGAGGCAATAATTGTTGGCATCCACGAGAGGCGATTGTTCAATGTTTATTATTTTCTTTAATAATGACAAAAAAAAACTAATCTGTTTTTTTTCCTGTGTGTATCTGTGGTATTTCGTTTCTGGCGTTGTTCAATTCAGGCATTAACGCGGATCTGTCTCCGTCTCTTGTAATTTTGCCCCCCTTTGCCTTTTGCAACCTTTTGCAACTCGTCCCCGGCTCCCATCTCTCGTACGTGCCTGTCACCATCATCATCACAACCACCACCACCACCATCCATCACCGCCCATTACCATCACCGATAGTGTTCTCCGTGTTGCCAGCCAACTCCAGCTCCTGTCGTCCCTTCAACGAGAACCGCATCATCGCCCGCCTCGACTTCCTCGCCCTCCTTGTCCTGCACCCAATTATATCTCTCACCCACAGCCGATCAAGCCATGTCTTTCTACCCAACACCCTCTGCCATTCCTGTTTCCTCTCCCTCAATTCTCTCTGCACCAACTCTCTCTCCCACTCCCACTCCCACATCTCTGACCATTCTTCCTCCCAAACCCTCATCCGTTCCCTTTCCTTCTGCTTCCTCCTCCTTTTCCTCTTCCTCCTCTTCTTCCTCCACCTCCTCCTCTTCTTCTTCTCCCACCACTCCCACCTCCAATCCTTCACTATCTATCACTGCATCTCCTTACCCATCCACTTCAGATCGCGCACCCACCCGTCCTTCACTCTCGCCTTCACCTTCACCCTCGTCCTGCAATCCTGGTCGACCCTGCAACAACATCAACATCAGCAACAACGGCGATCCACCACCGTCACTCCCACTTCTAACTTCACCTCCGTTGTCACTCTCACTCTCCTTCTCTGCACCGTTTTCCTCTTCTCTCCCCTCGTTCGACCCTTCAGCACCCTTGTTGTCTCCAAGTCTCACACTCTCTCCACTGCCCTCTACCTCACCTCTCTCTCTATACCCCAACTCCCCAACCGTCTACTCGCCTTCGTCTCCCTCAAGTATCACATTCTTTGACCCAACAAACGACTCTGTAACACAAACGAGAGCGGGTTGTCAGGACAGTACCGCAGTCTCCTCTCTGGCACCCGCACCCTCTGCGACTCCAGCATCTGTGGACTCAAGTGCCTTCCCCATCGCTTCTCGTCACTCTTCGACCTCCTCCCTTCTCTCCCCTTCTCCCCAGTCGTCTCTTGAAGCATCACCCTCTTCACCTTTGACAGCGCACCCAACACCAACGACAACTGCACTTTCTGACTCAGGAACAAGAGCAGCGATACCTCCTTTTCAACTGACACAGACAAGGACGATCAGTTTATCTGACCTAGGCGTCAATATGGCTCGACGACAGTCATGCAGCGATCTTCCTCCCACCTCCATTATTATCCCACCCTACTCGCGCACCTCCTCCCCACCCTTCGTCTCCAAGGTCAGCTCGCACTCCAGATCGGCCAGCACAGATATGCGACCATCGGTCAAGAGTCGACTCTTGCGCAACTGGATCGGACAGAGTGGTCAGCAGGAATACAAGGTCCTCGAGCGCTCGCTTGCAAGGTACTTATCCATTGCAGCCAATGCCCAATCAAGCAATTCCTTCATGCTAAGTTTTCCTTTCCTTTTCCTTTTTATTTTGCATTGCATGTGGACTGGGACAAAGGAATTGAGAGCTCCTATTATTCAATCCCTTGACCAACATCAGGCCTGGTCAAAGATGTCATCACCATGCACCAACAAAAACAACAACAATAAGCCAAAAAAAGGAGTGCGCAGAAGCGTACGGGACATACACAAAAAGCTAATGTCCACTTGACTTTCTATCTCTGCGTTGTATGTAGATTCCACCAAAAAGACCGATACCGGATTGATGTTCTCAAGACTAGCCTCTTGCCATGGCTCAGGAAGGACCAGCCCAGTCTAGGTAGGCATACGTGCAGCACAACAAGGAGAAGGGATACAAAAGGGCAAAGGACAATTTGGATGAGAGTAAAAAAAAAAAATTGAGGGGTGGGACTACCGGCAAAGTGAGAAGACGACAAAGGGCGAATTGGGAATGACTGTCGTTTGCATTGATGATCCCGTCACTGGAAAGACGTGTTTGGCATACTCTGTTACAAACAGCGCCGATTCTTGATAAACTCAAAGGAGAGTAAAAAGAAAACGAGTCAGCAAAAACAATGATCTCTTTACATTTACGGGACATTGCGCCATTAGAACCCTTAATGTTGACTGACTCGGGGAAGGCTTGTCCTTGGCTGATAGGGCAGAAAACTCATCTTTCATCTCGCTCGTTTTTTTTCTTGCTGTTGTGATAGATTCTTTGTCAGAGACGTCGCTTAGGGCAGGAAGGCAGCTTATTATGCAGTGGTAAGTGGGACGCATTGGCGACATGAGAAGGGGGATAAGGGGAGGGAGAAGTAAGAAGGGGATGGGGGTGGCTAAAAATATACCCCTTCTGCTTTGCCAAAGATGAAGATGGAGATCAAACGAGAGCAGCGCATTCAAATTGGATGACCGTGACAAAAATGAAAAAAACGATAAACGTGTTACACGAGTACGAAAGAACACTGTGCAACTAACATTCGGAATTGTCGTTGTTACGCTGTGTATTCAATCTCCTAGGTGGACGACTCTTCTTGCTGTGCTCCCAGATGCCCTCTACACGGATCGGTGTCATTACTTTGAATGTATCATTGCCCTAATGACAAGGTACAGTCAAGACCAGGATGGGATATAATGGACATTTGTACTGCTAGAGGATCAATGAATCTATCATCGAACAGCGTGATGTTAATGTGTACTTGACTTTCTTCGGTTTATAGGAAGGAGTTTGACGAGTTTGGTAAGGGCCAGATGACAATCATGGAGTATTCCCGCTGTGGATAGACATAGCCAAATTTAGTCGGCTGACGTGGTCCTCCGTTCTTGTTACTGCTCACACATACATACTAGATCGCCTCGAGGATGTCATTTCAAAACCAACGACGCCATCAACAGTCAGGACCTTCTTGGATGGATCAGTCACAGAGCACAACTCTTCATCGACCTCAGTCTCATCCAGCACCACCCTTGGATCAGGATACCCCTTCTCAGACTCGGGAGCATTCTGGTCCTCATTTCACCAATACCGCAAGATGTTGTCCCAGTCGCTCCAATATGCAATCGAGCGTCTGAACCAGAAGGGCGTCTACTCGAATGTGATTACCTTTTGCGCCAAGATCCTGGCGCTTTGTTTCTTCAAGTTGCCAGGTGTTGCTTTTGGCTTGCTCCATGCACTTCCCGCGAGCCGATCATATATTAGCCGTATGGCCAAGGCAATGGATCTTATTGGGTATGGCAGCTTGAATATACAAGACACGTTCCACGTGCTTTCCATGGCTTGGTAGTTTGTTTGTTCACTTGCTAACCATTTTGCACGCGCTCCCATCTGTGTGATATGTTTTACCACATCTAGTGAGAATTGCGGGATGCCTCAGATCATGACATTCTTCCCAGAGCATCTGGCACCCATCTGTTTCACTGGAACTGGATCCTGGTGGAGGGAATTCGAGAATCAAAAGCGCAGGACAGCAACGGGTGACTCTGTTCCTCCCATGGAGATGTTTGGAAACTGGGTTCGTCGGTGGCAGAGTGACGACAGCGAGCTATTTTTTGCATTCTACAGGCATTACCATCACTGCCTCTCTCAGTACCTGGAAGCGCCACTGCAGCGGATTCAAGCTGGCGGTTGGGCTACTTCGGCGATCACGCCCAAGGTCTATGCAGGCGCACCAGGATATCTTTACTTATCGGCATTCTTCTTGACCAAGATTGAGGGACTGGTTCATCGCGAGATTCACCCTGTCACGACGATTGTGCAGTTTGAGCCTAACGCAGCCAACGGGAATGGTGCCGCCGAGCGGGATCGTGCCATGGCTTCCGTCGCGACAGGAGAGTTCCCTGGTACAGCAGCTCCACCAGCTGTAAAGGCCAACGGAGATGGCAAGGATTCGAACGGTGGATCTACGAATGGCAAACCCAAAGTACTGGATATGGCGTCAAGGAGATTTGTAGAGACTATTGTCGCGATCATGGAGGATCATGGCAATATTTATGGCGCCATGCTGGATATTTGGATCAGGGCCGTTGTTACAAGGACGAGCGTGTATGATGTGGAGAGCGTGTTTTGTCTACTGGACTTTTTGGACATGCTCATCGCCGAGCTCGAGTCAAGGTACGTTGCTCATAGCTAAATTGTATTTCTGTAATTGTCAATCGAATTAATTGTATCCGAGCTAACATAAAAGGCTCTTTTTCTTAACTCGATGATAACTTAGGGAGTGTATTCGACTCTATGACAGCGAACTCTCGACAGTACCTCTCAACACAGGACCCAACATCATCTTTGTCCCTATTCACGTCCAGTTTATCCTTTCGACCCTACACCTACTTTTGACAGCATCAGACCACACTGTCACGTTGATGCGCACCATTTCGTTCATATACCAAAACTTCTCGCTTCTCACGGGTACAGTCCAAACGTTAGAGCAGCTTACATTGGGCACGTTGCTTTCGCCAGATGTGTTTGAGAAGTGCTTTCTCCATTGGGCACGAAACGTCCGTCTGTACTACATGCGGTGCTTAGTCTGGCGGGTGGCGAGAATTGGTGGCGGTGTGGGTGTGTTGCCAGGATTCAGGGCGTGGACACCCTCTGCGCGGAGCTCTATGCAAGAGGGAACTGTGCCGATGGGGGGAATGATGGTAGCGTCGTCGAATGCTGGGACAAACTCTGACTCTTCGACCAAGAAGAAAGTGAAGGACTCACCTCCGACCTCGCGAGGTTCTGTTGCAGAGTCACCACTCAGTCTGATCGTGAGGTATGTTTTTTTGAATTGGTGTATCGCAAAAGAGCTTATTTAGTTTCTTTTTGTTAGTTTTGTTAATCATTGGTTAAATCTGATTTGATCATCAATAGGAATATTTTTGAGGTAATGGAGAGCAGGATTGACATGGTGAAGCGTCAATATGCGGGCGAGCTCTCCGAGGTCATGTCGACGCGCATCAGCGACGAGTCGGAATCTCTGACATGCGATTCTCCACCGTCATCACCAGATCTGGAGAATGTCCCCTCGATCTCGATCCCTGGAGGTTCACTCGCAGGATCGTCGCCACCCCGTCAGCGATCTCTGTCGGACGGAATGATATTGCACAACGGTGGTGACGACGACAGCCAAGAGAGGGCCAAGTCTTTCTACCAGCTCCAAGCTCAGCAAATTTATTTGACCCACCAGAAGCTGACCGCGTCTGATAACAGCATCAAGGACAAAGAGAAAGATCGCACCAAAAAGTTGACTAGTCGGTCCAGCTTGCTCTCGCGCAAGTTTAGACGTCTCAGTCGGCCGGACAGCTCTTCTGGGTCAGACAATCAGCAACAAAGACATTCCTTCCAGGAGGGTGATGCAGGACTGTACGACCCCACACTCGGCAACCTGATGGGTGGCCAGGGTAATCCAAGTGGAAGCAGCAAACGTGGCAGCACAGGCTCCAGTTCCCTCACTGCAGGGAGCTTGTTCCGGTGGATGTTTATGGGTGGTCAGAGTTCTGGAAGCGGCAGCAAACTGTCGGCGCTTGTGTCCGGTAGTGGTGGGTCCAGCAATGGTGATCGGTCGCCGTATTCTAGTCAGTCGTTGGCAAGTCAGTCTTCCACCTCGTCTCTGAGTTCGTTGACACTGATGACCAGTTACAATGAGCAGGCTGGAGATATATACCGACACCGCGGTAATGGCTATGGTACCTCGTATCCTCGTCCTCCTACGGGTTCGTTCCTGAGGTACGGGATGCAGTCTCGCAAGTACCCCGATCACCTCACGACCTATGCCGGTCGCGCTCTTCCTGAGCACACTGCCGTATTGAATGAGTATGTCGACTGGCTGGCGCAATGCCATGCCTATGGTATCAAGTCTAAGATGGGTTATAATCAGCAGGGCAACGGTAATGGCGGTGGAGCAGTAGGACAAGGAGCAGGACAGCCTGGAGGAGTTCCTGGACTTGGCTTGGGTATGAGCCCAGCTGTAGCAGGAGGCATGAGTGGAGGATGTGGTGTGGTGTCGGGCGACTTTAGTGTGTTCAGTCTCAGTCTCGGCAAGGTTGTGGATGCGAGCGCAGTCTTGGGTCACCATCACGACGAATGGATCTCTGCCGGGATGGCTCAGATGATGATTCTCCGGTTTCCTGGTCTGGTAGTCGAATGGCCTAAATTCTGGAACAACTCTCGAGAGGCTTCGGGGCCACCACCGGGACCCATCACGACCTTGTCGGCCATGGCGGTGGTCAACAATCCAATGTTGTCGTTGGGTAAAGGGAACGCTGGTGGGGTTGGTGGAGGTGTAAGTGCAGGTGCTGGAGGACCGTTTGGAGGGGCGAGTATTAATGGGTCGTCTGGGAACGGGCCTAGTTCGTTGAGGCATCAGCAGCAGGCTCAGATGCATCATCAACAACAAATGCAGCTCTGGAGCCGGAATGCTGCTGCCACCGCTGCTGCCGCGGTCACGGCTGCCTCTGGCGCTTCAGCCACGTAACAGCTACACCGCCACCAAAAAAAAAAAAAAAAAAAAACGGCTCTTATTGAAAGCCGCGAGCAATTACCGAGAGATTTTCCCTTAATTCTAGGGTTTTTTATACCTTCTTTCATTCATGTCTTTGCTTTGTTTCTGTTTGTTTATTTGTTACCCGCTCCCCCTACTTGGCTAAGCTAAATAATAATCTCGTTTGTTTTTTCGACCATTTGAGCATATGAACAAATGAACAAGTGTGGTTAAAGTGGAAGAGGAGGTTTGACTGTTCATGTTTGGAAGAAGGGTCCAGCCCTCAACCAAAGTTTTGGTTGTTTTTTTTTTTTTTTTTTGTTTATTACTTTTTTGTTTTGTTTGTATGATAATTCAAGAAATCGTGAATGGGAGGCGGAAGAAGAGAAGGAGGGGAGGTCTAGATTGTTGTTGATGATATTGAAGCATTTTGCACGAGTTCGAAATAACAAAAAGTAGTGAGAATGTGTTTAGTCCTCGGCCAACTCGGCAAAGATGGAGGTCGAGCCACCAAGGGGTCGGACAGCAGGCTCACCGGGGTGACCAGGCTGAGGCTGAGCCTCCTGTCCAGTAACCTGCAAATCCCAGCAAGAAGTATACCACTCATTGTTGTTCAACTCCCACCGCCACTGGACCATATAAGTACCCGTGGTACGGTTAGCAGGGATCGTGAAACATCCGCCACAGGGAGTATGATCGGTATCTCCTGGGATAGGGTTACAGTTCTTGTACTTCAACTTTGCAATCGTCATCCTCATCAACTGGGACTGGTTCGGGTCACGGATTGTAGGAGTAGGGGGCATGTTGATGAAGACCCCACGATCCCTTTCGCTTGCGACGGCGTGGTTCTTAGCTGGCCAACGGACACAGATCTCTTCACCGGCTTTTGCGGATGCCATGGCGCCGAAGCGACCGCCATAGGCGCGAGAGATCGGGCTCTGACGGGTTTCGTCGGCTCCGGACTCATTACCGTGGTTCTTGTCGGAGCAGGGTGTGAAGTCGTCGGGATCTTGTTGGTAGTGGCGGTTGGGAGATGAGGAGTCGAGCCCACCGAAGCGAACGCCAGAGTTGACGGGGTATTGACGCGCCCATCCGAAGCATTTGCCATGCTTGTCCGTCCAGCCTAAATTTGAGTTGAATTTTACCGGAGGGGTAAGGAAGATGGATACGAACGGACGGCGGTTAAGATTAATTTCGTGGATAGTCTCGAAAAGTTTGCCTTTGTTTATTGTGGTACAACGGGATGGCTGAAGGGGAAAGCAAGAAAATAAAAAAAAAAAAAAAAAAAAGAGGGAGAGGCAGCGAGGGTGAGGGGTGCGCGTGTTATGAGAGCCGAGGAAGAAAAGATTGAGAGAAAGAGGGTAAGTGTGTAAAATGAGAGCCGTGAAGGATGGTGACCGAGTAGTAGATAGAAAAAAGAGAGAGGAAAAGACAGACAAATAGACAGACAGAAGACAGACAGACAGACAATCAGAGAGAGAGAGAGAGAGAGAGAGAGAGAGAAAGTTGCGCGGGTCTAGCGTGTTTATGGGTGTTGTTTATGTTTTCTGATGTTGCGGATTGGTTTTTTGTTTTTTTGACGCTAGTGATGGTGCGGATATTTTTCGGTGGTATTTTGCTTAAATGTATATGTATGTTCGCCTTTGTTTGCAATTGTGTGAGTAAGAGTTGAGCGAGTGGTGTGAGTGTGTGTGTGAGAGAGAAAGTGGTAACCAATCCCAACAAAGAAACGTAGACGAGGGGTGGTGGAAGGGTGATGAGTGAAAGGAGGGTCCATTGATTATCGGGCTATTATTTTTTGTCCGCACGGCAGCGAGGGCGTAAAAGATAAAAAAAAAAAGGAACTAAAGTACCACCACCACCGCTCAAAAACAAAGGTGGACTGAGACCAGGAACAAGTCTTGATGAGACACTGCCAGTATGTGTTTGATAAATCAACTGGGTTGAATTTCTGGTTGGCTGAGTCTGTCTCTTTCTCGTTGATGTTTTCAGGCACCATCAGTCAATCAATCACTCAGGAACAATCAGTGTTTGGAACAAAAGGGAGGGAAGGGAAAGGAAACAGGAGTAAAGGGAGAGAGAGGAAGTAAATTATGCAAGGATAATAGGAGGAGGACGAGAAGAAGAGCGTGTGAGTGGAATGTGGAGAAGGAAGAAAGGAAGTAGAGGAAGAGAGATGGATGGTCTTACCAGGCTTGGCTGGGTCGTTGAAGCGCCAGTCGACGCAGTCAGCCCAGGAATGGGCTTCGGCCAAGACGGCCAGGAGAGCAAAGGCTGTTGCCAAAGTGAAGAGGGACTTGAGTGCCATTATAATGATGATGGAAATATGAATGTGTATGTAAGAAGGGAGTGAAGGAGAGTTGATTATCGAAAGGAGAAGAGAGAAAAGTGACGATTGGTATTTCGAGATGAGAAGAAAGAGGGGTAAGGAAGTAGAGTTGAGGAGAGAGAGAAAGGAGGAAGTAGAGCGAGGGGAGATGGAGGATGGAGGGAAGGGAGCGTGAAAGTGAGAAGGCGTGAAGTGGGGCAAGGAGCAAAAAGAAGAGAAAAGTGGGCGGCTCTTTTATCTTTATACGATACCGAGGGAAGGCAAAAAAAAAAATGGGCTGCGTCTGATTTGTGCGTCTGTGTGTGAAAAGTTTGTATGCGTGCGTGTGCTGTGAATATGCGAGTGTATGGGAGGCGGAGGGAAGGAACAACAGAGACATACAGTGTTTACCCCTGCTCAAACAGTGAAACAAGGCTAAAAGTCAAGAAATTAAAGGCGCATCTTTTCCGATATCCTTTACAACTGGGTCGCATACCTTTCAAATGCATTTGAGAACAAACTGTTCTTTGTTCTTGTTTGTTCCTGTGTTCATGTTCCCATGTGCATCTGCGTGTGAAGGAGGAGCGTAGAAAGAATAGGAGAAGAGAAGATCATTCCAATTTGAGCCCTGAGAACCAGACTGATGCCCCAAGTAACCCCTTTTCCAGCATGGGGACTTGTCTTCAATTTCCATCGTTTCGGTTTATTCTCCTAACTCTCGATGGAATTTCTAGATTTTCCATTTCAAAATGATTGAGAAAGAAACACCACCTGGCTCACTCACCTAGTAAAGCAGCGAGAGCTAAGGAAGGAAATAGGAAAGGAACATCTCTTGCTCTTGCGCTCAAAGATGATCTAAGCCAATGCTAACTAGCTGGCTCAGGTTCATTTCGAGGACTTGTCCAGGCCAGGCCATTGCGGTTGTAGTCATGGTTAGGAGCAATAGTGTATTTTCCCAGGTAAGTTTTTTTGCCAAAGTGCTCTTTGGCCGTACAAATTTGGATGTGGTGACTGCTCGTCGACACTCCACTCCTCGTAGAGTGGTCTGGATGACCAGCATGGGAAGGGGAAAGTTCAAGAAAGAGATCTCGCTGTTGAATGAGGAGCATCCTCACACCCCTCACTCATTCACTCCACTCCACAAAACAAACTACAAACCACCATTCTCTCCCTATAATGCGCAAGCCGTTCCTTCAACTCGCCCTCGCAAAGGCAAAGGGTCTGCCTCCAAAACCCTTCCAGACCACACTCACAGCAACCAGCTCATGGCCATTCACAATCGACCGTCCAGCATCTACCACTCGCCCAACCAGGATAGCGGTCCTCGACTCGTCATTCAACCCTCCCACCAAGGCACACTACCAGCTCCTCAAGGCTGCTGCCCGGGTCGGGTGTGACGCTGTCTTGTTGTTACTTGCCACCAACAATGTCGACAAGGGTCAGACGGGTGCAGGAGCTGTCGAGCGACTGGAGATGATGGAAGCTGTGGCCATGGACTCGATTCGGAATGAGAAGGAGGATCCTGCTCTTCGTCATATGGCCGTTGGACTCACCGTAAGTTTTATAGAAAGCAGAGCGAAAGTGGAGGGCTACTTGTATTTTTTTTCTTTGTGCTTTAATGTGCACTGTGCGTGTACAAGGTAATATGGGTCGCGTCATAGTAATATGAGAACGGCCAATTAACTGTTAATCTCTCTTTATCGCTTGTGTATACCCTTTACTGTAGATACATGCGAGGTTTATGGACAAGGCACAACCCATCTTGGACAACTACCCACCCAATACTGTCCAGCTCTCATGGATTATGGGTCACGACACCATGACTCGGCTCTTTGACCCCAAGTATTACAACGATGTCTATGCAGACATGGCGCCATTCTTTGAACAGTGCGATGTAATTTGCTCGTCCAGACCCGGGTATGGTACTCGGGATGAGATGATGAAGTTTGTGGAGGCCAGTGGACACAGCAAGAAGGTCATCTTGGTCGATATCCCTGACGACGTTGATGAAGAAGAGCAGAAGATTGGAGCTCTAAATATTGAAGGCGAGGTTGGCAGTGAACAAGGAGAAGCTACTACCACGGCGACGAGAGCACGTGGCATTCAAGTCAAGGAGATGTCGTCGACGGTGGTGAGGAATGCAATCAAGAGCCAGGACTGGACCCTGGTCGACCGGTGCGTCCTTCCCTCAGTCCGACAGCTTATTGAGAAGAATGGACTCTACAGCGAGTAGACACCTGCCTTCGATAATTCAATGGGCGCTCTTTTTTTTTTTTTTTTTTTTTTTTTTTTTTTCCTTTCTTTACAAATACCCTCATTTACATTAGACAGAAAGGTTCGCCCGATAGAAACAGCTTACTCCCGCACATAGACGCACAACTGAACTAACATAGGCTACAAAAAGGCACAACTCGCAAATTAAAGTCTGCACATGCATCTAACGACCACAACATACCCCCACACACTGCCGTATACCATATTTAATCGTCTGTCCTTGGTCCGCCCATTCCTCCATTTCTATCTCTCTCGTATCGGTTGACGGTTGGACGGACAGACATCTGCTCATCTTGTCTCTCTTTCCTGTACTCTACCTGCATTGTGTTTTTGTGTTCACAAGAAAAAAATTACAACGGTTTGATTGCAGCAACAACAACAAAAACAACAACAAATAGGAGAGCACCGTTAATATTTTTTTTGAGTTCAAGTATGCTATGGCGGACTGGGAACCCACGCTGCGCGCATTTGTTGACTTGCTTCACCAATTGGCAAGCCTTTTTTATACTTTTCTTGTTGTCTACTGCACACTTGGCCATCTATCCCCTGGTTGCTTAGTGAACCTTACTCCGACAGAAGCAAAAAAAATAAAAAAAAATTGAGCACAACAAAACAATACAACCACACCATTATCTTCATCAACATCAACAAAAAAAAAAAAAAGGAAATACTCGAACCAGCCGTTATTTGTTGTCGTTCGACTTTTTCAACGAGAAGCAAAGAATTAAAACAGTTGTATGTTGTGGCATGTTCATCTTCGGTCATTTTACTGCTCATCTGAGTAAAGTTGAATGGATGTATCCTGCAGCTTGGTGAAAAAGTCGGTGGAAGGCTGTCGTTTTCTGGTGGACATTGCGCGCAGGTTTTCTCTTTCTTGTGTTCGTTGGCTGTTGGTTGTTGGACTGCTGGGATGTGTTGTCCAACTGAGGAAGTTGCGGCGGCATCTGCAGGTCCATGTGGCAACCAAAACTCTCCTCACTGGGTCTTTCTGTCCGTCTCTAACTGGTTCACTCTTTGTTCGTCTTTTTTGTCTCCATCTCATCGTTTCCTCCCATGCATGTCTATCTACTTCATTGTCAACGCCCGGTTTCCCTTCTTGGCTGTTCTGTTCCCCCTTTTTTTTCAAAGCCAATCCCTTTTTTATTCGCTATTAGCCATCTAAAAAAGTATTTCCTTCTTGGCTCATGGATGCCCCCTTTTTAGCGTCCTGCCCTCCTCCTAGTGTCCTGCTATCCTTCTCCTAGTTCCTTTTCGGAGGTCCCAGTTCCCTTTCTTTCTCTTTGCCTTCTCCCCTGGATTTTTTTTTATGTTGTGAAAGTGGCGCATGTGCATCAAGGGTTAGGGCCTTGCCGGTTACCCGACCTGGGAGAGGAAAGGCAGGTGAGAGAAAAAGAGACAAGGGAGAGAAGAGGAGATTACCGGAAAGAAGCGAGAGGGAAGAAGAGGAAGGGGGGACATGGGAAAGAAACAAAAAAAGAAAAGCAGAAAATCAAGAGAGAGAGAGAAAAGAGAAAAGAGAGGCCACAAACGACCAACAGCGAAAAACATTGACCATAAACAAGGATCGTCTCTGCTTTTCTGTGTCGTTTGTTATCCTTTTTACCAGTTAGATGTTCTGTCATTGTCGTTGTCAGCATACCATGGCATAGGATGATATGTCGTCTCTGTCTCTGTATCTTTTTTCAATTGCCATGTTCACATTTCCTTATGTGTGTGTATCTACATTCTCCTCTGCTGTGACTAATGGGAACCGGATAGCGGTTGCCATGAAGAGAGTATGCCCTGGAAATAAGCAGCAAGAGTCTACTCGTATATCCTTCCGACCAAACCAGGGTTGGATAGCAACAACTGATTGTCTTTCGTCAATGTCTATCCGCAATTCACTGCCACTGCTGTCACCACTCCATTGTCACTGTCTGTTCTTTGTTTGTTTGTTTGTTTGTTTGTTTGTTTGTTTGTCGTTATTTGTTTGATTAACCCAAGTATTATTACCCTTACTTTCATACTACGCTTCGCTGTCAGTAATAATAAATTGTGGTTGCCTGGTTGCCTGGTTGCCTGATCCCCCTCCTTCTCTCCCTGTCCCTGCTCTTGCTCTTCTTGCTCTCTCTTCACTCCACTCAAACTATCTAGTTCGTTATCTCTTTTTGTCTGTCTGTCTGTCAGTCAGTTGTCTCTTCTTCCGTCGTCTTTTTTCTCTTCTTCTTCTCCTTTCTCTCTTCTCTTCCTTTCCCTTCTCCTTTTGTCTTTCCACCCTCCTATTTCGTACACTCTTCCCTCGTTCCTTCCTTTTCCCTTCTCTTTTCACCCTCTCTACGCTTCGCTTCCCTTTCTTCTCTTCCCATTCTTCTCTTCAACTCATCACTTTCCGCTCATCTCTTTCTAATCGCCCACCACCGTTGCTCCATCTCAGCCCTGTCTCTTCTCCTCTCCATCTCTTTTCACGCCATCATCCACTCCTTCTTCATCATCCGAGAACCTCTTCTCACCTCTTCACTCCTGCCCCTTTCCTCACACTAATACCTTTCCCTAGTTCTTCGAATGTCCTGCTGGCCGGGGCACTCATCACAGATCTTTTCCACCATTCCGCATAACACCTTTTCCGGTCTGCAAGAGCCAATGACTCTCGCCACCCAAAATACCAACAATAACAACGACCAGAAGGTCATCCTTGTCACCGGCGGCGCCGGTTTCATTGGCTCCCACACTGTTGTCCAACTCCTCTCCTTGGGCAAGCGCTTGGTCATTATCGACAATCTCTGCAACTCGTCCGAGGAGGCCCTCCACCGTGCCAAGGTCCTAGCCGATAATAAGGGTTCCCTGGTCTTTCACAAAGTCGATCTCCTCGACGCCGCTGCCATGGAGCACATCTTCCAGCTCTACACCTTCTCTGCCTGCATCCACTTTGCCGGCCTTAAGGCTGTCGGCGAGTCTGCCCAAATTCCTCTCGGTTACTATCAGACCAATGTCACCGGCTCCCTCAATCTCATCCAGCTCCTTCAAAAGTACAAATGCAAGAACTTGATCTTTTCCTCGTCCGCCACCGTCTACGGCCTCCCTACCTCCAAGGACCCTATCAACGAGGATGCCCCCATCGGAGCCTTGAACCCCTACGGCCGCACCAAGCAATATATCGAGGAGATTCTTGCCGACATTGCCGTTAGCGAGCCCAACCAGTGGAACATTATCCTCCTCCGGTACTTCAACCCCGTCGGCGCACACGAGTCTGGCAAGATTGGTGAGGACCCTAACGGTATTCCCAACAACCTGATGCCCTTTGTTGCTCAGGTCGCCATTGGACGCCGCCCAGTCATCAGTGTCTTTGGCGACGACTACGACTCCCCGGACGGCACCGGAGTCCGCGACTACATTCACATTGTTGACCTTGCCCGTGGACACGTTGCTGCGTTGAGCAAGCTCGAGACAGCACAGAGCGCCGGCAGACCGTTGGGTTGTGTAGCATATAACTTAGGATCGGGTGTCGGATACTCTGTCATGGATATGATCCACACCATGTCCAAGGCCGTCGGAAGATCGTTGCCATATAAGATCGTTGGCCGGAGGGCAGGCGATGTTGGTACCGTGATTGCGGATCCTTCGCGGTCGTTTAGGGAGCTTGGCTGGAAGGCAGAAAAGACTCTGCAGGACATGTGCGACGATCTCTGGCGCTGGCAGACCCAGAACCCCGATGGATATGCCACCGCAGAAGAGACCTCAGCCCCCACCACACCCACACCAGCACCTCACTCGGCTTTTGTCCTTCCCACGACTCTCTTGCCCATTGTCACCTCTGTGCCCAAGGCACCACTCAAGTCCATTTCGGTCGACACTGGTGCGTCTGTGCCATCAACATCCTTGGGGTCGACTCGATCCCCAGTAAGTTCCCCCGCACCAGGAATCAACACCAGCCATTTGTTCTAAACCCTAAAAACAGACAATGGATAGGACCAGCAAGCGGAGGACAGAGACTGGATTGAGAAGAACAACAACAAGATATTCGCAGCCAGGGGGAGGGAGGTAGAAAGGAAGGAGGATGATGAAGGATGGAGGGAAGGGCTCATGGGTTACCATATGATGCGACGGACGATTAAGATGGTGGAGCCCTGAGTTGTTTACGGACGCGGGGGTACTTTTGTGGGTAATGTCGTTGTATCTATTTTGGTGATTGAACCATCATCCATTCCATCAATTCAGGCACACCCACACCCACTGGACTGGACCCTTGCCTTTTTTTTCCATCTCTTCACTGTGCAGTACCAATCAGAGGCTCTTATCATGTTTCACTTTAATTCTCTCAGAGATCACCTTCCTCTCTTTTTTTTGTTACCCCAGGGTGGCGTATTCACTTTTTTTTTTATTTTTTTTATTTTAGTTCTCTTCTCTATTCCTCCTATGCGTTGTTTAATCCATGGTCACTACTTTACAAGCCATATTTACATTTACACATCCTCATACCAGTACAATAACTTTCGACTAATAATAACATAGCCTTTTCAAAGACTACTCTATTCGTCATTTGCTGTATGCATGTTTACTGTATATCAATCCAACGAGCCTAGAGTGACGGAGGAACAGCGAGAGTGATAGAGGAAGAGGGAAAGGAAACCATCGCCTGTAACAGAATAAGGACCATCATATCTCCTCATTCCTTTCTCTAATTCCTTCATCATCACCCTACTCCTGCCCTTCCCCTGACCAATTCTCTTTCTAGCTCAGCTTAATGCTACATTCCCTTTCTCTCCTGATTTTGTCTTGTTCCCGACTGGTTCCTAGGCTGTCATTAATCATGGACCCCGCGTTTTCTTTTCTTTTCTTTTCTTTTCTTTTCTTTCTTTTTTTTTTTTTTTTTTTTTTTTTTTTTTTTTTTTTTTTTTTTAAAGGGCACAATCCCCTTTCTCTCTCATTCCCTTCCCTCCTTCCTTCCTTCTTTTTTATCTCTCCTTACACATACACATAAAAGTAACCACTTTCCAGACAAAATGAAGTTATTTTAACACGCAGCCTTGGCTGCTACCTACATACAAAGCACATCATCATATTCAACGAGAGACTCGACGGCGAGAAACACACAAGAAAAGGATATGTCTGGGTCAGAGTTCAAACTAGGCTGTGAACAAGCCTCCTTCTCTTAATGTACAAAAAATCTGCGCCGCGCTCTTCGTGACTTTGGAAGTCTTTCTTCCTTTACACTAACAACTTCCTCCTCTTCCTGGACGACATAAGCAAAGAAGGTATGTGAGGAAATTGAGTAAAATACAGATTCCAACTTGTATCGTAAATAAACTTCTATTTGTCAAGTGGCTTTTGGGCCAAGCAGGTGCGATTGGAAATATATATATAATAAAAAAAAAAAAAAAAAAAAAAAAAAAAAAGGGACATAAAGCATACTTTTGGGCTGTTGCAAAAAAAAATCCATTATGGAGGAAGGATAGGAGGATGTTGGAATGTTATTGTTGCTGCTATTATTTTATCTCATCCGTTTACCTTCTTTGTTGTTCCTGTCTGTGCGTTCACGCCTTTTATCTTTTATCTATTGGTAGTACCGAAAGTATGTGCACGGTCATTTAGAGAGGGAGGGGAGTGATGCTGTCTGTTTGTCTGATCTTTGATCTTTTGATACCATCACAACAGTTGCCCCTTTTTTGTTATTGTTGGTTATGTAGCCAAAACAACTATCTAGGCATCTGGCATGTCACACGCCATCCTCCCCTTCCTCCAGCGTGAATCAACAAAGGGTGGTGGATGGTGAGTGCGGTATTGATATTTCACATGAACAAATGTCCACAACGCCATGCTGGAAAAAAAAAGAGTAAGAAAGGATATTCCAATCGACGCCAGTCGGTGTATTTCATGCGGAGACGTTGTTGTAAGAATAAAAAGAAAGACAAGAAGCAGCATTATAACATTGTAACGCTGCTGTTTTATTTTGATTTGGTTGTCTTTTTATTTTTATTTTTATTTCGTATTTTTTTTGTTAAAAAGAAAGGAAAGGAAAGAGAGAAGGGAAGGGCATGCTAAGGGTTCAGGTCAAGGTTGAGATTTCGAAAAGAGAGGCAAAACGTGCTTAAAGGAACCCAGTGAAGGGAACTATGAACTATGGGTAGAAGAGTGTCCAGAGGACGAGCGGACAAGCACAGATTCAGATGTGACAGGAGGGGGAATCGGGAATGATCCCAAAAGCGTAGAGTTAGACCGATCATCTTCCTCATGAGCATTCTCAACCGGATCCGGACTGGAACTGTTGACGACCCCCAGCGCTCTGCTGTTCGTCGGCGTCGTATCTGTCGATTCACTTCCACTTCCTACTACGGTCGCTGGGTTCCGTTCGATGGACGAAGAACCAGTCGACAAAGGACGTACAGGAGAAGAGGAAAGAAGAGGAGGGATGAAAATAGCATGCTTGTCAGCAAAGGGACTCATATCCAGCAAGATCTCATTCGAATCAAAGGTCTTGAATGGGTCGTTGGTCGACGTCAGCGAGGGAACAGAACTGGTCCTCCAACTATCGTTATCTCCCCTCACGACTGGTGCTGTAGGAGCTTCGTAGCCATCACCATAGTTGACGGTACTCATGGTCATGGTCGGATTCTGGCGGTAGAGGTGGGTGTAGTACTCGAGTTGGCGTTCTTCGCTGCGGAGGGACTTGATGTTGAGATGGTTTAGGAACTCACTATTGATTGGGGGACGGAACCCGGTCCCCCGTGACCTTGGTGCGTATCCAACCCCGTCGCCACCACCAACGCTCGAGTTCTCATCCTCGGATGAGGAGGTAAAGGTCGAGTGAAGACTCGAGAGGCTCATTGTCATGGACCGCTGGAGGTAGCTCTGGACAGAGTTCATGGTGTTGCGGTAATGGCGCTTCAGGAACCCATCTTCTGCTGGAAGGACATTCGACTCGGCAATAGAGGCTGAGTCGAGCGTCAAAATCTCGGCTTTACGAGACATAGAAGAGAAGGACGGCGTTCGGCGTTGTTGATCTCCAAAGACTGACCCCTCGTCGTAAAAGTCAATCGTCGGCGGATAACCTTCTAGACGACGTTCGGCTCGAGCAGCCATGGAGGCTGCCCAGTACTCACGGACCACCGAGGACGTGTCACAACTTGACCGCATTGACGACATCGTGTACTCATCGTCAGCGTAGTCATAGGGGAAGGAGACTGACCGGCGCCAGGTGGGGTCCAGATGAGCAGTGGGAGGATAGGAGAGACTCGAGTCCCGATTGCTTGCGGACTGCTGAGCGCCCTTCTCGCCTGATTCGGAGAGATCGACGAGGATAGGCACAGGAGGAGGCTGAGTCTGGGATGGCAACCGCTGAAGCTTCTTCGGAGCGGCGGCGGCGGCGGCGGCGGCGGCGACTTGTCGATCCATCTCGGGGTTGTCATAGTCATCGTCATCGCGTATGAGTCGGGAGCGACCCTCTTTCTGATCGGACTTGCTGCGGTTACGAAGGAGCCTGAGATGGGGCAGTTTAAGACCGTGGCTTCCATTAATACCGCGTCCACCATGTCGCATTGACCTTCGCCTCCTCAGGACCAAGAGAGAGACAATGATCACGAGTGCAGCGGCTGAACAGATACTCGCCAGGAGCGTTCTGGTCTGGCCACTTCCACTGCCACCACCACCGCTTGGCGATGGTGGCATCTCGGGAAGAGGAGGTAAAGGCGGAAGTGGTGGATAGGGCTTGGTGGGAGGGTAAGGGATGCTGACAACAGTGCCGGAGATGGTCGTAACGATTGTGGGCATTGCCGATGGAGAACTGTTTGTGAGTGTCGTTGCTGTGGTAGGGAGTTGGCTTGAGATGGTGGTAATAGTACCGGGAGGGGTCACTGGAGGAAGAAGGGTCCCTGTAGGGTTATTAGTTGTCACTACAGGAGGGGGATCTTTAGTGGTGGTAGTGGTGGGTTGGACGGGTGGTTGTGTGGTAGTAGTAATGGTAGAGGGAGGGACAACGGCAGCCTTGGTATCCATCTTGAAGTAGCAGGCATCGTTTTGGGTAGCAGACCCCTGGCCGAGGGCGACGATTCGAATGGCGGCGTTGTTGGCAAGGGCACCACAGTTGGGGACCGAGAACTGGACTTGACCCTGAGTGCTGACGAGACCCTTGTTCGAGAAGATGGTCTTGATATTCCTCCACATCCCGCCTTGAGGGCCATTAAGATCCATGCAGTAGAGAGTTGCCGTGATACTGTTATAGCTGGAGATGTCTCCATTCGTGACCTGCCAGGAGAGCAACGAGGTGTCTCCGGCCTTGACCTCGGTCAGGTAGTTTGGATATGTGCATGATACCGCCGCATCTGCGAAGAGTGATGATGGTTTTGAAGAAGAATATGAGGCAGTATATGAGTGTAATGAGTGGAGAATAAGGAGGGTGAAAAAAAGGCGACGATAGTCCAGACGACCTGGGATGGACGTCCAGGACTTTGGTGGAGGTGTGTATGTTGGTGTGAGAGGAGGGAAGGGCATAGACAAGTATCTATCTGACGCCATCGGGGGCCATCTGGTGTGGGAGGAGGAGTATTAGGAGAGTGTGAGGTAGAGAGAGGAGTAGAGGGAGTGAACGAGCACAAAAAAGAGAAGGGGAATGACGGTTTTACTGGTTGCTGGATGTTATCGGTTGAACGAGGACGAGACCGAGGAGTTGGATTCGAAGGGGAAGAACGAACGAACGAATGAGAAAAAAGAAGAGAAGAGAGAAAAGAAGAGAGAAAAAAAGAGAGAAAAGAAGAGAGAAGAGAAGAGAGAAGAGAAGTGGAATAAGGGAATAGATGATAGAAGAGAAGAGAAGGGAGGAGAGAATGGACTTGGAGTGGATATGGATATATGGATTGTGAAAATAAAAGTAAAGAACAAGAAAGGAATGACAATCGTCCGAGGAAGGAGGGGCGGAAAATAAAGTAACGAAAGTGGAACGAAGGGGACGGAAGGGTGAGAAGGAGAGGAGATGAGTATCAGAGATGAATGAATGAATAAATGAATGAATGAAGTAGAGAGCACTTTTGCATCGGGGCATGCCTGCCTGCCTACCTGCTTGCCTGCCAGACTGTTTGCTGCATACTTTACTTTTTTCACATCCAGATTCACACTCGCACACTCAGATACACATCACCTATCCCATGTTCTTTGCCCGTCAATTCAATCGTACATCATTCGCCCGGTACTCTTGCTTCCTTCTCTTCGATTGTCCCCTCTTTCCTCCCACCACTGAACACTCAACAAGTCGCTTGACTGATAAAAACCGATATGATAAAGTCCGCAGACAGCCAAAAGAAAACTCTGTTACTTTTGGCCCATCTGTTTATTACACCTCTCTTCCTTCCGTTCCCTTGCCACTCATTGCACTTCCTTCCAGAACACACTGTTTGGTTTTGATGTTCATGATCAAAATTCAGAAGAGTAGAGACATCCAACAAACAAAGAGTAACAACGCTTCAACCCCTCATCTATGGACCGGCAAAGTTAGAGTTTTTCTCTTCTTTCTCTGCTTCCTCTCATTTTTATGTTTTTTGATCGCTTATCGGACAGAGAAGTGTGAGCACTTGTGTGACGAGACAAGGGGTAGAGAGGGTAAGCTATCAATTGGATCGGACAGGACAAGAGGACCAAGAGGACCAAGAGGACCAAGAGGGCATGTTGGCGTAATGGAAGGTGAAGGTGGAAAAAAGGAAGAGAAAAGCAAACAAGAACAGACAGCATCAACAAACAACAAAGTGAACATCTTCTTTGTTACATGATTCTAGACCGCAGTTTATTAATCAGTGTAAGAGTGAGCAAAACAACAAACAAGTACGAGAGATGAATGAAGTGGGAAATTGGATGGGTATGGAGAAGGAACCCAGATAGTTGAGTGGCAAGGATTGTGGACCATGCGCGGCACTCAGGCAATTTTTTTTCACGTCTTGGCTGGCTGAATGTGAACCACGGACACGACAGGAGAAACGAAAGGGGAGGGAATCTCGATCGGAGTCACTGGGACGGAGCAGAAGACAGAGGACAAAGAGGTTGGGTAATGTTATGTTGCCTAAGGCACAACCACATACAAATCATTCATTCATTCGTTCTTATTAGCTGAGCCCATCTCTCTCTCTTCTCTCTCTTCTCTCGTCGCTGTCCCTGTTCTCTGTTCTCTGGTTGCGCAATTGAAATAAATGGAAATGCCTTTCCTTTTGCACCTTCTCCAAGAAAATAGGTATGGAGACATAGACATGGCAGGTGCGAGAAAAAGAAATGAAAGTGGAGTTGCAAATTCAAAATCGCCAAAGAGTCGTTGCCAATCTCTATCCATCAAAGGAAAATTCAAGAAAAAAAGGCGATCGGCCTTTCCGCATTGTGCGAGGATGACGATGATAAGGTGCGCGTTTTTTATCATTATTACGCGTGCATCCACCATAGGGAGCTGTTCCGGATTGTTGCATTCCAAAGGGAAAAGGTCTGGGCATGGGTATGATGATAGCTAGGATGATGATGGTGAATGAAGGTCAATTTTACGAGTCAAATGCTCACATTCCTCGCCCACTCTCGACATCTCTTTCGTTGCTCTTTTTTTTTTCTTCTTGTTGTTAGGCAATACATCAATGGTTTTGATGGTTTTGATTTTTTTACCAGGGTATTCTACCCTCTTACCAAAGAGTCGACATGCAGCCAGCCATCCAGAAGGAGCCGACTCAATTGCAGCACTCTGTTTTCTAGTTCAGCCCACTTTCTCTTACACTTTGCAGCATCCTTCGCCCCCCTTCATCTGTGCACAAAACTTTCTCCCTCATAGACACCCATACATGGACTCCCAACCTAAATCCTCAACTATGCATTATGACCTTGAGTCCAAATGGAAACGAAAGTCGAATGTAGCGGCAGTTTTTGCAACCACGACCCATGAATTTTTATTCTCAGGCGTCTCTCTTTTGAAAACTCTCTCTCTGATGCAAGGTCTCACGCTGACATGGTCACTCATCACCCATCGAAACCTTTTTTGTCTACCTTCCTTCCTCGGCGCCGTCCTTTGTCTACATCCTACCCTGTTTCCCCCTCTTTTGTTCGAAGGAGCCAGTCCAGCTGAGTCAATGCAAAAAAAAAAAAAAATATGCGCGCGTATAATTAGCAAATTGGGGTCCGCGCCCCTCCCTCCCAGCCCTTGGTACTCTTTGTTTTTTTGTGTTCTCTCCTTGCTCGGCAATTTGAAGAGAAGCAAAGGGAGCCATGAGCAAGAGCAAAACGGGAAAAGTTTACCCTCTCCCTCCTCTTTCTAACCCTCTTTTCAACTACCGTTAAATCTCTGGTCCCCCTTTGTTCTTGGATGGAACACTTTACTTGTACACACATACATGTACATGTGTCCAACAGGGAGGTATAGTATGCATAGCATTCGGCAAGGGGCGAGGAGGGATGAGCGCAATGGGCAATGTACAATGGGGGCTGTTTGTTTTTGATCGGAGTCCGGGGGTTGTCAAACTAGGACCTCTTCACTCTTGCTCTCTCAGACATACAATTTTTTCTAGAGGCCGATCGGGAACAAAAGAAGAAGAGAGAGCAGCCAGCACATCATCGGCGCCCATGTAAGTTTCTGGACTGGATTAAAGAGCAGCAGCATGCCATGATGCAAGGTCCATCAACGAACGCCCATTGATTGAGAGAATGAGGGAGGCCAGAACATACCTTGACTTGGCCTGGCCTGGATGGGTGTCCTCCAGTCCTCGACGGTCGACATACAGAAACAGAGCAAAGAGAAAGGAGTGGATCGCGTCGATACAGTAGATCCGATCTGTCACATCGAGATGTGTGGCTTGCTCGCGATGCAACGATGGATTCATAAGCAATGGTTGGGGTTAAGCAAGCCACCTTGCTCTCTCACACTTTGCCCACAGGTAGGCATTGGTCCGAGGGAGAGAAAAGAATGACCCATGGTTATTTCGCGCCCAATTCATGCACACGCTGCTTGTTTACTAGTAATTAAAAAACCCCCAGTCTTATACTGTGCATCGTCTGCAGCCCCTGCAGCTGCGTGTTATGGGTTGTGTGTTGCGTTTGTGTGAGGGAGTGAGGGAATGTGTGTTTGTGTTTGTGCAAAAGCAAGGTTAATGTCACACATAGAGTTGAAGGATGCCCATGGGAGCATTCATTGCATGCATGACAACAATATTTTTTTTTTGATGGTATTATTTGGAGCTTATTATGGTACAGGAGGTTCAAAAAAAAGGTAGTGTGTGTAAGAGTATAAAAATTGTGGGGTGTGTTTGAGTTGTATGTGCTAGCAAGAAGGAGAAGAGAGGATAAGAAGGGGAGAATAGTATGCACAAAATAGCTAGAAAAGTAAGAGGGAGAAGTAACGTGTGGGAAGAAGTAGAAATAGAGCACACTACGCTAGGAAGAGTACAACGCGTAAGGGTACAAGAAATTTACTTCTTGGTCTTGGCCTCGTAGTCGAGCCAGCTTCCCGAGTAGTTGCGGGCGCCGTTGTATCCGAGCTGCCTGGCCAGGTTAAATGCCAACCCCGAGCGTCTTCCTGATCTGCAGTAGAAGATCACCTCGTCGTCCTTTCCGAACTTCTTAAATCCTGTTTGGTGGTAGTTTCATATAGATATAAATTATGGAGAGGTTAACTGTTAGATCCCAATAAAAGTTGTGTAGAGTGGTATAGATGGGAGATGAGGAGAGGTGCTGAGAGTAGAATGAGGAAATGTCCCTAAGGTGTGTCCGCCACTGTCCAGTGTTGACCATTCAATTCCGCCCCGTCAAGTCCGTGGGAATGAGCTACACATATCCTTCTCACATAAGGAAGAAGGAGTGTCCTCATCTGGCGTCATCAGCAGTTGGATCTCCTCTCTCCGTTCTCAGTCCATCCTCCGACAGTGACTCACGACAAGTCCTCCGTACCGCTCCTCGTCCTTGCAACACAGAGTCACAAACGCAATGGCTATATTGTACAGCATTTCACTCCTTTTTGATAGTCCGCTCAGCTCGCCTGGTTCATCCCCACACTGACGGCACTTCCTTTTTAGTGATGTCCCTTGATCCCTCTTCAATGCTGCTTTTCTTCCCTCACTTATTGAACTCAAATTGTGGCCAGTTATTCTCCCAGAGTAAGGGTCCTGACTGAGGGCGGGCGGGTAAGTGGAGTGTTGACCATGCGAGTGTAATTCCTGTAGGGTGTCCAGAGTATATGTGTCTCAGAGGCATCGAACTGTCTGCTAAGTGTTATTGTGCTTGCGTCCGAAAGTTTGTTCGTTCCAGTGGCTGACTGTTTCAAGTGCCTTGATGAATCGAGATCGTAGTAGTAGTAGAAGAGAGAGAGAGCAAGAAGTGACACTCACCAAAGCGAGCCTCGAACTCCTTGTCGGGCAAAGCAAGGGCCTCCTGGATGTTGGCCAAGGGAACGTGATGCGAGGTAGGGATGACACCCTGAGCAACCTCACCAGGTTCACGGACATCGATCAACAATACGTTCTAGTTATCACGCCATAGAGATTGTAAATGAGAAATATGCGTGAGTTCGCGGGTTCTTTTTGCTTGTTTCTCAGGGGGCGACGCGGTCGAGTAGTTGTCTTTTCTCTTTTCTCGAAGATCAACTGAGCACTAGGAAGAGAAGGCCAAGGAAACAGGTGAACAAAAAGGTACCTTGTTGTCTTGGTGGATGAGGGTATCGATCTCCTCGTAAGTGACGAGATCGGGCTTGGAGGCCTTGGACGCAAACTGTGCTTGACGAATAGTGGCAGCCATGGAGCGAGGGGCGAACTGACGCGAGGTTTGGTAAAGAGCGGGGATTGCGAGAGAGGTAAAAGAAGGCATTGTAGTGTGTATGTGTGTTCTTTATAAAGAATGGAGAGAGAGAGTGAGAGAGAGGTGATGGAAAGGATGGAAGGGATGGAAGCAATTGAATGGAAGTATGTGTATGTATGTGTATGTGTAAGTGTATGTGTGTGGAAACAAACAAAAAAAAATGAGCAACTTGCAATACTATGGGCAAATTCCACGGCTTTTATACCTCACATCATTCGCTGATGGCGCCATCGAGGAACAGTCACCTGTGCGGAATCCTAGTGGCTATGGACAGCATTTCCAACCCCCGACGCGTGAGTCTGCGAAAGAAGCGGGAGGAGCGAAAAAGAACCATCTCGACTTTTACTCAAACACCTCACGACATATTTCCTCACATCTTCACAACTTGCAAATATTTGATGAGTGAGTGAGCACGCGGGTGCCAGGGGACGTTAGCTATGGCGTCGATTATTGGCCAAAGTGTGTGCTTTTCTCTCTCTTCTTCTGTCTCCCTCAGTATCCATACTCCCCACACTGTGCTGCGGTGATCTCTACGGATAAGCACGACCTGAGTACGAGAGCGTCTATTTCAATTTACAAACACAAAACATTCACGCGGGTACATCAACTGTGCTGCTGCGTGTATCTGATTATTATTTATTCAAGGTGATTTTCTAGATAGACCAGAGATCTAGGGACTGATAAGCTGTTCACTGAAAGAAGAATACACAATCGCCGAGAAAGCCTGCAACTCCTTGACCATCGCCAAACTCTCGACATACTCGTTAGGAACACCGTTGATGATCAAATGCACCTGTCTCGCAACCAGAGGCAACAACGATGCCAAAGGCACAGCGCGATCAATATCCTCATCGTCCTCAATCTCGGCAATCGCAGCGCTGCTTCCGGATTGGGGTGGCGAGAGGAGGAAGGGGTTGAAGGTAGGCTGGAGGGCGAGGTTGAAGCGAGCAAAAGTGGTTGCCAAGGTCGAGCTGAGGACGGTGGTGAAATCGGCGCTGTCAATGAAATCGCGAGTCTCGTCCAGCAAGTTGCGAAGCACTGGGTCTACCACCAGATCGAATTCGTCCACGCCACCAGCACGCAGCACCTCACGCTCGTCCGATGCCTCATCAGGCAGCATGTACTCGCGCATGCTGCAAAAATAAAAAAATAAAAAAAAGTTGAAAAAAGATAAGAGAGTGTGGTGAGAACTACTGCGAGAAGGTTGACGGCGTAATGTCATAAACACTCAGCAAAAACGAACGAGAGCAAAGATGCTTACTTGACTGGGATGCGCTCGCCTTCCATATCCTCGGTGTACTCGAGACGGGAACGGATCTCTCCGAGGAGGTCAGAAAAGTCTTTGGAAGTGAAAGTCTTTTTCAACGAGATACTATAACACAAGAAAGGTAGCGTGGCTATTAACAGACTGTATCTCAAACAAGACCAACATGTACATAGATCACACCCAGATGCAAAAATGAGGACATTCAACTTACCCGCCAACAACATCCTCGACGACATCGCGGACCTTCTCGCTCCAGCGACGCCAACCCTCGTGCAAGAGCCAGTAGCTGAATGTAAGATACTTCTTCTCTGTCTGGAAATCCAGTTGACCTGCAGTTGATGACAAAGACCCCTTGACTGCAGGCGATTCGACACGGTAAGAGGCATCGGTGGTGTTGGAGAGAGCGATCACCGAAGAGACATAGGTGAAGCGACCGAGAAGGTTGAGCTGCACCTGTGTCAGCAGCGTCAGGAAGGTCAAAGAGTAGAGCGCCGTGACAGTGCGGGTGAAGCTCATGACCTTGAGTTCGTTCCAGAGCTCCAGCTTGGTTTTGCGCTCAATAGCTGCAGTCGCTTCATCCTTGACAACGATCTGAGCTGCAGCCGCCACGGGAGTAGTCTCTACGTTCGTAGCAGCAGCCTCCTGTGATTCTGGTTTGGCAGCTTTCTCGTCCTGAGCTGTCGCTGTAGTCTCGTCTTTGTCAGCCTCCGATACCGTGCTGCTGGGTTGTGTAGACTGGTTGCTGTCTTCATTGGTGTCTGAAGAAACTGTAGAGTCCGTGCTATCCTCCTTGACATGTCCCTCCGTATCATTAGTACTGGTAGTAGTAGCCTCCTGATCATTCTTGACCTTCTCTGACTCGCCTTCCCCCTCCTTGTTCTCTGCTGAACCCTCTTGCTCTTGTTTGTTATCGTCCTGTTCCGATCTAGGTGGGAGAACCATAGAACTGTCGGGAGTGGGTGCTGGGGTCGATCGCTGGGACCGGGTCTGCTGCAGTTTGGCGGTAATCAATTCGACGTTGAGTTCGTGCAGGAGCTGGTCGCCGAGAGTAGGGAGAAGAGAGAGTACCGTGAACACGCAATCCTGTTGGTTCTGCTCGAACCGACGCTTCATGCTATTTTGTTCCGACAATCAATTGGATGTTTGTTGTTAGTTCCGAACAACCATTGATACCCAATGGAAGGTGTACCGGCAGCTTTTTTTTTTTTTTTTTTTTTTTTTTTGTTGCTCAGGAACAAGACCTCAGGCGGGATGTAGACAACAGCAAACAGTTTGGTCCGAACTTGGAATGGCAAAGGGAGGTGTGAAGACTTACTTCTCTTTGGCAGTACGCTCAGAGGCGCTCTTTTCGTGGAACTCGAGCAGTTTGCTCTTGGCGTACTTGCCCATCATGTAGATGCTTCCGGTGAGTCCGGCGGTGATGACCAGACCCTTGCGGTGTCTGTTGGCGAATCCTTGGACAGCTGAGAGCATGGTTGATCCTTTTGTGTAGTTTGTCGGGGTTGGTATTGAGAGGTGGAGGAGGAGGAGGAGGAGAAGGAGGAGAAGGAGGAGGAGGAGGAGAAGAAGAAGGGGGAAAAGAAAGAAGGAAAGGAGTGAGAGAGAAAGGGTGAGAGAGAGAGTGAAGGAGGGAGAGGAGTAGAAGAGTAAAGAAGAAGAACGAAAAGGTACGAGGTTGTATGTGTGGTCTTCACTTTACTGCAACCAACTGTATGTATGCGTGGGTGAGAAGGGTGTGCTTCGTTCTCGGTGCTCCTTGGTCGCTTCTCTTTTTTCTCCCTTTTGTTGTCTCTGTCGGTTGGAGCGATCATTTTTTCAGCCGTAAAGGGTGGACAACGATGCACGTGAGAATAGCATACAGTGCACACCCCTCGCTAATTGAACAGACTCGCTTTCATATTCACACATTCATACGCAATTACAGAGGGCGTTTTTTTTTTTTTTCTTTTTTCTCCATTTTTTGTCGTGGGCAAATCGCAGGAGCCAGAGTACAAAAAGGTGGCAGCCTCACTCAACAGACAGACGAACAAATATCTTCCCTCTTCCTTCTTCCTTCTTCCCTCTTTACATTTACATTCACGCAAAGTCATCTCTCTTTTCTCGTCCTTTGCCACCAATACTTTAACACTTCTTACTCCTCACTTACAACAACAAGCATACAATGGTACGCAACTCCACTCCTGCATGACAAGCCATTCTTTCATCGTTCTCGCTTTCGCATGCTATACCAAATATACTAACTCGTATACTTCCGTCCCTCATAGGAAAGTCGCCACGGAAGAAAAAAGGAACAGGCAGAGTCGCCAGAGGTCCTCAAGGCCAGAGAAGAAAAGGAAGCTGTCCTCGTGCGCGAATACCTTGCCCTCAAGGATTCTCTCAAAGAGCTGGTAAGCTATGTAGCTTTGTCAACTGCTGGCTCGCTTTTACTATCAGCAACCTGGAAACTAACCACTAAGCACACACAAATTGCTCTTACTTCTTCGTCGCTCAATCTATGATTGTCCAGATTGAATCGAACAAACGCGACAATGACGCTCTCAAAGTCACAACAGCACTGCTCCGCAAGAGCCCTGACTACTATACTATCTGGAACGTGAGGCGAACCATCCTCAAGGAAGGGTTCCTCGACAACGCGTACGTTCAAGCTACACCTGATGGATTGCTATCGACACACTTGACTTACCGTCATTCACTGACATGTTACTCTGTTTCAACTTGCTCCCGAGTAGCGATGACGAGACAGCCAACAAGATCTACACCGGCGAGCTCGAGTTTGTGCAGGAGAATCTCAAGCTGAACCCAAAGTCATACTGGATGTGGAACCACCGCCGCTGGTGCCTCGAGAGTATGAGCCAGCCCCGCTGGGACAAGGAGCTCGCCATGGTCGGCAAGTTCCTCGAGATGGATGCTCGCAACTGTAAGTCTTTGTTGCTTCGATCGCATGCTGGTTGCTTATCGTGGGAGTTCCTTCTGTTGTGCTTGCGAGTACTGCACTGGCCTAGTCTGGAACGAGTGATGTCATTTTGATATGGGTGAAAAAATGGGCCTCCTTTTTGGTTTGCCAATCCGCTTGGCGCTAACGAATCACCCCCTTTGCATGCCATTCTTGACCCTTATCTCCCATCTCCACTTTTTATACTGATATTCTAGTTCACGGATGGGACTACAGGAGATACATCATCCGACAGCTTGACTTGAAGGACAAGGAGGCAAAGGACAAAGTCCTCGAACGAGCACAGTCCGAGTTTGACTTTACGACCACCAAGATCCATCAAAACTTTTCCAACTACTCTGCATGGCACAACAGGAGCACGCTGCTCGGCAAGCTGGCAGAAGATTTGTCAGCGGAGGAGAGGGAGGCTACTGTCGACAATGAATTTGATCTTGTCAAGAACGCCATCTATACCGACCCCGAGGACCAAAGCGCATGGCTCTATGAACTCTGGCTCATCGGACGAGGTATGACTCCTTTGAAAGCAGGATATGTGGCGAATATTTACAAGGCGCAATTGACTAACACTGACCTTCTCAAAACAATAGAGGAGAGGAGTATCTCGATTCTGGGTGCATATGTGATCTCGTTCCACCCTCTGGAGATTGTTGTAGCATTCGACGAGACGATCGAGATGCGCAACCCCTTCACAGTGTCAACCCGCGTCGAACATGTTGCAATCCCACTCGAGGGAGAATGGAAGGCTACAGGATCAGATTCGGAGCTCGGCAGTTTGTGGATTTTCCAGCAGGCTCCAGGTGCCGTGTACGGCCCTACAGTCGAGGTTGTTATCTTTTCAGATGATGTCTGTGCGGTGCGAGCAGGATCAAAACTCCCAGCAGCCGTGTGCTACGAACTCGAGACATTGAATCAGAATCTGGAAGACATATCCGGACGCCTGGGAAGATTGGTGATTGGACAGAACCTCATGTACGATGTGACCAAGCGCATTGGGCCTGTCACTAGGCCTGACGGTACTCTGGAGACACAGGTGGTGAATCCCAAGCACCGAGTGACATCCCTTACGGAATCAAACTCGCTCGACGACAGGGTTGCGCTGCTGAAGCGAGAAATCTCGGCTGTCCGTGAACTGGTTGAACTGGAGCCCGACTGCAAATGTAAGATATTCTTCGTTTTTCAATGCATGAATGTTGATTGTATTACCTTATGCTTTGGATGGATATAAAAATACGCATGCTATCTATATGACGATTAGCGGTGCTAATACCATATGCCATGACACATTTGAATCAAATAGGGCCAATCCAGATCCTGTCAACACTGTTATCCGAGTTGCGCAAGACAATTAGCATCCACTCGACGCAGGCCAAGCTCATTGACGACGAATGCATCGAACTCCAGGAGAAGCTCATTACCATCGATCCATTGCGCCAGGAGCGATACGAAGACCGCCGTAAGCCACATTTCCACGCGTTAGAGCATTGGCTATAGTCTCTACGTCCAAAATCTCAATATTCACGATTCATTTTGATGTGAACTACACACAATAGGCACACAGCTGGTGTTTGACCGTGAGACATTATCGATTATTCAGGACTCGAAGCGGTTCCCAGAGATTGAGTTTGCAGTCAAACAACCAAGCAATCTGGACCTCTCCATGCGCGGATTGACCCATATTCCCATCTCGTCATACCTGCTGCACCTCCACACGCTCAACCTGGACTCCAACTCGATCACATCAACCCGTTTCTTGCGCAACCTACTTAACGTCCGCCGTGTCAACCTATCCAACAACCTGATTGAGCGCCTCGAAGGTCTGCAGCATGCGCCTAGTCTCGAGTTCTTGACACTCGAGAACAACATGATTGCCAAATGGGAGGATGTGGTTGCAGGATTTGTGTTCTGGGGTGAAGGCAAGCTCGGCCGTACGGGTGGACATGTCAAGGTCCTGTTGGGCAACAACCCTGTGGTTGTGAACGAAGGTGGCGAATATGTCCTTGAGAAGCGGTGGGAAGATGTTGGGGAGGTTGGTGTCGAAATCCAATGGCAGTCTGAGGAGCTTCGTCTGGCCGAGGAAGCAATCTTGGCTGCTGGGGGGGAAATTGGTAGTGGAAACATAGTTGTGGATGGCACTCGGCGTGTCAGCACGACAGTTGTTGAGTTTGCTGCTGGAATTCCCCATTAAGCTGTGCTCGTCATTCCGGCTTTTTCAGCTGTATATAGGCCATAGAAAAATGAAAGAAAGAGCATTTTATTTCGCGCATGCAGGTTTTATTGTGTTGACGAAAGGTGAAGGAAGGAACGAAGAGAGAGCGCATGAGACTATGTAAAGCGGCGCATGAAGTCTCGTGGTTATTCGGATGCCCCAAGCCCAGACAAGGAGACAGGCGGCTGTCAATTACAAAGGAAGACTGATGAAAATGGGGTTTGCGATATTGCGCAGTGGTTGCATTTCACTCATTCGTAGTTTATCGCAAATAAAGTGGGGACAGACCTCCAAGCCAGGACCGCCTCGCCCTGCCCATGCGGTCAAATGTTTGATTTTAAGTTGGCATTCTGAAGTCATGCCACACTCACTCGCAATTTAACAACACATCAACGACCCAACCATTTTTTATTGTCTCTCCGCCCCCTCGGCGTTGTTCTCACTGTTCTCAATGTTCTCAGTTTTCCTTGTCTGTCATCGTTTTCATACTCTCCCTAGCCCTAAGTTTACTATGCGTAACATAACAACCGTCTCTCTTCTCAACAAGGCGTTAGTTGATGTCGCTTTTTCGGCGTCATGGTTCTATCATTGTCGATGCAGTTTCATTTTCCCCTCCAGCAACTTTTATTTGTTGGCTGTGGCAGTGAATGAGCGATAGATGCTCCTAATGATTTGATTAATCGCCATCTAGATCAAGATTTCAGGAACCAGGTAGGCAGTGGGGGCCACCACATATCAGGCACTCAATGTTGTCTCCGCAGTGGGTTGTTTGCCCTATATCTATATGACAATGAACAAGCAATTCACGGCAAAACCATAGTCCCTCACCCACCTACCCTCTCTCTTTTATTCCCTTTCATGGGGTCCATGTATGAACATGAACATGACAATGAATGTAAAATGAAAAGCTCAACAAAAAAAAACAGAAGGCCATTTGCCCAAAAAGCAGCTCCGCAGGCTGATGCATTTCAAACCGACGGACTATCCGGACAGACAGGACAGCGGCTCAAATCGACAATGATATCAGACTCCAGACTCTTGGAGCCCACTCGGATGTGTTCGTAGATGCAAATGGCAAAATACAAAAGAGACGCACAAAAAATAAGGGCTTGATTTTAAACAAAGCCTTAGTTGGCCCTTCCAGTCCTTCCAGCCCTGTTTCCTCCAGTATAACCATTATCCCTTTGGTAATGAATGCAATGGACCTTAGGGTCGACTTTGCCCGTTCATATACATATATATATATGTATTATACCTCCTTTGAGTGTTCTCTTTTCGTTTTATTTTTGTTTCCATTCACAATTGTCTATTATCACCAACACCATCCGTCTCTTCCGTCTCCTCCTCGCCTCACCTTTTGTTTCTCCCTCCTTCCGTCCTTCCTTCCTCTCTTAGCTCTTTCACTCTCAACTTCATTACTCATTCCATACCTTCAAGCATTCTCTCTTTATTGCTCATTGTCACTCCATCCCAATTCTCTCCTTCTCGTTTGCATTCCTCTTCTTCGCCCTGACCGTCGACGGCCTGGGTGTCTCACTTTTCACTTCTCTCCACAGAACACAAAACCCCGACAACACAAAGCAGTCATTCCTCCCTCCTCTTAATATCATAATGTCTACCAGCTCATCGCCACTACCAACACCAACAAAGCCCTCCTTCTCCTCCTCCTTGCAGCAGCAGCAGCAGAAGACCCGCTCGATACTACCTGCAGAATGCCTAGTCATGATCTTCGGCTACCTGGATCAGGACCGGTCCACCCTCCACGCTCTCCTTAGGGTTAGCCACCAATTCTTCCAGCTCACCATCCCTATCCTCTATCGATCGCCCTTCCGTCTGCTGGAATCGAGGGCAGAGGCATGGTCGTGGTCAGAGCGGACCCAGCGACAGGTTCACCTCCTCCAGTTGTTTATGCATGTCGCCCAGATCAAACAAATCGGCCGACACGAGGCCACCACTGTTGCTACCGCGCTAAGGACGAAGACAAGGACAAGGACACAGAAAAAGTGGCGCCATCCACAATCGCCCCATCCTCACTCAACAGACCATATCAGCGCCAGTGCTTTAACCATCACCGCTACCATTTCAGCCTTGTCCTCTCCAGCAGGCAGCAGTAGCAGCGGTATTGCGATGGAGAGAAGGCAGCCCGACGTTGATGCACAGCAACAGCAGCGACTGCAGGAGCAACAACAACAGCCTCCCCAGACTGTCCGGCACCAGAGGAAGATCTTGCGGTTCAAATCGGGAACACAGCCATGGTGGACCAGAAGGCGTTCTTCCTTCTCATCTTCATTATCGCCCTCCTCCGCCGCCTCTTCCTCCTTCTTTTCTTCTTCATCATTATCCCCTTCGTCTTCCTCCTCCTTTTCTTTTTCGTCCAATTGGGCTTTTTCTCCCCCTTCATCTCCCTATTCTTCCTCATCAGCCTTCTTCGCGTTCTTTAGTTCAAAAAAGGAAAGCAATGTTCTTGTCCCTGGGAACATTCAGGAGACGGCGGCGTGCTTGCAACAAAACGAACAAAGCCCCTTGTCGACAACGACAGCGACGACGATGACAGACAACCAACAACACTCCTTGCATGATCAGACAACAACACCGATTGTGACTGTAGCGGACAACAGCAACAAGAAAGACAGCAAGAACAACAATCCTGTTCCTCATACCACTTACCTTAATTACCCGATCGCGCGCAGCAGGGACAATATTACCAACAATAGCAACAACAACAGCGGTGTCATCGATTGCGGCCAACATCGCTCACATCATTGGGGTGAGCCTCCTCAGCAGACCGATCTCTGCCTCCGGTACTACTTCGATCCGGATGACTCTCACTCTTACCCTCACTCTCACCACTACAACAACAAACGTATCAGGTTTGGAGACAGTGGCCAGTCATATGGGGATCCATTTGCGGACACGGACCATCACCATCACCACCGCCAATTTTATTCCCACACATACATGGACTCGGACGATGATAGCCTAGAGGGAAGCAACAACAACGACGACGATGACGATGACGATGACGACGACTATGGGACCAACAGGACGCTAGTTGACACGATCACCTTCTCGCCTTGGTGCGGTTCTTCCTTGGAGCCGGATCTTGGACCCTTCAGCGCCCAGCCTGACAAGACGAACTCCAACAGCTGGACAAGAGCACTGCAACAGAGACTCAGATGCATGGCAGGATTGGGTGCAAAGGAAACAACATCCCAAGAACAAAACCATCAGGGCTCTTCTGCATCCGGGGGCTTGATGGCGGACTACTTACAGCATTATGTCGATCAGAGCCATCCAGGACTTGTCAGGATCCTGCCGTTTGTCTTTCCCACCCTCCCAGCTGAATCCTTTGACCAGCTCTCTTACTCGAGGGCCATGGTACCAACAGCGACACTACTACCGCGACACGGAGGATCGATCTCTCCCTCGACCAGCCACTCTGTCCTTAACATACTCAACACTCTGCAGCCATCGCATGGGTCCAATCTTGAGAGGGCACAATCCATCCGGGTGGGTGTCGAGCGGGTTCTACTCCACCACTCTCCTCATAGGATCAACACCATTGCAGTCTCAGTGTCACGGCTTCCTGCGATCATGTCCCTGCCCCAGCGCCAGTCCACTCCTTCTCCTCCTTCTCCACAACAAGGATTTTCAGTTGAGTCGACGACAATATCAACGGGAGGACTTCATTCGACTGCTGTCTCTTCTCTCACCTCCCTCTTCTCTTTTCTCTCTTCATCACCTTTCTCGACCTCACCACTCTCAAACATGCCCACTGCAACATCATCCTCTTCTTCGCTCTCATCGCTACAATCGACACAGTCGTCTTGCTCAACAATCTCCTCGTCTTCGTCACTACACACAGATCCCTGGACGAGCACGAACCGGTTCAGTCGCCTTCGACACCTCAGCCGAATCGAATTGCACGATATCCATCACAAGTTTGACGAAGAAGCCGTGGTCGACTTTCTGACTTCTCACAGTCGGACATACGACACGCTCCGCGAGGTTAAGATTGGTGGACCGAACGACGTCGGCAAGTCGACCGCTCCACGAGTTGTCAAAATCTTATCGTGTCTGAGAAAGGTGAAGGTGTTGGACATGACAGAGTGGAGAGAGGCCATCAAGTACCTTGACATGATCCCCACGCAGTACTTGGAAACGCTCTTACTTGGCAACGTCAGGATGACCAACAACCCGACCGAGAACTCAGAGATGGAGCAACAACAGCACCAGCAACAGAGCGAGGAAGCGAACGAAGACCAACAACATAAGGAGGACCCACAGATCTTGGCGCTACAACAGTGTCGACGACTTCGAGAGCTACGGATGCCAGTTTTGGTCAATGGTCTCTTTGAATGGGCAGTCCAGGAACGTCAAACCAGACTCGGATTTTTCTCAAGGCCTTCTCTACCTTGGTCTTCTTCCTCTGGGCTGCCTTATTGGGTTGACGGACCATCCCCAGTGCAGCTCGAGAACGTTCATTTGTCCGGGTCAAGCACCGGTCCGTTGATCTCGACGCTGCTGCATGTGGTCAATGCCTTCCGAGACTCGCTCCAGGTCCTCCAGAGCACCTCCTGGATCGACTCGACAGAGACGGGGTCGTGCAGCCAGAGTCTTGCCTGGACGTGGCGTTTACCAAACCTGCAGGTACTAGACCTGCAAGGGGAGATTGCCTACCGGTTCCGGATCCAGTCCTTAGAGTTGTGTCCACAGCTCCGTGTCTTACGACTGACGCTCCCTCACTGCTTCCTCCCTTCGTCGTCTTATTCTTCGTCTTATGTTTCTGCGCCGTTTACCACTGGTAGTGGCCCTGTTGGTTTGACGATGTTGACAACAGAATCCGAGGTGTCAGCAGGACAACTTTCGTCGTCGTCGTCAAATGATCTCTCATGTCCGCCTTTAAGTCCTCTTTGCGCCTGCCATCGTCGAGATCTACGCCGACGCCAGCTTCAACAGCAGCGACACCTTTCGTTGGCTGATGTTCTTGGCGATGACGACTCTCACGACTCCGATTGCACTTGTCATATCCAGAACAGCAACATCACATCTCCGTCCTATATCCGTCAGGATCGTCACCGATACCGTCACGATATGTTCCCTCGACTGGAGGAGCTGAAGCTGGTCGGAGATTGGGGTCTGACGAACGAGTCGCTCTTGGGGATCGCCAAGAAGATGCCACGCCTTGAGCGCCTGTCGCTGCTGCGGTGTGAGAGCGACAAGTTGACAGCCCAAGGGCTCATCCAAGCCATGCCAAGCCTCCGAGGGGGCGTCAATATAGTCAAGAGTGACGGTGACAATGGCGGTGGATATGGCTGCTGCCGGGTACGGTGGATGGAGGTTTGCAAGTCTTGGCAGTGCGAGATCAGGGCTGCAATCGAGTATGATGACTGCTGTGAGGGTGATAGTGATAGGAGGAAGAACGAGCTGTATATGGCTTTTGTGGCTGCAGTCAAGAGCGGAATTTGTCCACTTCATATCGAGTATCAATACTAAGAGTAGGAGATATGATGAGGAGGAGTAGGAAGGGGCTGAATAAATTTGCCAAAAATTGTCTCTATTGTTATGAAACTGCTGTTGCTGTTATTTGGCGCCCAGCGAGCAAGCGAGTGAGCGAAGAGAGAGAGAAGAGAGAAATAGTGAACGCCCAATTTGCCTGACTGACGGAATAACAATAATAATGCTATTTGTGCGAGGCGAAGAGGAAGGAAAGGCAACAGCCAGACCGAGGGAATTATTATTGTTCCTTGGCAGTTGAGTAAGGTACATCAAAAGCCCTCATGATTTTTTTCTTGTGTCGAGTTTTTTTTTTAGAGGGTTGTAGGTCTACGTTAAACAAAACAGCACTGGGTTGTGTGCGACATACAACATTCAAGAAACAAATAAAATAAAAGGAAAAAAGAAAGGTGGAGGAGTGCTACTGGCATGTGCTGAAGAAGCAAAAAGCACCGGTAAAGAACAACCAGCAGAGTTACCTATTGTTGCTTTTCTACCTTTTTCTTTCTTTTTTGTTGTTGTATTTGTTTGTGTTCTTTAGGAAATCCGGCTCGTGTGAATAATAACCAAATGCGAAATAAGTTTTGATAGTATTCAATCAGCTGGGCGCATTCAATTGGCCAATCTAAAGTCAAATAAACTAACGAGAAACAACATCCAACTCAGGCACCATCATAAATGAACACATATGCTTCAGACTCTCACATATATATGCCTCTTTTCTTGACTAGAAGCAAAAAAGGCTGCTGCTGCTGCTGCTATTATTCACACTTTCTTGGTATAATCTGAACCAAGCTTGCTTTTCCCTCTTCTTGTTGACTGTCTATCTCCTTTTACAAGTCAGTCAAACAAAGCAAAACGACTTCAGAAAAGAAAAATAAGTATTTGTGGTATGGCTGTGGGTCGGAGCAGCAATTAATCAAGGCTGGACCTGACTTGTCGTTTAATTGGTCCTCTCTTGCTCTGCTCCACAGTTTTATTATTTTTCTTTTTGTTTTCTTGCTTGTTCCTCTTCTTCTCCTTCTCCTGCTGCTCTCATCTTTGGGTTTGTTTGGCTGAACTTGTCGACTTGTGTGCTGACTGTTCTCTTCCTTCTAATTTGTTGTTGTTTGCTGGTGTGATCGATGTGGTGGGTGGTTCGCACACGCATTTCGTACAGAGAAAGAAGACACCACGCTACCAAAACTCTGACACGCCCTCTCGCCCTTTTCTTCTTTCTTGCTTCCCTGGTCTTATCCCTGGACAAACAAACATAGTCTTCAACATCGTCCAGCCATATCTCCTTGCCAAAGTGTTAATTCGTTCCAACCTTTTTTTTTACTTCTTGTCCCCTTTGTCTCCTTGCCCTACACACCCTTATTTTCCTTCAAGTCAGGTCTTTACCTCTCTTTTTCCTGATACTTAAACTTGTCTTGCCCTGGGATCTCTTTCTCCTTTTGCAGCTCGTTTCCTTGTGCCTTTGCCCTTTCTTGTGAAGTTTTTTTTTTTTTTTTTTTTTTTTTTTTTTTTGGTCAATCACGCTACATCGCTGCACTCCAGGAATACTCTTCTGAATGGTACTTTTTTTTTTTTCTCGCATGTCCCTTGTTCTGTCAGCCTTGCTCCTTCCTCCCCTGTTAGTGCTCTCTCCTTCGCTCTTTTTTTCTTTTCTTCATACTTGTTTCTTTCACATCATTCTCCTTCCCTTCTGCTTTCTGTGCAGTACGCCATTTGCCAAATAACAGCGGTGACAAAAAGGACAACTCGTAGCGTGCGGCTCTCGTCGTTTTTCTTCTCTGTCGTTCACACCACCAAATCCAATCAATTAAAAATGAATGAATGGAATGAAAGTGAATAAAATGCCCAGCCCCTGTACTCTACTTTGCATTTTGCTTTATTAGTTTGCCCCATCCTCTTGTCTACTCTCACTCACTCATTCGTCAACCTTTTCCTTTTTACTTTCCCTTTACCTTCTCTCTTCTTCTTTCTTCCTTCTTCTTTCTTCTTTCTTCTTTTTCCCTCCTCTTCTTGCTCTCTCGCTTCTTTCCTTCTTTCCCTCTTTCTCTCTTTCCCACTCCATCGACTTTCCCTCATCTCATCACTTCTTACGCCCTTCCCTCCCCTTCTTTTTACATTCTCCATCATCTCTCCTCTCCCTCGCTGTCTATTTATTCTTCCACTTTTTGAAACCACACCTTAATCCTCGATAGGCTATTTTAATTATACACTCGCTTACTTACTTAGATATCCGCCCACCATCGACAACCGTCGATATCCATCTTTCTCTCTTGTTCTCTCCTCCACTCCTCCACTCCTCCTCCACTCCTCCTCCACTCTCAACATACAATTACCCCTGGGGATATTAATTCGCTCTCCCTCTCGGCCGACTTTTAGACGTTTTCTCTCTCCCCCTTTTCATTTATTCTTTACGACCAGCACACTACTCTCCCTGTTACTACTTACTCTTTCGCCACTTTACTCACACTACCCCCAACCAACCAGCAAACCAGGACAACACACGACAGGATAGTCATTCATTTTTTTTTTTTATATTTCTCACTCACTTAATATTCAAGTCTAAAACTAAAAACCATGGAACCACACCATATCCATATCGAACACCTTCATGACGACCCCACTCACTCGTCCTGCGGATCCTATAGCTCCAGCGAGACCCTCGAGGACGAACTCGACCAAGATCGCCTCAACCGTCTGAGCAGTACTAGCACCTCAACTCTCGTCGGCGCAAATGGAGCCAGCAGCAACAACTCGCGGTCACCTTCACCCTTTGACCAAGAGGTAAAGGTCAGCCCTACTTCTCGGTCTTCTCCCTCATCATCCTCTCTTCATCGGGGGCTCTGGTATCGGTTTACACACTCCGAGACCGGTCGAGTGGTCTCGGCCTTTTGCTACTTCACTTTTGTCTGTATCAGTATGGCCTTCTGCAACCAACTCTCGGACCACCGGTGGGTCGAGACCGAATATACCCAGGTCCTCCTGCGCGACCGTGGGTTTGATGTGATTGCCCCGCAATCCGACATTGGGCCTGCCAACTTTTTTGTCATGACCTCAGTGGTGTTGACAGTTCTCGGCATTGGCTTCATCTGCCCCAACTGGACCATGCGTGCTGTGGTGCTTCGTCGCTGTCTCTGGGTGATTGGATCCCTCTCGGTCTTCAGGGCCTTGACCATCTCTGTCACTACCCTCCCTTCACCCAAGGAGGAATGCCGGCCGAGTCTCAAGTATGGTTTCTGGGACATGCTGGTCATTGCCATCCAAATGATTCCCGGAACTGTCGAGGCTTGCACTGACGATATCTTCTCTGGACACACCGTCTTTATGTAAGTCATGGTTTTGAAAAAGCTGTGCTCAGATATCTATCTATTCCATCCAGGGGGAAAGAAGGTGAATGGCAGAGGAGGAGGAGAAGAGGAGGCAGATGTTTCTAACGGTTTTAAAACGAAACGAAATAGGGGACGAGGGAATGATAGAGGCGAGATTAATTGAGGTGTATTGTTGGGCTTGGCTGAGGAAGGAGTCCTTACGATGAAATATGACGAGCGTGTGAGATGGTTTTAAAGAGGCCAGAGACACAGGGAGCTTTTTTTTCCCAGAGGGAGTAAGCAAAGGCAAGGAAGAAAGGTCGGATATGTACTTGCAGTAGTAGTAAGAGAGAGACATGGATATGTGGGAGATGGATGTTGGCGCCTTTCAAATAAGAAGCATCGTTTCTGGCACCAACCCACAGCCCCGATCAAAATCCATAATGCACACACACAATCCCACAAATCCCACACTTCGATGGTTATCGCAAAAGGAGTTCGCCTGCTTCCATGCGGAGTTGTGTCAACGGTGGGTTTTCGTTAAAGAGCTAGACCTGGGATTCAAGAGCCGACATCTTCACCCTCTCTCGTGCTTCTTTCTCCAACGTGGCCCTGCCTGGGTTCAATCGCCTTTTTTTTTACTGTTCTAACTTCACTCCGGCATTAACAGTCCAATGGGATAACTAAAGGGCGACAAACAGATCAGGCATTCGCACTGGCCTTTGTATTGGCCTTGTTGCTTGTTAGATATGGACGCACTCCATGTAGACACACATGCGGACGTAGGGGCGCCGAGCAGGGGATGCAAAAAAAGGAGACCATAAAGAAAAGAGATAGGGTTGGTGTTTTGTTCACCTGAAAGTTTCTTTGTTGTTGATGTCGTTGGTTGTGCATTGTTCATTGTGGTGGATTGTGGCGTGTTCGGTAACTGCGCGTGGTTCTTTCTTTTCTACTGTACACCACTTTCTGTTTTTGACAGTTTGTCCCTGTGGACAGTGAAGTAGGTTAAAAGGGATAAGAATACGCTTCTGCGATGGGGTCAACAATAGCTTCTGGACTTTAGTGCGCACCTTTTTTTTTATTTCCTTTCATTTTCTTCCTCTTTGACACTCACCACCTACACCACATACCACACCCCCTAAACCTGTTGCTCCTGGCGGGGGTCCAAGCAGCGAAGCGAGTGTGATTCGTTCAAATGGAGGGCGTCAAGGCAGGCGCGTGGGTTGCACAGAATTGCCAGAGGACAGTAGACGGAAGAGGGGGGTGGGATGTGTTGTGTCGGCGGACCAGTTGAATCCAGCAGCGTCCTCAAAAGTGGTTACAAGCCCGCCCTCTTCTGTCGACACACTGCATCGTGTGGCTGTCTGTAGATTGGAGCAACAACAACAACAAAAACAACAAAACAGATAGAGAAAAAGTGCTCACACGAAGGATTATTTGTTTACCTTTGCTCACACACTCACACACACGTATTTACTCACTCGCATTCATCTCGCTTTCTGATCGGCTCAATCTGTAGGGTATCTTGCGCCATCCAGTGGCGCTTGTACTGCAAGAACAAGTGGGTCACTTACTTCTCATATCTTTATATCAGCGTCGGGCTCTACTTTGTCGTCGCAACCCGCCTCCACTACACCGTCGATGTCGTTCTGGCCATTGTCCTCACCTACGGCTTCTGGTCCGTCTATATTTCCATGATCGACGTCGTCATGGAGCGGGAATACTTTGGCATCCAGTTCCACAACGAGAAATACAGCGCTTTTGACTCGACTTCGACCGACTACGAGTTCTCTTCCTACGACAATGACGACCTTTCCACTCGCCACCAGTCCGATTTCCATATCCGTCGCCGTCGCCTTGAACACCAGATGAACCGAATCCGTGGACCGGGTATTGGATATGGACGTGGAGAATACGACCGTGTTGCCTTTGTTCCCATGCAGCTCAACGTTTGGCTGATCAACATTGTTCGCTGGTGCGATGGACTGGATCTTCGTATGCGCCAGGATACGCCCACGGCTTCAAAGAACTCGACTCGCTGGGAGAATTTGGTGGTTCGTTACCGGTCTGGACGTTCGACCCCAGCTTCGGATTCATCTGCTGCTACTCCTTGCTCATCCGCCAACTGCTGTCATCGCAAGTCTGAAGCGGACAGTTATGACCGACAGAACGAGAATGGAAGCGAGATGGTTCAGCTTTACCATCCCAACGACGTCAACGCACCTCTTACTGGCGGTTTGGATGATGTTTGCCACTGTTCTGAAGAATCTGACTACAACAACAACGACAACCAGCAGCAGCACTTTGGATCCTGGCGTTCGCTCCCCCTGCGCTCTGGCTCGTCTCGTCAACGCTCTTCGAACTACAAGGAAGACAAGTACGGATCTAAGGACCGCGACAGGTAAATACGCATCTCCTACAACGAATGCCTCCTTTTCATTCAGTGTATACGACCTTTGCTATAGACTCGGATGACTAACCGCTGTTTACTTTCGCTTTTGCCTTCCGTCTAACAGGAAATTGCATATTGTCAAGGTCGCTTTGATTGTCTTTGTCAACACGATCTTGCTGGTCAAGATTGTAGAGGCCTACCAGGGGAGGTCAACTGCGCCTCCTCCTCCCGCTCACCAGGAAATCAACGCCATCAACAGCACCCTCCAACCCGACAACCCCACCGCTGCCTATCACCCACCCCAAGCTCAGGACACTGATGAGCGCAACGACGCGACTGCTGCCTCGATGTATGAAGCCATTGCCAACGATGGGGTCGACAGCAACAGCAGATATTATAACCCACACGCCATCCGTCGGCGTCAAAGCCGCCATACTGAAGAGCCTGAGGGAGCCATCTAAATTAAGCAGGGCATATACACACCCTCTCCCACCGCCCTACACATCTATATTTTCTTTCCCCTACACACCTCATTTTTGCTCCTGTACATATACCCTCAAGACTTACCATCACAAACAAGCAAATAACAAAACAAGCAGACCATTTTTTCAAGTCTTTTCATCTTTCCCTTCGTCCTATTTTTCCTAGCTTTTCGCTCCATCTATCTCATTGTTTTTTCTGAACTTAACGCAGGGTTCCTCTTTGATGTACTTTTAAAACCTTTCTCTCCCATACCACCTAATTAATTAAAATAAAATCTTTGAACCATAAACCATGGATCCATGCATGTACCATGAGCAATGAACTACGAACCATGATACGGATGAATTTATGTGGTTTATTGAAAATGCAAGGTGTCTTACTTGCGCTCTTTAAGTCGCAGAGAAACAAGCATCCAAAAAGTAGCAACAAAGAGCAAAATGAAACCCACCAGCACAATTACATTCCTCCAATAACTGGCCAACTCAAAACCAAACAGCTTCTGGAGAATCAGTGATCCAGGGACATTAAACGCAACACCCTGGATGTTATCGATCAGTTTCGTAGTCGCGACCTCATTGACGGCCAAGGCCTCAAACCCGTACTTGAACATGGAGAGGTACTGGATCCAGGTGAGGGCCTTGGGGATTTGTTTCGAGTTGATCAGGAACCCACCGAAGAGCATCATGAAGAGCATGACGATAGAGGAGGCGAGGGATGCAACGCCTGTGGTGCGGACTCCCGCGGCGATGACGAGACAGAACATGGCGGTTGAGACGTTGAAGAGGACCATGACTAGAAGGAACTTGAAGAAGGTTTGAGCGTCGGCTGTGAGGCCGATCATGAAGTAGGACACGGAGCCCATCAAGATGGCAGGGATAATGCGGAGGGGGACCAGGTCGAACAGGAGGATCGAGATGATGAAGGGCATGGGTGGGTAGTATCCGTTGGAACGCTCCTTGAGAAAGAGAGCACGAGTATCGGTGAAGGCTCCAAGAGCAGAGATACTGCTGAAACCGAGGAGAGCGAGCATGAAGAAGAGTGATCCCGCACGGTTCTGGAATCCCGCCAAGTTCATGGGCACGTCAAAATACAGGCCTCCAACAAAGATTCCCAGGATCAAGGCTACTCCCAGATGGAGGACCAATAGAGACCGGTTGCGGATCAGGATTTGGAGGTTGCGTTTCATGATGACACGAAGTTGGGTCAGGAAGCTGGTCGGGTACACAGTGTTCTGTTTTTTCAACTGGGTCATACTGTCGTCAGAGAAGAACGTCGTCAAGGTACTGCCGGGCGATCCTGTCTCCTCTACATGGATCATGGTCTCCAGTTGTTGATCCTCGGTGCGTCCCTGAGTAGTAGCGGCAGCATTGTTGCGACGCGACATCACGTTCCTGTTCTCATGCAGCTGATGCGATGATGAGGCCCCCAGCTTCTCGACATCCGACTCCTCAAACTCCTTCGCCTGCTTCAACAGCTCCTGATCCATCGCGATATCCAACAGGTAATCGGCAATATTGTAGGTCGAGGGGCACGCCAGACCTCGCCGACGAAAGTAATCAGCCGCCGAGTTCGTAGGTCCAAAGTACAGGCAGGCTCCCTTGCTGACAACCAAAGTCTGGTCAAACATGTAGAAGATATCTGAGCGGGGCTGATGAATGGTCATGATAACGGTAGTGGTCTTGCTGGCGGCAAGTTTGCAGAGCTGCTGGACAACCATGTGAGCGCTGTAAGAGTCCAGTCCAGAGGTAGGCTCGTCCAGAATCAGGATTGGGGGGCGGGTAATCAATTCCAGAGCAATCGAGACACGACGCTTCTCTCCTCCAGAGATACCACGGGCAGTAACGTTTCCAATCTGACGGTCTTTGCAGTGCGTCAATCCCAACATCTCAATAACCTCAGCAACACGCTCATGGACACGGTAGATGGGCATGGCCTCGGGGAGACGAAGCATGGCAGAGAAGAGAACAGCCTCCCAGACGGTCTGAGTGGCGGGCAAGGTATCCTCCTGATCGACAAATCCAACAGCGCGACGGATCTCGCTCTCGTGCACCTGCTTGCCGTTCAACAGAATATGTCCAGAGACCTTGCCGTCCTTGCGCTTGCCGGCCAAAATATCCACCAAAGTCGATTTACCGGCTCCTGAAGGACCCATGACAGCCAAGACAACACCAGCGGGAGCCGATCCAGAGATGCCCTTGAGAATTTCGAGTCCGTCCTTGTTGAGAGTGTAGCCGACATTGCGGAACTCAAGCGAGGCGGCTTCGGTGTTGGTGGTGTATGGCAAACGGCTGAGAATGACCTGGTTTCTCTTGGCGATCGAGCAAACGACAATGAGGAAGAGGATCAAGGCGCCTAGGATGGCCAGGCTTACAATCACACCAGTAGGCATGGTCGACTTCAACGCTGTGAGGGACGAGATCATCTCAGACGGGAAGGCACACTCTCCCATGTTACAGTCGACCAACGGTAAGCCCGTCGGAAAGAAGCCAGCCAATCCTGAAAAAAACGCGTTGCAGTTCGTGCTGTTGTGAGGGCATGTCAGACTAAAAGGTCCCATGAGAGGCTCAAGTAACCCCTGGAAGGGGATTGGAGATGGGTTGGGGCCACCACCACACATTGTCGAAGGTATGATGCATTTGCACTGGAGGTCGAGGCAGTCCCACTTTGTCTCGACTTTGCCCTCGAGGTCTGTCGTGATGAGGGTACAATTGCCAAACTCGCAATAGAACTGTTGGGTGCTGTTGATCCACAACTGAGCATGAATGGTCTTGTTGACCACATTCATGTCGAGCGTGATGGCATTGTCTCCGGGGAAGAGTGAGGTCAGCGATTCAGAGAAGACACCGCAGGTCATGTAACCATTGTAAAAGACCTCAGGCTTCTTATTGCAGACCATTATTTCGTCGCCCAATAACGACGTGCGTGAAGGCGTCCTTGCCTGGCACCCCGCGTCAGTTTGACACACTATCGTTGGATAGAAAAATAGTCAGAATATGCGATGTTCTTGTTGGTTTTGCTTCGCCTCATTTTGTATGTTTTTGTACGACATTCAAAAGATGCCTCCTTTCACTTTCTTTTACCATTGCAGTTGAATCCTCCGAACCCATCATCGCAGGTTGGGCAGGCAGAACCAGCAGCAACCGTGACACGCTGAGAGGGCTCCTGGAGTGAGGAACCGCAGGCAAGAAGACCGCAGTCATTGCCTCCAAACCCCGGGTCGCACTTGCACACATTGTTATTACAAACACCATTGTTTAAACAGCCCTAGATTTTCAAAGAGACCATAAGCGTCATCCAAAAACGATACGCAGAAATGGGATATCAATCAGGCTGACGACTCAGCTAACACTTTTGCCCATGCGAAATACACACGCGCAATGCGCAGATGAAGCAGTGCTGATACGGCTTTTTGTTGCCAAGGTTTACCTTGGGTGATGTCGAGCATTCGAAGGCGGGCTGACATGTTGCTGATGGTGTAGTTACAGGTGTGGCTGTCGGGTTGGCTGTCACTGTGATGGTAGTCGTAGTTGTGGCTCTCGCAATGCTTGTGGTGGTGGTGGACGAGGACTGAGCCGAGACAAAGCCGACGATTATTGCGAGGACGAAGAAGGGCGCGAGGCGTGCCAGGGATTTGAGTCGTAGTAAGCTGGAGCGCATTGCTGTAAGAATTGTTGAGCGATATGAATATGTCAAGGTAGGGGAGTATTAGTGTTCGTGAAGCAACTACGACTGTATGTACGACTGACGAAGACAAAGACTAGGAAAGGCGGAGAATCAAAATTTCAAGGCGGGACAATGTAAATGGTCGCAATGAAATGGTGAAGGGGAGAAGAAGATGAATGCGAGAGAATGAGACGAGTGGATGGAAGAAAAGGCAAAGGAATGAGCCGAGGACAGCAAGAAGAAAGAGCAAGAGGACAAGGAGTCCAGAACAACGGTGAAAGAATGTAAAGTGGGCAGGGCCACACCGTTATGAAAATATATTCGATAAAAATGATGAAGAGATGGACAGGAGAGTCAGCAGGGTAGGGTACATCCTGAAGAAGCAAAAAAAAAAAAAAAAAAATGAAAAAGAAAAAAAGGCCGGCTCAAATTCTGAGCTGAGCAGAGTTGACATGGTTTGCAACAGCCATCGCCTGTTCGTAAAGGCATGCCTCGACATTCCCAAATAGGCCATCATATACCCGCACTTGGCTTCCGACAAGAAGGAGGAAACAGAAAGGGTATACAGAAAGAAAAGGAATAAGGTGCCCGGCAGGAAACCCCGTCTTTACTGCTCTTTCTCCTTAACTCCGTGCTTTCTTCCCTCTTTCTTTCTCTTTACCTACCATTTTCTTGCCATACCTTCTTCTCCCCTTTCTTTCCATACCTTCTTCTCTCCTTTCTTTCCTTATCCTATCCCCCTTCTCCCTTTGCATCGATGTCGCCGATCCCATCTTTTTCTCTCAATTTTTATCTGCGGACAAAACCTATCATATCTAACATCCATTGCCCGTAAAAACTAAACGCGTCTCAACTTGCCCCTCTAAAAGAACTTGATAAGAGTCTAAACGCGTCTGTCAATGAAACCGTGCCTTGATACGTCACCTTCAATAAGGACCAGTGGGCCTACTCTTCCTCCGTCACTCGAGTCAATCTTGAGATATAGCTTCAACTGATTTCCATGCTTCTGTCATTCATCAACTTACTAAACAGATAGAAAAAAGAAAGAAAGGAAGAGAGAAAAATGCTGCTACCTTCTTAGTGCCACTAAGTATTTCTCATAAAAAAAAAGGCGGGTCGATAACAAGAGAGTAGAGTTACCACGGACCCACGCGCGCCTTCCTCTAACCCTCAAAACAACAGCCAGCATGAAAGTACTAGATTGGCGCCATTGGTTGCTAAGCAAGTGGGGTGATGTTTTTATTAATGTTGTTGATTGTTGTATTTACTCGCGTTGTTGTTGTTGCTCCGAAGTTACTTTAATTGTATATACATGGACATTCATTGCATTTGATGCACAGAGCGATCTTCTTTTTACTCAGAACGGTTCCTGTTTCTGTGCATCTTTGGACAGAAACCTTAAGAGTAATAGAAAAGACAGGCAGGTCTCGAATAAACTTTTTGTGCATAACACTTTGAATCAGAGCTGTGAACGACAAGAAAAAAAATCCTTCTCTGAGCCAGTGTAAATTTTTTTAGGTACTAGTGTTCGCTCACACCTTTGAATTTGAATTCCATTGGAGGCTCCACTATTCTGTTTCGACTCTTTCCTCCAACTACTCTCCATTCACACTTGACAAGGCCCATCCTTCTGTTTAATAGTTAATCAGTAAAAACAACAGTAGCAACCATGACAACATCGACAGCTCCGAAAACATCGTTTCAAAGGCCGGGGGTAAAGTGAGGTTATAAGATGGCTTGTATTCGGGTCACCACTGATAGGCGGCTATAAAGAATCTACACAGCCAAGGTCTCAACCCCATCAGTAATCTGTTGTATAGACTCGACAGGAGGAGGAGCAACAGCTGGCCGACTTGCCAAAATTCTCTGACGCAATGCCGGATCAAGTTCCAGTCCCAGCTTGGATAGCCCACCCGAGACTTGAAGCAGGTGATCCAGGCACCTAAGCAGCTTCGTCTCAAGTTGACCACGGTATTGAAACTCGCCAAACTCATGCTGACCCTGCTCATGGTCCAGGTTCTGCACTGCCATCATCAGGACTTGAATAATATTGCGAAAAAGTGTCTGGTCGCCAAACTTGGCTCGCGTCTTGGGAACTGTAAGAGCAGCGCATGCATTGATCCGAACCTTAAAGTTCTTGCTCTGCTGAATAGCTTGCAGAAGCGCACCATAGACGTCCTTTGTCCAAGAGACCATGTTCGAGTCCAACGCATAGCTCGTTCCTGCAGTCGACCCAATGGGAAAGTCAGTATTCAACAACGCATTTTGCATAGCATAACAGGCATTCCACCGTCCCTATTGAGAAACGTAGACAGGATTGCGCGTAAGTAAAAGACCCATTGAAAATTCAGATCCTGCAACGCAACCAAAAGATCCACTTGCATTGTACCTTTAACGAACCCTGTTCCATATGCTTTATCAGCGCATAAACGGCCTCCTTCACCAAACTATGCCTCTCGCGTTCCAGAATACCCTCGAACGTCACTCGGAGAAGTCCTCCGATGGCACGGATACCATTCGACTTGAGCTTTTCGTTGTCCTGACAAACGGCTAAGGCAGTCCTCATAATTTTGGTCCAGAGTGAAAGTGTCAGAACCTCCTCCAGAACATCATCCCGCCCATTCGACTTTAAAAGCACCAACGAATCACTCAGGTTGCCTACTGCCCAGCTTGCTCGGACCCTCACATTGAGATTGGGATCCCGGCACAATTCAAGTACTGTGTTTGCCATGTCGACGATCAGTGTACAGTCTTCCCGGAGAGAAGGGAATAAAATGAATACGCCAATCGCGCGACACGCCGCAGCCCTGGCAGCCGTATTCTCATCCATGGCCGTCCCGAGTACTAACGACATAATAAGAACTTCAAGACGATCCTATGATAGGGCGGTCAAGTAGTATCGTTAGAAGACTATGTTTTTGTTTGAAGACGCGATCTTTGACATTAACAAGCAAATAGTTTGGCAGTTACTTACAGGCAAGCCGTTGAATGCTTCGGCTGAGATATGAGAAATACAGTCGCATCCTAATGCCTTGAACGACGGACTATCTGAGAACACGTTGAGTATATGCCGTTCCAAAATATCCTTCCACCAAGTGGATGTCTACCAAGAGGTTAGTTATAAGATGAGTAAAGCTGTGCGAGGCTAAGCACGATATGTCCATGGAAACAAAGACGCAAGTTGATATTACCGAAGGAGGGGAGGCACTGGACCCTGACTTGGCAAACTCTTCCAGAAACAACAATCCAGCAGTCCGAGCACGAGAGTCCTCAGCATTATGTTCAATCGCCAGCGCCGTATCAAATCTCGGCCAGGAAGACTGAATTACAACAACGTGATGCCGCGCGATAGCGCTCAGTGTATTCCATGCTTCTACACGAACGGGTATAGGGATGTCTGCGCCGTCGATCAGGTCCATAAGTTGCGACAAAAGATTGGGTGTAGTGTTCTCATCCTGAGATGATAAAAGGATAGTCTCTCGTAGATCAGTCTGAGCAGACGTATTGCTTAAAAGAGCCGTCGTAAACAAGAGAGTTGCTACCTGAAGCCCCGGCTCTATATCAAATAAAAGAGTGTTCGTAACTTGTAAGGCCTGATACATCAACATAAAAATGTCAGACCTAATGAACTCAGTGAACAGTCTACGTACCGTCAGAGTCTAAGAATCGCTTGATAGAGTTGAATATCAAAAGGGCGAGTCCGCGTCTCATCTTTTCGTACGTGCAGTTTGCGACAATTGAAGTAGCACACTTGATCATCTGGATAACGACTGCTTGTTCTACAGAGTTGTCAACGTTGTCCATAGCGGCTGCGACTCCAACGTGTAGCTCCCTTGTCATCAGGCCAACCTTCTCCGACAGCGTCAGAATACCTGCATGCGACTTCATTCCTGACAGTTGCGACTTCTCCTCAGCCATGGCCAAATATTGCTTCGAGCTCTCCAGGATGTTGCCGAGAACGATGCACGCTGCTGTACGTACAGTGGGTATAGGATCCGATCCCATTAAACTCAGCAATGAAGGCGTCTTGTATGTTGCGAGAGTAGTAAGCGGAGATGTAGAGGTTGTCAAGAACTTTGGCCAGTGAGGTTGCAGCTGCTTTGGGACAGCTCTTGCTACAGCCTGCAGGCAGAGTAGGGCGTTGAGACGGACCTTTCCATCATGTTGCATCCTTTGCGCTTGGTGGGCTCCTGACTCTGAGTCCGAGTATTCTGAATCGGAAGATTGTATGCTGCGACGAGCTGACAAAGCTGGATCGCCATATGTGTCTGCAAGTTGTGAGGAGCCGCCCAGAACTCCTGTAGAGATTGAAACAGGAGTAGAACTTGTTGGAATGGCGTATGAGGAGCGCTTGATGACTCCAACGCTAAATGCATTTGATGAAGGCGTCGCTGCAAGCTGTCCAGTTGTGTTGTCGGATGTGAAAAACATGAATCGACAAATGACATCGACGAGTGGCGGCATAGAACGCACCGAAAGTGTCTTGTCTTCCTGTAGCAAAAAGTGGAGCGCTCGAAGCGCAGAGCTAATAAGCTGCGAACAAGTCTGGTGTTAGATCAACATTTTAACAAAGCCAATTCTGGGGAGTATGGAAGGAAAGCTTAAGCATTTGTCTGTTGGTGAGTTACCTTGCGTTCTGAGGCGCGATCTTTACGTCGTACGGTACTCGAGAGGCTGGCCAATGTGCCCACCTCGTAGTATGATGTTGTCATCAAATTCGATAAGAGGAGATCGTAGATCCGGTCGTGGTATGTCGAATATAATGATCCCGTCTTGTGCACCAAGTTCGCCAAACAGTTCAAAGCCATACGTCGCAGCTCTGACTGCTCCTGTCGTCTCGGACTTGAACAAGTTCCGAGTAGAATGTCAATAAGATCTAAGAGTGCCTATAATACAAAAGGAAATTACAATCAGTATCGCCACAGCACGCCGATTTTGATTTTGCATAGCAGCGCGTGGTTGAGTCGCGATTTGGGAACTTACGTCTTTGACCAGTGCACCATTCTCGAATAATACTGTGCTCAATGCTCGAAGGATATCCACTTGGCTGCGTTGAATAATCTCTGCCTGAGTACTAACTGAATTAGAGGCACTAAGAGTCGAATTGGAGGTATCGTTGCCTTGCGGATCAAATGACTTGAATGCCTTTATGAAATAAACGCACAACGCTTTGACCAAGTTGGAATTTGAGGAACTAGCAGGAGACAACTACTACGAAATGGTTGGTTAATAACCTTCTCAATATATTCCCTATCTTTCATTTGATCCGAAGCGGGACTCACCTTGACCAGCTCATTGTTGAAGAGAGTAAAGACGACTTTGGACATAAGTTCGACATCATCCTGTGTATTGATCGACATTTCTATGCAGGCAAGGGCCAGCTTCTCTTGGGCAGACTACACAAGTGAAGAACAGTTGGTCAGAACGATATATCGATGGAAGCATGATTATACCATAGTATGTAACCAAGTCTCTCCCTTGTACCTTGGAGAACTCCTGTGACTCTGTAGCATCTTTTGCTGCGTCAGCTCGCCCTCCTTTTGCTCGGTTGAGAATCTTGACAAGGTCCTCTCGAAGCTCCTGCCTGCGCTGAGACGATAAGCAGTCACCGGCGACTGGGGCTACAGACCCCTTCTGTCTTGGACCTGGCGCCCGCGCTTGAGTATCTTCGCCATCTGTCCTCCGCACCTGTCCCGATCCCCTGTGGTGTCTGTAGTGGCGTTGTCGCGAAGCATTAGCCATGGTTTAGAAATGACAAATGACGGGAGTGACGGAAGTGACTGAGGTGCAAGAAAAGAAAAAGAGAGATCACTTGAGTTTGGGCGAACAAACAGTTGACTGGTGCTTCGAACCCAGCGTTGTACCCACAAGCCACTCTAGCGACTTTTTACACCATGCAGACTCTGGGAGAGGAAGGACGACCTCTGACCTCTAATGTACTCGCCCAGCCGCCCGACCTCGACAAGTCCAAGCACGCCCTCCTCAGGGAGATCCCACACAGGACCAGCCGCTTCTCACCATCAAACCTTGCATAATTCAACCCATTCTCACCACCACCACCAACAACAACAACAATCAGCCATGCCAGGAGAACTTCGCCAGACGCACCATCTTTCGCTGGAACAATTGCAGCAACAACCTCCTCCTCCACCTCCACCAGTGCCGCCACTCCAAACTTTGCCTGTACTAAACTCTATTAACCGCGTGTCAAGGACATACTACAGCAAGCATGACCAAGGAATCGTTTACATGGCGAGGACACCTGGTATCAACCTTCACCGACAGACTGATATGCGAAGGGAATCTTGCGAGATCATTGCCGCCATCGGGAAACGCATTGGATTGTAAGGCAATTTTGCTTCTCAGCTGCTTGTTTTATTTGTCGCCAGCATGAAGAATGATACCAGGATTCATGCGCTGATTCGTCTTTGCTTTCTCTGCATAGCCCTCAACACACCATCAGCACGGCTCAGCTGCTACTACATCGGTTTTTTATGTTCAACTCGGTACAAGACACAGGAAATGAGGTACTGGAGCTGGAAAGAACTCATACATTACTTGTCGCAGTCGCGGACAGAATGCATGATATCGGAATATTTTGATAATAACAAGTTGACTTTTTTGATCTAGGTGGTTATGGCGTGTCTGTTTGTATCATCCAAGGTCGAAGATACGATCAAGAAGCTCAAGGATATCATGATCGCCACATACATTTTTCGACATCCCAATGCGACAGACTGGGATACTGAAAGCAAGGTAGGACAGCAGCAAGTTTCGTTGCTCAATCAGGATGTATTTTCAATGCAGGTGAGGAACTTCGAGTGTCCTTATATCCCATATTGGCACCCTTCAATCCACTTTGCTCTGTTTAGGAGGGAGAAGAGCAACGGAAACGGGTCCTCTTGTACGAGAAAATGGTTCTGGAGTCTATTTGCTTTGACTTTAGGATTATCCACCCCTACAGCTACATCATCAAATTTGTCAAGATCATGCAAGGTAACAGACGACTCGATGTGGATCATTCGCGACAGCCACTGTAAACGACACTGATGGCGGAATAACCGTTGCTTTTGTGCATACTCTGTTCTTTGTTAGGCTCGAAGCAACTGGCACGTCAGGCATGGGACATTGCTCGGGATAGGTGAGTGACGGTTCTACTAAAACTCGTGTACCTTGTGTCATAAACTCTCTTCAGTGTTCTCTGTGGAGCATATTTGACTGACACAGAATTGCTGTCTATAGTTACAAGATAGGAGTATGTCTTGAATACCCACCCCACACGATTGCAGCAGGATCGATTTATCTCGCATCAAAGCTCCTTAGTGAATCATTTCCTGATCTTATCAAAGGGAAGCCGTGGATGAAGGCTTTTCGGACGCGGTCAATAGATGTTGAAGGTAACAAACTGCACGAACTGCCGTTGCTAAGATGGTGCACGTCTGGATCGTATGTACATGTCAATCTCACACTAGTTCCACTCCACTTGAAAATATACGTCCCCCAGACTTTAGCCATCAGATGCTGGACTTGCTTTCAATAGGACGGTCGGATGAACAGAGACAGTTTTACGACAAGATCCACATCACATTGCATGACGCCAGACAGTTGGACATACAACATCAGCAACCACCACTTAAAAAGGCTCGGACAGAACACTCAAGAACCATTGGAGTTCATGCTGGTACGATTTCCATTTCTTTTCTGATAAATGTTGTCGCAGGTTGATGGGAACACTATTTGCCACGTTCTAATATGCCTTTTTTTTTTTTTTCCTTCTTTCTTTCTTTTTTGCGTTTTCTGTTGTTCTGTTACTTTAGAATTGGAGCGGATACAGGATGGAGGTGCTTCGAATCCGACTGTCCGGTACAGTCAATCATAGACAGCTCCTAATAAAGGCCTCATCGAAGCAAAGTAAAATGAAAAGAGGAGAGAAGCAGAGAACATACGAAACTACGCACGGTGCATTTTTGCGCCTGGCTTACTGTTGGACTTCTCGAGTCAGATTTATTTGCCCGCGATGGTCAACGGGAAAAATCTATCTCCTTTTATTATCTCGTCCTGTTGTTGATATTGTGCTTGTGGCGACTGGCGTTCCTTTGGCTTTTTAACCTTGGTTCGTATTCACAAGCACAGTTGCAGGACGAGAGGAGACGGCAGTTGTGCGGAGAGTTTACAGAGGCAGCGGTCCCCCGACAGACAGCCGTACTCCCCTTGGAATAGCTCATGATCTAATACGCTGCTGTCGTGAAAAGATGGTCCGGGAGAAGAAGGGAAGCACGATCCTGGGGCTACGTATGTCGGGCGGTCGATCCGAAGGCAGACCAACCCCTCCAACCGAGGAGTAGAATGTCAGGGCTGTATGCTGTACCATGTAGTAGCACCAGTAGAGGTAGCGTGTGCGTGTGAGTTCAGATTTGATGTACCCACACTGTGTAGTGTGCAGATGCAAGAGTGACATGACTGAAAAAAGTTTGCCTGCCTTTCTTCTTTCCCCCTTTTGTGTCTTTTTTTTTTCCCCTTTTTTCGTCCCTTTTCCTTCGCCTTCTCCTCTTCTCTTCTTCTCCTTCCCTTCTCTTTACTCTTTCCTCTTCGCGCTAATAACCCATCCTCCCCCTCGTCACCCATCCTTCCTTCCTTTCCTCCTCCCTTGTCTGTGTCTTCTCCCGGCCAACAGCGCACATACACATACTTTCACTCACTCACATACTCACATACTCACATATTAACACCCATTACCACCACCATCCATAACATCATCCTGTCTCTTCTTCGTCTCTGCATTCTACTTTTGTACTTTGTTCCTCCTTGTGTTTCGTCTTTTTTTTTTTTGCTTTGTTGTCTTCTCACACTCCCCCCAAGCATACCATATCACTACTCTTAATCTCTCGGTACACTCCCTTCTTTCAAACCATGGCCTACTACGACCCTCTCGCTTTCCAACAACAACAGCAACAACAGCTGCAACCACAATTTGGCTTCGGTGGCGATATGCGCTCCCCTTCTTCCCTTTGGTGAGTACTTGCGCAACATATACTGCAGTGCCATACAAAGGGCATGCGAAACGCACCACCAAAAACCATCCACGTCCTTCTTTGCCTCTTCATCCCCTGTTATCATAACTCTGCTGACATATGCTTTGCTCCTCCTTGTTACTATTATTGTTGTTTGTGTTAGGATGGGCGAGCTTGAGCCTTGGATGGACGAAAACTGGATTCGCGGCGCATGGTACAGCGCGGGTGAACAGGTCTCCGTCAAGATGATTCGCGACAAGTTCACAGGGTATGTTCGAATGCGAAACCACACCAGCACTCCCATCTTGCACTACACATCGCTACCTCAACTTTAACTAAGGCTTCTTCGACGCGGTAACATGGGATGTCTTTATGAAACCCTCTCTCTCTGTCTTACTTTCTTTTCTCTTGTTCTCTTTGACTGCCCCGCCGAATATAGAGTGAGCGCTGGTTACTGCTTTGTTGAACTCTCGAGTCCCGCGGCCGCTGCCAAGGCCATCAACACCCTCAACGGAGTTTTGATCCCAGGCACCAACAAGATCTTCAAGCTCAACTGGGCATCGGGCGCCATGCCGTAAGTGGCTCTATGTCAATCTCTTGCTGATATGGGAAGTAAATGTATTCCAAGGACGTTGCCGTTAATTGTTTTCATCTTTCTTTGGACCGTTGTCAAATCAACCATATAGTGGCGCAGGAGGCGCTCAGGAATACTCTGTGTTTGTTGGGGATCTTTCACCCGAAGTGACCGAATACATGCTCGTGGTATGTATCATTGCCGCCAAATGCCATGCATTGTGTGAGGATGTCGCAACTAAAACTGAAAAAAAAAAAAAAAAAAAAAAAAAAAAAAAGCAAGCTGCGGAGTTGAAGAAGTGGTCTACAATCGAGACAGCACTAGATTGATTGTTTTTGGCGTTAACACATACGTTGATCTCTCGTCTAGGCTACGTTCCAAGAACGATACATGTCATGCAGATCGGCAAAGATCATGACTGACCCTGCCACGGGGCTCTCACGAGGTAAGAAGAACGAAGAAAAAAAAACGTCGGAGAGCTTCCTTGAAAACCTGTTCTTGCCATTGCTCCTGCAGCACTATGCTAACATTTGCTCATCTCCGCTTCAATATAGGTTACGGCTTTGTTCGATTTGGTGATGAGAGCGAGCAGCTACGCGCCCTCCACGAGATGCAGGGTGTATACTGTGGCAGTCGCCCCATCAGAATTTCGATGGCTACTCCAAAGAACAAGTTGCCTGCAGGCGGAATGGGAGGCGCTGGCTCAATCGGCATGGGAGGAGGCATGGGCATGGCCCCAGCTGGTTATGGATACCTGCCCCCAGCCCAGCCCACAAGCCCTCAGCACACTTTGAACCAGTTCACCGATCCCAACAACACAACCGTCTTTGTCGGAGGCCTCTCGGGAGTCAACCATGAGGATGAGCTCAGAAGCGTCTTTGCGGCTTTTGGCGAGATTACTTATGTCAAGATCCCTCCAGGAAAGGGCTGTGGCTTTGTCCAGTTTGTTCACCGCCAGAGCGCCGAGATGGCCATCAACCAGTTGAATGGCTACCAGATCGGTATGACACAGTGAGAGCTGAATACAGATTGTATTTCACATGACGTTGCAGGTTTGGAAACGATGGATTCCCTGATGTGTTTTCGTGTTATTCTTCATACACTTTTAGGCAGCTCCCGCGTCCGTCTCTCGTGGGGACGCGCTCAGAATGAACCCAAGCCCATGTCACCTCTCAACTCTTCCATGATGGGTGCCTCGGGATTCCGGTAAGGGCACCGAGCATGCAGTTGTGTTCTTATTAAAAGTCCACTAACTACTGGTTGCTTCAAGCACTGTACTTGTCACTTATGAATACTTTTTAACTTTTCATACTCTAGTGGTCAAAACAACTTTGGATTAGGACAAAACAGACACTCTGCACCTTATGGCTCGTATCCTGGACTTATGGCGGGATCCATGCCCGGAATGATGCAAACCCAGTCGCCAAGGGACCCCTTGGAGCGGATGCCCGTTGAGCACCAAAACCGCGCCTACATGGAGCGAAAAGAGGCTGTTATGGACCAATTGGACGGCGGCGCTAGCTGGAGAGGATCCGGAGCCATCTACGCCTAAACGAGATATCGCCATGGCGGACGAAACTCTCTTGGGTTCTCAGAACAGCGCAATCCTTCAAACTCTATGAGCAGGTCTTTTTGTTTTTCTTCACTCTTCGTTACTGTACTTCATTTTCGTTGCATTTCTCTTCTGTTTTTTGTCTGGTTGCTCTTTCCATCTATTTTTTTATCTGTTTGCACCCTGTTTCTTTAGGCTGTTTTTCTATGTTCATTTGATCCATTACCACGACCCAAAAGCTATGTCCCATTACCCTCATTTTTTCTGTCTTTCACTTTTCTTTTTCTTGTATTGTTCCCTCGCAGTTGAAGTTTATTTTGCTCCCTTCCTTTTGTTCTTCTGCATCATTGTTTTTGATATTTATCCCTTCTCTAATGCTCTTTCGCTTCCCTGCTCAAAGTTCTGCCTGCTGCCCTAAAAAGAATTTTAATATCGCCCTGCTTCTCGCCAATTCGCACTTGATACCTTCAGCACACCCGTTCTTTTCTTCTTTCCTTTTCTTTCGTACTCTCCTTTTCTTCAGACACGATTCTTGCACGCAGTTGCTCAACCAACATTGGCTCAACCAACATTGCACGAATAAATTCCACGTGATCATTTTCGCTGTGACTACCTCGCCCAAAGTGGCTTGCCACACAAACAACTTTGTCAAAAAAAGAAAAGAAAAAAAAAAGGGACTGCCATATTGAGTAGAAGGCGCAGAGAGTGCAGAAAAAAGAAGACCCACGCTTGTCCATTGTGTCGAAATCACCCATTCCATCCTTGCACACACACCATGTCCCCCAAGACCAAGAACATCGAGGAAGCCCAGAGGAGCGGTGACTTTGCTATCAAGCCCGAGGCTGATACCCCTACCCTCAACACCGCCGACTGGCCCTTGTTGTTGAAGGTGCGATACACACACTGTTTTCCTTTTGCGCCATCGACCGCTGTTCTGCCTGCCTGCCTGCCTGAACGTATCGCTAACCCAGTCCTTGTCTTTATACCTCTTACTATGTCGCCTCTGGATATCCGATCACCCCTTCCAACAACCAACTACAACCACCACCCTCACGCCTACCCAAACAACAACATACATATTAACGTCAACAACACAACCACAACACAACACAACACAACATGACAGAACTACGACAAGCTCAACGTCCGCACTGGTCACTACACCCCCATCCCCAGCGGATGTTCGCCCTTGAGACGTGAGCTCGCCGAATACGTCAGGTAATACTTCACCCAGGGCCAGCACGGGGGCTACCATTAATCAGCAGCAGCTACAATTGACGATGCAACAGTCGACTGCAGCCGATTGTCATGTATATTCGACTCGAAAGACAGCGTTGCATTAATTTATTTCGGACTCTCACTGATCATGGATCGTGGATCGTGAGAGTAACTGTCCAGGGGATCGACGGCAAGCACAACGGCACAAATGCCAATTGACAACCAGAACCACGCCATGCTAACCTTCCCCCCCCCCCCCCCCCCCTATCTATCATGTCATACAAAATAGATACGGTGTCATCAACTTGGACAAGCCCGCCAACCCCTCGTCCCACGAGGTCGTCGCCTGGGTCCGCCGTATTCTCCGTGTCGAGAAGACTGGTCACAGTGGAACTCTTGATCCCAAGGTCACTGGATGCTTGATTGTCTGCATTGACCGTGCCACTCGCTTGGTCAAGTCGCAACAGGGAGCCGGTAAGGAGTACGTCTGCGTCCTCCGCCTCCACGATGCCATTGAGTCCGAAAAGAAGCTCGCTCAGACGCTTGAGACCTTGACCGGTGCTCTTTTCCAGCGCCCCCCTCTGATCTCTGCCGTCAAGCGCCAGCTCCGTATCCGTACAATCCACGAGTCCAAGTTGATCGAGTTTGACAACGACCGCCACTTGGCTGTCTTCTGGGTTGCCTGCGAGGCTGGTACTTATATGCGTACGATGTGCGTCCACATGGGTCTGTTGCTCGGCGTTGGAGGACACATGCAGGAGCTCCGTCGTGTCCGCTCGGGACACATGGGCGAGGAGGACGATATTGTGACGATGCACGATGTTTTGGATGCTCAGTGGATGTACGACAACACCAAGGATGAGTCGTACCTCCGCAAGGTTGTCCGCCCTCTCGAGACCTTGTTGACCACCTACAAGCGCGTTGTTGTCAAGGACAGCGCCGTCAATGCCATCTGCTACGGAGCCAAGTTGATGATCCCCGGTCTCCTCCGCTACGAGTCTGGCATTGAGGTCAACGAGGAGGTTGTGTTAATGACCACCAAGGGAGAGGCTATTGCTCTTGGAATTGCCCAGATGACCACTGCTGTCATGGCCACCTGCGACCACGGCGTTGTTGCCAAGATCAAGCGTGTCATCATGGAGCGTGACACCTACCCCCGCCGCTGGGGATTGGGACCCAAGGCCCAGGAGAAGAAGAAGTTGATCAAGGATGGCAAGCTCGACAAGTTTGGACGCACCACCGAGGAGACCCCCGAGGGCTGGAAGAAGGGCTATGTCGACTACAACCGCGAGGATCCTGCCGCTCCCGTTGCTGCTGCTCCTGTCGTTGCTGCCACTCCCGTCCCCGCTGCCGTCAAGGAGGAGGAGAAGAAGCGCAAGGCTCCCGAGTCCTCGGACGAGTCTGACTCTGGCAAGAAGAAGGAGAAGAAGGACAAGAAGATCAAGAAGGAGAAGAAGGACAAGAAGGACAAAAAGGAGAAGAAGGAGAAGAAGAGCAAGAAGGCCGACTCCGATTCCGAATAAGCGTCTTAATCTTTTTTTTTCTACTCTTGTATTCTACCGACCCCCTTTTTCTTACTCAATCGTCACCTACTTTTCATCGCTTTTTTTTCGCTCTCTTATTCTAAGGCGTCCTGTTGCACCTACATTTTTTGTTATTCTATCTTTTTCCGCATCGCACTTGCAATAAACCCTTTCAATCTTGGAAAAAAAGCTCCTCGTCATTTTTTTTGCTTGCCTTCTAACATTAAAAAAGGCGAAGTAAGACGCGTAAAATGATAAGGTAAAAGAATATCTTACCGCTCCAGCATCTTCATTACGCTTAAAAAAAAAAAAATGAAGAAAGACATACCGACGGCATTTTCTACTTCCCATTGGGCATATATATTCGTTGCCCACCCCTTTTTGGCTCCTTATTTATTGCCCATAGTAAGGTCTATTCGTTGCCCACAATTTTGCTCTAGTCTGGTGCCCGCCCCAAAATCTTAAACGTTGCCCACGACTCTGCCGCTATATGTTGCCCTATCTTCCTTCCCCCACCTGCGCTGCGGCATCATCTATCTGTAGAGAATTGATCTCTTGCTGCTTGTGTCATGCATGTGTGTCAGGGACCTCATAGGTATACAGCTTGATACATGAGGCAACCATGTCAGTAATGGTTCAGGTGGGAGAAAGAGAACGAGAAAGGGAACAAAGAAAATACGCGGCTCATGAGGATGCAGCTCAATGCATGGGGCAACTATGTCAAGGGCAACAAATAATTTTGTGGGGTGGGCAACAGATTGACGCTTTTTTGGCAACGTTTAAGAGTATTCAATTTCCGATGGCAACTGAGGGGAGGGAGCAACGAATAGACTTTAACTATGGGCAACATATAAGGAGCCAAAAAAGGATGGGCAACAAATAGAGGAAGAAAATATTCTGACTATAATGTCAGCTTAATTATTTTGACACTATAGTTAGATTAGCCAGATATTCCAAACACGTCAGATTAACCAGATATTCTGACGAAATAATTTTGGTAACATGTCAGAATATCTTTTTTATAGTCAAATTAACTGCTGTGTTCATGTACAACAAACTCCCTTTCAATTTGTTTTTATTTATGAAGGTCGAAATGCTCGCGAAAAAATCTACTTAAAGAGGTAAAACGAAACATCCTATTCAGAGTTGCAAAACGAAATGGCCTTGAAAAAACTACTAGAAGAGGAAAAATGAAACGTCCTATTCAGAGTTGCGAAATGAAATGGCGAAACGAAACGGATACCCAGGACCAATCGAACTCTTGGACAAAAAAGGCACTTGAACTCACTTGACACTCTCTAAGGATTCACCCACCCTTAGACTCGACATTTGATGTGCTGAAATGGATGGTGTTTATTTCCCTTCATATGAGTATTACATGTCAAAATATCCAGATAATCAGACATTGATGGCATGTCAGAACAACTTTCCTTGAAAATGATAATTTGACAGCACATCTCTCTCTAAGGTTAAAAAAATTTGGCGTTTTCTGCTTAGGGACTAACTCGGAAATGTAACGGTCAACTCGGGAATTGAACCCAGACACCTACTCTGCACGGGATATCTGTAATATTTTGTTTTAGTTAAGGGTAACAGTAATCACCATTTCACCATTTCAGCCTTTTTTTTTGTCTTCCGTTGAGGCTGTGAGGAGTCTTCCGTTACAGCCATGAAGAGCAGCGGCAATTGTTGCATAGAGCCATGTTGTAGACCGGATTACGATTGATGGATGGCGCTTGAAAGGGTTTGGTATGCAGTCTCTTTTCACTCTCAAATACCTCCCTTAGGCTTTTTATTACTATGGAAAAAAAATTGCGTACAAAAAAAATCTAGACGCGCTGGCTGTGTAAGTGCTTATTTTTCATTCGTTTTCATATTTTGATGATCGTGTCAGAGCATAAACGACTGGCCGGTTTTTTTTTTTTTTTTTTTTTTTTTTCATCCGTGTGCACAGGCTACACATCGGCCTATTTTTTTCTTTCTTTTCTTTCTTTCTTTCTTTCTTTCTTTCTTTTTTTTGATTTCTTTTCTTTTTCTTCTTCACTTTCTTTCCCGTTCTTCAATGTTTATACTTTTTTCTTTTTCTTCTGGGTGCTCTATCACACAATGGTGTCGTGGATTGAAGTCGGATGTCGGGAGCGAATTATCAGGGTTTAGTCCGATGAGCAAAATGGTATGGAAGGGTTGCGGATGGGAGTGGGAAGGAAATGATAGTGAAAGGTGTATATCGAGAAGAATCTGTAACGAACTACATCTACTGTCTTTCATAATAAATGAGAATAGTAGCGTCGGTGGCTAGCACCGACGCCACTATTCTTCCTTTGACGCGTCAGTCTGTGTTGTCTGCGACAAAAGGCTTCTTTTTTCTTTTCTTTTTGTTTCTTTTTTGTACTTGGAGCTCACACTTTCCTGTTGCGAGTACACTGGCCATACATTGAGTTCTTTTTTCTTTTCTTTTCTTTTCGCTTCTTTTTCGTTCCTTGACTAACTTTTTTTTTCTTTCATCCGAGTATAATGCCACATAATAGGTTTATTTTCCTCTTCTTTTTTGCTCTTGGTGTGTATGTCCGACTACAAGCACCAAATTGTTTTTCTTCCCTTTCTAAACGTGAGTCAAGATGGAAATAACATTAAAGTGCACTGGCCACGATTCTTGAGAGTGGAACATATCTGTAGGCTTGGCTCCACTTCCCTCGAGAAGCGAGCATGAGGCAAGCCTCATGCCCTTCTCCTGGGGGGTGGAGTCGAGCCTAACGTAACTGTAGAAAAATGCACCACAAAAAAAAACGAAAGGGAAAAAATGAGGAAAAGAATGAGAAAATGAATAGTCTCCCTTTCGGCTCACTTTACATAGACAGGGATCGAAACCTCCTTCGCGCAGCGAAGGTCCTCACAAAGTGAGATCTATTGGACCAATTAAGCAAGTGAACAACAGACGCGGCCGTAAAATCCCAAAAAGGAGCCTTACTCTCCTTTCGTCTTACAGTGTACCAAGCTACTTACAACAAAAAAAAAAAAAAAAAAAGCGCCGAGCTTTTACAATGCTATCGTAGCCTGTTCGAATCTCATAATGTGGTCGTAGCCTGCTCAAACCTGGACGATCAAAGGGGAAGTTGCATGCCCTGGCGCCATGAAAACACTTGACCCTCTTACGGAATAAGATAATATGACATTAGATGTCAGAATAATTAATCTGACAGTAATGTCAGAATAATATTTTATGAGATAATCTGACTTCAGTCATATTTTTTTCATCTGATGTCAGAATAACTAATCTGACATTGATGTCAAAATAGCGTTTTTCTAGCTAATCTGACATGTGCTGTCAAATTATCATTTTCAAGAAAAGTTATTCTGACATGCCATCAATGTCTGATTATCTGGATATTTTGACATGTAATACTCATATGAAGGGAAATAAACACCATCCATTTCAGCACATCAAATGTCGAGTCTAAGGGTGGGTGGATCCTTGGAGAGTGTCAAGTGAGTTCAAGTGCCTATTTTTGTCCAAGAGTTTGATTGGCCCTGGGTATCCGTTTCGTTTCGCCATTTCATTTCGCAACTCTGAATAGGACGTTTCATTTTTCCTCTTCTAGTAGTTTTTTCAAGGCCATTTTGTTTCGCAACTTTGAATAGGAGGTTTTCGTTTTACCTCTTTAGTAGAATTTTTCACGGCCATTTCGACCTTCATAAATAAAAACGAAGTGAAAGTGCGTTTATTGTATGTGGGCGCAGGAGTTAATCTGACTGTAAAAAAAGATATTCTGACATGTTACCAAAATTATAATGTCAGAATAACTTTTTACGGGCTGATAATCTGACATGCTGTTAGAATATCTGGATATTCTAGCTATAGTGTCAGAGTAACTAAACTTACATTATAGTCAAAATATCTTCTTCCCCCTCTTACACATATCACTCACCGGTGCCTTGGGATCTTTTAGGGTTTTTTTTAGGGTTTTTTAATAGGGTTAATCTATTCGACAACCCGGGTTGCTCATTTTATTTGACAACCCTTTCCTTATTAGGAAAGTTTCATTGCTTATTTGACAACCCCCCTACCCACTCTCATTTTTCAACCCGGGTTGCCATATAACAGGAGGCTATGTGGTATATGACGAATGAGTGTGTCTGCTGTGGATACTGTGATAGCAGCGAGGACTGTTATCTTACTTTGCCTCCAGTCTTCCCAACAACCACGCCTTCTAGACACTAGTAACACCTCCTTCTCTTTTTGTAAATAAACAGTATCCGTTCTTAAGCTTTTCTCCCGTTCCTAATATATTCTTGTCTTTACCCTCATCCTTGTCTCCTTCTATTCTCCTGTTCATAACCCCGTGCTCTGCTCTAGTTACAGATAGCCTAAAGGAATCGCTCCCCTTTTTTCGTTATTATTATTCAAGTCATGGAGAACACTAACTTGGTCACAGAGGCATAAAAGCTATCGAAGCTTCGCACTTCATTTAACACTCACAAAAGAAAATTGCCAAAAAAAAAACAAACAAAAGTTATACGGGAAGCCGCACCTATTGTAATTGCAGCAGAGCAAGGGGGTGTGGACAAGGGAATAGAAGGAGACAAGATTGTGGGGGTAAGGGCTTAAGAAACAAAAGTAGGGAGTAAGGCATATGCGTGTCAAGACAGAGAAAGGGGCTATTTATTGTACAGGGGAACTGGGGTATGTATGTATGCTAAGCTACAGGGTGATGGCTGCGTGGTTAAGGGCAAGGTGGTTAGATGAAGCGGCGGTTCAATCGTTATGCTAGAATTACTATCGTCTTGGAATGTGAATGTATAAATGTCGTGTCTTTTGTTTAATTTAAGTGTAACTAGGGGTCATACTGGGAGCGATGTTTTCTCGCATTGTGACCTTCTCCATTGCATACTCCACACTTTGTCGAGTGCTTCTTGACCTCGGTTACACTCCTTATCCGCGACGTCTTGGGTCTGCCTTTCGTCTTTACGTGAGCTGGATCCTTCATTCCTTCAACCCCTCTCCCTTCCACAATGACTTGATCGAGACTCTCCTTGACCATCTCGAACACCTCCGGATTTGAGTCTACCACCTTAATAATATCCTTCATCAGACCCGATATCTCCCCATAGCGGCGCTTTTTTGAAAGCTGACTTTGATCACCACGCGAGAGGGAGGGCGCCAATGGAAACATCTTTCGAATATCGACCATGTACGTGGCAGTAGGATTGACATTTACGTCCTCCGAGCCCACATATGCCTTTTGCGTCTTGGTGCGCAGGAAAGGCCCCATCGACTCTTCAAGATCAATTGAATCCTGTAGCTCTTCCTTGAACCACCGTTTGGGAATTAGCTTGAGATGATACTTGCATCGGCTATCGACTTGCATGAGGTGGAAAAAGTGCCGACACACAATTCCATTGTTTTGGAGCAGAAGACAAGTACAAAGGTACGAGTCGTCTTTCAGCAGTATGACATGCTGTCGTGACTTTCGAGCAACGTCTAGGCGGTATGTCACATCAAACACGCACTTTATCCGATCACAAGTAGCAGCTGTAATCAAGGACTCGAGCGAGGTTTTCACACGGTCATCCCGGGATGCCTTCTCAATCTACAGACAAAGGCAGGAGCAGTCATTAGCGCCTTGTTCTATCGTTTGTTTTTTTTTCGGCCCGGCAACTTTCAAGTCTTTTTTTTTTTTTTTGATAAGCTTACCTCTTCATAATCGCTTGCCTCGTTTAATTGCTCCCCACTGAGCTTGGTTTTCAAGCGTTCTTCCTTGGATGCCTTCTCAAACTACAGACGAAGACAAGAGCAATCGTTAGCGCTTTGTCCTCTTTTCTTGTTCTTTTTTTTTTCTGCTTTAGCATTTTTCATCATCTAGCAATTTTTTTTTATGCTTACCTCTTCATCATCGCGTGCCTCGTTTGACTGCTCTTCATTGTCTTCGGCAGCTCTTTCGACCTTGGTAGCTTGGTGCAGATCGGATTGATAATAGATGGACCGCATCATCTCCATCATCATCTGGCCTTTTGCTGCAATACCAAGAAAACGACTGTTCACATCAATAATATCAGCAAACATGTTCTTGGCGAATTGAGTCAGTGAAGGATCGGCTGTCATATCCATCTTGTAGTGGAGATACCTCGACGTCCTGGCCTCATCCGATAACATCGTTTCAGTAGACTCGAAGAGGACTGGAAGAGAGGTCTTGCTGTTAACGGCTCGCTTGATGATCGCGTTTACACCCTCCACCCTTTGTGTTGCCTGCATTCCAGCGGTAAATCTTGTACCAACCCACGGCCAGGCCCAGTGTTCGCGACGCTCAAAGATCCTCTCCAAGTAAGCCTCAACGCCTGGTTTGCCAACGCCAAAGACTGCAACGTGCTGCGACCACCTATGCTCGAAATCGATAGCTGTGAGAGCATTTCGTGTTGTCCAAAAGGCGGAAATAAAAGCCTGCCAGCTCTTGCCGAGCGCGCCACGAAGATTCTTGTTTAGATTTTGGTGTCCAAGATGCCAGATGCAGTTCAAGAGAACCGTGTGTCCAATGACGTTGGCGCAGGCAGCTTCCATTGCATGGTCATCATCGACAATAATAGTATGCGGAGCAAGGTTGTCGTTTGCCATCAACAGCTGTCGTAAAATCCATTCATAATCCTCTGTGTACTCTCCGGAAACCAATGAACATCCAACCAGGCGACTTCTTCCATTGTTGTCGACGATAACGAGAGCATTGAGGGGCATACTAAACCGGTTTGTCTTGAAGGTATTATCGCTGAGGACCACATCTCGATAGCGTCGGTAGAGGGATCTTTGAGAAGGACTCATCCAGAATATTCGTTGAAGTCGTCCTTCGGCATCAAGTTCTGTTGCAAAGAACCAGTCCTTGTCCTTGCGCGCCTTGTCTTGTAGAAGCTTGTATAACTCTGCAGCCTCGGAGCCATCAGAGCACACGTTGTTCCTCTCCTTTTGGATGGCGTTAGTGACTGTACGAAGATCGAACACTTTGTCAGGCCAGTCTTGGTTCAGCAAGTAGATTATTTGCTTCGCGTTGAATCTGCCTGCCAGAAAAGAAATCTGCTCCAGCATCTTGTCGGTAAGCCGTCTGTCGCGTCGGTTGAACTCCAAGGTGCCTTGCTCGAACCCATGACCGCTGTGAGCTGTGACAATGGTAGTGATGTGCCAGTACGGAGATATTACTTTTGGAGATCGAAGAACAATACGGCAAGGGCAGTTGGTGCGCTTGGAAATCTTGTTGCGATGCTTTTCTGGATCCACGTTTTTCCGCGATTCATATTTGCCGCCGTGCAAACAACCGAAAATTACTATTCATAAGCAGAATACATGAGTTAGGCGGAGGTATTCAAGGAGGAGCACTTACAACCAGCAGTTTCAATATTTACCTCGGGGACGTTGGCCATGTTGTTCATCAAGCCTGGACTGCATTCGTCGCAACTGAAATCCTTGTCGATGTGCCCAAGGATGGATTTGATCTTCAAAGTCTTCCAGACTTTCAAATTGTTGGCCGACTTGAGGTATCCACATCGATCCGTTACTCATCTCATCAGGCTTGTCCACCACGCTAGTTTCAGCACCAGCATTGTCCTCAGCAATCTCCCCCTCAGCAATCTCCCCCTCAGCCATCTCCCCCTCAGCCATCTCCATCTCAGCAATCTCCCCCTCAGCAATCTCCCCCTCAGCAATCTCCCCCTCAGCAATCTCCCCCTCAGCAATCCCCCCCTCAGCGATCTCCTCCTCAGCAATCTCCACCTCGGCAATCTCCACCTCGGCAATGTCCTTACCAATCTCCTCACTAACTTTCCCCTCAGCAGCCTTCATTCCTGATATGGCTCTGTGACCAAGTATCACTACCTCTCCTCGGTTCCGACCACTTTTCGTAGCAACATCGCAATGACCTTGACGTTCGATCTACATGTTAATAATGATTGTTAGAGTTGAAAAAAGGTGATTTTTGTGCATAGTAATAAAGTTTAATGTTTTGTAACAATATTTACCTTGCTATAGCCGGTTACCAGCTTAAGAAGCCTTAACCGATGTTGCGCAGACTTCGCATGGGTCCAAATTGCTGTCCTTGGATTCACGCTCCTCTCCACTGCATTAATGGCATTAACAGCGCACGATCCGCTTCCAGGAGGTTGTTGAGGAACGGCAAAGTGTCCAGTGTCGCAGTCCCACCGACCAATGTCAATGCCGCAGCATTTTATCCAATTGCGAACGTTGTCGATGGTCTTGTTAGGAATAGGATACGAGAGAGAATCCCCAAATGAGATCTTGCGCCGCTTAAAATCGACTTCAAGAGCACCCCAGTGACCCGTCATATAAACAACTGCGAATGCCTTTTCGAGTCGTCCACTCTTGACTAGGTCCTCCTTCCATTCCCAATGGATATTTTGACCCCAGGAAATGATCTGAAGGGGAGGAATGAAGAGATATCGATCGTCTGCGCCATATGACATGGAAAAGAGCTCCATGACTGCACGCACAATCTCATCGTCAATGTAAATCTCCCTCATGAGGTCAAAGGTGCTTGAAATGGCTAGCGGCGCGCCAGACGTTGGCTGGAATTTCCACGCCATGATGCCCGGGGTAGTGTACAAAAGGGTACGGAACCAATCGACGAATTCATGGTCGGAATTTACATCGATCCAACTCAGTATCTCCCTGGCCTTGACGATGAAAATGTTCGTGTCCACCGCACCCAGTAGGATCTTGACAGCTGCAGATGTAAAGTTACCTATGCCTTTGATACGAATTCCCCAAGCCCCTTTGGCTCCGACTATCAAAAAAGAATTGATGAAAGATTAACACACCGGGCTGTCGAATAGGCTAGCCCAAAAAAAAAAAAAAAAAAAAAAAAAAAGGATGCAAAGGCAAATGGAAAAGAGTGTTATGCGCTTCATACATAACATGGAGTTGGCCTTCAAAGCAATGTCCCTTGATGGAATAGTCTTGAGGGCTGCGAGTCTGGCCTCATATATCCTCTCCTTGGGTGGCGGGGGCTCATAGATGACCTCGACGTCGGCATTCGTTTTGATATTCGGCAAGGGAATTCCCAGCAACATTCGGCCAGTCTGCAAGCTTTGCCAGTATGTACTGTACATAACCCTTGACTCTGGTGATTTTGGAGAACAGTCCTCGACAGGAATAGGCTCAGTGCTTGACATTCTAGCTTTACAATCAGCTCAATATCAACTATTAACAACCGCATGTTGCTCAAGTGCGACAAGACTGGATATAAGTTAACACTAACCGGTAACTGCGCGAAAAAGGGACCAGCAGAGGATGGGCCAGAAGTGTAACAAGGAAGATCGATGGTTTTTTCATCCTATCCTCTATCAGCTTTTATAGTTTAATGCTGCTGTGTCAAAAATAGAAGAAAACATCCTTTCTCCTAGTAAAAATTACACATATTGACCATAGATCGAGTAGCTCTTTAGTATCTCACAGGTGACAGAGAGTACTTGTTGTCAAAAGTAAGCTTCTTGCACTGGCATGCTTAAAATTGTAGCGGAACCAAGTTCATGTTGCAAGTCCGCAACACATCAATCCCCAGCTTTATCTTTTGCAGATGTACGTAACTTCCCGACGTGCATTGGCATTTGATCCTCAGACCAAAATAATATGTTAGAAAGCAAGGTGTCTTGTACAGACACTACGGTACCTCAATGGATGGACATGTATGCATGTTCTATGATGCTTCAGTCCGCTTCCAAAGAGAATATCTTTTTTGCGAGGAAGCGAGACGCCTCGCACACTTGCTACGGTACGTCAATGGATGTATGTGCGCCCTGTCGCGTATTATGCTCCATTCCTCTTTCAAAGAGAAAATCTTTTTTGCGAGGAAGCGAGACGCCTCGCGCACTTGCTACGGTACGTCAATGGATGTATGTGCGCCCTGTCGCGTATTATGCTCCATTCCTCTTTCAAAGAGGAAATCTTTTTTGCGAGGAAGCGAGACGCCTCGCGCACTTGCTACGGTACGTCAATGGATGTATGTGCGCCCTGTCGCGTATTATGCTCCATTCCTCTTTCAAAGGGAAAATCTTTTTTGCGAGGAAGCGAGGCGCCTCGCGCACTTGCTGTGATACCTCAATGGATGGATATGATGCTACTCAGTTTGTTTATTATGACCAAGTATCTCTTGCAATAAAGTTCATATTCATAGTCATCGGTTGAATAGTCAACTTTGGATTATGCATTTTGTATCCATGGTTTGTGTATAAAATGAGGCGCATAAATACCCGCAAACAAAACACCTCCGATTCTTCGCACATTCTCCATCTTTTCCCCAGCCCCATCTTTTCCCCAACCCCATCTCACTCTAAACATCCTTCCAGCACCATTTCTTTCGGCATGCCTCGCGGAAACGTTTGTTCGTACTACGATTGTGGTCAAGGTCTTCTTGTCCTTGGTCGACCACTATCCAAGTCTCAAAAGAACCACGTTATAACATATCACACAGATCAACCCATCACGTTCATTTGCAAACATACTGATCAACCAACCACTTTTAATCGACAAATTGCAAAGGGCATGGATTTTGTCTGTTACTGCGGATCGACATTTACCCTTAACTCGTCTCTACAGCGCCACTATCAGCTCTGTATGGTTGCGAAAAACACCGCTCTAAAGGCACTCAAGAAGACGGTGCAAGTCGATATTTCGGTTCCTAGACAACAGGAAGCTGTATCTTTGCGTTCATCCGACTCAAGCGGCGGCGCTTCAAGCGGCGACACCTCAAGCGGCAGCACCTCAAGCGACAGCACCTCAAGCGGCGGCCTCATTGTTTCACGTGCTCCTACATCAATGGCTCCAGCGGCAGAATCTACTACCGGGCAGCTCCTGGAGCAAAAAATGATTGAGCGTCATCAAGTGTTCTTGGAGTCATTCACCGAGCGTACAACAGCCCAGCATGCCAAGTTCATGGCTTCAATGACCGAGAACCATATGACGTTCCTGCAGGCCTTCACCACCGCTCAAGTCCAACAAAGCACCGATCTTCAGAGCGCCCTCGCGGAACAACATCGCAAGGCCTTCGAGCAACAGCGTATTTACCTTGATATCCAGCAGAAAAGGCAAGAAGAGTTGATGTTTGAGCAAAAACTCACTAGAGATACAGTCAAGAACCTTTTATCGACAAAGCGCGAAAGATCGTTCACTTTGGAGGTTGATGAGCAAGCGCTCAAGAGAATTCAAAACGATCCAGTTTACATTGTTCGTCCTCATTAGACAATAAACATATACTCTCTACTATATAACAGCAGTGCAAGAAGGTGTGCACGAGGGAATAGAAGAAGACAAGAGTATGGGGATAAGGGCTTAAGAAACAAGATAGGGAACAAGGCACACGCGTGTGAAGAGAGAGAAAGGGACAAGAAAGGATACTGTTAATGGTACGGGCGAACTAGGGTATTAATGTATGCTTAGTTACATGGTGATGGTGGTGTGGTTGGGGTCAGATGGTTGGGTGCAGAGGTATGGCAGGTGTATCGGGAGTCAGTGGTACAGGTGCATGGTTCAGGCGCATCAAGGGTGTAATTTGGCAACTGGGTTGCCAAATTATTTTGCAAAATGTGACTGCCGGGTTGTCAATTAAGGCGAGCAACCCGGGTTGTCGAATAGATTAACCCTTTTTAATAACTCAGAACCCGTTTCTGAGTTACAAAAATAAAAGAAGAGACGTTCCCGGGGCTTCGCACCGGTACACCTCTAGTCACTACCCTTAATGGACGGGGAGGGATATATTTTATGAACCATGCAGGGGTCGAACCTGCAATCTCTTGATTCGTAGTCAAACGCCTTTCCATTGGGCCAATGGTCCTTTTCGATATCAAGAGCTATTCCTAAGGCTATTTTATTTCTATGTATAAATTATGTCATATGATTCAAGGTTTAATGGATCACGTGCGTAGTAGCTTAATCTCTGCACCAAGTTGGTAAAGCTTCCCCCTCTCAGCGCGAGGGTCGTGGGTTCAGACCTACGAAGATACGCTCAATTAGGATTTGACGGTATTGCGCTAGTCTCCCCTGTCCAGGAGGCCTGAGATGAAATAGTTCTCAGACGCACACAAGTGCATGGACAGAGTGAGTATGCCCACTATATGGCTACGTAACTCTGGTGATGAGCCAGTCGGAATGCCGTGTGGAGCCTGCCAACAACGGCGGACCGCTTAGACCAACCTTTCCAGTGCTCAAGTACATTCTGTCGGGTAACCGGCTTCCTGCACAAGCATACTAAAATGCCTCTGTGCAAAATAAGTACGCGCACCTAGTTAAGACTTAGATTAAAAAAAAAATATCGTGTACTGCACAGATAGGCCATGTCAGAGGCAATTCTAGAAATAAAAAAAAAAAAAAGCTTAATCTCTGCAGGAATTGCGTACGGAAAAAAAAAGTTAATCTTTGTAGGAGTGAAAACGTGGTACACGCGGCGAAGGACCACGCAAAAACGAGAGTGAATAAAAAAAATGAACCAAACTCGGATAAGCTAAACAAAATCAATAAGCTGGTATGTTGTATCCCGCTAGCTCTTGTGGAGAAAGAAGGAAGAAAAAAACAAAAACACGCAGACAACGCCTATCTAGATACCGAGCTTCTCCACTACACCCTGACTAAACCCCCTGACCTTCTGACCCACCTCCGAGCGCCATCCATCGCACTTCTTCGCGTGTGCGTGCATACAGCCAGAATATTCAAGGTTCTGCCGTTTTGTCGGGTTTTAGGAAGATTGTTTTGTTTGTTCAGCGTTGTTAGGTTGCATGGTTTCGGCTGTTGTTTTTTCCAAGCAAATCGTTTATCAGACCTTTTGTTTGTTCGCAATCACGATGGAGCATAGAACATGGGGAAGAGCGTGTGTATATTTTGCATTTTTTTCTTTAATGGTATTGGGGTGCGTAGTGCAAAAATATTAGAAGCTACATGTACAAAGGTTTTTTTTTTGCTTTTGAAGAAAAACAAGGTGGGCGCTAGATAGAAAGGAGATTGGGTAAGGTATGATACAGCTCTCTTTTTCTATCCTCGGTTTCTGATTTGCTTTGTTTACGCTTAAAGTTCCATCTTGCCAGGGAGATCCTTGTTGTCGAGGGCAACAGGCTGGGCACCCTTGACTTCATGCATGGTGGAGGGCGTGGACTGGGAGACAGATTCGACATACTCTGCCCACTCCCTGTCCTCCTGGTCCTTGCTGAGGACCTTGACACCAAAGGAGCCAATACGGATAAACTTGCCAAAGAAACGGGTGCGAGTGAACTCGCCATCGGCCTTGGGCAAGAGACGGTCACGGATATTGGTGCGGACAAACATAATGAAGATGAAGCCAATGGATGCAACTCCGAGAATCCAATACAAGTTCTTGGAGTAGATCCACGAATCGTTGATGGTGTATCCGTTGTTGATCAAATTATTGTAGACGCCGGTGAAGAGAAGACCACCACCGACACCGGCAATAGCCCAGGCGGTGAGAATGATTCCGTGAAGGGCTCCAATGTTGGAAGGTCCGAACATGTCGCAGAGGAAGGCAGGGATGGTTCCGAAACCACCTCCGTAACAGGCAGTCAAGATCCAAATGACGGCCAAGAAGGCAGGGTAGTTCTTGACGGCCATGATGGTGGGGAGCGAGGCAAGAATGACAACCTGGAGGGTCAACATGACAATGTAGCAGTTCTTGCGGCCCAAGAGATCCGAGGCAGTCGAAAAGAAGAGACGACCGGCCAAGTTGAAGCCACCGTTGATGGAGACGATGGTGGTAGCGGTGTTGCCGTCCTTGCCAAAGATATCGGTGACGATGTTCGCGAGACGAGAGAGGAAGACGAGACCGGCAATGGAGTTACCAAAGAACATTAGGTAGATGAGGCGGTACTCGCTCGAGAAGATAGAGTCGATCAAGGCAAGCGAGGCGGCAGGGTTGCGGACGTTGCTGGCGGTCTTGTCGGTGTTAAAGGCCTCGATGTCTCCGTTGGAGGTGACCTTGTTGCGGTACATGTCCATGCCGTTGACCTGGAAGCCGGGAGGGGGAACACGGAAGATCAAGCAGCAGAGGAACATGACGGCAAAGTAGGCGAAACCCAAGGTCATGAAGGTCTTTGTCAGTCCAATGGCGGCGGCGAGAGGGAGAGGGACCTTGGCGAGGGCAATCGAGCCAGCACCAAATCCACAGACGGCAAAACCGGCAGCGACACCGCGACGGTCAGGGAACCACTTTTGAAGAGCAGAGACGGGAGAAATATAGCAAAGACCGAGTCCAGAGCCTCCAATAACACCATATCCAAAGTAGACAAGTCCAATAAGCTAAGAGTGAGCGAGAGGATAAGGATGGGCAAAATAAAAGGCGTTTATCATAGTTGATTATCATGGCTATCAGGAGATGTGGATTGTATTCAATGAGCAAGAGAAAACAATAAAGAAAAAAAGACAAGTGCGCGTTTCATGTATGTACCTTGAAGTGAATACCGATGGTGGCAACCATGTTACCGACCAAGAAGAGAGTAGTTCCGACCAAAGAAGCCTTGCGGGGACCAACACGCTCCAACCAGGGGCCGTTGATGGCAGCAGAGAGACCAAAGAAGCCGACGGCGATGTAGAAGGTGACGGACGCGTTGTGCTTGAGGGCGACCTGCTTGCCCTTTTCGATCTTGAATCCGTAGAGCTCCTTGTCGATGGGGTCGTTGAAGACGGACCAGGCATAGAGGGAACCGCAAATGGCCTGGAAGATAAAGGCGGCGGGGAACATGAGCCAGCGGTTGTAGGGCATGCTCAAGGGACCGACGCCGAGAGTCTTTTCCTTTTCGATTTGAGCATCTGTGCGGTGGAGGGTTGTGTTGTTGTAGTGGTGCGCAATGTATGCGAGGGGGCCACTGGTGGGCACCTTGATAGCCATGCTAGATATGATGTGTTAGTTTCGTGTGAACGGGGTATAAATGTGAATTTGGTTTTGTACAAAGAAAGGACTGAAGAGTGGGGAGTGGGAAGAGGAAGAGAGAGGAGGAAGTAAGAGGGAGGCGAGAAAAGAGGAGAGAGGGTTGAGGGTGAGGAGAAGAAGAAAAAAAGGAAAGAGAAAAAAAATGGGAAAGAAGCAAGAAAGTGAGAAGGATTTATACCAGGGAGAGGAGGAGACGGCTGTGCAACCATGATGTGAGTGATAGTTGATACCCGGGGGAAATGAGTGTAAATGGACGGCGCGGCGACAGGCAAAATGAGTTGTAAAATAAAATACGAGAAATAGAGACGAAGCAAGTTGGATGCAGGGAGCGAGTAGTGAGTGGAAGAGGGGCTGAAAATAAAAGAGAGCAGATTAAACAAACGAACGAACAATAACGAACCATCAAAGGGCTCATTTCTCATTCACTTTCTGACCTGTCACGAAAGCAATTCATTGGGGGGTGTAAGGGAGTGAGGGGCAAATTCAATTCATAAAATAAAATAAAGACAAGAAAAAAGGGTTCAATGGCCTGTTTGACCATCAAAGAAACAAAAAAGACAAACAAAATTGCGAGACCAACACAAGATCAGGAAGGAACCGGGGGATATTTTTACTCACACCTAAAGGATCGCAGCTCAATCCATTTTCAACTTAGAATCAGTCCTACTGTCACTCGTGCTTACTTGCACGCCTTCAAGAACGAACGATGACAAAGAAGAAAGTGGTTCAGAAAAGCAACATGTTATGCTCGCCTTTTTGTTATTGCCATTACCCATGGTAAGGAAGAGAAATCGTTGGCTATTGTTTCTCGGTGTGCATGTACATTTCCTCGCTCTTTGCTCTCACTCTTTTCTTGCCCTTGGGGTTGCCAACCATAACAGTATTAATCTTGTTATCCTTTTCATGTATGTCCATGTACCTCTTCAATGACCCGCCTCTCTCTCTTCCCCGAGGAGCCCCCAACAAAGTTAACGACAACTTTATTGAACCCACATCCATTTACACTTTTTTCTCTGTTGTGCCCACAGACAGAGTCTCAAGCAGGGATATCGGATAAGCGGACGCCTTCTTCTCCAACCAATTATACTTCTATGTCCCCGGGTCGGTCGTTATTCGCTCTCTTTTTTTCCCTGGTTCTATGTACTCGCTTATTTTTTTCAATATTTGAAAATACATTAATGAAGGCTTTTGATAACGCCACTAGTAAGTACCCATGAAAGAAAGAGCGTGAGTGGTCGCCAGGTTTCCTTCTTTTTCCAGTCTTCAGTGTACTTCACGTTTCCGGGATGAATGGATATAAATATCGTGAAAGCGAACGGACGACAAACAAACAAAACACGAGAGAGAGGAGGCGCACAACTGCCTTTGTGCTGCGAATGTATTGTCGATACGCCCTTCTCATCTTTGTCCTCCCTCCTCGCTCGTTATTGTCTGCTCTCCTCGTTCTTTGCGCGGTAGTGTCTAACCTGAACGAAAGAACGAACGAACCGATCGTCCTTTTTTGAATGCCTATTTTTTACTTTTCAAGGGTACACACACACGGACACAACCCATGTCATGGACACATCATCGTTGAAGAAAAAGAAAAAAAACGGGCAAAGAGACTCTTCTCCTTTCTCTTCTAGCTCACTCTGGCTCACTCTGTCTCTGTCCACTTTAGAGATAGTCCACTTATCTTGCTTTGTCTTGTCTTGTGCAGCGTGCGTCAAAAAAAGGGCGAGGAGAGCTAGACATACAGTAAGAAGTTGAGGGGTTGCAAGACGAGGCCAGCTTGAGTAGGAGAGATAGAGGGTATGAGTATGCGTATGTGTTGAATCGAGTCGAGGGGTGAAATGTTAGGGGAATAGATGCGACGGCGGGTTCTCTGTCTGATTAAAATACAGCAGCAGCAGCAGCAGCAACAGAGCATTCTGCTTTCATGCATCCTTCTGTTGAAGTCTAGGTGAGCAGGGTGGTACAGATCACGGGCTGCAGAAATGGATCAACAACAAAACCATGGTGGTCTCTTTTCCTTGCGTGGTTTGCTTTGTCGCTGTTGTTGGACGATGTTCATAGGTTCAGCCGTTTTTATTTTTGACGCACACTAATAAAATCATCGCATCCCATCCCATCCCATCCACCATCATCCGTCCGTCCCCTGTCCGACCCTCCTGTCCCCTCCGATCGCTTCTTTTCGTTGTTTTATATTGTGCAGGCTAACATTCATTTGCTCTCCCACTTTCTCTTGTGTCTATGGTTCATTCATTTTCATGTGTAGACAAACAATCAAAACAAAGGAAAAAAGAAAAAAAAGGTGAACACAAAAGAAAAGCACACAAACAAAGTAACAAAAGCAGGAGTTTTGGTATGGTTGGACAGCTGGTTTTCATATTCTCAGCGGAAACCAGACCATTTGCTTTTGCTTTCTTTTTATCACGGAAAAAAATAGAGAGGAATGGGTTGGATAAGCGGCATCAAGGAGACAGAAGGGGTTCCAGGCATCCCGTACCTACATTCAACCGTTGGGAAAATCTACTTTTTTTTTCTTTTTTGTTTCCTTCAAAGATTACCTACATGCATACATGCTCTCCCCATCCGCATGCTCTTTTTCCTTTACAATTGTGTATGTGATGAGAGATGTCGAACCACTTTTTTCACAAAAATAAGCTATTTCGGGTTTTTTGGGGACAAATATGCCCGGTTTTAGGTGGGCGGATTTTTTTTCTGGCGACCGAACGGGGTCCGAGGGTGTCGAGTGCTGAGTTTCTAATTTCTATTCCTATCGCATATCGCCCACGGGGCACCGCAGGTGAAAAAAAAAAAAAAAAAAAAAAAAAAAAAAAAAAAAAAAAAAAAAAAACTAGAAACAAGAAGCGAGAAGCAAGTAAAAAAGAGCTACCTTTTACTGTACTGTGCCACGGAAACTAGATTGTCCCATTTCCCTCTCGCTCTTTCGCTCCCCAGCATGTCTCATTTTGTTGACAAGAAGAAAAATGACCTTATGAGTAATGCGTTACTGTTGCAATTGCGGGATGGAATGGAAGTCAAAGAAGGGTCCGTTGGAGAAGGAGTGGAGGAGCGGGTGATTTGTGGGTGGCGAAAGTTTACTATCATCAAATCAGACGACCTTTGCTGCTCTCCAGAGGTGCCTTACAGACGATGCACATCGACAAAACAAGGTTATGCTTCACATTCATCCACACTTCCACATCCATTCATTCATCCAGAAGAATCCAAGAAACAAGCAGCGAAGGATCGAAAGGAAAAAGACAAACAAGAACAACGCGACCGGTTTGTCTGACAAACAGACAAACAGACAAATACTAATCGAGTTATCTAATCGTCATTCGTGGTCCGTATTCTCGTCTCCGTAAAATTGTCCGGTTCATCATCCCATTCACCCCTTTCTTACCATTCCCGTCTCCATCTTTAATCTTCAATCGGGGCAGACAACAAAACAACAAACAATAAACAAAACAAACAAGCGAACACCCTTCTTCAATCGGCTTCCTTGTTTCGTTCTGGTAGTGTAGTTTCCATTTCCACTTTGTAATAAACCACAAACCAACAGCAAGGAACACGAATGAAGATGCTCACCGTTCATCACAAAAAAAAGCCAGCTGTTATTTTCTCATTCATTTCCTTTCCTCCCTCTTTTGCCTGGACTATTTTAACCCTGTCCTATGTCCGGTCTGGCCTCCGCATATCCCGTTTTACTCGCCCTTGCCTTCCTTGCTTTGAGTTTTTTAGTTGACGGAGCGCTTGGGTTGGTGTTCACAAAACAAAAGAGCATGACTAAAACGCTTCTTTTTCCACACCCACCTTCGATTTCATTAAATGGACAACAATACCTTGAACCCCTATTATTGTCCGATGCGCAACACTAGTTCGAGGTCTCCTTCTTCTTATTGTTACAAAGGAGGGCAAATAGGGGGAAAGAGAAGGAAAGCTCCGGAATGGGCTCCCTGAACACGGAGGCAGTGGACAATTGTCTCGTCTTCTAGTATCTCAAAACTTCACTCTATATCTTGATGTCAAAAACACAACATAACCTTTTGAACTCTTCATTGACGCTCCAAAGCCGCAGTAGTATGAGGAGTCATGATGAATGGATGGGTGAGATATCTTTGCCCTATGAAAGTGAGAGAGGTAACAAAGGTAACCAAGTAAAGAAATGCACCTCAGCCATGTCTGCTTTGTCGACTCTTCATATCTAGCGTGTTGTGCCATGTAAAAAAACAAAAGCCAGTTTCTTCTCTGCATTTCATTTATTGCGAGATATATTTGCGTTAGAGTCTGACGCAACAAACCGCACTCAGCTCCATGACATGGCTGACAAGGGAGCATTGTCGATCATGAAGTCAGAACCGAGCAATGTTGCTCCCCGTATCAACAAAAGATACAATACCACAAAGAAAACCGGGCTAACGAAGAGTTAGCGAAACTATAATGGGGATCGTTCGCCTTTGTGCCGTGGGTACGTCCCACTTTCCCTCCCTTTCTCTCGGGGTCTTTTTTTTTCCCAAGTGGCATCAGCTGAGTACAGAGCGGGCTTTGCTCTGTTTTGTAGCCACGTCCACGTCCACTCCAACACTTTTTTTTTTCTGACTTTCTTCATTCTTTCTACGTTGTGTCCACTTTTTTTTTCGATCGTTCTATGTCCCTCATTGTTTGTTACTTCCCTCTCTCTTTCTATTGCGCTTTTACCTTTTGTTTTCCCTTGTCTGACTGATGCGCTTCGCTTGTTCAACCAACCCCTTTTTTCTTTTCTTTTTTTTGTCCACGCTAAACATAGAGTGAGTACAATAGGAATCTGTTCATAAGCCAAAAACCGTCCAATGATGCGTCTAAGGGGTTAGGCAAGTGTACGTACCAACGCTGCCTTTCAAAAAGAACGAGAGCAAATGCAAATTCTACTCAGCGATGAACGTCCGCGGTGTTTTTCTCAATTGCTTGCACTTCGAGCGGACTTTTTCTTGCTTTCTTATTCCTTCTCCAATTGGTATGTCTGTGGTCATCTTTTCCCATTTTTATCGAACACAACGATGGTGCTCCTTAACCTCTGACAATTAGGGTCATGTCAATTCGAAGAGAAAGTGCCTTACCCTTGCTAAAGTCCGACTGGACTGGACTCGACTGAACTGGTGCAGAAAGAAACGCATCGTCTTTGCTTTGTGCGGCCAGTCCTCGTCCTCTTGAACATCAATCGAAGGCTTCCTTCTCTATCTCGCATTCTTATTTTTTTTTGTTCATTTCATTGACAGATGAGACAACAAAGAGGATAATTGCATTCTAGACCATTTTTGTCACTGCTCTAGCCCGGAGAATTCTCAACATAGGCCCAAAAGCCAAAAGCCAAAAGCAAAAGAAAAAAAAACCTTGATCGTCCATCACCAACCATTTCCTCTCCTTCTTCCACCATAGACGCTTCCTTCTCGGGCATTGTTCCACCGCGCATCTAAGGAAGCAGTTATCCCAATATACTCTCTTTCCCCTTGCCCCTTCCCTCTTTTTGGGTTCTTGCAGGAACTCAAAAACACTGGTGTGTCTCTCGTCTCGGGACATCCTCCCTTACCTCTCTCTCTCCCTTTTCCCTTTCTCCCTGTTTCTCCTATTCACCTGCAGAGTTGACGTCCATCTTTTATGCGGCTCATGCACGCGAAAAAAAGAAGACATGCGCAGAGTGAGTGGCCTAGAACTGCTCTCGCCTGTCTCTCACCCGCTCTCACTGATGCTTGCCAATTACCCTGTGGTGAGCGAAACATGATGTGGCTTTTTCCAGATTCCACACCACACCTGTCTGCCCCGTTGTGGTTTTTGCCTTCATGGTGTTTATTTTTGTTTAGCATTCTTTTTTTTCTACATTCGTTGTTCATTAGCCTGGATTTGCATCCTCGCCTTCCTTGTCTCTTTTTCGTCTCAGCCCCGCCCGTTGATTTTTTTTTTTCATATCGACACTGCCACACATCCTAACAAAAATCAATTTCGTTGTCATCTATGAGGGCTTGCCTTTTTTTTCTTGTAATTTTCCTTCTTCCCGCGGGTTGATGTCGTGGACGATGCAATTTTGCATTCTTGCATTGCCCCTACTCCCGACGCACTGTATTTCTTTGCTTGTTTTTTATTTTTGAGTTTGTTTTCTTTTTCGCGTAGCAACAACTCAACAAACAAGGGTACATTACCGCAAAGCAAAGCAACAGGTAAAGCAAAGTAAAGTGAGGCATGCAAGTAGGACAATGCAGGTACGGCTGAGGAAGGAATTGAGTAAGAGTCAGAGTCAGGGTCTCAAAGTAATATGTTGCTCACCTAGTTGGTACCTGCACTGCCTGATCCTTAATTAGAGTCGTTCCAGGCAGTGACAGACACATACATATACACATACATACATACATACATACATACATACATACATAACACAACGCGTTCATGTAAGACGAAATGCGGTGCCAGGATAGAGCTAACGAGTTGAGGATAGTAGAATTGGTGTACCTCTCAGCCAAGGAACGAAAGAGTGAGAGCCTCTCTTTTCACCTCATTTTTTTAATCTGGGCGAAGATATCGACACGTCAGGCAATGCGGAAAAAAGCTAGGCAGGAGGCTTACTGGGTGCTGAATGCTGACTACTTCAAGGGTAAGGGCACTTTCTTAGCACCCTTTTTGCCTTTCTACACTTCCCGAGAGAATGGTAATAATAGACTACGAACACGGTCGTCTGGACTTTTTTTTTTTTTGTTTTCGCTTCAATGACAATTGATATGGCTGCGGACTGTTTGAGGTGGTAAAGTTGCTGTGCTGAGTCCCCCAGTTCAAAGAGTATCGTCGCCTACGTTGCTTCACTCGACCCAAGGTAATCAATGTACTAGCATTCACGCTGTAAAAAGGCTAGTTAGAAGAGAAGGAGAGCCAGGGTCTGGAATGTCCAGGGAGCTATACCTTGCATACAGTACGCGTTTTCGCCAGTTGCGTTCGGTCTTAGGTATCACTGATATGAACACATGCAGTGTTGAAAAGGTTGGTTAGAAGGGGAAAAGAACTGGGGTCTGGAATGTTCAGGGGACCTATATTTTCCATTTAGTACGTCCTTATCCATCTGCTATGTACACATTGATGGTTTTAATTGCAACAATACACGTTGGCTGAACTCTGCTCCGTGGATAGTGCTGATTGATATAATCACTAACTGTTTGACGTAAAGAAGTACTTGATGTCGAGTTACTCCGCAGTATGAGCAACGCTCCTAATTACTTGTACCTCGTCCAGGATGTGCAGCAAGAGGTAGATGAGGAACAGGTTTTTTTGCCAGGTAGAGTGAAAGTAAAAACGCGTATTAATCGAGTGAGAATGACTCCCCAACTATGGTGGGCGGTGCATGCATACTACATTAGGGAAGAAGATATGCAGAAAATAATAAAGTAGTGCATTTTTAACTTGTGCGGCTATCAAGTCGTCGTAGTAAAAGCGCGAAGAAGTGCTGGATCCATATGTGTGGGTATGGATAGTCTTTGGACATTCTAGTCATGACTGTCTGACCAAGACTTAAAAGAAAGAACGAAATAAAGAGAGGACGGAGCCTATTTGCCCTGTCTACAGTATTAATTTACGTACTATGGTACTCACAATCAACCTTACCTGTGTGATAGTAACAGTGTCAAATATGGTTGGCATATCCAAAAGCTGTTCGTGAATAAAAAGTGCATAGGAGCTGAGAGAGTGAAAAAGAAAGACAATACATCTTGAAAAGGAAAACGCTGCTGAGTCAAGCCGAATGGCTTTGGTCTCACTTTGGCAGTGTTTTTTTGCCGATGATACGAAAAATGAAAATGAAGCATGTCAAAATTCAAAAAAAAACCCGTTGTTCGCCATGTGTCCACACATTCCATTTTTAATTCCAAGGGTGCACAACAGGTCGAAGGGAAGTCGGTGTTTTTTTTTCTTAGGGCGAATAGTCCAATCGTAAGGTCAAGTAGACCATCCCCCTTTTTTTTTTCTTTCCGAGCCCGAAGGAGAGGCGAGCAGAGTACAGACACAAAGAACGAGAGAGAGAGAGAGAGGACAAGGCGAAGTATAGTTTTGATCGAAAGAGAACCGAAAGAGGATACAAAGTACAAGCAAGGCCGACCATTATTGGACCTTTTTATAGTTGTTGGTCGAATCGGTTGCATGGTTCAATGCGGCTGAACACAAAAGAGTGGCTGACTGTAGTTGTCGTCCTCTTTGGCTTGTGTAGCCCAGCTAGCCTTGAATCAGACAAAAGACCGAGCCGTTGGTCCTCTCTCCTTTGTGATGAAGAAGCGAATGAAGGCAGCTTTAAGAGGCAGTTTCCCCCGTGGGATAGGAAGGATGGGAGATGATGAGCTAAAAATGTACCACAAAGCAGTGAAAACTTTACTGTCACTTTGGAGTATTTTTGCTGAGCAAAAAGAATTTGTTGTTAATAGCGTCCATTATTGCCCATAGCCGCACGTTTTTTTTTTTTTGACCGTTTTTTTTCTTGTGCATCATCGTTTGTGGTGTAAATGTAGAATGAGTTTGGTCATTGCCAACAATGAGCTTTCTGTTTGCCATTGCCATTTCCTGTGTAAAGAGAAAGTAAAAGAGAGGAAGAGACGAACGGAATACTTGAGACGAGTAAGCCTTGTCGATAAGGTATGGTCAGTGGTCCAGCAGTTAGAAAAATTACGGTTCAGAGTGATAAAAAACCAGTTTTGACGGCAAAATCTTTTCTCTCCACAAATTCACAAATTGCTCTCTTTTCTCTCCCTCTCGCTCTCTCCCTCTCCCTCTTTCATGCTCGTTAGAGGGTGTACACCTCATTTTTTTTATTCCCTCCTTCTCTACTTGTAATCCCCGATTACACGAGCCGTCTGGGCGCTCATCATCGGAGCGAGCCGAGGGGGAATAAGGAATTGTTGCATTGAGACCGTACGGAGTGAGTGAAGGTAAGAGTGTGCCGACCACAGCTCCTTCGGTTCAATTAAACTAATTGCGTGATCCTCTCTCTCCCTCCGTGTGTCTGGCACCACTTACACTGGAGTATAGAATTGGGGCCTGTGAGCTGGGGACCTTGTCTCTCCTTTCTCTCTGTCGGGGACATTAGCATTCATTATCTACAGGCACAACTTATAAAAGGTCGTGAGACGACGACTTGTTTCGTCCCTCTTTTTATTTTCTCTGATCCTTGATTCGCCGACATCAACACTCATTCAAACACCTTCGACCACTTTTAACACTCATCACTCGTCAACATTCATATAATGGGACTTACAAAGACTTACAAGGATGGAAGCACCCCCGTCGTCGCCATCATCGGTGCTGGGTAGGTCAACCTGGCCATTCACTCACTTCCCTCATGCACAACTCATTTGGATCAGCCTCCTCTTCCCCCTTTTTTCAGCGCCACCAAGGATCAGGCGCCAAAGACTAATTTGTTCTTATACTCTCATGGATAGATTCTCAGGCATGTGCGCTGCGATCCGTCTTCAGACTGAATTGAACTTGCAGACTTATGAGGTCTTTGAACTCGAGCCTGACCTGGGAGGTACCTGGTGGTCCAATACCTACCCCGGCGCCGCCTGCGATGTCGCCTCTATCAATTGTAAGAGACAACTTGCCATGTATACCGAATTTTTGTATCATAGAATCATAGTCTGTCTTGACTCAGCCCACTCACTGGTGCCCTGCATGTTTTTTTCTCTCTCTTCTCCCCTCTCACAGACCAATTCTCATTCGAGCCCAACTACGACTGGTCTCACCGCTACGCACCCCAGCCCGAGATTTGGGCATATCAACGTCGCGTCGCCAAAAAGTATAACTTGTATGAGAAGATCCGTTTCAGGACAGAGGTCACCCATGTCGAGTGGCACCAGGATCGTCAAAAATGGGTTCTCGACTACATGAACTTGGCTACAGGAGAGAAGAGCGTCATGGAGGCCGATATCGTCTTTTCGGGAATGGGACCCCTTCGTATTCCCCAGATTCCTGAGCAGTTCGAGGCCTTTGAGGGCCCCAAGTGGCACACCGCCCAGTGGAACCATTCCTATGACCTTACTAACAAGCGTGTCGCCATTGTTGGCAGTGGAGCCAGGTGAGGGACTATGGAGGGATAGAGATACGATTCTTACTGTTACTTTTTTATCCTTGTACCTCTTTGATTTCTAACATACATTTCACTTTGATTTTTTTATATGGGTGAAATCTATCTTTGACAGTGCTATTCAGGTTGTTCCTTCGATTGTGGACAAGGTCAAGACAATGGAGTTCTACCAACGCACTCCCAGTTATATTGTCCCTCGGCGCAACGGCGCCTACAGCAAACTCTGGAAATTCATGTTCCGCCACGTGCCCTTCTTCCACTTTATCGCCTACAAACTGAACTATTGGAACTCGGAGGCGACCATCAACATTTTCAGCAGCAAGAAGATCCACCTTCTCCCCCGCTTTGCCGCCACCTGCTTGGCATGGCTCTACCGCGTCTGGCAGATCCGCGACAAGCAATTGCGCGAGAAGTTGACGCCTAAGTACGAGATGGGCTGCCGTCGCATTGTTGTCTCGTCGGACTACTTCCCTGCCCTGGCCAAGAAGAACGTCAATGTCCACACTGAGGCCATCACGGGCGTTAAGGGCAACACTTTGATTTTGAAGGATGGATCTGTTCAGGAGATTGATGCCTTGATTCTCGCTACTGGATTCAAGGTCCAGGAGATGATTCCACCAAAGTTTGTCACAGGAAAGAACGGAGTCGATCTGATGGCCAAGTGGGGCAAGAACCCTTCGACCTACTATGGAATCACCACCCCCGATACCCCCAATCTCTTCTTCTTGCTCGGACCATACACTGGACTTGGGTATGTTTTTTTATGCATGGAATGATGCATTCGTTTCTGGAGAATAAGTAGAAGCGAACACAAGACTAACATACATTGTATTTTTCTTTACTTCAAATAATAGACATAACAGTGTGTTATTCATGGTCGAGACTCAGGTCGACTACGCAATCAAGGCCATTTCATACATGATGGAGAAAAACCTATCGTCGCTAGAAGTCACCCAGAGCGCCTGTGACGAGTTCATTACCGAGATGGACGAGAAGATGAAGGGCATGGTCTGGTCGTCAAGCTGCAAGTCCTGGTACCAGAACGATGAGGGTCGTGTTACTGCGCTCTGGTGGGGATCTGTCTCCCAGTACTGGTGGAGATTAAAGAACTTCCACCCCAAGCGCTTCGTTGGCGTCCAGAGAATCTAGAATTCCCTCCCTTTCATCCTTTTTTTTCATGCAAAACCGCATACACTTATTAAATAACGAAGCATTGCTCCTTTCACGAAGAAGCTCACGGAAGACTTGCATGGACCTAGTGGATGAAGATTTCCATGCAAAAGACCTTCGCCCAATGTGTGCAATTATCACGTGATTAATCTCATTTCATAATCTTGCACGTGTTTTTTAATGACATGGCACTTGCTCAATGGCCGCCTGCTTTATTTGATACTTCAGCCCAAAGTCAATGCGACATAACCACCTATTTCTTTCTTTTCGCCTTCACCCATGGATTCATGACCAGGAGACACGACCCTTACCACCACGACCTTCATAAGCAACGCGACTTTCATCTACTTTGTAACGACAACACTCTCCACGCCGTTTTCCATCAACCATTTTAGGAAACAGGAAACGGATACAACCCCCTAACTGCACAATCCTTGTAACGCAACATCAATTTACCAGCAAACAAAGCAAAGCAAAGCATGAGTCAAATCTCGGCCCTGACGGCGTGGCTCATTCTGGCAGCAGAGGTCGGCGCAGTATTCATCATCTTGACGACAGCGCATGACCCTCTTACTGTCAGCATTGGGTTTTCTATTCTTGCAGGAATCACCACTTGGTCGGCCATCCCTGCGCTCTCAGAGATCTTTGTCAAGGCTGGACTCAAGGGTATGGACCTCAGCAAAAAGACCAAGCATATAATGTAGGTGGCATAGTTGCTAGCACAGTAATGACAGGCGAATGTGTATGCTGAGAGGTGCAGTTTTTCTACCGAGCTACTGGAATATGAAAGTAGTGATGGGATTGATCAAACGGAGAGTTTTTTGATCGGTGATCTAACACGGTACCTGAATAATTTGTTCTTGAATATTTTAAATATCTAGTCCCGAGAGTATGGGGATGGTGGCGGGTCTGATCTATCTGGTGACCATGTTTATGTTTATCCCCTTCCCTTTCATGAAGTGGTTCACTGCTTCGAACGACGGCGATCTTCAAGAACTCAAGCTACTCACCTTCCCCAACCTCAAGGTAATGCAAACCAACTCATTCATACCCTCCGCATCGCCATTACTGCCTTTTGCAACATTTCGCCGAAAACCCACATCGTTCTATTTTTGTACTGATAATAGCTCGCAGAACTGTTGTCGGCACTACTTTCAATCCAGTCGATGGTATTCTTGGGATTCGCGGACGATGTGCTGGATATCCGCTGGAGATTCAAGATGCCTTTGCCAGCAATCGCGTCTATCCCTCTCTTGATGGTCTACTGGGTCCACCTCGGCGTCACACATATCGTTGTCCCAATCCCATTGCGTCCTATCCTTGGCCAACTGATCGATCTCGGTAAGTTTCGAAAGCCACCCCTTTGTAATTCAGAATCGATACAATAATAATCACCTCAAAACCTACTGATGATCGATGCATTTTTCTTTAACAAACATTAGGTGCACTCTACTACGTCTATATGGGAATGGTGGCAATCTTTTGCACACATTCAATCAACATCATGGCAGGAATCAACGGTGTCGAAGTCGGACAGTCCCTCGTCATCGCCTGTTCAATCGCCATCAACGACATGATCTTTCTCCAATCAGTCTCCAGTGGTGCCCCCGCCATCGAGACTCATCTATTCTCACTCTACTTCATCCTCCCTTTTATCGGCGTCAGTCTGGGCCTCATGATCCACAACTGGTACCCGTCCAAGGTCTTTATCGGAGACACGTATTGTTATTTTGCCGGGATGACCTTTGCAGTCGTCGGTATCTTGGCCCATTACAGCAAAACTCTACTTCTGTTCTTTATTCCGCAGATATTTAATTTTTTGCTTTCGGCACCGCAGCTGTTTCGCCTGGTCCCTTGTCCGCGTCATCGAGTGCCTCGTTATAACCGACAGACTAATCTCATGGAGCCGAGTCGTGTTGTCCTTGATGAGGAGGATGATTTGGAGATTGAGTTTTCCAGCACTAGGCAGGAGTCGAAACGTGCACTTGGACGATCCGCTTCTTCCGTCTCCCTGTCATCTACAGAAGCAGGAGCCACAACACAGGATTCCAACGAGTCGCATAGAGAAAGTGATAACCCACAACCATCAACAACAACAACATCATCATTCTTCCAGGACTTTCGACCACTTAAAAACTCCAAACTTAAGCGATCAGGTTGGTACTGCGTCAAGATTCTGGAGGCTCTTGGGTTGACACATGTCCGGTACGATACCAAGACTGGGAATCGCCCTCTAGAGATGACCAACTTGACTATCTTAAACTTAATCCTGGTCAAGGCGGGGCCCATGTCTGAGAGAAACCTGACTATTTCCGTCATGGTTGTTCAGTTCTGCTGTAGTTTGGTAGCCTTCTTCATCAGGCACCGCCTCGTCGCATTCGTGTATGATGTTGTATAGTCCTTTTTACTCTTTCATCAACCGTCATTTCACTGACAAAATAAATAACATAGACAAATGGGATATGTTTTGCGATAGTGTCTGTATTTATGATGCAAAGTAGTGAATGTGTAAAATGATAATAAAACCTAGTGTAACAAAGTGTGTGCGCTTATTCGGAATCGGAGTCGGCCTTCTTGCTCTTCTTCTCCTTCTTCTCCTTTTTGTCCTTCTTGTCCTTCTTCTCCTTCTTGATCTTCTTGTCCTTCTTCTCCTTCTTCTTGCCAGAGTCAGACTCGTCCGAGGACTCGGGAGCCTTGCGCTTCTTCTCCTCCTCCTTGACGGCAGCGGGGACGGGAGTGGCAGCAACGACAGGAGCAGCAGCAACGGGAGCGGCAGGATCCTCGCGGTTGTAGTCGACATAGCCCTTCTTCCAGCCCTCGGGGGTCTCCTCGGTGGTGCGTCCAAACTTGTCGAGCTTGCCATCCTTGATCAACTTCTTCTTCTCCTGGGCCTTGGGTCCCAATCCCCAGCGGCGGGGGTAGGTGTCACGCTCCATGATGACACGCTTGATCTTGGCAACAACGCCGTGGTCGCAGGTGGCCATGACAGCAGTGGTCATCTGGGCAATTCCAAGAGCAATAGCCTCTCCCTTGGTGGTCATTAACACAACCTCCTCGTTGACCTCAATGCCAGACTCGTAGCGGAGGAGACCGGGGATCATCAACTTGGCTCCGTAGCAGATGGCATTGACGGCGCTGTCCTTGACAACAACGCGCTTGTAGGTGGTCAACAAGGTCTCGAGAGGGCGGACAACCTTGCGGAGGTACGACTCATCCTTGGTGTTGTCGTACATCCACTGAGCATCCAAAACATCGTGCATCGTCACAATATCGTCCTCCTCGCCCATGTGTCCCGAGCGGACACGACGGAGCTCCTGCATGTGTCCTCCAACGCCGAGCAACAGACCCATGTGGACGCACATCGTACGCATATAAGTACCAGCCTCGCAGGCAACCCAGAAGACAGCCAAGTGGCGGTCGTTGTCAAACTCGATCAACTTGGACTCGTGGATTGTACGGATACGGAGCTGGCGCTTGACGGCAGAGATCAGAGGGGGGCGCTGGAAAAGAGCACCGGTCAAGGTCTCAAGCGTCTGAGCGAGCTTCTTTTCGGACTCAATGGCATCGTGGAGGCGGAGGACGCAGACGTACTCCTTACCGGCTCCCTGTTGCGACTTGACCAAGCGAGTGGCACGGTCAATGCAGACAATCAAGCATCCAGTGACCTTGGGATCAAGAGTTCCACTGTGACCAGTCTTCTCGACACGGAGAATACGGCGGACCCAGGCGACGACCTCGTGGGACGAGGGGTTGGCGGGCTTGTCCAAGTTGATGACACCGTATCTATTTTGTATGACATGATAGATAGGGGGGGGGGGGGGGGGGGAAGGTTAGCATGGCGTGGTTCTGGTTGTCAATTGGCATTTGTGCCGTTGTGCTTGCCGTCGATCCCCTGGACAGTTACTCTCACGATCCACGATCCATGATCAGTGAGAGTCCGAAATAAATTAATGCAACGCTGTCTTTCGAGTCGAATATACATGACAATCGGCTGCAGTCGACTGTTGCATCGTCAATTGTAGCTGCTGCTGATTAATGGTAGCCCCCGTGCTGGCCCTGGGTGAAGTATTACCTGACGTATTCGGCGAGCTCACGTCTCAAGGGCGAACATCCGCTGGGGATGGGGGTGTAGTGACCAGTGCGGACGTTGAGCTTGTCGTAGTTCTGTCATGTTGTGTTGTGTTGTGTTGTGGTTGTGTTGTTGACGTTAATATGTATGTTGTTGTTTGGGTAGGCGTGAGGGTGGTGGTTGTAGTTGGTTGTTGGAAGGGGTGATCGGATATCCAGAGGCGACATAGTAAGAGGTATAAAGACAAGGACTGGGTTAGCGATACGTTCAGGCAGGCAGGCAGGCAGAACAGCGGTCGATGGCGCAAAAGGAAAACAGTGTGTGTATCGCACCTTCAACAACAAGGGCCAGTCGGCGGTGTTGAGGGTAGGGGTATCAGCCTCGGGCTTGATAGCAAAGTCACCGCTCCTCTGGGCTTCCTCGATGTTCTTGGTCTTGGGGGACATGGCTATGTGGGATTTATAGGGTATTGTTAAGTGTGGGAGTGGGTCGCTTCTTTCTTTTTGAATTCTCTGCCCTTAGGTACTGTGTCACACTTTTTATGTTGAAAAAGCCGAGTACAGTTTCTGAGGGATGGGTTGGTGGATGGGTGAATTGGCGGAAAAGAAGGTGAAGAAGAAGAAGAGAAGGAAAAAAAAAAAAGCCAGGCGCCTTGGTTTGCATAGGTTTGTTTACCAAAAAAAACCCCCCCAGAATTAAAAACAGTCACCTAGACTTCCCTCCTGTACATGTCACGTGCAGTACTTGTCGAGCCATTTGCACGAAAATGATAAAAGCGCCCGTGTTGATCGAAGCGGAATAGGACATATCAAGGCGCGAAGGATACAATAGTTCAAGCTATCGTGCTGAACTATTAATGCCTAGAGCTACAGCTATTCTGCGAATATGTCGCCCTAAGAATGTCTTCGTAAGTAGGGAACATCGCCGTTCGAGGCGCGGTGGCATCAGACAACGACATCGTCGTCGCGTCCTGAGTTCACAGTCTTGGCATTGCGCATTGTGCCAGTGTTCTTGGGAGAGTCTGAACGCATCAAAGACAGCCCATAGGTCTGGATTCCGTAATTTCAAAGCCACTGTTCACCAGAATGTGATATTGCTCCGCCTCTGTCAACATCAACACTCGTGCACAAATGTGCCAAGCGTTGAGAATATATAAGAACAACATCATCAGCAGCAACGACAAAACAAATAGTGTGTATGGTGCATTGGTCGTCTATTTGAGGCGACTTGAACGCGTTCACAACAGCCCCAAAACGCCAGTGCACCAAGTTTAGAACGTGCCAGCGGTATGGTTGCTTTACGCCCCATCAACAACAGCATTGATTAATTGCACTGTGTGTGTAAACAACGAACAAGCAATACACTTAGCTTAGAAAAAAATATATGTAGCCTTAAAAGAAACGTGTTCACGACAGCCATGAACACTGGGTGCTGGAACAGAAAAAAAACAATTCAAAGTGAATGAGTGTAGGCTGAGATCTTATGTGCAAATAAGACGAATGGACATGCATTTTTTCAGATCCATATGCACCAAGAGTGTTAAACAAAATAAGGCTTCGCAAACCCACCACAAAGATTACCGAATCTAAATTTACGCCACCAACGGTCAATGATAAACAAACAGACAATGCTAAACAAAAATAAATCAGTGCAAAAGATGTTGCAACTATTTCTGGGAGGCGGGGATGACACGAAAGGCAAACGCGTTCAACAAATAAAAAAGCCCTCAATCGAAAATTGACTCCGTCTCCTGGAATGCTTGACAGAGAGAGAGAGAGAGAGAAAATGTGCGTGCGTGTAATTACTAAGCGGCTGTAAGTACCGACAATACATGATCTGACGAGAGAAATGAGTGTTAACTTGACCCAACAGGCACAACGCCCATCCTCTACCACAAATAAATAAAAAATGGATATCATGCATGGGTTACTATTATTGTTCGCTATTTTGGGATATTTTTGACGCATGGGACAACAGCCCTTGAGATAATTCGACTTCCCTCTGGGATGCAAACATCATTTCACACAGCCATGTTTGATGTTCCTCTTTTATTTTTGCAAACAAGCACTTTGTCAAAATAAAAACAAAAACAAAAACAAAAACAACGTGAATCGACATTTACCAGATGACAGCGTACCTCTTGAAAACCAAATTAACAACAATAGGATGCATCTATTTCCTTTTTTGCTGTCTTCCCTTCAATACATAATCACGCTGTAACCTGGAAGAGAGTGCCGGGCTGCGGCAAGAACTAAACCAAAAGCCCCCTTCCTCCAAAGAGAAACAAGTTGCCACGGCCACACGCTTAATGCTACATCTCCAAGAAACAAAATGTAAATGCAAATGCTACTGGTGCTTGTCAGCGGCATATCTGATTTTTTGTTTGCTTTTGGGGGTGTTGATGTTTTGAATAAGGCTACAGGTTTTGACTTTGACGAAAAAAAATGCTAAGAGAAAAAGAGGGGTAAATTGCAATTGCTTCTGCGACACACCTTTTTTTGTTATCTTTGTCATTGCTGTTTCTTGCTTATATTGCGTTCTTTGCTGAATAAAGTGTAGGAAAATTCTTTTGGGGTGCCTTCTAGTCCTGGAGAGTCTCCGTTTGTCGCAGAAATCGGCAAAGCGGACAGAAAAAGACGGAGAAATAAAAAGAGGGAAGGCAAGTGAGCAAAAAAAAAAAAAAAAAAAAAAAACGTTCTCCACTGTTTTCTTTCAGAGTGCATTCTTTGTTGTCAGCGGAACGAGTTCCAAAAGTGTGAAGACAGAAGTCAGGATGAGTGAGTGAGAAAGGGACAGAACAAAACTGGGCTGTGGTGAAGGGAAGGAACGAGAAGAGAAAAGAAAAACAAAAGTAAAACTGGAAAGCTGGCGAGTGAAATTTAGAGTTTGAGCGATGAAGAGGATAGAAAGGAACATCCGTTCAATTGCTCACTCATGCGTTGCATACAAGCGAAAGGGGCGGACACCTCTTTAGCATGGGAGGAGACGGAGAGAAGAAGGAAAGATTGCTTCGCCATCCGTTCATTTCTCAATTCTCTTTTGCTCTCTCTTTATTGTTGATGTTATTGCTGCTGTTGGTTTTTTCGCAGATATGTGGAATGAGAAGAGCGGACAATGTGTGTTAGAGGAACAGTAAATTATGATTCAACAAGGATGCATCTATGCCGGAGATGTGATGGATGTGGCGCAAGGATAGACATGCAACCAATGTGCGTGTACTTTCCGTGTGGCATATTCTACTTTGTTTTTGTTTATGCCGATTATTGTTGTGTTTTCTGACTTTGTATCAGTGACTTTACCACCATTTTGCCTTCATGGCTGATCCCTCTATTTTTGTCAGAATAATCATACTCAACAAGAGTCGCTAGATGGGTAGGGCTTCAGCCGTGTGGGCGGCGATAGTTTTACCCTTTTCGTACACTTTTTGGGCCCACACTGAACAAGATGCTGTAATGCCTTTCTCGTAATTGTCCATCATGCTGTTATACATGCTTGGTTGAATTAAGGCATCGCATCTGTAAAGCCCTGGATCATGTGCAGGGCTTTTTGGTGTTTGTTGTTATTTCTTTATTTGGAATATAAAGGGTTGCTGTTATGGTAAACAACAAGGACGACTGCAGAGTGCAGAATGCGGAAGGCAAAGAGATGCGTCGTATTAAGAGCACGGCCCACTCTCCCTCAGGGTTGCCCATGGCGGATCTTATTTTTCGATATCAATAGATACAAGGAACAAAGAGATAAAAAAAAAAGCAGCGAAAAGGAAAGCCCTGGAATCAACGGTGCCATCGAGTGTGAGTGTAAGCGTGAGTGTGAAAATGTGAGAGCTATTCGGGCGGGCGGGCGCGCGCCTCATTTTTTTTTTCTGTTGGTGTAATTTTTGTTTAAGCTCAGTTGAATGGGGGATGGTTTCGCCGTCATGCCCTGAACCATGATACAAAAAGAATGAACAACATGCACTCGCCTCAAAGAAAGTTTACTTTACGTTTTCTTTCCAATCCGACTAGGGATCCATTTTAGGTTGCCTACAGCCAACCATTCGGAGTCCATTGCGGTCGCTCTCCACCACTCACCACTTACCGCTCGCTCAGTTCACTCACGCTCTCTCGTCCCCTTTGATTTTTTTTGTTGTTGTTTTGTCATTTGCTACCGTTGGTATTGTTGGAGGTCGTCCACTTCTATTATTGTTTACTTATTCATTTGTTTTCGTCTTCGCTTCTTTTCTTCTTCTTCTCTCTCCTTTTGCCCTTTCTCTCCTCTCTCTCTTCTCTGTTTTAGTCCCGACTCTCAATAATCCTTTCAGCCAAGCCTATTTATTAAGACATCATCGATAAAAGCTATAAGAGCAACGCTGGCCTAACCATTCCCTTTTATTCTCACAACGCCACCAAACTTCATGTTCTTCAACTCCTGGAACGATTTCTCATTGGCATCAACATATACTATCCACTTTTTCATTTTTTCAGTCAGCCAATATACGAGCTAACGACACTGGCCTTTTCTTTCCGTTTGCCCTCCCATACCAGCCGAAACCTCACGATCAAGCCGCGCGAATATTCCATTACACTATTCAAAATTGCTCTACCATCAACCATAACTATGTCCGCATCTCCACCCCTCTCGGCCATGCCGCAGCAACAACAGCAGCAGCAACAACATCACTACCACCACTCCTGGCGACTCCAAGAGCAGCAAGAACAGCAAAACTGTCATTTCCAACGACTGGAACAATACCGTCAACATCCAATCCTTCCCTCCCAATCCCATACCTATGGCCACCATCCACACCCTTACCACCCCTACCATTCTTACCACAATGTATATAGTCCTCAGCACCAACAACAGTCATATTCCTCTTCACTTTTGCCACCCCTTCCAACCGAGCGCCAGACATCGCCTGTCGATCTTCCTTCTTCTTCCCAGCAAGACTCCGCATTCTTTTCGCCTACTCCTTTATGGCAGCAGCAGCGTTCATCTTCATCGGTACCACCGAGCCTTCAGCAGCTTCTTTTCGACGAAAATTCTGTTCCATTCGAGGGATTCTCTGTTCCTCCCGAGTATGCCTGGGATTCCCTTGTCGATAGCGGATCAAATCTTCTTGCAGCCTCCACTGGCCCAGATTTATTTCCCGCGGGCCTAGATACCTCCGATTACTTTTTCAGCACCCCAGATCTGTCAGCTACTCAGCATGGCAATGCAGCAGCAGCAGTAGCAGTAGCAGGATCAGCTAATCAACCGACTACTCTGTCTTCTAGGAGAGCTGTTTCAGAACCCCAACGACAGAGTTCTCTCAAACTCCGGGTCGACAGACGGATCAATATGTATAGAGGGCTAGAAAAGCAGAATGCCGGTCAGCCCATCGACACCAAGCTTCAAACTATAATGCCGTTACATCCCAGTGAGTTATACGGATCCTCTTCTCCCTCTGCGCCACCTCTAAGTCCACTCGGGAAAGTCGACACTAATGGGATCCAGTCCTCTCTGGCTCAATCCCTGGCCAATCTGACCACCTCTAGCCCCAACCTCGCCTGTCTTTCCCCTCCTACCTTTTCTTCCCCGTTCGGCCAAAATCCCGTTAACTTTCCTGACAGCCAACGATCTGTCCTAATTTCATCCGATCACCTTTCAGGTCTATATGCACAGAGCGACGAGGGCATTAATAACAACAACAAAGATCAGGACAACGACGATCACAACGACAATAACGACAACTATAGCAAGGCCGCCGCCGAGGAGGAGGATGAAAGCGACCGTCGGTTCCAATGTCCCATCTGCCCAAAACGTTTTCTACGCCAATACAACCTCAACGCCCACCTCAAGACCCACTCTCAAGTGCGGGCTCATGCCTGCACACAGTGCGACAAATCCTTCCTCCGACCCTACGACCTCTCTCGGCACCAAAGGATTCACTCCAACAGCAAGCCCTACACCTGCAACATCTGCCAGCTGATCTTTATTCGGAACGACGCCATCTGGAGACACTACCGACGCGCCCATCTAGGCCACCCTGATGTCCCACCCGCACGACGCCAAAGAAGACCACAGCGCATTAGTATTAGCCCTGGCGCCACAACTACTAACACCACTATTACCACTAACATCATCGGTGACAACAACAACCACAACAACAACAACAACCTTTCATCCTTAAGTAGCCCCGTGACATCACCCACCCATTCAGCCTCTGCCAAATCAACAGCTTCTCCAACGTTTAGTCCGCACGATATTGCTTCTCATAGACCTTCTTCTTCGGACAGCTCTTCTACTTATTCATCTTCCTCCGCTTCAATGACAATCACGTCCATGGAACTCCCTTCTTTGGAATGAGACGATTGTGCCCTTCGTGCCCTCCATTATGACCTCTTGTATTTAGTAACGATAATTCATAATTCTTTTGTCGATGCCCACCCTCCATCCCTCTCCCCCCTCGCCACATCTTGTATCTGCCCCCGTTTTCCCGCGCCTCAATTCTTGACTCCAAATAAAATTTTTTCTTCCGCATGAGCCATATTTTACTGGACACACTCGCCATCGAGATGAACAGACCAGACAAGACTTGCATGCGGGAAGTAAGCAAAAAAAGAGAGTGTGCTAGAAGGAGCAGCAGATATGATGTGAACATCGAGAAATAATGACATGTATATTTGATTATCCTCAAAGAAAAAAAAAGAAAAGAAAAAAATGGCAAAAAAAAAGACAAAAAAGGGCTACAACTAGACGAAAGAGAAACAAAAGAAAAAAAAAAAAAAGTGCAACTGTCTGTTTTTGTGGATACTACGAAAGATGGAAAAAGGAACAAGAAAAGATGACGACTGCAAAAATGGTATAAAGCTGTGTGGGAGGCGTAAAAGAAAGAAAGAAAGGGCGAAAGTCCGTGCAACGAAAAGAATACTCATAAAATGTGGAGATTAGAAGGGTTTGGAAGGTCGCAGTGAGAACATAATAATGACAGGACAAAGAAGAAAGAAGGAAAAAAAAGACTAGCAAAAGAAGTACGCACCGAACAAGAGGCAGAGCGATGAAGGACAGGGAATAGAACAGGAATAGGGAAAAAGAAAAGAAAGACAACATAAGCTTTTTGTGGATTAGATGAGGCAAAAGAAGAAAAGAAAAATTGAGAAGCAAGATAAAGAGTCAGTGAAAGTTAAAAAAAAAAAAAAAAAAAAAAAAAGGGAAGGAAGAGGAGAAGAATACGAGAATAACAAAAAAAAAAAAAAAAGATAAATTGTGCAAGCAAAGAGCGCCTTACACAGCTTTGATCAGTACACTTAACACAGGCCGTGGCTTCAAGTTGTCTGGATTTAGGCATAGATCGCACCTCTCCAGCCTGCGGCATCATCCATACGGTCTACCATCAAACCGTCCTTTCGCTCGTTATAGGCTCGGTTTTGGTGCTCAGTTGGAATGCGATCCATGCTCTCGCGGGGCGGTGGTGTCTGCATCATGCCAAGCATAGGGGGTGGAGTGCCGGCCATCATGCCGGGGAAGGTGCCGTAAGGTGCGGAGGCGCGGTTGTTGTTGGGCATTCCTGGGTATTGGTTCGGCATTGGCGAGCGGAAAACGGAGGCACCGACCATCGACTGCCCATGTGGCGACAAGGGCTGCTTGTTCTCGTTCTGAGCACGACCCCATGAAAGGCGAACACGAGAGTTGCCAATTTGGTAGCCGTTCATCTGAGAGATAGCCATCTCGGCACTCTGGCGGTGAACAAATTGGACAAAACCACAGCCCTTTCCTGGAGGAATCTTGACATACGTGATTTCACCAAAGACTGCAAAGACGCTCCTGAGTTCATCTTCATGGCTGACTCCAGAGAGGCCTCCGACAAAGACGGTTGTGTTGTTGGGGTCGTTAAACTGATTGGCGGGTTGCTGGGGACTAGTCGCCTGCAAGGGAGAGGTGAATCCAAAGTTGTTCTGAGCCATGCCCATGTTGACGTTCATACCACCCATGCCGCCCATACCACCAATGGGTCCAGGACCAGGACCGACGCCAGCCATACCGCCAGAAGGCGTCTTGTTTTTGGGAGTGGCCATCGAGATCCTGATAGGACGGCTTCCACAGTACACACCTTGCATCTCATGAAGTGCGCGTAGTTGCTCACTCTCGTCTCCAAATCGAACAAAGCCGTAGCCTATGATAAAAAATAATGACGTTAATGCTGGGCATCACAGCTTAACCTCTATGTGTCGGAACATCCAATGCGAGCTTAATCCATACCTCGTGAGATTCCAGTGGTAGCGTCGGTCATGATCTTTGCGGACCTGCATGACATGTACCTCTCTTGAAACTTTGACTATTGACAGCAAAAGGACGTTGATAAAACAGCACATGTGTAAACATTGGGGATGCAGAGTAGACATGGCTGAACTGCTCCGCAGCCAGGCTTTAGGTTGTTGTATACAAAAGACCATAGGTGAATATGAAAAGAAGGGGCCTTACCACTAGCATGAACTCTGTAACCTCAGGGGACAAGTCTCCGACGAACACGGAAAACTCTTGAGTGACGCCGGGTCCACTATGAAGACAAGGTAACAAAGAAGAGCAAAACAAACACCGTCAGTTCACTGTTGAACAAAACAGGAATTTACTCTTTCCAAAGTTAGTCGCCGTTGTCACAGTTGCTGTTGATATCGACATCGACTTACGCGAGCGAGGCCATGCCTCCGCCAGAAGCCCAGTTCAGCTTGAAGACCTTGTTTGTTCCAGGAATCAGCATGCCGTTGAGTGTGGTGATAGCCTTGACTGCGGCTGCAGGACTGGACAACTCGACAAAGCAATAGCCAGCGCTTGCACTAAAAAATAAAAAAATGTCGATGGAGGTATATGAGGAGGGCGCGTGAGCGGTGCACTTTCAAACCACAATGTTTGTTGTTATTGTTTGCATGGTCATAGTGACACCATGATGCAGTCTAGTGTCATTACCCTGTGTACTTGTCGCGAATCATCTTGACCGAGACCTGCTCGCCCGCGCTGTACCAAGTGCCTCGAATCCAGTTTTCGTCCATCCAAGGCTCGAGTTCTCCCATCCTATTACGGAAAAGCGACGATCAGAGTGTTAGCTGCTTGCATCCATTTTTTTTTTTTTTGGTGCTTAGCCTCCTTGGGCCAAGGAAAAGAGGGAGTCAAGGATAACTGGTCTAATCCATCCTGTTGGAGGATAGTACGAGGAAGAGACGACGCAATTATGCTGTGGGCTTACCAAAGCGATGTGCGCATATCGGCATTGCCAAATCCAGGCTGGTGCTGGGGGTGCTGCTGCTGGACCTGGTGTTGCTGAAGGTGCTGCTGTTGCTGCAGGTGCTGGTGGAGGTGAGGCTGCTGTGGGTGCTGGAGAGGTTGGTGGAGCTGTTGCTGTTGATGTTGCTGCTGCTGTTGCTGTTGTTGCTGCTGCTGCTGCTGGTGCTGAGCAGCTAGCTGGTCGTAGAATGCCATTTTGATTCAAAGAAGTGTGAAGGATATGTGTATAAGAAGAAGAAGGATAGAAGCGATCGAGATATTAAGGAAAGGCGAATGAAGTACTGATGAGTATGCTATTACTAGTTTGCTATTAAGTGAGTGAAAAAATATGCAGTGAAGACAAAGAAAAGTACAAAAGGGCAAAGTAGATGGCGATGATGATGAAGAGAAGGAAAGATGGATAGAGTGGATGATGACAGTGTGAGAGAAAGGAAAGAGAGAGAGGAGAAGGGAAGAAGGGGAGAGAGGAGGAGATGATGAAGATGAGGATGATGGCGGGAAAGGAGGTTGATGATGAGAGCAGAGGCCAAAGGAAGGATAGAGGGGTATGGATATGGATATGGATATGGAAGGGACGGAAAAAAAAGGGCTTGGCCGGATGGATAACGTGCTGCGGGCACACATAAAAAATGACAGGCACACTTTGACCTCAGACACACACATACGCACACTCCTTTATCTGTTTATACTCTGTTTATACGCACTGCACACGCCTGCACACATGCACATATTACATAGAAAGGGGACTGATGCTATCTATGTGTGCCTTGCCTGTTCAAGCCACCACCTGCTGAAAGTCATTGAAGGAGGGGTGTACTGTACATCTGCAGTGAGAATGGTCTTTCTGTTCTGTGAGGTAAAGTGAGATCTGACTGTACCTGAGCTTAGTAGATTTGATTGATCGAGTAGAAGCCTTTTTGTTAGTGGCGTCATTTCTAGGAACAAATAACAGATCTCAATTCGCCGAATCTGAATCGACAGCTTCCTTGCTCTCCCATACACATACTTCGCTACGTACACTTCACTATCTTCTCCTCGAACGATTATATCATCTCTGTCGCAACCCTCTCCCCACATTCTCCTCGTCTTCTCCTTCTTTTTCCTTTATTTGGTTTTTCTTCGGAGAAAAGGTTGAAACGATCGTAGCATAAAACCTAGCATTTACGCAATAAGTTTCTGTACAAATAATGTGTATAAGCACTGAAGATGTTCCAACGATGAGAGTCCATTCATTCCTGTTGTGAACGAGCTAGCTTTAGAACAAATCGTCCATATTGTTCTATTGTCCATTGGTTTCCATTCCCGGTGTCAGAACGGAAGTGGCCATCCTGGCCATATTTATATGTGGGCGAAGAATAAACAGCTTGTTTCGTTGCGGTGCATCCATTTGTCTATAAAAGTCCATCTGGTCTGCCTGAATGAATACAATCTACTTATTCCGAAACAATTGTGTGCCACAAGTGCCCTGTTCATTTGCCAACTTGCATCATGGCTCAAGCAATGAGGCAGCGGTGACATGTTACCCTGAACTTAAAGATGGTTCTAAAGCAATAAAGGTTGCCAATTGAGTATGCTCGAGTCCGCTATATGTCCATGATTTCTTTCAAAAATATCAAGACGGGCATGTATTGCAACACAGAAATACTTGTGCCAATTCTCTGTAGAGTAAAGTTGGTGGCGTTATCAAGGGGCATCACAATCGTTTTGCCATTAAGTGGTTTTTTTTTGAGGCAGGCCTCTCTTTTTATTTTTGGGCTTATTTTCCGCTCGTGCGATCCGCCTGTGGAGAAGAGTCGTAAGGGACGCAGGCTTGAAGTACAATAGGCGATAAAAAACATATCAACAAACCCAGAGCTGCCAAATATGGTGACAGTAGATAAGGCACCAGTTTGTGCTCAGAGTGGCAGTTGGCCCAACTTGCTAAGATATGAAAAATATGAATCAGAGTGTACACGCGCATATTAACAAAAGGAACAGCAACGAATGCGACAACAATAAAAAGTGGCATGTTGGTTACAAATATTTCCTCATCACATAGCCCGTGGACCACACCACAAATAGCATGTTTGTGCCCGTGGGTCGTAATTTGGATGAAATATGGGATTTGACGTTGCTCAGCAATTATCCATAAGGTCGTACAAGAAAACCTGTTTTTTTTTATTTTGATTTTTTTTTGGTTGAAAAAGACATAGAGAGGAATGTGGACTTTACGTGAAGGTGAATGGCGGTCTTATCTTTTTTCGGGGTGCCGAAATAGACAAGAAAGAAATGGCCCAAACACACTTTACTATAGAAAAAACGGGAGAGGGCAATCAATTAGCGAGAAACCGTCAGGGTCGAAAAAGGTCCCGACAGCTTGTCAACTATGGTTCTTATGCGTTTTAGGTCATGAACCTCAGAGAGAGAAGACACTAGGTGAAAGAATAAAGAGTGAATGGGAAGGATAGGAAGCAAAGGCTGGCGTTTATTACAAGTCAAGAAAATGGACTTCAAATTTTGCACAAGGCTGAGCCGTAGAAGAAAGAGCAGTGCAAAAAATGTGTTCGGCCAATTCGCCTGCAAATTGAGGGGAGATTTCGCTGGTGAGGATGAGGGAAAAGGATGAAAAAGAAAATCATCCCACTTCTCGCCAGCCAATGAAGTTCACTCGATGAAGCAGAGCCATTTCAATCGTGTGTAACGTTCGTACGGTTGTGGGCGCATGTGCCATATAAACAAATGAAAAAAATAAAAGGCATAAATGCTTGCACGAAATGTTGCTCTCTAATCGGGTTTGAAAGACGTGCATCATTTTTTTTGGATTTTTTCTGATATGCATCTGTGGTTGCGAAATTGTTGCTGCTGTTGAGGTTCATGGATTGGACAACCCACATGTGGTATGAAAAAGAAAGGCGAGAAAGGTGACATGTTGCTGATCGGCCTAACAAATGGTTCCCCTAAGTTCTCGTAAGCAGCTGCATTGGTTTCCCACCAATATGAGAAAGCGACTTAACGTGAAAGCTTTAGCGGCTCAATCATACTTTACCCTAATGGGAGCGATCGGATGATCGATGCGGATGGAGTTTGACAGTTGACTCCAGGAGAGTGTCGACTGCAAAAGGTAAGGAAAAGAGAGTTGATAAAGTGGCGCGTTGAAAAAGAAAGAAGGTACTGCAAACATAAAGAACAAAAGTAAGAAGGAGCAAACAGGTCACTTTACTCTCCACAAGCCGGCTCAACATTTCTCAGTGGACACATACATCGTCGTGTGTATTGACTAAAAAGAAAAAAAGGATGTATTGAATAAGATTTACATATCTGAATGGTGCTGTTCCCAGACAAAGTAAACTGGCTTTAAAATGAAATATCGACCAGCGCGTGTCAATGCTGCGGTGGTCGCGTTGATATGTACATTTGGTTGTTGCCTGCCTGTTGAACTGACCGTCATTCAAAAGTGAGCAGCCGAGAAAAGTCCAAGTCCGTCCCTTATGCTCGCAAAGGCGGGAAGAGAGACTATGCTGGTGAAAGAAGTACATATGCCACTGGTACCTGAATAAGGGTATCCAAATATCATAATCGCATCCTCTTTGTTCGATCCCTGTCATTATTCACTGGGATCAGTCTGTCTTTCCTTTCCTTCTTTCAGTAACAAAGAGACAGACAAAAACAAACAGTCGTCATCGTTGTCGTTCCATCGCCCCTCTACCCATTCCAGTGAACATGACGACACTCAGGGACTGATTGAGCAAAAAAAGAAGTGAAGCGAAGCATCAACCATCTGACAAAGAACAAGTCCGCTCGTCCTGTGTCATTGTTTTTTCATTATTGTTGTTGTGGGGCGAATGGGTGGACAGGATATAATGAAGAAAAAGATGGACAGATGAACAGACAGCCTGCCCTGGCTTATTCCAGTCGTCGTTCAAAAAATGCAACGATCCGTCTCCCTTCACCCCTGTCTCTGTCGCCATCCATGTAAACGCAGACCCTTGTTTTTTTTTTTTTTTTCTTGCCTTGCATTTTTCTCCTACCCTTCTTCGTCTCCCTCGTTTTCCCTTTCCCTCAGCCTCGTTTCTTTCGCGCTAATTGCTTTTCCCTTAGTTTACCAACACTGGTTGTCCCCTTGACGGAACTATGTTCAATATCAAACTTGCCGGTCGAACGTTGTCCCCTATAGTTTTGTAACGTAGTATTGATATGTTGATACTAAGAAAACTAGTTTGCTCTCGCTGCATGCTGTTTTATGTGTCTGCCATTGAATTCTCTTTATCAGTTCAGTTGTCAGTTCAGTCGGATGCCACTCAGCATTTTCTTTTCACATTCACACTGCTCTCAACTTAAGAAAAGACAAAAAGTGAAATAGGACTCGCAGTCCTCACCCACTTGCACTCTGCAGCTTTGCACTTTTTTACGCTGTTCTTCTACTTCTTTGCTTTCCTCTGCCTCTCTGACCCTTGTCCCTTGTGCACTGTCTGGCGGCCTATGTCCATTCGTTTCTAACCGACAGCAAACCACTCATTGCTCTCTCCTTCTCTCCTTTGTCCCTCCACTCGTGTCAGCCTGCCCGTTTTTTCCATTTTTCACACTTATTTATTCACTTCTTCCCTTCGCTCATTTTCTTCTTTTCCTTCTTTCTTCTTTTTCTCAGATACTCTCCGTTTCTCTTCCTCCTCGAGTCTCCTCATTCGCTCTTTCTCCCCTTCTTTTTTTCATTGTCCCTCCATTCCTTTCAGTCATCTCTCTCCTAGACTCATCTCCTCCTTCTTCCCCTTTTAATTATCTCCGACACCACCCTTTCGTGTGATTGACACTCTATTTCGTCGCCACTGACCGCTACCTCAATACTTCTTTTCTCCACGCACCTGAGGAACTCCGCATCCACCACCCACTCCATCTTTCAAAACTCCTTTTTCTTCACTCCTTTCCTTCACAAACACTCCATCCTTCTTCCTCCCTTCTTCACATATATACACTAGAATGCGGTTTCACTTCCCTGTGGCCGCTGTTTTGGCTCTAGCCGGTCTGATCTCTGCTCAGTCAACAGGCATTCAAACCACGGTTACTGCAACCGTAACCGCCACCGTCACAGCCACAGCTCCAACTGTGCCAACTGGCACACCATCAACATGTCAGCCTGCCTTCGACTGCTCAAAGAAGGTATACATCATATCAATAATCGCAGTAACACCAGCAACAAAGCCCTTTTCCTCTTTGTTTCAGACGATTACATATTACGTTTTTTTTTTTTTTTTTTTTTTTTTTTTTTTTAACAAGCGGGTTTCGCTGACCAAACACTGGTTCTATTGGATATGTTATCATACATTAGCCATGTGTGAACAGCGGTGTGTGCGGTTCTAACAACCAGTGCAAGTGTCTGCCAGGTTTTGGAGGCCTCGACTGTAGTCTTATGTCTTGCGGTTCGCCACTCAAGGAGATCTCGCAACGTCCCACAGTTGAATCTGGCTCAATCTGTACAACCTGTGATGAAGGATTTGGTGGAGCCAACTGCAATGGTAAGTAACGGAAAAAAGGGCATCATTGTTTACAAGCCAACAAACAACCACAACAGCAACAACAAAGCAGCAGTGTGCGTTGCGTTGAGGAATGTTGAAAGGCGATTGAGCAGTGACCCAACGGCTAAAACAACAAACTCTCTTGTTTTTGTGACCGTGCCTGAATATGATAGTGTGCGAGACAGATGCCGCATGCGCTGCAGATACTTCGCGTCCGTCAATGTTTGGCGACGAAAAGATGGTCTGCAACAAGAAACCCGAGGTCTTTTACAACGCTTTCATGACCTGCGACGTCAATACCCCACAGTTGGCAGCACTCTTCCCAGGAAACTACGCCTTGTCTCTTAACCTGGATGTCAAGAACAGGACCATTAAGGCTCAGCTGTGGATGGATAACAACGAACAGTTCTTCTGCGACATTGGCGCTTGTAATATCGCCACAACGGAACTCGAAGGAAAGATCAAGACGTCATGGGAATGCCCTGAGCTCAAGTGCACCTGCATCACCAGTCCCACAAAGCTGTGCGGTGGCATCCCAACTCCCGCCAAAATCGACCTTAAATCGACCATCCCCCAACTGACGGGACCATTCTCTCTAAGCTGCCCTCACAACAGCACGACTTGCGCCTTCAGAATTGCAGCGCTTGATGGACTCCTTCCCAACGGTCTTGAGATGGTCAACTGCAAGTCGGGAGAGTGTGTCTACCCCACGGAGATGAGCTCTTCAATCACTTCACTCAAGAAGACCATGCCCGTTGGTGTCATCATCTGTCTCGGCATCCTTGGCGCTTTGGTCCTCTTCCTCATTGTCGTTTGCTCGATCGCCAAGAGAAACCAGATCGTTCTCAGTCGTACCCCTTATACTCTCAACAACGAGGCCGCCTCGCTTGAGTTCCGCAATGTCGGCTACACTCTCAACAAGGACGGACTCGAAATTCTCAAGGGCATCTCTGGATCGGCTCCCGCTGGTGTTGTCTTGGCTGTCATGGGTCCTTCAGGAGCCGGTAAATCGACTTTGGTGGATATTTTGGCCGGCAAGCGCAAGGACGGCAAGGTCTCTGGACATATTCTGTTGAACGGCAAGCAGGTGCACGAGAGCGAGATCCGTCGCGCTGTTGGATTTGTCGATCAGGAGGATACCTTGCCCGCCACTCAGACCGTCTGGGAGGCTGTTCTCTTCTCTGCCATGCTTCGTCTCCCCGAGGCCATGCCCATCTACCGTGTCCATGAGCGTGTTGCTGAGGTTATTGAGATGTTGGGATTGACGCACTGCAAAGACCGTCAGATTGGAAACGTTACTGCCCGTGGTATCTCTGGAGGAGAGAAGCGTCGTGTCTCGATTGCTCTGGAATTGATTACCCGCCCCCCAATCCTGATTCTGGACGAGCCTACCTCTGGACTGGACTCTTACAGCGCTCACATGGTTGTCCAGCAGCTCTGCAAACTTGCCGCCAGCAAGACCACCACCGTTATCATGACCATTCATCAGCCCCGCTCAGATATCTTCTACATGTTTGACCAGACTTTGGTTGTCAGCAAAGGAGCCTGCCTGTACTTTGGACCTACGGACACAGCTGCCGACTACTTCCAACGCCGTGAATTGGTTTGCCCTCCTAACTACAACATTGCCGATTACCTGTTGGATATCGCCATGGACCAGGAGCTTGTTGCCAAGGCCAAGAGCTACAACGGCGCCGAGGCCGAGAAGGCCGATGGACTGACCTCGGGTCACCAGGCTCACTTGGGTGGCGGAAACATTGTCTCTCGTCGCGGAGGTGCTAATACCAATGGCAATACCAGCGAAATTACGCGCACCTCGGATGACCGTTCGTACGAGACCTCTGTTCGGATGGAAGAGATGGGCTCCTCAGGCTCGTCGACCGCCTCGCTCTCGGATTCGACCACGCAGAAGAAGCAAAAGACCGTCTACCCTACCAGTTTCTTGACGCAGCTCCGTGTGATCATGCTCCGCAGCTTCCAGACTTTGATCCGCAACAAGTCCCTGTTGGTTCTCCACTTCGCGGTTGCCATTATCTTGGGAGTCTTTGTCGGAGGATTGTACTTTGATGTTCCCATGGATTTGGCTGGTTTCCAGAACCGTGCCGGATCTCTCTTTTTCATGCTCGCTCTTCTTGGTTTCAGCAGTATCTCTGCTCTTGGAGCCTTCACCGATACCCGTACCCTATTTGTCAAGGAGCGTTCCAACGGATACTACCCACCCATGCCTTTCATCATCTCGACTCTCTTGTTCGATCTCATTCCTCTCCGTATCATCCCAGCCATCTTGATGGGATCCGTCTCCTACTTTATGATTGGTCTCACCGCCGATGTCGAGACCTTCTTCAAGTTTCTGTTGATCCTCGTCCTCTTCAATGTCGCCACCGCCATGTTCTGTCTCGTCATTGCTGCCGGTGTCCGCACCACCGGAGTCGCATCCCTCGCATCTTCCATTGTCATGCTCTTCATGATGCTCTTCGGTGGGTTCCTAATCAACTCGAAACAAATCCCCAAGGCTCTCACCTGGATCCAGTACCTCTCCATGTTCAAGTACGGGTTTGAGGCCTTGGCCGTCAACGAGGTCGCCAAGACTCAACTGATTGATAACATCCAAGGCGTTGCCTTCAACGTTCCCGGCTCGTTGATTCTTCAAAAGCTGTTTGGTTTCGATCTGACTGGGTTCTGGAAGAACATGGTTTTCTTGATCGGTTACAACGTCCTCTTCATCGCTGCCTTCTGGGCCATCGTCAGCTTGCGTCTCAAGGAACGCAAGTAAAACAAGACTTGTTTAGTAGTGTACAAAGATCCGAGCGGGAGATAGTAGAGGGAAGTCATTTTTTGAGGTTTTCTTCATAACAGCAACTGTATGATAATAATAATATTTTAATCCATTCCTTTTCATGAACTCATGAACAAGTAATCAGCCAAATGATGCAGACAAGAAGGGGTGGTATCTGTTGTAGTAATGTATTAATGTGCAATTCCGGCAGCAAACTCAACAACTGTCGTGCTGACACGCCGAGTGCCATCCACAACTATGTTTCCACTACCAATTTCCCCCCCAGCAGCCAAGATTGCTTCCTCGGCCAGACGAAGCTCCTCAGACTGCCATTGGATTTCGACACCAACCTCCCCAACATCTTCCCACCGCTTCTCAAGGACATATTCGCCACCTTCGTTCACAACCACAGGGTTGTTGCCCAACAGGACCTTGACATGTCCACCCGTACGGCCGAGCTTGCCTTCACCCCAGAACACAAATCCTGCAACCACATCCTCCCATTTGGCAATCATGTTGTTCTCGAGTGTCAAGAACTCGAGACTAGGCGCATGCTGCAGACCTTCGAGGCGCTCAATCAGGTTGTTGGATAGGTTGACACGGCGGACGTTAAGTAGGTTGCGCAAGAAACGGGTTGATGTGATCGAGTTGGAGTCCAGGTTGAGCGTGTGGAGGTGCAGCAGGTATGACGAGATGGGAATATGGGTCAATCCGCGCATGGAGAGGTCCAGATTGCTTGGTTGTTTGACTGCAAACTCAATCTCTGGGAACCGCTTCGAGTCCTGAATAATCGATAATGTCTCACGGTCAAACACCAGCTGTGTGCCTATTGTGTGTAGTTCACATCAAAATGAATCGTGAATATTGAGATTTTGGACGTAGAGACTATAGCCAATGCTCTAACGCGTGGAAATGTGGCTTACGGCGGTCTTCGTATCGCTCCTGGCGCAATGGATCGATGGTAATGAGCTTCTCCTGGAGTTCGATGCATTCGTCGTCAATGAGCTTGGCCTGCGTCGAGTGGATGCTAATTGTCTTGCGCAACTCGGATAACAGTGTTGACAGGATCTGGATTGGCCCTATTTGATTCAAATGTGTCATGGCATATGGTATTAGCACCGCTAATCGTCATATAGATAGCATGCGTATTTTTATATCCATCCAAAGCATAAGGTAATACAATCAACATTCATGCATTGAAAAACGAAGAATATCTTACATTTGCAGTCGGGCTCCAGTTCAACCAGTTCACGGACAGCCGAGATTTCTCGCTTCAGCAGCGCAACCCTGTCGTCGAGCGAGTTTGATTCCGTAAGGGATGTCACTCGGTGCTTGGGATTCACCACCTGTGTCTCCAGAGTACCGTCAGGCCTAGTGACAGGCCCAATGCGCTTGGTCACATCGTACATGAGGTTCTGTCCAATCACCAATCTTCCCAGGCGTCCGGATATGTCTTCCAGATTCTGATTCAATGTCTCGAGTTCGTAGCACACGGCTGCTGGGAGTTTTGATCCTGCTCGCACCGCACAGACATCATCTGAAAAGATAACAACCTCGACTGTAGGGCCGTACACGGCATCTGGAGCCTGCTGGAAAATCCACAAACTGCCGAGCTCCGAATCTGATCCTGTAGCCTTCCATTCTCCCTCGAGTGGGATTGCAACATGTTCGACGCGGGTTGACACTGTGAAGGGGTTGCGCATCTCGATCGTCTCGTCGAATGCTACAACAATCTCCAGAGGGTGGAACGAGATCACATATGCACCCAGAATCGAGATACTCCTCTCCTCTATTGTTTTGAGAAGGTCAGTGTTAGTCAATTGCGCCTTGTAAATATTCGCCACATATCCTGCTTTCAAAGGAGTCATACCTCGTCCGATGAGCCAGAGTTCATAGAGCCATGCGCTTTGGTCCTCGGGGTCGGTATAGATGGCGTTCTTGACAAGATCAAATTCATTGTCGACAGTAGCCTCCCTCTCCTCCGCTGACAAATCTTCTGCCAGCTTGCCGAGCAGCGTGCTCCTGTTGTGCCATGCAGAGTAGTTGGAAAAGTTTTGATGGATCTTGGTGGTCGTAAAGTCAAACTCGGACTGTGCTCGTTCGAGGACTTTGTCCTTTGCCTCCTTGTCCTTCAAGTCAAGCTGTCGGATGATGTATCTCCTGTAGTCCCATCCGTGAACTAGAATATCAGTATAAAAAGTGGAGATGGGAGATAAGGGTCAAGAATGGCATGCAAAGGGGGTGATTCGTTAGCGCCAAGCGGATTGGCAAACCAAAAAGGAGGCCCATTTTTTCACCCATATCAAAATGACATCACTCGTTCCAGACTAGGCCAGTGCAGTACTCGCAAGCACAACAGAAGGAACTCCCACGATAAGCAACCAGCATGCGATCGAAGCAACAAAGACTTACAGTTGCGAGCATCCATCTCGAGGAACTTGCCGACCATGGCGAGCTCCTTGTCCCAGCGGGGCTGGCTCATACTCTCGAGGCACCAGCGGCGGTGGTTCCACATCCAGTATGACTTTGGGTTCAGCTTGAGATTCTCCTGCACAAACTCGAGCTCGCCGGTGTAGATCTTGTTGGCTGTCTCGTCATCGCTACTCGGGAGCAAGTTGAAACAGAGTAACATGTCAGTGAATGACGGTAAGTCAAGTGTGTCGATAGCAATCCATCAGGTGTAGCTTGAACGTACGCGTTGTCGAGGAACCCTTCCTTGAGGATGGTTCGCCTCACGTTCCAGATAGTATAGTAGTCAGGGCTCTTGCGGAGCAGTGCTGTTGTGACTTTGAGAGCGTCATTGTCGCGTTTGTTCGATTCAATCTGGACAATCATAGATTGAGCGACGAAGAAGTAAGAGCAATTTGTGTGTGCTTAGTGGTTAGTTTCCAGGTTGCTGATAGTAAAAGCGAGCCAGCAGTTGACAAAGCTACATAGCTTACCAGCTCTTTGAGAGAATCCTTGAGGGCAAGGTATTCGCGCACGAGGACAGCTTCCTTTTCTTCTCTGGCCTTGAGGACCTCTGGCGACTCTGCCTGTTCCTTTTTTCTTCCGTGGCGACTTTCCTATGAGGGACGGAAGTATACGAGTTAGTATATTTGGTATAGCATGCGAAAGCGAGAACGATGAAAGAATGGCTTGTCATGCAGGAGTGGAGTTGCGTACCATTGTATGCTTGTTGTTGTAAGTGAGGAGTAAGAAGTGTTAAAGTATTGGTGGCAAAGGACGAGAAAAGAGAGATGACTTTGCGTGAATGTAAATGTAAAGAGGGAAGAAGGAAGAAGGAAGAGGGAAGATATTTGTTCGTCTGTCTGTTGAGTGAGGCTGCCACCTTTTTGTACTCTGGCTCCTGCGATTTGCCCACGACAAAAAATGGAGAAAAAAGAAAAAAAAAAAAAACGCCCTCTGTAATTGCGTATGAATGTGTGAATATGAAAGCGAGTCTGTTCAATTAGCGAGGGGTGTGCACTGTATGCTATTCTCACGTGCATCGTTGTCCACCCTTTACGGCTGAAAAAATGATCGCTCCAACCGACAGAGACAACAAAAGGGAGAAAAAAGAGAAGCGACCAAGGAGCACCGAGAACGAAGCACACCCTTCTCACCCACGCATACATACAGTTGGTTGCAGTAAAGTGAAGACCACACATACAACCTCGTACCTTTTCGTTCTTCTTCTTTACTCTTCTACTCCTCTCCCTCCTTCACTCTCTCTCTCACCCTTTCTCTCTCACTCCTTTCCTTCTTTCTTTTCCCCCTTCTTCTTCTCCTCCTCCTCCTCCTTCTCCTCCTTCTCCTCCTCCTCCTCCTCCACCTCTCAATACCAACCCCGACAAACTACACAAAAGGATCAACCATGCTCTCAGCTGTCCAAGGATTCGCCAACAGACACCGCAAGGGTCTGGTCATCACCGCCGGACTCACCGGAAGCATCTACATGATGGGCAAGTACGCCAAGAGCAAACTGCTCGAGTTCCACGAAAAGAGCGCCTCTGAGCGTACTGCCAAAGAGAAGTAAGTCTTCACACCTCCCTTTGCCATTCCAAGTTCGGACCAAACTGTTTGCTGTTGTCTACATCCCGCCTGAGGTCTTGTTCCTGAGCAACAAAAAAAAAAAAAAAAAAAAAAAAAAGCTGCCGGTACACCTTCCATTGGGTATCAATGGTTGTTCGGAACTAACAACAAACATCCAATTGATTGTCGGAACAAAATAGCATGAAGCGTCGGTTCGAGCAGAACCAACAGGATTGCGTGTTCACGGTACTCTCTCTTCTCCCTACTCTCGGCGACCAGCTCCTGCACGAACTCAACGTCGAATTGATTACCGCCAAACTGCAGCAGACCCGGTCCCAGCGATCGACCCCAGCACCCACTCCCGACAGTTCTATGGTTCTCCCACCTAGATCGGAACAGGACGATAACAAACAAGAGCAAGAGGGTTCAGCAGAGAACAAGGAGGGGGAAGGCGAGTCAGAGAAGGTCAAGAATGATCAGGAGGCTACTACTACCAGTACTAATGATACGGAGGGACATGTCAAGGAGGATAGCACGGACTCTACAGTTTCTTCAGACACCAATGAAGACAGCAACCAGTCTACACAACCCAGCAGCACGGTATCGGAGGCTGACAAAGACGAGACTACAGCGACAGCTCAGGACGAGAAAGCTGCCAAACCAGAATCACAGGAGGCTGCTGCTACGAACGTAGAGACTACTCCCGTGGCGGCTGCAGCTCAGATCGTTGTCAAGGATGAAGCGACTGCAGCTATTGAGCGCAAAACCAAGCTGGAGCTCTGGAACGAACTCAAGGTCATGAGCTTCACCCGCACTGTCACGGCGCTCTACTCTTTGACCTTCCTGACGCTGCTGACACAGGTGCAGCTCAACCTTCTCGGTCGCTTCACCTATGTCTCTTCGGTGATCGCTCTCTCCAACACCACCGATGCCTCTTACCGTGTCGAATCGCCTGCAGTCAAGGGGTCTTTGTCATCAACTGCAGGTCAACTGGATTTCCAGACAGAGAAGAAGTATCTTACATTCAGCTACTGGCTCTTGCACGAGGGTTGGCGTCGCTGGAGCGAGAAGGTCCGCGATGTCGTCGAGGATGTTGTTGGCGGGTAAGTTGAATGTCCTCATTTTTGCATCTGGGTGTGATCTATGTACATGTTGGTCTTGTTTGAGATACAGTCTGTTAATAGCCACGCTACCTTTCTTGTGTTATAGTATCTCGTTGAAAAAGACTTTCACTTCCAAAGACTTTTCTGACCTCCTCGGAGAGATCCGTTCCCGTCTCGAGTACACCGAGGATATGGAAGGCGAGCGCATCCCAGTCAAGTAAGCATCTTTGCTCTCGTTCGTTTTTGCTGAGTGTTTATGACATTACGCCGTCAACCTTCTCGCAGTAGTTCTCACCACACTCTCTTATCTTTTTTCAACTTTTTTTTATTTTTTTATTTTTGCAGCATGCGCGAGTACATGCTGCCTGATGAGGCATCGGACGAGCGTGAGGTGCTGCGTGCTGGTGGCGTGGACGAATTCGATCTGGTGGTAGACCCAGTGCTTCGCAACTTGCTGGACGAGACTCGCGATTTCATTGACAGCGCCGATTTCACCACCGTCCTCAGCTCGACCTTGGCAACCACTTTTGCTCGCTTCAACCTCGCCCTCCAGCCTACCTTCAACCCCTTCCTCCTCTCGCCACCCCAATCCGGAAGCAGCGCTGCGATTGCCGAGATTGAGGACGATGAGGATATTGATCGCGCTGTGCCTTTGGCATCGTTGTTGCCTCTGGTTGCGAGACAGGTGCATTTGATCATCAACGGTGTTCCTAACGAGTATGTCGAGAGTTTGGCGATGGTCAAGGAGTTGCAGGCTTTCTCGGCGATTGTGTATTCTTCATTTAGCGAGCAGCTTGTCAACAACTAGATGCACGTTTAATAACATTTCCCTTGTACAATTTTTCACATTTCTCTTCTTTTACCCAGTGCAGCCACCCCTCCCCACCGATTATATTATTGGAGGTTGGAACTATCTTCGTATATCACATTGAATTTTGTCATAGGATTTTAATTAATTGGTTGGTTGGTTGGTTGGGGGGGGGGGGGGGGGGTATAAACAAAGCAAACATCTTTCACTTCTTAAAAAAACTGCCCCACTTGGACTTCTTGACCGGCGCAGGGGTAGCAGTCTGGGCTGCCGGTGCCGAAACGGGCTTTTCGGGCGCGGCCGTCGCCTGCCTAGACACCGCTGGCGTAGCAGGCGCAGAAGCCAAAACCAAAGGTGGTGTTGACGCTCCTGCTGGTGCGTCCCTACCTCCAGAGCTGAAACTGTTCCGACCACTGCTACCGTTCCCATGCAAAGATACAGTCGAAGCGCCGCCAGAACCCAAGGTATCAATGGTGCTCTTGAAGGTCGCCTGGACGATCTGCTGTTTGGCACCCGAAATCTTGGTCGCATGGAGTCCACCCGTGGAGGCGACTTTGGGCTTTCTGTTGGCGGCCTCAGGGAAGGTTGCATAGTACTGCTTGTCATTGACAGGCCGCATAACATCTAGAACAGCAATCGACAGCGTCATCAAGAAAGTACGGAACTCGAGTGGAAAGGTGTCCGGGTTATACAACTCAAAGTTGCCCCGCTTCAGGACAGGGCCCGAGTTGAGTTTGTACTCGGAGACCAATTGAAGATACCGGTTGGGATCAAAAGGCGAAGGGGTACCAAGAGTAGTAGGGACGACAGGATTTCCGACCTCCATACCCATACCATGGAACATAGTCTGTGCAGGCCGGAGCTGAGGCGGCTTCCATTTAGATTCTCCTCCACACATCTGCGAAGTTGTGACCCGGTACTGGTCCTTGTGTTTCCGGTACTCGACCACAAAGTCTTCATCTTTCCACCGGAACAAGAACCGCGTCAGGGGCTCGTTCGAGTTGGCGGATCTCTTCTTGGTCGAGACAAGTTCTTGGACAACCTTAATCTGCCGCCGGGAGGCCATATCCGTCGCCGTCAGAGTACCCCAAGTCGACGTACGTCCAGAGAGGACCCAGATGGGATTGTTGCTGTGATGCATCCTCAACGAGTCCTGCTCCTGTCCAATGTGTCGTCCAGGGTGGTAGTATAGGAGCACGCCGTGCTTGTTGAAAATATTGGTCCTGCGTGGGTCCTCCTCGTCATGGGTGAAGCGGTACAGGTCGAAGAAGGCCTCGGGGACAAGGTAAGGGCGCGTGTAGGCGTGTGGGTCGCCATAGATGGTTCCCGTCCTGGGGTCAGTGTCGTAGAAAGGCACGTCGCCAAAATCAAAGTCGTCGGGGATGTTGTCGTAGCTGAACTTGCTCATGTCCTGGTATTCGGTAAGATCCTTTTCTGCAACCAATGGAGTAGGGAGAGCCGGGATCGGAGGGACTGTTGCGGATGACGAAGATGGTGTCAAGAACGTCGCAGGTCCAGTTGCTGCGCGCTGAAGAGCGGGCTTGGAGCTGGAACCGGAACCAGAGCCTGAGCCAGAGCCTGAACCGGAACTGGACCCCAAGCCACCTGCAGCCATGTAGGAAGGATGGGTATAGGAAGAGGCAGCACGAGGGTGTGAGGAAGAACCACCGCCAACCTCAGATCCGGAGGCATAACCAGAGGAGGGCCTTCCTGACTTGGCAGAAACGGTTGCTGGTCGTGCCTTGCTGCTGGAGGAGGAAGCACTGTTGATGATGACTGTCGTTCTGGGGCAGTCCTCATCTTCCTCTTCCTCGACAGACGACAGCGAGGACAGAGATGGTGTGTTGGCGGTGGTGTAAAATGCTGCCTTCTCCAAAGTAACACCGCTGTCGGTTGCATATCGACCACGGCTAGCGAGTGTCCAGGGACGCGCTTGGTCAATGCTGTCGTCAGTCGTGGTGCTCTTACCCTTGCCGCCACTGCTGGTTGAGTCCTTGCCCTTGTTGGCTGTCAGTACGGAAGTGTTGTTCTCAGAATCTGCTTCATCCGAGTCGTTGCTTTCGCTATAGGTGTTGTGGCTGTGGTTGTGGTTGTAGATGACGCCCTTTCCGCTGTAGGATGGTGGTTGGTCTTCCTGTTCCTGGGATTGTGAGTGCGAGTGTGAGTGTGGATGCAGGGGTGCAGCAAATGGATGTGGTTGTTGTTGGTGTTGTTGGTGTGAATAATAAAAGGGTGTCTCCAGACCATTTTTGCTGATAATATTGTTCATGGGAAGAAGGACATCTGTTGACTGGATTGTACGACTTGATGATAATGCGGCGTTGTGATTGGTCGGTGATCCTGCGCTGATGTCGGCTAACGCCCTGTCCCTGTGCACTCCCTCGTCGCCTTCTTTCACCTCAAGGGTGTTGTCACCCTCATCCCTTGGTTGCCTTCCCTTGCCCTTAATGCGAGGGATACTGTGGCTATTATTATTGTCGCTACTAGACATGGAGAGGGCTGTAGAGGGAAGGGAAAAGGTTGAGGATGACGGTGAAGACGAAGGCGAAGCAGAAGAAGAAAAGGACGAGGCAGTCGAGGAGGGAGAGGCGTGGGGTCGACCCATGGTGGCATCGTCCATGCCGCCTCCAGGTGGGGAAGTCGATATCGAAGAGCGGACGATCGACTTTTGATGATGATTTGTGACGGGTGTAGGGCGGACAGTAGTAGTAGGCGAAGCCAGAGCGGAGACGGAGCTTGTCTCTGACGACGGAGATAGTTCGACCGATATACGAGAAAACATTTTTTTTAGAGAGGGAGGGAGGGGTATATATATATGTATGTGTTGGTCCTGGAAGTTGCTCAAGAGAAATGGAGAGAGAGAGAGAGTGTGTGTGTGTGTGTGTATATGTGAGACTGGTGAGACTGGGATGGAACAAACGAATAGAAAGAGAGGAGGATGAAAAGAAGAGAGAAGAGGGAGTGTCGCTAATGATGAGTGATGAAGGAAGATGGAGATTCCATTAGTTATATAGGGGAAGAGAGAAGGAAGGTGGTTAGCAAGAGAGGATAAAAGAAGGAATAGAGAGGCAGGTGTTCAAGGGAGAAAAAAAAGGGATAGGGAGCGAGGAAGATGGAAATAGGGCGTTGAGGCCAATAGGCTGAAACGGGGTAAGAGGGCAATGGTAGATGGTGAGGGTTGTGGTTGGTTGGTTAGATATGGATGTGCCTGAAGAGGGGATAAAATGGGAGGGGAAGGGAAAGAGGAGGGAGAGTGAGAGTGCTCTTGTGACAATACAATAAGCCCCGATTACAGTGATGATAATTACCTCTTGGTGAGAGCAAGGGAAAAGGGAAAGCCGAAGGAAGGGTATGGAGGGAAGGGTATGAGGGGGAAAGTAAATCAGAGTGGAAGATTGAGTGAGAAGGAGAGACGTAGAGGAAATGAAGAGAAAGAAGAAAAAGAAAAAGAAGGAAAGGACGTAAGGATGGTTGTGGGAAAAAAGAGAAAGAAGAAGGAAGGAAGGATAAAAATCGATGAAGAAAAGAAGAATTTGTCGGGAGAGAGATAGAGATTGATCGATGAGGAGAAAGAAAGAGAGAGCAAAGCGAAGACGTGGCCCATTTTGGAAAAACAACGCCTAATACTTCCTTCCTCTTCCTCTTTGCTCTTTGTTTTTCTTCTTCTTCGGCCCCTCATTCCGGGATGGAGAAGGGCGCGAATACATGTACCATGTAGTTATCGACAGCCAATCGCTCTCTTGCTCACTCTCTCGGATCGGACAGCCTGGCTGAGGCGCACACACAGACGCGCACAACTGTAAGCAAGCATCATAATCGGCATCATCACTATCACCGGTCGACTTCCTGTCTGTCCTCTGACGTCTTTTTTTTGTGTCTGGAAGTAGCCCTTCTCTTCAAATCTCCCCTCGGATCCGGATCACCCACTTTCAGTCTCGTGTGCAGCGCAAAAAATAACAAGTCGGATGTTTCATGGATGACCAATAGACGCGCCATCGGTACCATGTTTCTACCCCTCTTTCAGCAACGCCTTTTAATCTTCGTTTGGCCCTTTCATGTTCTCCTTCTTTGCGCTTTGTTCTGATGCATCTTCCCTCCTCTCCCTTTCTGTCCAGAGAAAAAAAGAAACACAGTAAATCAACACATGCATACTCTCATCTGCAAACACAAATACAAGCAAGCGGCAGCCGGGCCCTTCGCCATTTTGCGAGCGATTCAAAGATGCATGCCAGGCATAGACCGCTACGTTGCTTGCATTTCAAGAGTCTCGACTTTCATCTCCCCTCCACTCTGTATTTCCTCGTTCCTACCACCTTCGTTAATTCGTTCGTCCGTCCGTCCGTTTCTTCGTTGTTCCTTGACAACGACATCATCGAACATCATTACCTCCACTTATTAATTGTTCTTTCGACTTCGCATTTTTTTAGTCTTTCTTTTTAGTTAGCTGACAGTTCACACCACACAACCTGTTCCTGGGGAGAAATTCAACCGACACAAGAAAAAAAAAGGGGGAAAGAAAAAAGGTTGGATTTTGAACGACTTAATGGACAATCGAGACTCGATAAGATGTGCAAAGATACACTTATTCTCGACATGTGTTCAGAAAAAGTGGGCCTTGATGCGAAAAAAGGAGAGGACGTATTGCAGAAGAATGAGATGAACTGTGGAAGGGATACATCTCTTCACACTTGCAGCCAGCACAAACACAAACACAACAACAACCTCTGCTCTCACACGCACCAGACATTCATCACTCATCCACAACATTGCATTGCGTTGCACCTTCCACCTTGCGCCCAAATAAAAAAAAAATAAGCCAATGGCCAATTGTTTTGTCTCCCTGGGCTTCAACACAGACACACGCACAAGTGCAGTTACTACTCTTGTAGTGAAAAACAAGAGAGGCGTGATTTGAAGACACCCTGGCCTCAATTTGATTTGTTCGGATCTTCTTCCGACGACGACAGGCTGACAGAAGAAAAAGACACAACTGACGATGTGACTAGATAGACAGCAGCAAACAAATAAACAAACAGCAGACATCATTGTGGGTAGGTGGGTGAGTTGTATGGGAAGTGGATGAGGTGGGGAAGGTTCAAGAAGAAGGCAGATAGTAAGGCATAAAAGTCCGAGAGAAATACTTAACATCGCACTACAATGAAAATGTCAGCCCCTCAACAAAAGTCTCGAATCATATCAGTCGAAGCACGTCCAGTCATGTCTCAACGCGAAAACTCAGTGGAATTGGTAAAGGTGGCATAGTCACCTGTAAATGCTAATACAACTGTGGTTTATCGTTCATACATCGCCAAACAAACATATTTTTATTCACAGTGGTTTATCGAACCACCAACCCCCATTCCTATTAATGCACAACATTCCTTGTGCGCATTAAATGTATGTGTGAACGATGTGGTACGTGGCCAAGGACATGACAATAGAAAAAAAGGGGAAGAGAGAGGGAAGGGAAGGCTGAATGTTCAAAGGTCCAATTATCGCCTGTCTATGCAGTCTTTTCTTTGCTACTGCAAAACCACCTGTAATCCGCGGATCCTTTTTGCACGGTCTTGCGAGAGGAACGACAAGCAATAAAAAATCCGCCTTTTGGCTGGTCTATTTTTTTTTTTTTTTTTTTTTTTTTTTTTTTTTTTTGATATTGTGCACTGTACGTATCTCTACTTGATTGCTCACTCTCTTTATATAAGTATTTCTTTCCCATGCCACCACCTATACAGGGTGGGTACACTTACCCATCGAGATGACACAAAAGCTCAAAAAATACAAGGGCCATGAGGGAAGGTTGGGAGGAAAGCGCGTGTCATAAAGTTTAAGGACCGAGGATTCTTCCATATGTATGTGCTCTTACCCACCATGAATGTGAAATAGTCAAGCTAGTGAACAGACATCCCTAGCTGCTAGTCGAACTTGAGAGAACGGTAGAAAAGTAAGGAATGGGGTCTCGACTATTACGAAGATGGATTCATGACGAACAAGGCAGATGCCCATGCAATGATGAGGGAAAGGAGCGAGAGAGAGAGTGGAGAGGTTGTCAATCTTGAAAAGTGTTTGTTGGGAAAAGGAGGTACGACGCCAGAGATACATAAGCCAACAAGCTCTTGCACACTCTCCCCGACTTTCCCACTCTCGAATGCCCTAGAAGGGCTACTTTGCAAAACACTGAAGTAAACAAATAAACAAACAAGCAAGACAAGTAAGCAAGTGAATAACGGCGGTAGGGGCGGCGGTGGGAGATGAATGAACGGACAACAAAATTGAAGAATAAATCACAACATATTCCTCCCCTCATTCACATTAACAACAAGATACTGCACGTTGGGAGCAGCTTTCGTCTTTTAATTGGTGAATGAAAGGGTCCCTCTTCTGAACCTTTGCGGGTTTGACAAAAAGCAACGGGCAAATATTAAATATCAACTAGGGTAAGAGGACATGACCTGCGAACGCTTTTCGTAAGACAAGCATGCATCGAATAGAGAGAGGAGCCGGGAGAAAAAAGTCGATAACCAAACTCACGTTACCTATCTATGGCTGCATGCTATGGTTTACCTTTACCATGACCGCATGCCGACTGTTTTTTTTTCTCTATCTTTTTTGCATCTCCGACTGACCGACGAATGACTTCGTATTCTTGCCTGCTCTCTACTTTCCTTGAACGAGAGAAAAGTCGAAAGACGAGGTTGACTCGGATTTCCAGGCTTACTCCTTTCTACTTTTCTTGGTTCTATGTGCAACCAAGGCTTATGGGCTTTATCTTTTGATTTTCTTTATGGTCCAACCTTGTTGTAACGATCGGGCATGAAGTGAATGAGAGACGAAGTGAAAGCCCACAAGTCACCGAAAAAAGAGAGAAAGTGAGCTCAAACGAAATGTTGGTTTGTGGAGTCTTTTCCTTTTCTACATTCTACATGCATCGCATCCCACTCCTCCATCCCCCATACTTCTCAAAAACCAGAAATGCCCATTGGCCTCATGTCCCCATCAAAATCAAAAAAAGCGGGATGCATGTTTGTTTTTTGAGAGGACATGTTGTTTTGGCATCCAGCGCCCTTTTTTTTCTGGTTCGGTGCAATGCAGCAGCGTTCGTTGATCTCGAGGCGTAGATGTAATTTGATGACTCTTTGGGATCCTCTTTCGTATCTTGGTAATGGTTTGTTTTTGAGATTGGATCGCGAAGGGAAAAAGGTAATTAGGAGCAGAGGAGATGCAATTGGCTATCAGCAATGAAATGTTAGAGAGAAGTACACAATATTTCGCTAGCCTCTACAAAAGACAAGGGGCGGGGTAGTAATATGAAAAAGGCTAGCGACGGCGTCCTTGCATCAATTAGCAATTAAAACAAAAGAAAACAACAACGAAAATCGAGATCTAGAGAAGATGGTCTTGCCAATTCACAGGAAGATGAACAGATAGGCAGATAGACAGGTGAATATTGCAGGTAGGAGATTTACGTTTTACTGTCAGTCATGACAGGCATTGGATGACAGGCAGGAAAGCAAACAAGCGAGTAATAAACGAAAGTAGAACTGAAAAAAAACCAAGCTGTGAGAAAAAAAAACAGAGTTGATGCAGACAGAAATCAAAACAAACAAAACAAAGAAAAGTAAGAGCCCTCGGGTTTTGCCTTTTGGAAAATGGCTAGGGGATGTTAGTTCCGCTTTGCTGACAGAAGCAGCTTCTTCGACTTGCGGTAAGCCAATTGAGTTCATTCACAGTTGTTGGTGTGCACTCTTGCATCTTGAATTTTATATTCACGAATTCATTTTCTTGGTTTTTTTGTGAAGTCTGTTTAACTGACGGAATTTTAGTCGCCTGAAAGTTTTGAATGAGAGTGAAAGACCAACATACAGATAACAATGTCAATCATCATTTCTAGACTTTCAACCAGTGTTCGCTGTTGTCATCATCGCTGTTGCTGTTGTGAATAAAGAACAAAAGTCAAACAAAGAAAAGAAAGAAAGAAAGAATATGAAAGACGGCAAGTGCTCTCATCAAACAACAACAACAACCAACTATACCTCGATCGAGGCTCTCTTTTTTCTTTCTCTCTTTTCTCTTGTATTCGCCATTTCTCTTCACTTCCACCCTACTTCCATCTGCTTTGAGGCTCTTAATTTTTTTTTTTCTCGCTTTTCTCTATCCAAATGTTATTTGTTGTCGTTTGTTAATGTTTTGTTTACATTTAGTGTCCAGTCCATGGACACACTCTTTTCAAACATAGACCCAATGAGGATTCGCCGACGAGAATAAGTTCTCACCACCACGCCAACAAAAGACAGAGCGCATGAGTGAACTCAAATGTGGGTGTGTGAAATTGTGCGCGTATGTGTCAGAGAGATAGAGAGAGGATGTCAACAGTGAAAAGTGAGAATGGAAAAAAAGTGTGAGTGTGAGTGTGAGAGAGAGATAGAAAGAGAGAAGAGAGATTGCAAGGCAAAGAGAAACTCAAATGTTTGTTGTCTGTGCCCTCGTCCGTCTTCCCACTTTTCGTCTCTCGGCTTCTTCCCCTCCAGTTACGCCCCCGTGTCAATTACCAAAGACACTTGACAGTTCAGCGGTGGCCCATGTCTACACCAGACAAACAAATGGTCCAGAACACGGTCCAAGCGGAGGGGGACATGTGTGTCTGTTATGATTATGATTATGAGTAAACCATGAGTGAACCCAATTCTACGTCTGTCATCCATGGTCACTCTATTCTTTTATGTTCTCCTCCCTTTGGCCAATTGAACTTCTCCCTCCCATTCTCTGACTTTCACTGGACTCCTTTCTATCTTTACTCTCTCTCTCTCGTCATTCTTCCTCTCTCTTTCTCTTTCTCTTTCTCTTTCTCTTTTTCTCTTCTCCCTCTCACTCTCCCTTTCTCTCCTTCCTTCTGCCATCCTCCTCCTACACCACCCTTTCCCTTTTCTTCCCTTCTTTCCTCGTCCTTTCTACCACTTTCTTTCTTCTCTTCCTCCTTCAACTTCGTCCTGCCTCTTCGGAGTGCTTCGGTGTGCTTGCAACTCCTCCTCCACCTCCGCCCTTTACCCTTCCTCATTACGCATTCATCTCACATTCTCTTTTATTTGCCATCACTATCTCACTCATTCCTCTCCTCCCCCTTATTTGTTTGTTCACGCCCCTCTCTCTCTCCCACCTTCTCGGTCGAATTTCTCTCCCCCCCTTTTTCCTCCTTCCTCCACCGCTCTTTCTCTCTAACACACACTTGTGCAGCTACTGCCCTCATTTTTCTGTTTGTTTAATTTATTTTTAATTCTTCCCATCCTTATATCTCACTCTCCGTAAATAATAATTTAGGCGTCCACTCATCATCCACCCCTGTTCTTTCGAACAACAGCCGTTTTCCCCCTTTATTTCTATTCTTTGTCGACCCCTGCACATTCCCATACCAGCAATGGCTTCCTTCTCTACACTCTCTTCTTCTTCTCCATCTTACACTTCACGCTCAAATCGACGCAGACGGCCGGCACCCTCGACTCACCACAGACGGCTCCGTCAATCGCTCTTTGCGATCTCAATCCTCCTCCTCAGCCCGCCACCAACTCATAACAACAACAAGATCTCATTTTCCTCTTCGTCTTCCTTATTCGCCGATGCCTTCACATGTACGTCCACTAATAATCCAGAGATCATGGTCTCCTCAGGGACATCCATGACCCTGGGCTGGTCACTCACCACCATGGATTCCTACATGTACGACTCCCTCACTGCCCTGGTCTACTGTATGGACTACTCAGGACCCGAATACAATATCTGGCGCGAGATCGGGACCCTCTTCAGCAATACTGCCATCTGGCCAACCGCCCGCTTCACCTTCAAGCTGCCAAACTGTGGACCCCTAGTTGGTGCCACAGCTGTCCGGATGGTTGCTCAGGGGTGGGGTGGGGTCTTCCAGGGTGAGGATGCCTGTGTCTTCTCCGTCGATCCAATCGTCACGCATATCATGCCATCGTCAACTACCACACCGAATTCCAACAAGATGCCTTCACCCACGACCTCTGCCAATTCTCTGATCCAACCGACGAACACTCTGCCCCCTCCTCCGACCAACACCCCTTCTTCTCCCATCGTCCCATCCGTCCGTCCTACAGAAGGAGTCATTACATCCCCCATCGTACTACCTCCTAGCACGGCCACTACTGGGCCAAGTCTCAAGGTCGATCCCGGTACCGGGACCTCTTCAAGTGGTTCAGGTGGCACAGGATCAGCCTTTTCGCCAGCTGTCCAAACCTCCCACCCGGCTTTGCCTCCACTTCCGACCTTCCCCAATGGAGGAGTATCACCGCCTATCGGACCTACAGCTGAGAAGCATGATAACAGCGCGGCTCTGAAGGCCACGCTACTTTCTGTCGGAGTTTTTGCGGGCTTGGCAGCGGTTGTAGTACCTTTGCTGGTGATGAGACGGCGACGCATGAGGAGGAACCGGAAGCTGGCCTCCCGATCTGAAGAACTTATCTCTGGAGGCGCAGCACCGGGAACAGGTGGTGCCGGCGGTGTGATGAAGGAAAAGAAGCGCCGTCTGGGTCACAAGCCCAAGGAGGGATACTTTTACAAGATGGAGGATGAAGACGAGGATGATTTTGACAACGACGACATGCAGCAGAGCAATAGGGAGTTGGAGAAGCGATATGCGGCATCAACCATGACTGCATCTGCAGCTGCAACTGCAACTGCATCGGACAACGGTACTACTGAGACTCGGGACAGATCAATGGCCGTCGGAGCTGGAGTTGGACAGTTGGATGCAGTGACCGTGCCCCAGATGGCACTCCTTGGTGACACGACCGCCACCTCGTCTCACAAACGCCGATCGTCCTTGCCATACATGGTCACATCCCATTATACGATGTCTTCACTGGGTGACGGGTCAAGCGTCGATGGCGATGATTCCTCGGTGGTGCGCAAGTACTGGGCTGCTTCCATGGCCGCAAGAGCAGAGCGTCGTCTGGAGGGTCATTCACCTACACGCGGACTGGATGATGATAGTGATATGTATGGGTACGATGAGGGGTCGATCTTTGGTGATAATAGTCGAGATTCGGATTCGAGGATGGCCGATATCCTCAGTCTACGGACCGCAGGGAGCGTGGACGGAACTGCAGGCGGCACTATGGACACATCACGGCACCATCTCTATGAACAGTACCATCAGCGGGAACCATACCGTCGGGATACATTGAACACGTCGTTTGGTGACGGCATCTCGACCAGGACCATGACGCCCAGTTTATCGAGTGCACAGGATAGCTGTCCGTTCAGCGAGGAAGAGTTCCTGGAACGGATGCATCTCCAGCAGCTGCAGGTTCAACTCCAGCACGAGTATTATGCTCAACAGCAACGAGAACATCACCAGCGGTGTCATCATCATGGAGACACAGAGTCGATGATGAGTCGGAGGACGAGTTCTGTACCCTCTTTGACATCGACCAACGATCCCTTCAAGACCTTTGATTCTAATGAGATTGTACTCGATCAGGATCAGGACCAGCATCATCGTTCGGAGGATCCATTTGCCGACTCGCGTCGGTGTACACCCTCGCCAGAACCGTCATTACGCGTTCCTACCATGGACAGGTCAAATTCTGACCTTATCAGTTCCTTCCCTACTGCTTCCCATTCTCCTTGAACATAATAACAACTCTTTTTTTTCACATTTACACGTCCCCACACATTGCAATATACCTTGTCTCACTTTTCAGTACACATTTATCTCCTATCATGTCTCCATTCATCAGCTGCATAAAGAGTTCTCTCCTCCTCAAATCTGTACATGTTTACTCCTTGAATGATTTACGTCTATTTGTATGTGTGTACGACTGTTTTTATTACAAGAGCGCAAACTGCGAATACAACAACCGCCGGACCTCATAATAATCATTACTCATAGGAGACCCCTCCAATAAGATCTGGCCTGTCTCCTCGACCCTGCGGACAGCAACCACACCATTGCAGACCAAAACTCCCTCACCCATAAACTCAGCCTCGATGCCGGCCTGTCTCAGGACCCGGTTCTTGAACTCTGTTAACCGAATGTCGCCCACGAAGACGGGTTGGTGTTCGCGTGCTAGCATCTCCAGTTGTTGTTGCTGCAATTGCTGTTGTTGTGCAACGAGAGCCGCAGCAGCTGCAGAAGTTGAAGCGGTCGCTGAGGAGGTATCTGCTGCTGCTGACAAGGCGGTACCGTGTTCAAGAAGTCCCTGTTGCTGTTGTGACGCCGCTCCTGCTAACGACTGATCCTCGGCAACCATAGCGTCTCCAGTCCCAGCGGTCAATCTCTTCGCACCAGCAACACTCTCCTGGTTACCAACAACCGCAGGCATGTTCAACACAGGTGCCGTAGACCCCGCAGGAATCTGGACCTGACCAACCAAGTATGCCAGATCGTACTCGCCCAGCCTCGAGAACGTCAATGAACTCAACAGTGCATCTGTAAGGTTGATCTTGTACATGTTGGTGACTTCTGAGACGTTCAGGATCTCGCCCACGCCCGGTGTATAGATCTCTCGCGTCAGATCTGATATCTCCAAGTATGTCTCGCACAGTGCCTTCGTACCCCGTTCCGTTCCGTGTACAAGAATCTGTATTTGAAGTTTCCATGACGCACAGGGTGTTAATAAGGACCCATATTTCCCCAATGCCTTCCAAACTAAATTCAAATTCAAGTAACCTACCAACTTTCGGGGTGCAATGGCTTGAAGAATAGTCTTCATAGCACTCTCGTCAGCACGACCCTCCAGATCGACATATCGGACCTTGCAGCGAACAGCAACATCCTCCTGGGAACTGACATACTTGGAGGGCAAACTGTCCTCAGGGTGAATCATGTCAGGATCCATCAGCGTATCCTTGACATCACCATTCTCGTCACCCATCATCGTCGCATCGTCCTGATCATCCCCACTACGCATCCGCGAGTCGCCATTCGCGTCCACATCCTTGCCATTTGGTGCACGACCGCCCTCCTGAGGAGCAGTTGAAGAGGCGCTCAAGAAGTGTTCCACCACAATCGACTCTCCATAGTCATCAATCTTCTTCCTGCGCTCGACATAAGGGAACATCCGGTAACTCTGCGTCTGCTTGAAGAAACCTCCTGATTTGGTCGCGTCCTTCATGTACACATCGTGGCTCCCCGATTTCGTCAACAGCATATCAATCTCGGCTAGGTTCGAATCTCCGTCAATCGACCCTTCATCTTCATCACTGTCGTTCTCCTCCTCCAACAGCGTCCTCCGATTCCGCTCCAACAATGCCGCATCCGCACGCTCTCGCTCCAACCTTGCCTCCTGTGCTGCCATGAAATCCGCCAGCTCCTGACCCTCCAGCAACACTTTCTTGTCAACCTTTAACCGGAGCACGCTATCAAGCTGAACCTCCCCTCCAACCTCCTTGGGCGACAACTCTCCCACTCCTTGCTTCCACTCATCATAGAGGTACCGAGCTAATTCTCCAGGAAGTGCGCGTTCCGTCAAGATAAGAGTATTTTGCGGGTTATTAGACCACTCCATCTTCAAAAAGACCTCTCTCGCAAACCCAGTCTCCATCGAAAGGTTAGAAGCCAGGACGACTTTGGGGCCTGGGTATTTGTCGAGATCGCTGAGTCGTTGACAGAGACGCAGGTACTTGAACTGAAAAGGGTTCTCGCGTGTCTCTGTGAGTTGAGAAGAGACAGTATCGCCCATCCATTCCATCATTGAGGTTGCGAAATGTGCTGTGCGGTACGAAAAGTTGGTGAGAAGGATGAGCGGATACCGGATCCTGCATGCCATCCAGTATGAGTCCAGCATGTACGCCAGTTCCAGGACACGTGTCGAAGAGTCTGTTGGGAGGAGCACCGATCCGTTACTGTTCAGTGTTGCTATCGTTGACTCTAGTAAGCCATGTTTTCAATGCAAGCGTAAATCGTTAATAAAAGCACGCAAGTCATGATAAATAAATATTCAGCGATTATTCCTGCGTTGTGTATGGTTACCTAAAAGTGCTTTGTCGCGAGAGAGTCGAGACGGTTGGATTTGTTGGGCATTGAAGGCATCTGTGATCATGAGTGATGGGCGTTGGAACTCCTGAGGTGCGCTTCCGTCTGTCTGAAGTAGAATCGTTCCATCCAAATGTCTAACAAGTTCAATGCACAGCATGGGCACTCAATTTGTTAGTACTTGTCCTTCGCATATAATATTTGCAGGGTGCCCAGATACATCAAAGTACTCTTACTTGTCTTTTCGGTGATTGTAATCGACGGCATAAAGGATCGACTCTGTATCCTTCGAGATCTTCCAAATGGTGCCTCCAACAGTATGTCCCGCAGAAGAAGCCGTGATCGTAATCCCTTTACACTTGCCAACCAGTTCTGTGGGTTGTTGGTATCTCAGACAAGTAATCGACTCGAACGCCTGGTCAATATCCTCAAGGTTGAATGTCGTAAAGTCTTCGGTTGCCCGTTTGGATTGCCAGCTGTCGTAGAGGGAGAGACGACCCATGTCCATGACGGGGAAGGTCGCGTAGGTCTGAGCTCGGAGACCTAGGTATGACTTTGCATACGCCAATGCTCCGAGGTGATGGAGTGTTGCGTGGGAGAGTAAACACGCGTCGACGTCCTTTGCCACTCTAATTATTTTTTTGTATTTGACGAGGTTTCCATTGATTTGATCCAGAATAGGGTGCGTGATGATCGCGAACAAGATTAAAGAAATAAAGTATGTGATTAGTGACAATACGAAACAACTAACGAGCAAGTTAACGTAGCTGGGTGAAAAAGTCCTGCAAACAGAAAGGAAAAAAAAGTTGATGTGTGTACGTACCTCTTGAGCTGCTTGAGGTCCTCGACGTCAAAGGCATCGTTCCATCCACAGTCGAGCAAGATCTTTGCCTCATCGATTTCGAGCAGGTAGCAGAGGGCTGATTCCGACTTTGCGCCAGACAGGGCAGTGAAGCGGATGTAGTTGGATTCCATCGTAGAAGTAGAAATAAGGAAAACAATGCCTTTGAGGAATGGGCGCTACTGTTCCTGAAACGCGGGTTTGTCGGTTGTCGTTATTGGCGGTGGTCCTTTGGCTTTCTTGAAAGAATGGGAGAGTTGCAACTGAGAGAAGGGGTGTCGAAAGAGAGCTTTGAGGCAACATCAAAAAGAAGGCGCTGTTTGGTGGCTGAGTTATTAGGCAGTCAAATATATTTCACACGTCGCATTCAAAAAAATCAGGTACGCGTCTTTCACATCATCTATTTGTATGTTTGGCTTGTGTATAATATGGTATGTTATGGTAGCATCGTGAGGGTAGACTGGCCCATGTTAGAAAAGGGCGCCTATAAAAAGTAAAAGGGTATACGCTAAGCATGGAGTCTACTCCTGTCTCTATATCAGACTGCCTGAAGGGAAGCTGCGCCGAGTAATCGTGTCTACATCAAACTCCAACACACTATTCTCAAGACCTAAGACAATATCAAAAGTAGACGCGAAAGTGTTAGACTTTGTCATCATTTGTTCAAAGTCAGCATTATAGCAATTGAATCTGTATCAATCGAACATACCAACGAAGCAGACTTTGCTATCTGGACTCATGGCAATGCCAGAGATATGTTCGTCGTGACCAGCGGGTGCAACCCGAATAACCTGCCGATCGTTGAATGTCCTTGCATCGACCAAGTTCACATAAGAAACATGTTCACTGTAAAGAAGCAGGTCAATCGATCCAGAGGACGAAAACTTGACACACCGCGTGGCTCCTTTCACTTGGGGTTGCTATTGATACCAAACGAAACACATGATTACAAAGGTTAGAGGGTTAGAGTGAGTAAGGTTGTATTTTCGTAGACAAGAAAATGACGCCAGCATCACCACTCAAAGCATCCAGCACCTCATTGAAGCGCCAAGAGTTACCTGCTTCGAGCCCAGTTTGCAGAGTTTTTCGCTGTGGCGGATATCCCACACACTCACAAACCCATCCTGGCTCGCTACAGCAAACTTTTCAGACGATTGATTCCATGCGCATGAGAAGCTTGCCTCCGTTGTCGCTAAGATCGAGAATATAAAAAACTTCGAATGTTATTTCATTGGCGCCGTGGTTACATTCAGACATCATGCGAAAAAAGTAACAAGATATCCATGTGGTTATACCTGTGTATGTGCCAATCTTTTGGTATCCTCCCGCAACGGATATATCGTAGAGAAACACCTGATTCGAGTCTCCCACAGCGACCATTTTGCGCCCATCTGGACTTACAGAAGCTAACAGGCGATTGAAGAACAAAAAAAGGAGGAAGCGGGAATGTCAGTTTTGGGGTTATTCACCGAGGATTTTTCCTCGTGCGAGACACTGAATACGCATTCAAGGGGTGAACAGGCAGAGTCAATTGTCGCTTTACCATAGTTGACCGCAGTGGGTAGTTGGATGCTGGTGAGTCGCTGAAGTCCTGGCAACGAGTAGACCTTGATTGTTTCGTCGTTATTGCTGATCAGGAGCCGGGTTCCTCCAAGATGCTCAGAAATGCAGAGAGCGTTGTTGATCGATCCACCTACAGAAGTATGTGCAAACCTAAGGAGTAATTACACAGTTGTTCACAGATAATAGAAATGCGTTAACGTGTCATGCGCGCTGCATGGAGAGCAATCTTGGCCCGGGTGGTATCCTGCTGGGTAAGGCTGATGCTTGTTGAAGGACATGTGCGCTTACCAATTGCTGTTCATTTGACGGACCATCAATTGGCTTCGTTGTCCTCCTGCCGCCAGGTATCCGCATCTAAACAGGGGTGAAGAGAAGAGAAAGATGTGCACATTGTGAGTGAGCGCGATCGACATGGTTGATCCTGAAGAGAGCAGTTTGCATCCATAGGACGGTTTAATAGTAAGGTTCAGCAGTCCCCCGCCAAATGGGCTGATGATTCCCTAATTGCTTGGCCCTATTCAAAGTTGCTCTCTTTTTTTTTTTTTTTTTTTTTTTTTAACCCATGGTAATAGAACTCCTGTCGCCTTTTTTTGTATGTTCTTTCTTGTTTTGCACATGCCCCTGAAGGGGGAGACACGCACACGTAACATCCTTCCTTCTCCTCGTCTGTATCCTCGCTTAACTGCACCAATGGCGTGTCCACACCACAAGGCACAGATTGGCTTGGCCAGCTCAGTTTCTCTTAAAAAAACACACTTACGAAGCTGTCAAAGAGGTGGGGTGAAAGGTGAGGTCCTTCATGAGTTGGGTAGTGGCCTTTGTCCTGGTGTTGTAGGCGTTGACGGCGTTCTGGTTAACATAAATAAACTCCTCGCTTGTCTTGGGACAAGTGATTAGGTCTCTGAGTTGCCAGTGCTGGATGGTCAAACGTTGGTGATGGATCCTGGGCTGGGGCTTGAGGAACTCGCAGTCGTCACGAATGATTTGCGTTTGGGATTTGTAGACGGTGCCCATTATTGTGTTGTGTGCGTGTGTCCTGAAGTCGTGCGGGTATAAATCGTATGGTGGTAGTAAGTGCGACAAAGAGTGCGTGTAGAAATGAGGGTAAAGAAAAGAACGAAGGAAAGAATGGAAGTAAAAGAAGGAAGTGATGTGAGAAATGAAAGAACAGCAAAAAGGGACAGAAAGGGACAGAAAGGGAAGAAAAGAGAAGGGAAGTGTGAGGGAAGGAAAGGACAGGGAGGGGCGAGTCAAGGGGGAAGACAGAACGAAGATGAGGGAAGCAAGGAAGGCCAAGAGAGGGAAAAGGGGCACTGACTGAGAGAAAAGGGAGGGAAGGTGTGGGAAGATAGCTTTTCAAGTACTTGATAGACAGGATTCAGGTGGTGACAAGATAATGATGACAGGAGGAGCTGATGACGGGGCTCTTTCTTTCCTTTTTTTTTGTTGCGTGGTTCAATTGCCACCTCCAGAGACCATTCGAGCTGCAAGAGGGGTAAAAGAGAGTAGTGGTTGTTGTTTTTGGATGTCTTCTTCTTTTCTGTTCTGTTCTGCGATGACCGTTTTTTTTATATTTTGAGTCCCATTTATTATGTCTGATCCTTTAGAGGCACAAACACGGAAACAGTGACCAGCGCTGGTGCCTAGTAGAAATCCCTATTGCCTGGGATCAGGTCTGCTTCTTTGCATCCAATGTTTGCATGCTTCGTTTCCCTATATATTAGATATGATGCTAAGAAGTTATTGTTCAGCTGGGACAGTGAGAGCAGTCAGATAGGGGTGCCTCATTCTGCCCCTCATTCACCCACACGACTGAAAGACATAATGGCCCAACGGGACACTTTTTTTTCAGTTCAATTGCTTTGTGCGCTTAATTTTGCCTCTAATATTGGTTTTCACGCTCACTTTTCTCTCTTCCCACTTCCCGCTCCTTCTTCATTTCCGTCCTCCTCTCCTTCCTCTTCTTCTTCTTCTTCTTCCTCTTCTCCCTTTTTCTTCTTTCCTCTCTTCCTCTCCCTCTCTCATTCGCTTCGCCATCATCCAATTCTCTTCAGCAGCTAATTCATCACGGACACTCAACAACACAATCAACAGCACCTACTAAACTCGACTCATAACTCCGCTCCAGCTCCACGTTGAACAAAAGAAAAACTCAAGCCCACCCACGCTCCACGCACGAATACTCAAACGCGCGTTGAGAAAGCATAAACAGGAAACTCACAGGACAACAGCTGCAGAAACAGAATGGCTATCGCATCTGAGGGGTGAGTTCAGAGTTCAAGCCGATAAAGCAACAGGACGGCCGAACTTGGCGGATGGTCACGGTGATCTCATAGATGGTTTCATGTTGTTGTCATACTCATTCGTTCTCTTGCTCCTCGTTTAAACAATAGTACCCGGGACAACAAGACGTTCCTCGACGAGGAGGTGGCAGAACTTGACGGACTGGTGACGAACCTGGAGAAGACCAACACGGTCTCTACAAAAATGGCAAGCAAATGAGAGATCTCGCTTTCATTCATGGGCAAGAGTGATGAAGCGTATAGTGCGGACATTCGGGTGAACCTTTTTATTGACATACTTTACCCCATTTTACTTTCAACAAACAGGTGAACATTCTTAATTCATTCGACACTCGGCTGGCGAGTTTGGAGACCTCAGTCTTGCCTATCCACAAGTCAACCCAAAGCCTTACACGGCTGGCAGGAAGTATGTGTCAAATAAAAACAGCTTCAGGAATGGGCAGAAACGTACTTGGCAGAGATACCTTTTGAATGTGCGTGATATTCAAGCATTAACAACTGTATTCCCCCCCCCCCCCCCCATTGTTAGACATGAACCAGACGGTAGCAGCATTGGAGGCGATTCTTTCTTACTTTGACTTGGCTTCGAGGGAGGAGGCCATTGTGACCCGACCCTTATCCGATCAGGACTTACAGTCGTACTTTCAGTCAATTGGGCGGATACGGGAGTCGCTTCGAGCCATGAACTCTGTCAATCTCAAAGCTGGCGATCGAGTGGTGCAGCAGTTAGTAAGTTGGTTATGAAACATTGGATCTCCTCCGTTAGTTTTGAGTTTATGCACCGCTTTGTGGACATTTTTACCTTTGGAGGATTGCGTTGGGCCAGACTGCTGCAATGATTCTCTTGGTTGGATACACTCACAAAGGAACGGTTGACGGAGTACGTACGAGCGCATACAAGTCAGGATTGAATCACGACTAACATCACTTTTTTTTTTTCATCGCTCACTGCATTGCTCAATCGCCAACTAGAAACGGAGCCTCAAAATTGCAGCAGGACAACTGGATGATCTCTTCAAGAAGCTGTTGTTACAAAACAGCCAGCCCTTAGACCTTAAAATTGTTACATCGTCAGACCGCAAGGATATTCCATCTTTCCCCCAAGGAGCTGTTCAGACCTTGGTGACCATTGCCAAGAGTCTTGCCGATATCGATTTGGACCCCAATGCGACGCCAACAGGATATTTAAAGTCCTACTGTGAGATCAGAGCCAACTGCATGATCAAGTCTCTGACCCCACTCAACCAGTCATCCATGATTGAGCTAAGAGGCGTCTATGACAAGGGCTCCTCTCCTTTCATCCCCTATACCTCCTCCCTTCTCAAGCTTTGCAGGGTAATCGGCTGTTTTGAGTGTCGATGGTAATCGATCTATGCATCGAAATATCGGAACTCTTTGATTCACCTAGTATCTCTTTCTCTCTGTAACACATTTAGAACGAAGCTGATTTGGCTGACACACTGCTGGACCCCAAATTGTTGAGTTTGGCTTTTATGGGATCGATTATGCCTCCAATTGAGCAATGGGTCGAAACAGGACGGACAATCACTCGTAGAGTCCGAAAGACTTACACATCCGAGGTTGGCATTCTGTTTGACGTGATCGAGACCCTGGAGTCCAGCATGAGTACCTTTGAGAGTGTCTTTGGGGTACGTACGATTGGATGAATTGAACTGCGCCTCGACTATCACAACGTACTCTGTGCTTCAACCAATATCTAACATTTTTTTTTAACCATTCGCATAGTTGGCGAGAAGGCAGAAGGAGAACGATGCAGTAGAGCTGCTCAAGGTGTTCAAGGCAGCAGCTATGAAGACATTCATTGATTTCCTCGGTGAACTCAGGGTACGTCTAGTGGTTTCGCAACCCATGAGTAATTGGCCAAGCCTAACACAACTCTATGGAGGAACAACCATGAAACTGACGCTACTTTTCTTATTGCATCATGTACTTAGAACCATAATAATCCCAAGTACCAGGCTATGCCTCTGGACGGAACAGTTCATCAACTCACTTCGGATGTAAGGATAAATGGCGTGCGGTGGAATGACGCGAGGAACATGCATTGTTTCACGTACAGGATAGACGCTAACCATGAAACATTCTTATGATTTACATAGACCCTCAACTACATGAAGCGCTTGATGACATACCAACCAATGGTTGAATCGATTCTTAATCAGATGGGCGATGGCAATTGGAACAACCCTGAAAGCGGAGCCTCGCAGAATCGTCGCTCCCAGGCTGCTGGCCGATCTGGACGGAGCGCAGTCTTGCAGCATTACTTTGGTAGGCCACCACTTTTTTTCAGCGATGCGATATGTTGGCATTGTGCAGAGGGTGACAGTGTTCATTTCGAAACTAATCAGGAGGACCCTGTTTTCATCTTACCTTTATTTCATCTTACCTTTACAGCGGACGTGTTGGAGGCGCTGGTGCAGAACATTGACTCGAAATCGAGGTTCTACAAGAAGGGCCAGTCGTTAATTCAGCTGTTCCTGCTTAACAACTACTTTTACATTTCAAAATCTGTTCGTACGACACCGGGACTCTTGGAAGTCATCAATGGACCGGACGCAGGCAACGCACCACCCAACAGCCTCGTCTCTGCTGTGTATGAGCGGCCCTTGAAGCAGAATGTCGATCTGTACCAGGATAACTGGAAGGGCTGTGTCGAGCATCTGATGGATGTGACCTATGTCCAGGATGGAGGTCTCCAGCAGGTGTTGAACTCAAGTCAGCGTCAGATGGTCAAGGACAAGTTCAAGAACTTTAATCACGACTTTGATGAGCTCTGGAAAACGCAGAAGCAGTACTCAATCCCGGATATGGATCTTAGGACCATGGTTTTGAAGGATGTCAACCAGATCATGATCCCGATGTATGACAAGTTCTTGACCAAGTACGCCTCCTCGGGTGGGCATGGTACGATGGAATTTACCAAGAATGCGCAAAAGTACATTCGTTACGATGTGTCGATGATCAAGGATATGGTCAATCAGTTCTTTACCGCGTCGTAATCTTTTTTTTTAAAAAAATAAAACTTATTGTACTATATTCGTCTTGTACAAGAAAACAAAATGTTGACGCTAAAATTTCTATGGAAACACTGGAAGTGGCAAGCAGACGAGAAGAAGCGAACTGCTGCCAGCAAAAATTTTCGTTCTGGTTTTCTAAATTTTATTGTGCAAATGTCTGAATGTATCTGACATTGAACCTTTCTGGAATGAATGAGGAACAGGGAAGGTGAGATACATGAGGGAGAGAAAGAAAGAGAGAGCACAACCTCTTCAGGGTTTCTCGATTATTCAACATTTTTTTTGTCGAACAACACCAAAAAAAAAAAAAAAAAAAAAAAAACCGGCGGTGCAAACGGCCAATGCCAACACAAACACATGAAAGGGAACTGGTGAAAAATGGACCTTTATTAAATGACGTAGAAAGGACTAAAAGTAAACTAAAGGTGAAGGGGGGATTAAATGGCGGTACGCCCTGTTTTTCTGAAAGCAGGTTCAGGTGCTGGTGAATTGACAGGTGAGAATGCCGACGAGAGTTGAAAAGGTGGGGTTGACCTTCCATCCACGACCGTGTGTTTTCCAGGGATGGTTGGTAATGTGATGGTCTGTGGAGCATGTGTGGTGGCTGTGGTCTTGGAGGGAGTCGAGTAGCCCTCTGGGTTCAGCGTTTGCCATCTCCAAAGATCCTGGCACATATCTTCTAGCGACTTGTCTGCCTTCCAACCCAACTCCTTGGCTGCCAGTCCTGGGTCTGCAATCACTGTAGCGACATCGCCCGGCCGCCGCTCAATGACCCTGAAGGGCAGATCGTGTCCTACTACCTTGCCCATGCTGTAAATCATTTCCATGACCGAATATCCTGATCCTGTGCCGAGGTTGTAAGGGACACAACCCAGGGGTTTGTCAGACTGCAGGACTGTCTCGATTTTGGCCAGAGCTGCAACATGACCTCGTGCGAGATCCTGGATGTGAATATAGTCTCTCACGCCAGTGCCGTCCTTGGTATTGTAGTCGTTGCCAAAGACATTGATAATAGGCCTGCGTCCGATAGCGACCTGTGCGACGTATGGCATGAGGTTGTTGGGGGTGCCATTAGGGTCTTCGCCGATCCTGCCAGACTCGTGTGCGCCAACGGGGTTGAAATATCGGAGCAAGATGATGTTCCACTGTCCTGGTTCGCTCTCAGCTGTGTCCCGCAAGATCTGCTCAATGTAGAGCTTGGTCCGACCGTAAGGGTTCATGGCTCCCGTAGGGGCATCCTCCTTGAGCGGAGCATCCGAGATAGGGAGTCCATAGACGGTTGCCGAGGAAGAAATGATCAAGTTCCGGCAGCTGTACTTTTGCAGAAGCTGGACGAGGTTGAGGGTCCCGGTGATATTTGTCTGGTAATACCCGAGAGGGATCTGGGACGACTCTCCGACAGCCTTAAGGCCAGCGAAGTGGATACAGGCCGAGAAGGTGTAGAGCCGGAAGACGGCCTCGAGGGCGACGCCGTCGAGGAGATCGACTTTGTGGAAGAAGAGAGAGCCCGTCGGGTTGTCTGCAAGAGCCTGGGCTCTGTGGAGGGATTCTTCGGACGAGTTGCAGAGGTTGTCGACGATGACAAGATGTTTGCCGAGGTTGAGGAGCTGGACGACGGTGTGTGATCCTATGAAGCCGGCGCCTCCTGTGACCAGGATGGTTTCCTGTTGGATGTGAGTGTCGTTGTGGTGGGTACGATGAGGGACAGTCATTGGTGTCTGCTGTTCGTTGTGAGTGAAGATTCCTGTATTATGTGGGGAGGGGGCGAGGGTGCAGGCGAGTAGAGTGGCGGGAACAAAGGGGGAGGGGTAAAAAGAATGAAAGAAGTGAGAGTGATATTAGTGTGACAGTATCTGTGGTAGTGGTTGTGGTAGGGAAGGTGAGGGTGAATGAGTTAATGAAATGAATGAGTCGAGTGAAGAATGCGAATGAGTAAGTCTGAATGAGAGAGAGAGAGAGAGAGAGAGAGAGAGAGAGAGAGAGAGAGAGAGAGAGAGAGAGAGAGAGAGAGAGAGAGAGAGAGAGAGAGAGAGAGAGAGAGAGAGAGAGAGAGAGAGAGAGAGAGAGAGAGAGAGAGAGAGAGAGAGAGAGAGAGAGAGAGAGAGAGAGAGAGAGAGAGAGAGAGAGAGAGAGAGAGAGAGAGAGGTGAAAGAGAGATGAATGAGAAAGAGAGTGGGCGATGAGAAGAAGAAGAAGAAGAAGAAGAAGAAGAAGAAGAAGAAGAAAAAAGAGGAGGAAAGGAAGAGGAAGAAAGAAGTAAAGGAAAGAAAAGTGTACTAGCTTCGATTGGATGTTGATGCAGGGCTCAGTTGAGAATGAATATAGAAGAAAAGAGTCCGCACTCCTCTTCTTTGTTAATACATTCAGAAACACAGACACACGGACTCTCAGTCCTCTCTCCTCCGGACACTCCCACGTTGTTTATTATAATTATTATTATTGCCCAGAGGAAGAGGTAGCTCCTTCCTGTTGCTTCCCCTTCCATTTTATTTCAAGGGAGTGCGGATGTCTGTGTGTTGCTTTGTGTCTATATGTATATTTGTATGCGGGTGACGATGATGGTAGCAACGTCGACGACAATGATGATGATGGGGGTTATAATGGTCCTTTATCCGTTCTTGTGCAACCATGTATTCATCATTGTCAAAATTGCGCCCAAACAAAAGTTGTTTGTTTGTTTTTCTCCCTTCGGCTTCATTCCACTCCTATGCGGCATTATTACTCATTCTCATTGTTGTTCAAGCACAAAACAACAAACAAACAAACAAAAAAGGGTTTGCTACCCTCCCCGCACTTCCACTCACTTATACTCATGTTCAGCGCCTTTTTTTCATCTTCTCTTCAACCACCCCGAATACGCTTCTTGAAAAAAATTCTTTTTGAAGATTCAAGCCTGGTTGCTGAGTGGACCTGAATGACCGATAACCCAGAACACACCCAACGAGGAACACAAAAGAAAGGATGAGGCTGGTCTCTCAACTGAACACACTTGTATGAAAATGCAAAAAATAATAATGGTGAATTACTAACCTGGCTTGGGGCTGTTGAGGGGGGTAGTCATAGGCATGATTGTTATTATTGTTATTGTTGCTGCTGAAGTTGAGGGCGAGAGAGTGGGGGTATGCGAATGGCTTTTGAGGCGAGGTAGAGGCGAGGGAGAATTGTGGTAGAAATGGTGGTAGATTTGAGTAACAACACAACACATAAAAAAACATGAAAGAGAAGAGAAGAAAGAAGGAAAGGACGAGGAGAAAAGGAAAAGACTAAAAAAGACGAGAAAAAAAGGGCGCTTGTGTTCGTGTGTGTGCATCGTATTTTTTTGTGTATTGTCACCCGGGACACCTCACGTAGAAACAATGACGCCGCATTTTCTTCCTTCTCTATAGTTGTTTATTGAGGTCTCTTGTTGTCGTTCTCGATCATAAAACTTTGCTCTCCAGTTCGTGTCATTTGCAAAAACAAAGAGAGAGAAGTGCGGCTTTTTGTGTTGTTGCTGCTGTCAGTCTGTCTGTTTCTTCATCCTGCCCTAGTCTTGCTTTTTGAATCAAAAGGGGTGAGTATTGAGGAGGACAAGTAAGAGGAAGAACGGGATCATTGCCCAACATGCTCTCCTTCTCAATCCGCCACGACGACCTGTTGACATTGGTAAATGATGACTAGTAGACAAGCAGCCAACCCTTTTTGCATGAATATAAGTCATCCCCCTTCATCCTTCTAACAACAACAACTAAGGGTCTAGGAGATACGGTATCGACTGCCAGTGAATGACCAGCATGCAATTTACCCGCCAAGTGTATAGCGTCCAGTCTTTGTTCTGTATGACGCCAGACAAAAGAGATATAGAAAGAATTGCCTAACAAGTCAACTCCGAGTTGAATCAGGGTGATGTTGTGCGGGTGCGAGGGTGTGTCCAGTCCACCCGAGACGGGCACCTGAACATATGGAACATTGCACTCCAGTCCACCGCCGTAGGTGTAATGATGAATTAGTAGGACTCGAATCCTATTTTTGTGCCTTCTCCAGTTTTTTGTTCTGTTTCCGTGGGCATTAGAAAGGGGCACGATATTTTGTTTGTGCTTGAACCTTGACGGCACAACGAGTGAAAGATACGTTGGAGGTATTAGACTTTTTTTGTGACGAGAGCAAAGAAGCACGATTATCGAGATAAGTGTCGAACGGTTGTTTACCTTTTCGCTCAAAGTTATCACTTCATATCTACAGCTGCATTGTGGAGATCACAGGGGGTGAGAGGGCGGGAAGACGGACCGAGGAAGGGAAGAGTATACAGGAGAGTACAGAGGCAGCCGAGAAGTTTTGGCGTGGGAGAAATGGAGACAAAGGATGCGTACATGACAAAAATGGTAGAGAATTTTTTTTTGTCCTGTTGTTCAGGTGGTCAGTGCATGCTGTTGTCATCGGTGCTGTTGTTGCTGAAGGTGTTAGCAATAGGAGAGAAGAGGAGCGGATTGGTTACAGCAGCCTAAGGTGACAGTGATGATGCGTTGCCTATCCTTACGCTACACGTCCCCCGAGTATGATCGCGTCTCGATTGATATCCTCCGTAGGCGAGATCATCTCCAAACACAGACCCCTTCCTCCCCAAAAGAAGAAAGGAGCCTGAACAGGTGGGACATGGACACAAATTTCCTATCGTTGGGTTAATTGTCCTATCCTGCTGGATTCACACATCACGTGCTCTTTGACAGAGCAGGAAAAAAAAGTCGCGCCCGTTCCCGATCAGTCTTTCTCCATTCATTCATTTTCAACTTTTAACCATGCAAAGGATCCAACGGCTCATTCCAATAACCAACTGCTTCAGGAAGACACTTACATCACCATGGTGTCAACTCAACTTCACAGCACCAACGACTTCAGTATGCACCACCGCACTTCGATTCTACGCCTCAGGAGCAGCAAAGGGCAATAGTAAAAAATCGTCACCCTTCAAGTATTCACACCCGGATTCCAAGAGCAAGAATGCTGTCCTCTCGCCCTCATCCCTCGCCACAGGGGTTACTTCTGCTGCACCTGCAACCGCAACAGTTGTCGCCGCAAGGGAATCGGCGTCCAAGATCAGGAGGACTGCTGGATCCGCTACTAATTTCTCGCGTACTTTGGCCGAGATGTGCGCCAAGCAGTAGGTTCATGTTCATATACATACTTTCGGATTGTTGTTGCTGGATAAGAATCAAGGGAGCTACAAAATTCAATGCGGATACAATCATGAATTCAATTCGAGTTCAATTTCATCCAAAGCATGCCAACAAAGTTCTCACACGATACTACGTTCCACTCCCATTTCTGACAAAATAGGGACGTCATTTTTTACGAACCGCCAGAGACACTCCGCAAGACATTCTGGCTTGCCTATGCGACTGCAGGACTCCAATTGATCTTTTGGGGAAACATTGCTCAGTACGCGTTTACGCACTATACCGACAACCCCATGTTCTCTGCCACCCAACCTCCACCTCCACCATTGCCCCTTCCTGGAACTGAAGGGATTGAATCTACGGAGGTGCCATTGGCGCCGTTGAGGACGAGAATTATTATCTCGGCGGGCTTGGTTGGTACTGGATTGGTCATTGCCTTTGGTATTTGTGCCATCCCATGGAGGTAACTATCATTTTTATTTTTTCTCTGGAGACAAACATAAGCTGTTTAGTTTACAGAATTAACAACTGCGATATGCTAACTACGATTTTGATATCTTAACAATTAGATACGTGACGAGGTTGACGTTGTTGAGGGGAGGAACTCAGATCAAGATCGAGACCGGGCGGAAATTCCCTCAAGGCTATCATAGGAGTTACCCGATCCAGGACATGCAATGCCGCCAACAACTCGTGACCCATGTCGGACCCCAGGGAACTTCTCCCGCTAAAGAGGGTAGTAGTGCGCATATTATGCTTGGATCCAAGAAGGAGCGGATGGCGTTCTTTGTTGATCGTCGTGGAACCTTTAAGGATGCTGAGCTTTGGGATAAGGTCTTTTATCGCCCTTATTGAGAGTAGAAACAGTAAAAGTAATGATGAGTTTTTGGTTTGAGTAGTAGATTAAAGTTTTCGTCAATAAACAGCAGTGTGAGAGCCTAAGGATGTTACTGAACATGCTTGTTTTTTGTCGTGAAGAAAAAATGTGGAGTTTATTACATTACTGAAAACGTAGGTGAAGATATGTTGTTGTTGTTATACATTGACATGAAAGGGGAAATTAAGAATATGAAACTGTATGAGATAAAAAGAAGATAAAAGGTAGAAGGGACTTGAAAAAAAACGGGATGGAGGTTGCTTTAGTAGCGACGTCTGAAGAATCCAAAGCGGCTGGGCTTCTCTGTATAAACCACATTACTGGCCACAGGAGCAGGAGCAACAGCCGCAGGAGCAACAGTCGTAGGCCTGAAGGTGCGTCGTCCAAAAGCCCAGAACTGAATCATGAGGCCCAAAATTGCCATGACAATAAAAGTCGCCAACAAAGCATAGGCTCCCGTAGACTGGTTATCGAAATGCTCCTCAATCGTATTCTTGGAGTTGATGAACTGGTCCGCCTGTTCCTTGAACCCTGTATGAGCAAACATATCAACTCCAATCACGAACGAGTATGCGCCGACGATCGCGGAGCCCACAATGACCATTTCACGTTCGCGGAAGAGCCCCAAGATGAATCCAACGACTGCCAAGGCGACAAGAAGAATAATCCGGCCGGTGGATGAGGTGATGACTCCGCCAGACTTCCAGCCCAAAATCCAGAGCCCCAACGCATAAAGCGCCAAAGCTCCCAGGACGGCGACTCCCAACTTGGAACAGCAAACCAGGAGCAAACCACCAACAATACCAACACCAATAGCAACCGCCAGGAGGAGTGTCGAATTCGTGATGCCGCCGTTCGCCATGCCGATATAGGTCAAGTTCCCAAAGAAATAGAATCCGATGAGGAACATGGTGACATGGAAGACGCGGTAGCCAAAGAAGCAGAGGATGAAGCCGGTCAGGATCAGGATCCCGCCTGCGATTCCGGCTTGAACCGTGACGTTAAAGGGTCCATCGCGAGCGTCATCCAGGATATTGTTGTTATCGTCCTTGTCGTTGTCAATGGGTGCAGCAAGAGAAAAGGTGTTCATGAGGGAGAGGAGGACTGAGAAGAGCATCATTAGGTAGATGGGAGAACATTTCAGGAGAGTCGAACGAGGATGGGTCCGACGTGGGAGACTGTTTGTTGTGCGGAGGGATAGTGCCGTGGAAGGGGACATTTTTTTTTTTTTTTGGAAGGATAAAAGATGAAGAATGAGAAGAATGTTGTGGAGAAAAAAAGCGGGCAAAGATGATATCTTTATATCCAAAAATGCGCCGCCATGTTTATTTTCGTTAAGGCCGGTCATCAGTCTTCGTCTTGCATCATTCACGCATCATCGCTAGAACGTATTTATCTAATAAACATCACTGCCTTCAGATACTCAATATCCCTACCCCTGGTCCTGGCCCTTCTTTCAGAACCTTGGCCCTCACCCTCACCCTCACCCTGGCTATTAACCCTGACCATCAACAGTCGCCTTTCAACGAACAAGAAAAGCGACATCGCCCTCCTCACTCTGACTATGCATTAATGGCTGATGTCATATCGAAAAGACTTGAGCCCACAACGAAAAAAAAAACAAACAAAAAATTCATCACTAAAGTCATTCAAGATGTCATAGCGTTACACAGACATGTCTATTATTTGTTTCCCTTTTTTTTAAAAAAAAAAAAACTAATGACGACTGTACGTTGAACCAGCTCGTGGTCGAGCTCGAAGCGACGAAGCCTCATGCAGACTAGCAGTAGTGATTGTTGACCCTGCAGAGCCACGAGAACCTACAAGTCCTTCTCCTCTCTGTCCTCCAAGGCCTCGCTCCACTCCAGCTCCTCCTAGTCTATAAGGTTCGTGATTAACGGATTCAGCAGTAATAGATGCAGCTGGCGACACACCTCTTGACGACAACGACCGATCACGACCAGCGGATCCAGCCGTGGTCAGGGCCGCTGAGCTTGCGGCGGCGTCTGCGACGGGCTGTGCTGTTGTTGTTGGTGGTGGTAATGGTGGCGCCGGCGCAGGGGCACGCAGCAGTTCGATAGAATGGTAACTTGGATAGACAAAATCCTCGGTAATGAATTTTCGGAGTTGCTCAACCACAAATCGTTCAATTTTGCCTACGTTCTTGAGTACGGCTTTAAAAAGCGAGCGAGTGAACAAAAAAAAATAGCACAAAAGGGTCAATCTCGTGCTCCTACTTTGTTGTTTTGCATGTCACCATTATTTATTTGCAATAAATAAAACGCAATTGAGAGTAGAGCGGCCTACCTTGCTTTTGTTCATCGCCAACTTGAGACTCGATCCTGACATTGGACAGGATGCTAGAGGAACGAATAAGAATAAATAGCAGATTAGATCTTGAATTTAAAAGTGGCAAAGTGTGAAGTCAAAATAGCTACCAACCAAGAGCTTTCTTTGTACCTTTCGTTAGGGTCCTCTGGCTCCAAGAAAGTAACATTGACATGGTCCCGAAGGTATCCCATCAGCATCTTGGCTATTCAAAGCATGAAATGAAGAGTACGTTGTTAATATTTCAGTCTCAATGTTATCTATTACCAAACCACGTCTAGTGTTCACGCCGAACTTACTCTTGAACGAAAATCCGGTAATAACCAGCTTGACTGGCAGCGTCAAAAAAGCATAGGTCGGATAGTTGAGAAGGAGCTCTGTTTCCACTGTGAACCCCATTTGGCCTTGATACTGAACAGCAAGCAACATTTGAATATCGTTCTCGTGACGCTTAGTCACTGGGATGGGGGAAGGAGGGAATGAGGGTTGATCTCCAGGTCCTGCTCGGCGATAGCCATCATCCTGATTCAGCTTTCTTCGCCTCCTCCCGTCAGCCTGTCGTTGCTGTCTGCCTCGATCAGGCCGACTGCGAGGACTGGCATGGTGTTGAGACTGATGGTTCTCATTATATGACTGGACCGATTGAGAACGAGAAGGGCGGACGTTCTCTTCATTCTTCAACCGCTCGACCACCTTGGGTTGCCGAGAAAACGCGTCAAAACTGAGCGCTTCTACTGGCGACATGTACTCGGTAGTCTGCTGGTGGTGGTCGAGCCCACTCTGCGAAGGTATTGAGACCGGCGCCGAGTATCGGTTGCTTGTCGAAGTCGCAGCAGGATCATCACTGCCGTTGTCCGAGAAACTCTGTCGTCGCGAGAACGCCAGTGTGGGTGACTCAAACCCTCGAGGAGTGCTGGGTATCGTCCTTGAGGGGGTTCCTGCCCGTAATCCCAACAGTGAGTTTCCAGAAACGACCATCCCTGAGAGATCTGGAAAGTAAAGCTGTGGATGTTGAGCTGCTGTGGGATGAGAGGTAGCTGCTCCAGCTGCTGTTGCTGCCGCGGGAGGTGTGCTATAAAATGAGGCAGCTGACAGTGGTCGAGTATTCGATCGGGTTTGCATGACAGATGAAAGGACAGAACCCGGGCTCGATCCCATGCCTGCATTGAATCCAAATCCAAGTCCGTTGTTGGCATTCCCGTTTGGTCCTCCTGGGGTTGTTGGAAGCAAAGGAGCGCCGAGTGTCGTTTGTTGTGTGGTCGATGAGGATTTTGGTTGAAGATGGTCGTCCGACGTTTCCCCTTCTACCGAGGCAGGTCTTGAAGATAAGAAACTAGAGGGCTCAAGGACCAGATTCTTCATGCGCTGGTAGATGGTCGACTCGCCCTGGGTATAAAATGCCTCGCTCTCGATTTCGTCATCCGATGCATGAGAGCTTAGGCTGTGGGTTGTTGTCGGCTTCTTGGTCGAGATGGGATTATGTTGAGGCGAAGAAAAAGAGCGTGCGCGTGCTGGTGAACCGAGGCTAGTGTCGATACCCAGCTTAGGGTTACGATTGCCGCGATTAGACGCTGCTGATGCTGCATTGCTTTCCTTGTTGTCACCATAATACTGGCTCCCTGTCTGTGGCGGATGGTCGCGTGCTGATGAAGGACGGCGCGACTGACCAGAACCCGATGACGACGCTGAAGACGAAGGTGATATCCTGGTCGGACTCGCCAATGCAGATTTGAAGTGCTGGCTGTGATCCCGTGTTGATGTGTAGTACTCGTGATCAGATCCCGATCCCTCCTGACGTTGTGACCGATGGTGATGCCGACGCATCCATTCTTCCGTCTCGAGCTGCTCGTCCTCCTCATAAGATCCTGATCGCAGGTACTCAATGTCGTCCCCCTCACCAACCATGACAATGCTCCCGTCTCCTGAATACGAGTACTCATCATCATCGTACTCCTCTCCACTCGCAAGATCATCCTCGTCCATACTCTCACCTCCCCCGCCCTCGGCAACCTCCTGAGCGAGCCGGGCCTCTTCCTGGTCCATATGGACATACCACTCCTCCAAGGGATCTGTCACGTCCAAAACAGTAATATTGGGCGGCGTTGACCCGAAGCGGAACTTTGAGACGGCGATGTTGCCCATGAAGGTCGGCTTTGGAATGCGTTGAAAGTGGGCGTGGATCATTCCCTCGATCTGCAGGGCGACTTCGTCATCGAGCTTGTCCCATTCGAACACAAACGACATGCCGGGTGATCTGGTCCTGCTAGTAATCGACCTTGTCCTGCTAGTAATCGACCTTGTCCTGTTTATAATCAGTAGTGTCGTAGAAAGACTTGTACAATGTTAGTACTGTCGTGTCGGTGTTGGTAGAATATGTTTTTTGCCGTGTGTTCGTACGTAAAGTGTCGGTCGGTGAAGTTGTGCTCTTCCTTCACTTGTTGGCTTAATTTTTTCCAACGAAAAAAAAATAAAAAAGTCACACCTAGAAGCCTTGGCTGGAAAAGGTCATTTTCGCTTTGCCCTGATGGACATTACTTGCGGTCTTGGTGTAAGTACAGTACAAACAACAGATGACGAATAATGGAAAGAAATGAACAGACTCTTTTGTATCTCCGTCCTGATGCACCTTCAACAAATGAACAAATGACCAAATGATTTAAAAAAAAGGCCAAGGCGGGGCAAAATTTGTGCACGGCCGCATTCATTCCTTCTCTATGCAACAGGAACATAGTCCTTGAAAAACAAAAAGCACAAAAAGATGTCCACACAGCAATCCTGACTTCCCAAGCCAGTAGCTTCATTCTTCAATTGTTTGTCAGTCATACGAAACTGCTTTACTCCCCTCGGTATTGTAGTCCACGGGCCATCCCATCTTACCTCTTTCTTCCCTGGCAAAACTGCGCCAAAAGAGTCATAGTATAAGTATGCCGCTCGGCCGCTTACTCAACCACTCCAAGAAGGGAGAAAAACAAGGTACTCTCATCGTTTTCGCAGGCTAATGGTTTAGACCGGACGTCCACAGAGGAGTTACAAAGCTGGAGTCCAAAACAAAACGTGGTTAACGAAAGACTCGGAACGGGAGGTTAGGACTGAAAGAGACAGGCTTCAAGGGCTCTTGTTTCTGCCTATTTTTTTGTTTCAGGCGATTTCTCAGGGAATCATGGGCTTTTCGGCAAAGGGCAGGCAGGCGTAGAAATACTAATTAGTACGAGTGGTTAAGGACAGGATTGCGGTGAAAGGCGAGGCTGGACAATCGACGCAAAACGACTACATGTCTTGCCCAATTAGTTATCTCTCCTCGTACCTACCTTCCCCAGGAACGCCCTCCTCAATTAGCATCTCTTGCGTCTTTCTCAACGGTCTTATCATTTTACTGCGATTCCCTATGAAAGGAATCATAGTTGGAAGAGGAGGATGGAAAGAAAGAAGTTGATAGAACATCTCCAAAAATTCATAAATAGTACATCCTGCAGGAAGGAACAATCCACTCATCCTGCACATTTTATGGGGTTCCAGCTTCGGACAAGGTGGGGAAAAAAAAGGTTCACTACCTAATCAAATGAGGAGAGGAAAGAGTCGACTTATAGGCATCTACCGAGCAAAAGCGACAAAAAAAAAGATAAAAAAGAGCACTCATAATGTAATAGACAACAGAGGTTATTCTCTACATGCGCATTGGGCTCCTTGCATCTTTATTCGCCCCGCTCCAATGAAAATCATAACCAAAAAAGTGTGAAAACCAGTGGCAAAGATATGCATGAAAGAGAGAGAGAAAAGAGCCGCTCATTTACGAAACTATGGAGCTTCGGAGAGGGCGAGACAGAGGGGCTAGATGGTGTGGTAAATGGGTCGATCTAGGTCGCTGGTTCTTTCTGTGCACCAAACTTTTTTACGTATGTATCAGAGAAGGAATGTCCATACTTTCGATCCGTGCTGTCAAAAAGTGGACAATAGTTCTATGCCTTGTTTTGAAGTGAGAAAAGCAGGGAGTGAATGGATCCCGGTCCAAATGTCCATCTTAGTAACTTTTTGGCGTGGCAAAAGAAAGGTCGCCGGTGCCAATAAGAAGAGCCCAAGAGCACGATCTAGTTGACCAGTGAGTGCCTGCCTCTGAGTCGTTTTTGACCTGGGGACCGTCCCCTGATCGTTTTTAAGCACAATCGGTGGTCGTAACTGTACCTGACAGCCAGCCAGTTAGCTGGGGCCTCACAGTCAGCCAGCCAGTTAGCTAGGGGCACGGCCAGCCAACCAGGTAGCTAGAGCCTTACGGCCAGCCAGTCAGGCTTTTCTTAACCTGAGTTCGATATCTGGAGGCTGCGGTTGATCGGCAAGTGGTTCCGCTTGATTTGTTTCTTGACCGGGTCACCGGCAATGGGGTTGGGTCATCACTTCAAACAGTTGTCTTTGATTGGGATGCTGTTTAGCCAAGACCAACAAGAAGGAGAAAAGGAGAAAACAAACAAAAAAAGAAGCGAGACAGGGGTCGATGCCTGAGTTCAGATTTTGCAATGACCACCAATCCGAGGTTGAGGTGAGGATTGTTCTTGGGTTTTGCGTTGGACTCAAAGATCGTCAACAAACGGCGGGTTTCTGGACTTGATTGAATGTGTATTGATCAGCAACCGACACAAATATGCATCGCTGGATCCAGGGTCAAATATGGCCTCCCATCACTCCTTCAGAAGGAGTAGCCTGCAGTAAAAGAGAAAGAGAGAGAGAGATAGAGTGAATGAGCTCCATACTAGAAGAAGCACACCCTCGTTGGCGAGGATCCAACTCATTTCGTCTCAGCCGTAAAAAAAATCCGAACTCTCACCCAACTGTTTCTTTGTCATCCATATCCCCCTTTACTGTTCTTTGTTTCGCTGTCGCCATTGATTGTTCTGACATACACATTCATCGGAGAAGGAGTGGAGAAAGGAAGCGGAAGACCGGGGTCCCGGAACATGTACCTGGACCTATCTAAGCAACCCAAACCCAGCCCTGCCTCACTCTTTTTTTGTCTTTTCCATTCATTCGTTTTTTTTTCATACCTGTGGCTGTGAGCACTCTCAGGTATAAAAAGGCGCAAATCTCCTTGTCTTTTTCTATTCCCTTCCTCACCTTCACCCCATCCTCTTCTCTCTTCTCTCACCTCCACCCACACTCCCTTTCGGGCATCCCCTCACGACACCTTACGACACTCAACGTCAAAACCCTTACTTTCTTCCCTCCTCCCTTCCTTCCAGCCATCCGTACAACAACAACTCCACCTTACTCCTCAACTCTTCACATTCTTTCGCACTATCACAATGCTTTTCCGTACCTCCGTCATTGCTTCTGCTGCCCTCGCCCTTGTCGCTACCATGGTCAAGGCCCACTCCTGGGCCGACTGTGTCGACTGGCGCTTCAACGACCCTAACAAGCCAGGTAAAAATACAATCCGCTCCTTCCACCACCATCTTTACAACACCCCCTCTTCACTCTCGGCAAATTCCTCCCCCTCCCCCACTTTTTTTCTTCCTTCATTAGTGCAAATTCCTATTGCTCTCAGTCTTTTTTATTTTGCTTTTTTTACACTTTCTTTCGCCTCCTCCCTATCAACCACCCGTCGTCGACCACTGTCCCTTTAGTATTTTCCGGTGCTTTTTCTTTTTTTCTGAGGGCACAATTAAAGTGGGCTCAAAATAGAGAAGGGTTGTTCTTTTGGCAAAACTGGTCGTTGGACCTGACGTTTTTTTGCCTTCGTTTGGGCCGCAGGCTAGACCGTCGCCTTTTTCTTTTCCCTCGTTGCCCTCTGTGCCCTCTTTGCCCTACTTTGTGTATCCTTCATTCGAGTCCAACTCACCTTTTTTAGCCCTATTTTGAGGTCATTGAGGTTAATTCAGGCACAACCACACTTGACAAGCTAAACAACAGTCTATGGCAAATCAACGACACACACAATACTACACAACTCACATAAGCAATCAAAGCAACCAAAAAAAAAAAAAAAAAAAAAAATCCATAAAAGAGACAAACAAGAGTTGAGACTGGTTGAGTGATGAGTTGACATAATAGGACAGAGAGGCATGGTTTCACTCCTTTGGCCCCGCCCACATTAATCCTCCATTTTCCAATTGGATTTCTTTTTCTTTGTTGTGCACCTCAAGGGCTCGGTCTTTTTTTTTTTTTTTTTTTTTTTTAATATCACCTCCATCACTTTATCAGTCATCATCATCAACCAGTATATCTAACCTATTCTTTATCATCTATTCCCCTCATCAAATAGGCTGGCGCGCTAGCGATGGCAAGTGCTTCGGCTGGGCCCGTCAGTATCCCGTCAACTCGGGTGTCCAGTTCGGTGGCCTCGACAGCTTCTCCCCCAGCAGACACTATCATCAGGACCCCAAGGACTTTGTTCCCTGCTCCGACCACGACCACGGTATCGAGCCCGGCGCAGACGAGACCCGCCAGCACCCCATCTCTAAGGCCTACGGCGGCCGCTTCGGCGCCATGGCCACGGCCACCGCCGGTCAAAAGATGTGCATCCGCTGGCCTGCCAAGAACCACGCCAAGCCGAATGAGCCCAACAACCCCGTCTGGATTAACATGCCCAAGACCATCCTCACCAAGGACCCCAACCAGTCTGGATTCTCCAGCGCCAACATTGCTAAGTTGAACTATAAGAACTGCAATCACATCGACGGTGATACTGACCACACTCCTTGTGGTGGCTGCTTCGATGTCCCCGCGGATCTTGCTTCGGGTACCTATGTCATTCAGTGGCGCTGGGAGTTGAACGAAGACGAGTATTACGCCTCGTGCTGGGATCTCCAGGTCAAGGGCGCTGGTGGCGAGAACCCCAGCACTTCTACTCTCGGTAACTCGACCAACGTCTTTGCTGACCTTGCCGAGGACAACTAAATTTGTCTGTCATCGACCATCACTCTCCTTTCTTTACTCCCCTCTCCTCTTCCTCCAACATATCTCCTCCATCACCCTTAGACCCCTCTCTCTCCTGCATTGTGATTTAATCTCTTCCCTCTCCGTTGTACCCATACCAGCAAGCACCCTTTCTCTTTCTTTTAAAAAGTATTAAAAACGCGAATAAAAAAAACAAAAAGGATTGTGTAGTGAGGCTGGCCCCGCACAATTCACCTTATATATGAACAAAAACAACCATTTTCCGAACCTCCGAACAGTGTACTATATGAAACTAAGCAGTTTTCCCCTTTATGCTCTCAAGAAGTTTTTATTCTCCTTGTACTCGAGCAAACGCATCGAAAGAAGTTATCGCGATCGAAACATAAGATCACTAGCAACAGAGAAGTTCATCTGGTCTTTGTTTTGCGAAGATGAGGCGTGAAGGATGGAGAGAAGAAAGGGAAAAGTAAAGTCAGATAGACAAGTCAATGAATGGAGTCCGTGCATGGATGGATATGTTGTTTTATTTTCTTTTGCATAATTTGCGATTTGTCACGTATACATGTCCTTTTGGGATCGACTAAGTATTTGAAATGAAGCCATTATTCGTAGATCAGTCCAGTAAACAAGAAAGCGCTCGTTCTATTTATGTGCCAGGGGCATCTTTCGAAGTAACAGCTTTCTTTCGAGTATTACCGAGTCGTCCATCAGCATTATCCCTGGGAACGACTTACAATATCAATCGCGTATTCTAGCAAGACGTTGACGACCACTGTTCAAAGGGTGACGGACTTTCGGTGTTTTTGTTCTCAGCCTTGCTATGTGGTCTTGAGCAACATGCCTACCAATGCACTATAGCATTCTATCGACAAGGCTGGCCGCGATTGCTTGTCGCTCGTTCTCTCATGAAGTGTAAAAACACTACTTGAACTGGTCCTTGCGAGTTGTGCCCACATGTTTGTTGTCGTTGTATGCGTTCGTGATGCTACGGTGGGGGCGCTGCAATAGGATTTAGTCTGCCTTGCTAGCCGTAATCTGTTTAAAAAAGACAGTCTCCTTTTTTTCCCTCCAAATGAAAAAAGGGGTACAAGGTGCGTGCTGTCTATCGCCCCTTTCAACTCTCTTTCTCACCACCTTCACCAATTGCCACATTTGCTCGCACACGCTCATGTCAACTAGCAACAACACTCCAAGAGGAAATAGCGCCATCTCGGACCACGCCCTTGCAGAACGACTCGCAAAACTCAAGGAAACAGGCGCCGCCGCAATGCCATCCAGGTAAAGACGACTGCTCATTCTCTCATGGCAACTCATGCCGCTTACGTTCTCATAAGCGTTAAAGAAAAAATTGAATAACGTTCTCTTCTTTGACGAGGGGACAGCTTCGTGTTAGCATCGTTTGATATGTGCCATTGCTTGCAAGGGAGCACTTCAATGGATACACCATTATCGCTGCTACACCGTTCTTGAGTTTACGGGTCGACACACCAAAACTTTCGCTCACACATAACTTTTTTTTACCTCATGACATCATTTCTTTTTCCTTTACTCAAAAACCAGTGACCAGGACCTTGCTTTGCACTTTTCAAAGGTCTTTGGGCACTCGCCAGCTGCGACCCACCTCAGCCCACCACCACTCCAGGAAGGGTCGCAGTATCAATGGGGTCAAGAATCGCACATTAGCAACAGCGGCAACAACAATAGCAATAATGAGAAAAACACACTCACTCCTGGTGGGCCTATCCCCATGGATGTCCTGGGATCTGCTGCGTCTCAAAAGTCCATGTCTTCGTATTTTATCCCAAAAGACTCGGTGCTCGACCAAGAAGAGGTGCGTTTCTATTATTATTATACAGTTTCTCACCCTGGCCTTACAAGCTTGTGGTATTGAACTCGTTCCTTTTCTGTTTGTAATAACATAATAGATTGACAAGATTTTGGCAGACTCGGAGGACTTACTGGTGGACGGAAATGATCACGACGATTTGGACTTTCTGGACGACCTGGATACTCTCAGTCCTGGTCAGAAGCAAGAAATCAAACTGACATTGAGCAGCAACAACAGCAATAGCAACGACAAGAAGGTGGGAGATGAGCAGGAGCTTGACGATGTGACCAAGGATCTTGAAAAGACTCTATCAAAGTTTCTACAGAACCATCAGCCACCTCCAGCAGCTTCCCACGACCACCGCCGTGATAGGAACAGCGCCCATGATAACGACGAAGGTCAAGAGTCAAAGCAGGAGCGCGCTTTTGGCGACCAGCTGGATCGAATGGCGGGAGTATCACTTTCGACGGACAGAGGCGGCTTTGATGGTGATGATGATGATGAAGCTTCGCGGTTAATCACACAGTTAAGGGAAGAGGCTCAGCTGGAATCCAAGTATGGGAACCTGGACGAGGCGCGGATGAAGGACCTGCATTCTCGGAACGAGGACCTCAAGAAGGGCATCCAGGGCTTGTCGTCCATCCGGTCCAATGCCTCCAAGGCATCGTCAACGGACAGTGATGGATTAGGCCCTCCACCTGCCGCTGTTGGACTGGACGAGCTGCGGTCTGGAGGCATCGATGATAATGAAAATCCAGATAACTGGTGCTGTAAGTGCCTTTTTTTTCTTTCTTGTGTGACTTTTGGTCGACTTCTTTTGCAAGGGAAATTCGCCACGTAGTTCGTATCACTGATTATTGATCTTTTTTTATTTCTCATGTTTTATTAGGCATGTGCAATGAGGATACTACGTGGACATGTCCAGGATGCGACAACGACAACTACTGCGAAGAGTGTTTCCGGGAGAGTCATATCGGACCAGAGGCCGACTGGGAGATGAAGAAGCATCGTCCAAGACCCTTTGTCAAGGCCTCTGTGAAATAAAAAGCAAGCGGTTGATCATTCGCCGCTGAAACAACAAGATTGCGCTAATATTTATCGTATAGGGGAAAAGAAACGCAATTCTACGCGCTGTTGTTGCTTGGGCTGTTCAGGTTACTGCTACTGTTGCTTGCGTCGAGGTGCAGGGCAATCATATCCTGAATGGTCCGGTTCTCATCTTGCTCCATTGCCCGCAATACCGCAAGTCCCGTCACCTCGCCCGACATGTGCATCCGACTCTTCAAGTGTCTCTTCAGCAACGCCTCTGTCGTAAACCGTCGATTGCAACCGGAACCAGGGACCTGACATGCAAAGGGTAACTTTGCGGCTTCGTCCTCGTCATCAAAGCCAGCCAAGGCATCAATGACATCAAACTCGAGTGCATCGTTCCTTTTCTTCCGTTTTGTCTGTGGGTTTGTGTGACGATTGCGGATGTGTCGCTCCAGAACGTGCTTAAAGGAGAAGGCTTGCCCGCAGTCCTCGTACTCGCACTTGAATTGAGGTGTTCCTGATGAACTCGGATGTGAAGTCTTTATATGTGTCGCCAAAGTCCGCTCCTATTTTTTTTTTTTTCGACAAAAGCGAGAAGGACGTGGGTTAGTCACAGGCCATTTTTCCTTTCACTGCAGTTGATGGCTATCCGCTTTACTATCGATTACTTACAGTGGAGAAGACTTTCTGACACCCTTCGACTGTGCATGGGACTTCTGGTCGAGACGCATCATGGATTTTCATATGGGCACTTAGGTTCCTCTTCAAGATCGCCTTGCCACAGATATTACATTGGGTTGTCTTGTGGTTGATCTTGGTGTGCTTTTGAAGCAAGGACCATTTAATAAAGTATTCTCCGCACCCAGGATACGCACAAGCATACCGCTTCGCTTCTATGAAATTTAATACCGCAAAGTCATGTCAGAAATGGCCCTTTTCGTATACTCATGACAGACATTCCCCCGATATCAAAATTGACGTTCTTACCAGAGTGCTGAAGAGAGTGTTTTCGGAGTTTGCTGGGAGTTTGAAAACTCTTGTCACATCCTTCCGCCGGGCAAGGGTAAGGTTTTCGCCCCTCATGAGCCATACAGATATGCGCCTTCAGCTTCTGATGTTTTGTAAACCGCTTCAAACAACTCTCCCAAGTACAAGCGTACGGTCGGGTCGTCTGAATTTCTTCCGCAAGCCGGTCGCCTCCCTCTGAGCAAACTGACATCGCCCGTCGTGATTGCTGTTGTCCTGGTTCTTCTATGTCATATGAGTCGTCTGAAAGAAATCCTGACAAGGAACCTAGCCGTGTCCTGGAGTGTCGCTGATTGGAAGAGGTTGGAGAGGGTGGGGCACTACTGAGAGAGAGTGCAGTCGTAGCCAATACCGGATCGGCAAGCTCAGGATGTGTCTTTAAATGACGAGCGAGCTTATCCTGCGTGTGGAAGGCACTGGTGCATTCTGGCTGTGGGCAGACAAATTCCCGGAAGCCGCCGTGTTGACTTTTTTGATGGATTGCGAGATGTGCTTCTCTGCGGAAGCTGGCGTCACATCCTGGTTCCTGGCACTGAAATGGGCGCTATGGGCATATGAGGGGTACAAAAATGAGATTCAGGAAGGAAGTCGGGAAACGCTTGACGATTGTACCTTTTCATCGGGCGGCGTATAGCTTACCTCTCCGGAATGAACAAGCTCATGCTCTGCAAGGCGTGATGGTTTAGTGTAAGCCTTCCCGCATCCTAGGCGCAGACAAACAAACGACTTTGTCCTTGACGAAGGTGGTCCTGTAGAGGCTAGTGAACGGCTGGATCCTTCGCGGCTTTTGAGTAATGTATCGGAGGTGTGGTATATTGCTTCGTCCTGACGGTCGTCTACGCTAGATCCGTCGTGGTGGCCTGAATGTTCGCTTATAGCAGCCTCGTCAAGCTCAAGTTTCCGTCGCTTCATAGTCCAGGTTGAGGTTTGCGAAGAAGCTAAGCTGTTGTTGGTCAAGAGTTCATCTTGAGTGTGCAGAGTTGTTAACTGTGGTGATGATGGAGTAGAAGCAAGAGCGTTCTTGGATCCACTGGCTTGTGAGAGTTGACTGCTGGCCCTGCTGCTGTTACTGCAGCTGCTGTTGGATGATCCCTTCACTGAAGACAGCCAAAGTTGCATTGCACGTCTCGCATCAGCTTGAGGTTTCTCTAGTATGTCGTCGTTGTCGTTATCGGATGTTGATTCCCGTTTCCGTCTTGTTGCTGTTGTTGTTGACATGGCGGAGGTGCTTCCTGCTTGGATGAGGTCGGAAGAGATGGTTGCTTGCAGCATGACTTGAGAAAGAGGGTATATGAGGAGTGAAGATCTCGTTCACCCTGTAACGTTGGAGAAAAAAAAAAATGCGGAGTGACTGCTTCTGCAGTATGCTACACTCATCTGGGCGGAGCAACACAGTGAAAAAAAAAAAAATATATATATATATATATATATTTTACAGGCCGTCGTCAGACTCTTCGGCCACAAACATGTCATCATCCGCATAGCCTTCTACACCAAAACTCTCAATATCGAGCGACTCTTGTCTCACATTGCTAAAGTCGATTGCTCCAACTCTTGAATTGACAATCAGCGAGTTCCTATTGAGATGTAAAAGGCAAGGTGCAGCGGTAAGTCATCTGTGCTTGATACGGTTGACTCCAGATGCCAATTACTCTCCAGAGTATACACTTGTAAGAATATTTCGGTGGAAAAGGTACATACTTCTTGATCATGGTGTAGAGTCTCCAGCATTGAACTGTGTTTCTGAGAATGAGAAGAATAGTGTCCAGAACTTCCTCTGCCTCATGTCCCGAACCACATCCTTGAAGGACCAAAACCAACGTGATGAAGCAAAGTATCACGAGAATAATATCGAGAATGTTGGCTGTAGATCGCCAATAGTTCTAAGTCGGTAGCCCGTGCAATCATCAAGAAAAGCGAGCAGTAAGATGAGATAGGAGATTAGTCGTGGTCAAAGAAGAAGGACTCGAGAAAAAGAACGACGATAACATGTACATCGGTGTGATGAGAAGGACAAGTCCTCGAAAAAAACCAGACCTAAGAAGCCTTATTAGCTTATGCACGCTCACGATGTATTTACCTTTCCAAGGGCCGTCAATCGCAAAGCGACTTCGACAATCATGGTCCCGTTGATGATGGACTCCAGTACGATAAAGAGTGATGAACTGGAACATCCTTGATGTAAGGAGAGAAAGATGGACCAGACACTGAGAACAGCCATGACAAGGTAGAGAATCATGTAGAATTTTGAGTAGATGACCCTGTTGGCGAGGTTTTGGAACACCTCGCGTCTTGACAAGCTGTGATGGCTCCGCATGGCCGGAAAGGATTCTGTCTGGTCACTAAGTAATTTAAGTGCAAGTATATGTCCAATGATTAATACAGAGAGAGATAGAGTATCCGGATGATGACCGATATTGTCATCTCAAGCGCTCAGTAGAGGATGGATGATCGGGGAGGGAGGAGGAGAAGAAGCAGGTCATGAGAAGGCTGGGCTGGATTAGGCTGGACAAGGGGGAGCGCAGGGCTGAAAGGAGAGGAGAGGGCGCCAAGACCGAGATAGTGAAAAGGGTGTATATATGTTTGCTACCTGAGGATGGTATACTGTGCATGGTCCATTGTCGTTGTTGTTGCTGTTTTGTGTGTTGGCTGATGAAGAGAGGGTTTGTAGTCGGAGTGCGGTTGGTGGTTGTTGACTTTGACGATTAAGTTGGCGAGGTGCGAGATGACGGTTGAGAAAACGTGAATGAAAAGATGAACCTCCGAGTATTAATAAAATCGACTGTGACTGTCTGGGTTAAAGAGGCTACAGTCTGTGGTCTTTGGTCGAGGCTTGTGGACAAGGCACGGGTTGGCTTAGACCTTGTGGCCCATGGGTCAAACAACAAAGTGATGATAGCAAGTGTGGATACAGAAAAAAAAGTTTTTCATGTCCCTCTTTTCTTTTCCATTATTGCATTATTGCGTGGCCATGCCAAGGACAGGGCTGCTAGTAGATGGAGCGCTTCTTTTGTATCTTGCAGGGACAAGATATGTTTTCTGTAGCCGAGTGTCTGTTGTATCTGCAAGGGTTGAATCTGCAAGGGTAGGGCAGAGAGACAGAAGGTGGTGTGCCATTTTAGAAATGATCCCAAATGGATCAATGAACAGCCGAGGCTGAGAGCCTGTATTTTTTTTTCTTTCTTTTTTTCTCTCTTGTTACTGTCATTGCTCTCTGCCAGACTACGATGCGGAAGAATGGGCATGGACCAGCCAGTCTGTCCGATCGAGGAAAAGAGAAATAAAAAAAAGAGGGCAGGCGAGTCGATGACGGCTCTCTTTGGATCGCATTTTTCAAAGGCTTGTCTTTGACCTTATTAATCTTAAGAATCGCACCGTACCTGTTTCTCCTCTCTTTCTTTCCCTCTTCTTCTTCTTCTTCTTCTTCTTCTTCTTCTTCTTCTTTCCTCCTTCCTCTCTCCTCATTTCCTTCAACCCCAACAAACCTCTCTCCTCTCTCCTCTCCTTCGCTCTTCCTCCTCCTCCTCCTCCTCTTCCCATTCGTGTGTTTTCTTCTTATCACTCATCCACTCTTGCCACCGTCCACGACTCTCCCCACTCTCCCTCCATTACCTCCAGAGTCCTCTTTTTTACATTTCATTCATTCCTCCTGCGAATCGTTCCCTTCCATTCTCTCCTCATTCACCATGGTTGATCAGACAACAATGATCCTCAACAGCTCAACAAAAGAACAGACAAGCAGGCAGAGCTCACCCGCTGGGTCGTCCACCGAAGACCTCGAGGACTCTGTCTTAAACTTCCGTCCTCACCACCTCAGACCCCAAGACCTTAAACACGCAAATTCATTCTCCTCAGTCTCTTCCTACGAAAACTCTGAGGTCGACGAGGACGAGGACGAGGACGAATTTGACCAAGACAGATCCTCATCCGATCCCTCCTCCCCTTCAACTCTTTACCAAGCCAACCAAAAGACATTTGCTCCCTCAGCCTCATCACCCTTGGCAAAATCGCACACTAGGCCACAGGAGCAGCGCCCAGGTGGCGGTACTTTACTTCGGCCAGCGGGAAAGGCTCACGATTGGTACGCCGGAGGAAGGATCACCTCTCACGGTCGCTGGTTCCGCGATTCACAGAATAGGACGCTATTGATGAGAGGTGTCAACCTCTGTGGCAATTCCAAACTCCCTACTACTCCCAATGGCAGTACTCACCTGAACGAGGGCTTTTTTGATCACCGGAACGTGTGCTTTCTCGGCCGACCCTTTCCTCGCGATCAGGCTGACGAGCACTTTTCAAGACTCAAGCGATGGGGGCTGACCTTTGTTCGACTGCTCGTCCCATGGGAAGCACTTGAGCATTCTGGACCGTAAGTCGGGATAATTCATTTACTGTGGTTGCGTGGTGGCCCTGCTTTTTGTTTAGGTAGTGGTTTGTGTGTTGCCATCGTTCTCTTCTCTCTTGACAGCAGGTGTTTTTTGCTGGTTTGTTGACATCTTACTGTTCTCCTCCAGTTCGAATTTTTTTTTGTTTTCTTCGTGTTTTGCCCATCTGTGCGCAAAAGCAGTTGGTGTAAATTAAGAATTAAGAAGGGTCTCGCGTGCTGTGCGAGGATATGGGAAATGCAGCAGAGGGTTACAAGGCCCTAGTGGAATGACGAATAAGGATTCGAGAAGGGTTCGAGAACTTGTCATTTGTACGCCATGGTGCAGAGAGTATACTTACCCCCCTCCCCTCCCTTCTTTTCCTTCCATCGCTTCTCTTCCCTTTCTCCTTCCCGTTTCAACTGCGCTCATCTCATTTTAGTGGTATTTACGATGAAAAGTTCATCGACTCGTTGATCGAGCTGATTGGACTTATGCCAAAGTACGGCATTAAATGCTTTATCGATCCCCATCAGGACTGCTGGTCAAGATTCTCTGGCGGATCAGGGGCACCAGGATGGACCTTTGAGGCTGCTGGTCTGGACCTCAGGAAGTTCAAAACGACAGGTGCCGCCTACGTTCACAACACCAATCAAGATGCAGGCGATTCACCTCCTATGGTTTGGCCTACTAACTACACCAAACTCGCAGCCAGCACTATGTTTACTCTTTTCTGGGCTGGAGACACCTTCGCGCCCAAAAAGATGTACCAAGGCGAACCCATCCAACAGTTCCTGCAGAACCGCTATCTTGAGTGCTACCGCCACCTTGCCAAGTAAGAAACTCGTTTCATCCAATGCTGCAGGATTAAAAAAAAGGAGCTGAGCACAATGATGAAAACATCCATCTAATGTCACTAACCTCATGCCTTTATAGACGATTGAGCCATCTCGACGCAGTAGTTGGATTCGAAGTCATGAACGAGCCTCAGTAAGTCACTCGGACTTACTCAAAGTTATTGTTTATGGACTTAATCAAAGTAATTGTTCGTTGCTCTCTGCAAAATTTTAATATATGCAGCACTTTATATTTTTATTAGCCCTGGATACGTTGGCCTCAAGAACCTCAAACGTTACGACTTTAACTCGAACCTGTTCTTTGGAGACTCGCCCTCGGCCTTGGAATCTTTTGCACTCGGTGATGGAATGGCGCTGTCGATTGAAGTATGGGTCAAATCATGGCCTTTCCCCACCAAGAAGGAGCGGACCAGGATCATCAATGCCGGGAATGAATCTGCTTGGCTTGAAGGAGAGTGTCTTTGGAGACAACATGGCGTTTGGAGCGTGAACGAAAAGACAGGAAAGCCTCGCTTGGACCGTCCCGACTATTTTACCACAGATCCCAACACTGGAGAACCTCTAGATTTCAACCGATTCTATTTAGATTTTGTCAACAGATACTCGAGAGCGATCCAGAGCGTGCTTCCTTCTGCTTTCATCTTTGTCGGACCAATCCCCAACGAGCCTGCACCTGTCTGGACTCCTGAAGATCATGAAGAAAACATCGTCTATGCGCCTCATTGGTACGATCTGCACTCGATCTTCAACAAGTCCTTTGATGGCCGTATTACTCACGATGTCCAGAGTCTCAGCAAGGTATGACCATATTCTTCGATACTGTTATGATTTAACCTTTCTGTAGGTAGTATTCTAAACTTAAGCGCTTTCATAATATTCATTCCCTAGGGCCAAAACGTATTCTCGGCGACTTATTTTGGATTGAAGGGCGCCAAGAAGAACTACCACGGACAACTGGCAAATGTCCTCAGACTCGGATTGCAGAATGTTGGCACAAAGCCTTGCTTGGTTGGAGAGTGCGGCATTCCTATGGATATTAATCAGAGGGCGGCCTTCATGAGTGGTGACTATGGATATCATGCCAAGTTCTTGGATGCCGTTTTATCGGCAATGGAATCCAACCTCCTCAGCTTCACGTAAGTACCTCTTTCCTGCCTATATGTTTTACGAGGAATTACCAATGATAACAGAGTAATTCATGTCAATACGCTTTCTTGCATCATTAGGCTATGGAATTATAACGCAACAAACGACAACACTCATGGAGATCATTGGAACGGCGAAGACTTTTCAATCTTTTCTCTGGACTCGCCTCAGCCATCTCCTCGTGGTTGTGATGGTGCCTTCCCAGCTGCCGGGATGAAGCCCAGTTTGAGACAGGATGCCCCCAACTTTGCAAGGGAAGTCATGAGAAGAGCGGCTGCCCAACATACTGGAGGTGATTCGACGCTCAAGGATGATTCCTCCAGCGACGCAACGCGAGGAGATAACGACGATGAAGAGGCTGCGACGATCCTGAACGACGACTCTCCGTTCGATCGCTCGTACTTTTGCTTTGACCACGAATCAACCCACGACGATGGTCCTGACCATATCGAACACATTGGAGGTCGTGCCTTAGATGCCGTTGTTGTAAGTCTAAGTTACATGTTTGGTGAGAAACAGATGCCTTGGATAATTCACACAATGATTGACTCATCCATTTACGTTCTTTTTTTAACCAATAGCGGCCATACGCTGCCAAAGTTGCAGGTGAGCCCCTCTCAAGCAACTTTGATTTCAACACGCTCCAGTACACATTCCGGTACTGCAACTACACAGAGACACCAGTCCCACTTGTTCATGTGTCGAGCCCCGAACAGTCCAGCAGATCCTTTGGCGGTTCCTCTGATTCATTGAGATCCTCCACGAGCGAGAACAGCAAGGATGGAAAGTCATCGTCTACTAAGCATTTGGAGCAGAGCTCGAACTTGTTTGGCCACCCACCTGAGGGCACTGTATTGGCATTTGAAACTGAGGTCTTTATTCCATCGTTTCATTATGATGATACCAGTTTGGAGATTCTTGTGAGTGATGGTGACTGGCGATATGTGAAGGAGCGTCAGACGTTGTACTACCGACACAAGGACGTGGAGCCTGGAGCAGTGCACACGATTCGAATCAAGCCCCGGAGCGTGCCCACTGGTAGAGTCTCTAGTAAAGCGATTGAGGGATCACAATCGTCGGGGTCTTTGCCTGGCAACAAGGTCGAGTCGGACTCGAACTGTGTCTCTTGCAGCATCATGTAGATAACACCAAGCTTTTTGATCGAGCAAAAAATTAAAAAAAAAAAATCTGACTGTGAAATACGACATTTGGTGGCAACCGTCGTCAAAGGGTCTTTTTATCCTCTCCTTTCTTTTCTTTTTTTTCCTTCCTTTCTTTCTTCCCTCTTCTTTTTTCTCATTCGACGTTTTCTGCTCCCATCCTCACACCTGTTCAAAACGTCATTCACTCACACCATGTCCAGAAGAAATCGAGGCAATGCGGGAACGACCTACGTCAACAATGTCCGCGGACCCACAAGTGCATTGACCAGTTTCCTGAATGAGCGAGGTATTCGTCGAGCCAACCCTGCCCCTGCCCCTCCTCCCGTCGCAACTCCACCTGAGAACGACAACAACAACGACGACGAGCCTACTTCACCTCAGCACCAGGCTGCTTCTCCGTCTTCCTCCTCTTCCACACCGGCTCCTGCTTTTTCTGCGTCTCGGCCAACTCGGGCTGCTCGACTCACTCGAGGCAGGAATTTGCCTACTCGATCGACCAACGTTTCCCAGTCTAACGAAGCTGACGGTGTCGACGATGATTCGGACTCTGACAATTCAGATGACGACTCTTCTGATAGCGACAACAAGAACCTCATCCCTATCGCTATCTCTGCCTCCACTACCCGAGCTGTCCGTGCTACACGCAGTCGAGTCATTGCAGTTGCGTCCTCGTCCTCGTCCTCGTCCTCGAACGCTGTAGCCTCCTCTTCGAACGCATCGTCTTCGACAGCCAAGGCCAAGGCAGCCGCCTCTAAGAAACGGCCACGAAAGAAGGATGCTTCGGATGACTCTGACGATGAGGACTTTCACGACATCACTGGACATATTTCCCGCTCGAACTTTAGTCACAAGGGGAGGATGCCTCAAGGGTCTAACAAGATTGTGTTTTGCTCCCGATGCCGAGCAAGGTTCACTATCAAGGCCGGCACCACCCCTGCGGTGGATGAGGATGACGGAGGACTCCTTTGCCCCACCTGTGCTGGCACAGGATCGCCAGGTCCCTCCAAGAACGCTTTGCCCAAGGCCAAGCCTGTCAAGCGAGCTCGTCGAAAGGCGCAAAAGGCTGAGATCGAGTGTCAAATTCCAAGCCTTCAAGATCTGTGCATCCAGGTAATGATTCTTTAGTTCGTGCGTATATGTTTACAACCGAGAGGTCAAGGAAAAAGCGACTTATGTGCCTAACGATTTCATTTTTTCGCCTATAGAAAATTGCAAACAGCATTGAGGATGTAGAGGCCTTTGGTGACATCAGTGACCTCAGCTTGGATAAGATTTGCAAGATTATCAGTCGCAACCGGTCGTTGAATGCGGACACTCTCCAGCTCTTCCTGGATGCGCGCCACAGTGAGCTTATCCTCTACGATTGTACCGACATTACGGCGATCGGACTGCAAAACATTGCACAATTCTGTCCCAACTTGCGTTCTCTCAAGCTCAAGCTGTGTGGTCGAATCACGAACGAGGTCATGGACTACTACATCGAGCATCTCACCAAGCTGACGTCTCTGATGCTTATCGGACCAATCCTCATTCTTGAACATACGTACATCAAGCTGTTCGAGACTGTTTGTGAGCGGTTCGAGAAGTTTGAGCTCAAGGGCTCATCCCGGTTCTCTCTCAAGGCGATTAAGGCCCTTTGCGACAATTGCCCCAACATCACCCATCTCCGACTCGGCGACTGCAACTTGATGGATGATGGGTGGTTGGAGCCTATTGCTGGACTGACCAAGCTCAAGTCGTTGCGCATTCGCAACCCCGAGCCGGACAAGTTGACGACGCCGGCTGTTGTGAAGCTAATCCAGGCGGTTGGATCGGGTCTTGAGGAGTTGGAGTTGAAGGGCTGCAACGGTCTTACAGATGAGGTTTTGGTAGATGCTATTCGACCGAGCTGTGTCCGCGTCGAGAGGCTCAACCTATCTGGCTGTGAGGAGTTGACGACTGAGGGTGTGGAGACGCTGTTCAAGGACTGGAACGTCAACCCAGGATTGAGCTATGTCAATCTCGAGAACTGTGTCATGTTGAAGGATGAAGCATTGATGGCGGTCACTGAGCACTCGGGTGCTACATTGGAGGAGGTGAACTTGAGTGGTATGGACGAGATTACCAAGGACGCTCTGCAGACGTTGACACGATGCGTTAACTTGATGGAACTGGACGCGAGCTGGGTCCGGGCCATGGACGATGACATTATGGAACAGTTGGTGGAGGCGGCACCGAGACTGGCCAAGGTGACTGTGTGGGGCGACCATCGATTGACTGAATGCTGCTCGTCTCGAAAGGGGCTGAAGATTGTTGGACGCGAGGGTGACTATGTTGATTTGCGCTTCCTCTAGAATCCACTTCTTTTTTTTCTGAGAATGACTCTCACTCTTCTTCCTACGAAATAAACCAAATGCTCTTTTTTGATTGAAATCATGCTTGATGTTAAAAAACCTGAGCGAAGGCGTAATAGTTGTAGATAGAACAATGCGTACTCGCCTCTTGAGTAATTGTTTGCGAGAGTCAGTGTGAGCTTGACCCATGGACTACTGTAGTAAATTGCGGTTAATAGAAGAAAACGAATGGCAAACTTACCCCTTCTGTTTGCAACAGCATAAAGTCGTACACTTGGAAGGATAGCTATTCACACTTTGTTTTTCTACATCAACATTACAAAAATCGAGGGCTTGTCAGATAAGAAAAACATCAACGGACTACATCGCTTGTTCAAAGACGATTCTCTCTCTCCTTCTCCCTACCCTTTCGTCCCTACTGTCCTCCCACCCCTCAGCCATGACCGCCAGAACCCAAGCCCGTACCGGTGCCCGAGTCTCCCCCATCCGATCGGCATCCTCCATCACGGCCGCGTTAACCCTTGTAACCATCGTCCTACTCTCCCACCTCCTCCTGTTATCCACCTTCCTCCTCGACCCAGTCGCCGGTCTCTCACTTCGAATCCATGACTCCTCGGGTCAACCCATCACCCCAACAACACGTCCCGGTGAAGAGTACACGGTCACTCTCTCACTCTTCGAATCTGCTACCCTCAACGCCACAGCTTGTTACAAATTCTACTACAATGACCCCCAAATCCTCTCCGCCTCCGCCCACCCCAACTGGATGTTTGCCACCGTGCCCCTCTACGCCTTTGAAAACAATAATCGAGGGATCTGTGGGAGGTGTTTGAAGATCCGGACCGTTGATGAGAAATTCTTAGTGGTAGTGAAGGTTGCGGGGGATTGTCCTAGGTGCACAGCGGATCAGATTGAGCTATCGCCGGCGGCGTTTTATGGATTAGGGGTGGGAAGTGGGGATGGAGTGGGGGAGGCGGGAGGGGTGAAGGTTTTGGGGGCTATGCTTTCGATTGTCAATTGTCCTGCTGAGGGAGTGAATGAGGTTACCTGGCCGTGGATTCCTGACCGACAGTTCTAGTAGATGATGGCTGTATGTATGTCCGGTGTTCGAGGCGTGTTTGTTACTCTAGGTAATGTTTATGGTTTTTTTTTGTTGCGACTTTTCTGTTGTTTCAAAATAATAAAAAACGTGATTTTTTTGCCTCTAAATTTTTTTTGGTGGCGAGACGAATGGGTTTGAACAAACTGAAGGCCAAATTACTGTGGAGAGGCTGAACTTATTATTCGAGAAAGAGGAGTAATATTGATGAGAGAAAAGGCTATTGTCCTCGAAAGATATTAATTGTTGTTGTGAGGCCGGTGAACTTTTGTTGTCTCATGGGGCTATAGTTGTTGTTTGCAGAGAGGAAGAGAAAAGGCCAGAAAAGAAGATTAAGGGACATTGTTGACGAAGGAAAAAAAAAAAAAAAGGCTATTGTCGACGGGAAACAAAACAACGAAGGTTACAGCGAGTCGTCGAGAGATGCTAATTATTGATCATCTGCAAGTGGAAGTGTTGCTGCAAAGAGAGGAGAACTGTTGCCGCAAGCTATTCTTGATAGTAATACAATAGCACACGAAAGACACGCGCTGTGAAGTCTTAATAAAAGGCACGAGCACAATAAGAAACCTAACTCGAAAAAAAGCCTTAATTAACAAAGGCAAGTACTTGAACTGAAAATAACGCGGTTTCTAAGAACTGCTGTATCAAGGCTGTTCGGCTAACAATAGGGACACGAATAGCTGTACCTCTCTTTTTTGGCTTTTGTCTTTTGTTCTATACAGGAATCAATTGTATAGCAGTAAGTCGTAATGAAAAGGCGCCATGCATGTGCGTGCAGAGCAATCTGCCCAGCCTCTCAAGAACTGGAGATATAACGATGATCCTTGGCCCTTCATCCACCACTCACATAAAACTAAAATCACTCAAGAACACTCACTAACAGCCACCTTCCTTATACTCCGCCTTAAGTGACCCTTCCAAATCTGCAATCATGAAGAGGGGCATTCCAGGATCTTCCGTATACACCGTGTCTGCCGTTGCCATCGCCATTACCGCCACTATCGCCGCCCTTCTCTGTACTGTTGTTGACTTTACCGAGGCACAAGTCATCCCTGCCTTTGGAGAGTTCCCGGTGGCGTTGACTCTCAAGTCGGGACCGTTCGACGTCAGTGGCTGCGACCCCGGCTACAGCGCAGACTCCCCGAACGTCCTCTTTTCCGCCCTGCCTTTGAACCGCGACTCGCAGGTTGCTCTCATGCATCTAAATGATTATGAAGGTGGCCGCGAAGCGCTTTGCAACCAGTGCCTGATGGTTTCAGACCTTGAAAGCACCAAATCGATTATTGTGCGACTGGTTGGAGACTGTCGTAACTGCATGGAGGACGAGCTGCGGTTGTCGCCTGCGGCGTATCAACATTTGGGAGATGGATACGGATCGATAGATGGGTTCTTTACGTTTACGGCTTGTCCCGACCCAAACTCGAAGGAGGCTAATGATAAGTTTGGGCCGTTGAAGGGAAGGCCGCCCGGTCCGATTCCAACGCCTGGTGTTCAGTAGAATACTCTCGCGTTTTTTTTCTTCAAAAGAAAACAACAGGTCCGCTAGACGTTTATTGCAGATAGAGAGGTGCTTCTTTATTTACAAATACAAAGGGATAGATCGAAACGTTCTAAGCCGCCAAAAATTTTGTTTACATTTTTCTCCAAGGCAACAATATCGGGGCCAGCCAAGTGCTTGCAAGGCTGTTCGTGTGCCTTGTTTTTATCGAGTCTCGCTTTAAGTTGCTGTTGCCTCTTCGTCCCTATTTTGTGTTGTTTGTCACTGTTCTTCTCCTTTGTTCCTTTTTCTGCCCGGAGGGTCACCCATTTGCATTTTTCATTTTCACTCTCACTCTCACTCGCCCATCAGCCCCTGCTCATCCCTCCGACAACAGCACCTTCATCTCTAGCCTTTCTTCCTTATCTCGGACTTGTGACGACCTTCTTTCTCACTCAGGACACAAAGGACCTTCCATACGCACACATACACAACATCGACACAATGGCTCCTTCACTTCTTCGCAGCTCCTTCCGTGTTGTCCAGCAGGCCATGGCCAGCGGCCCGCGAGGTAACGCACCTTTTGATTTTTTTAAGCCTGGACACAGCTACCTGCAGACAGGATAAAAAACACACATGGTCACGCTACCAGGACTGAGGAGAACCTAATGCACGAACCTAGGTAGCTTTTTTCCTGGACACGAGACCATGGAGATTTCAGGAACTAAAAACACCACTTTTCTGTTTGAAGGAGCGAGAAAGTTGGTTTTGGGCATATTGGATTGTCTGAATACCATATCTTCAACTTGGGCGCGGAACTGAAGTTTGCACTTTTTTTGCAGAGGGGGGATTTATACACCCAGACATATGCATGGTCCATTGGAGGCCCGGACTATCGGATACTCGGGACTATCAGATACGGGCACGCCACTACTATGATCATTGGATCAAGGATCGCCTCCGAAGCTCGCCTAACATATATGCCTGAGCATACAAACCCACTTTGATCTACCCTTTCATAACTAACAAACTCTTTCTTCAATCTCAAATACCCACCTGTAATATAGTCGCTCTCCGCACCACTACTCAATTACAGATGAGCCGCACCTGGATGCGCGCCGGACAGGCTGGGATGTACTCGACTGGCAAAGGATCGGGATCAGGAGCTGGAGATGACGATATGCTGGATGCCATGATGGCCGGTATGGAGTCGGATTTCTCTGTGCCAGCACCTACTTCAGAAACCGCCGCCACCACAGAGACAACAGCTTCTTCGTCAGAAGGATCTGTTGATCCTGAGCCTACATTTGTCGCCACCCCTGTCGATCTTGAGAAGCGCCTCAAGGCTCTTAGTAAGTCCTTTTTATTAGCTTCTTTTCGCGATGAGTCTTTCATTTGACTTTCACGGGCCATAGTAGCTCCGAGGAACGAGGAAATGAAAGAGGAATCGAAACAGGAATGGAAGAGGAAAATTTTACATCGATCTACCATATACTAACTATTATATCTTCCATAACCTTATTTATGGAATACAGTGCCGGAATACATGTCGATGGGTGGTCAGTTGGCACCAAAGCCAAAGTCGGCATTGAAGAGCAACCCATCCTCAAACTCCTTGACGATTGCCCAACTGTTAGCCGCAGGACTGCATTTGGGACACAGCACCTCTCTCTGGAACGTCGCCTCGATGCCCTTTATCTTTGGTGTCCGTGAGGGCATCAGTATCATCAACCTGGAGCACACCTTGACTCACCTTCGTCGCGCCTGCACCGTCACCAAGGCCGTCGCCCGTCAGGGAGGTATTATCTTGTTCATCGGTACCCGTGAGGGCGTGGATCATGTCACTATCGACGCTGCCAAGTCCTGCAGCGCTTACTACGTTGCCTCCAAGTGGTGCCCCGGCACCATCACCAACGCCCAGGAGATTGTTGGCCCCCACACCCCTCGTCTCCCCGACGCTCGTGCCGGAGACCTCGCCAAGCCCTTCCGCCCCGACTTGGTCATTGTCCTCAATCCTCTTGAGAACATGATCGCCATCAAGGAGGCCACCCGGTTTAACATCCCCACTATCGCCATCACAGATACCGATGTTGACCCTCGCATCGTCTCCTACCCTATCCCTGCCAACGACGACTCTGTCCGTGGTGTCGAGTTGGTCGCCAAAGTCTTGGCCGAGGCTGCCAAGGAGGGCAATGTCCTCGCAGCAGAGGCTTCCAAGGTTCAGTCCAGACAAAGGATCGAGGGCCGTATGGATCGCATGAAGGCTAGAAGCCCACGCGCATAGATATAATTAATATTTTTCGTGCCTCTTTTCTTTATATTTGCTTTTTTGCTATTTTGATTTCCCCACATCATTTCCCCTCCCTTTCGCATAGACAAAAAAAAAAAAACACATATGTTTTTTTTTCAGTTTCTTTGTCAATACAATTGTTTTTTTATGTTGCAAATTGCTACCTCGGCAAAAAAAAACGATGGCGGATTTGAATATGAAAAAAAAAAAAAAAAAAAAAAAAGAATATTGCGCATACGCATTTAATTTTTTGTCTTTCTTCAAAGAGAGAGAGAGGAGGAGGAAAGAAAAGGAACACTGAACAGGCTCGTTCATGGCTGCCGTCCTGGGGAGGGGGGGGGAAAGAGAAAAATCGTTTCGTGTTTTCATGAGCTTTGATTTTTTTTTTGTTGAGTTTGTGATTGATAGGATATGCGTGCTGGGATGATGGTTATGGTGATGGTGATGGAAAGCGAGTGGCTGACGTTCCGTTCAGTTTTAGTTCAGAGTGCCGCGGCATCCACGAGAACCGCAGAGACACGGAATCTTGTCAGCTTCGATTGGGAACTTGTAGTCGTACGTGATCTCTTCGCCCTCCTCGATGTCTCGCTTGGCATAGATGACAATCTTTTTCTGCCCGTCGACAGTAATGATCTTGGCGTTACAGTTGGGCTAAAAAAGATCGAGAATCAATAAAATGAACCGTTAGTCAGTAACTCAATTAACAGAGCATATCATGATAAAGCAATTAACATTAGCGTGCTGACGGAAATGTAGAGGACTTACTGTGCAGCAGTGGTTGATGAAACGAGCAATGTTGCCCATTTTGGTGGCGTCAATGACAGTGTCGTCATCTACACGGAAGAGATAACTGGAGCCAATGCCCATGCGCTCATATCGTTTCTCACGATGGTCCGCCACCTTCTGTCGAATCACCTCGCCAATGTACTCTATCACCATGTCGTTCGCATCCACCTTCTCCATCGCAAACAGACCCCAGTCGTGAATAGGTGATTTTGCGAATCGGAGCTGCTTCTTGCGGACCTTGAGCTGGTTGAACTTCATAATATCCGAGTCCGTGGCCATTCCGACCAGCATGCGTCGGTTGTTGACACGATTCATACGGGACGAGATCCTGGCAGACGCGGTATTGACCTGTGCCGTATTCCGATGGGGCAGGTAGATCGCCTTGGCCATTTCCGAAATCTTGTAAAAGCCTTCGGTACGCGCAGATCCAGTTCGATGGGCTGACGGTTCCGTATCCAAGCGAGAGCTTTCCTGAAATGCTAATGCCGCCTCAAAGTCCCGAAGTTGACTCGTCCTGTCGCCAAGATCACCCGCGCCATTGTATGATACACCTCCATGGCGTCGACTTGACTCCTCCTCGGCAGCTCGCTTGCGCTCTAACTCCAATGCAGCTCGCATGAACTGGAAATCCTCCTCGTCGCCGTGGTTGAAGTCCAAGGGTAGTACGTCCTTTTGAGAAGCCACCAAGCCGCCTTCTGCCTTCCCAGACTCATAAGGCTCGTAGAGGTCAAAGTAGGACGAGTCCGAGTCCGAGTCCGAGTCCGACTCAGGGCCACTGACATAGTAAGAGTCCGAGTATTCAGGGGTGGGATCCTTGAGATGGCGTCTGGACGGCGTGGAAGAGCGATGTGTGCCTTCAATGGTAACATCTTGGAACTCTGCATCTGAACGGATTTCCTCCAAGCGTGGAGTTTTAATAGCCTTCTCACTCGATTGCTTCTTGGACACAACCGCAGCCAGCTTCTTGACCTTCTTCTTGCGCGACTTGTTGCCACCTTCCTCGTAGTCCGAGCCCGAATCCGCCTCAGGGATCGGCAAGATATCGTTAGACTTCTTGAGCTCCGCCTCCTTAGCCAATGTACGCTCATGAGCACGCTTGCGTTTGAGCGAGGATCTCGAGGGTCCAGTGTCGTCATCGTCCTGATCAGCTCCACTCTCCCGTCCAGCCGCGATTGCAATCTCATCGTTCTCCGTCACCTCATCGTCATCATCGTCTTCCATTCTCTCCACTTCCGCTTCATCGTCCACAACAAACTCATTGTCTTCATCCTCATCATCATCGTCGCTGCTCTCACCCTGAGGCTGACGCTGGTGAAACTCTGTCAAAAAGTCGTCCGCAACCTGACCATCATCACTACTGCTAAGATAATCCCGAAGTCGAGGAGAGCGCTTCTTGTTGCTGTTATGGGACGCCTTTTTATGGCCAGATCGTGCATGTCGGTCCTGCTTCTTTTGGAGTCGACGCTGGGTGGGTCCACGGTCTTCGTCCTGGCTAGAGGTACTGCGAGCGCCTCTGGATTTCCATGCACCGGCCCTGATCCTGTCTGCATCGGACTCTGATTCCCTGTACCGAAAAGCGGCGCGGCCACGAGAAGGACTTCCTGTAGGAGTGTGGCTCCTGGACCTCGAACGGGACATCGAACGGGGAGACCGACCATGGGACTTGAAAGCATGGCGCTGCCTTGATGGAGACCCTGAGACTGAACGTGAGCGATGACGATTGCGAGCTCCAGAGCGGGATCGCGATTGCGAGCGAGACCTTGATCGCGAGTAAGAGTGATTCCTGGACCGAGAGTGTCGCTTCTGTTTGAGCTTGCTGGGTCGTTTTTTATCCTTGTCAGATCGAGGTTTGCGGGCCACAGGTGAGTCGGTTTGGGTCCTCTTCTTGAAGCTAGGCAGCTTTGGGATGGTGTCAGGGCGAGGAAGTTGATGCGAATCTCGGTCTAATGCTTTGACCGGGGGTCGAACTGAATCCGATTTGGGCTTTGCTGATCCTAACGACCCAGCCTTAGACGACTCCGATGCTTTATCCACCGATACTGACGCTGTGGCTGTGGCTGTCGCCTCGCCATTAACGGTTATATCCATTCCAGACTCTGCGGAAACACCCTGGGTGCCAAAAGACGTTTCCTCTGACGGCGATTCTTTTGCTTCCTTGTCCTGAATCAGATCTTGAGTACGGGCCAATGCTCGCTCAGCCTCTCTTGCTTTGCGGGTCACAGGATCCAAAAAGTCGTAAATTGTTGGTCCGATGACTCGATTGCCGAGATCCTTCAGGAACACTTGGAACAGTTCCCGGGTGATCATATCAGAAGCCCAGCGAACAAGAGATTCCTCCTTGGAAGGCGCCTTTGCACGGGAGTTGCCGCTAGAAGAGACGCTCGACTTTCTTCCCGTGTCTGATGAGCGGCGATGACCCTGTTCCTTCACGCTGTCCCTCCTTGGAAGAAGTTCCGGGGGTAACTTATCGTCGCCTGGCTCGTGAAGCAAAATTGTAATCTTCTGACCCAGCAAAGGTTTCTGATCCAGGACAACATGACACCTCCTTGCTTGCGCTAACGAAACGAAACGGATGTACCAGTTCTCTCCATGTCGCACAACCTAATGATTGAAAAAGGGAATATATAGTTTAGTTAGCTCAAGCTACAACAAAGTGGATGAGTGCACATTTGTGTAAGAGAATGCACATTAGCACTGGCACTTACTCGTTCGGGGCCAAACTTGTCAAACTCCCGCTTCATGTCCTCGATAGAGATCCGGTGGAAAGGAAGACAGTCTCTGTTGATGATGAGACAGGCCAGGTCACGCTGCCATCCAGAGTTATCATCTTCAAAGGTCGCTCCGCGCTTCTCATTGTGCATCCGACCTCGCCTGGAATGATGGCCAAGATCCATTCCCCACATAGGAGGGCTTAGACTCCGATCCCTACTTCTACTTCTTGACCAACTCCTGCTCCGACTACGACTCGAACGCCTCCTACCAAGGTATCGATCGTAGCGATCAAGTGAGAAGGGCATGTCGTCAAAGTAGCGATCGTAGAACTCATCTCTGGGAAGGGGCCCTGATCCAAGACTGCCAGGGCCCATCCAGTCTGACCGGCTCATAGATCCCGCAGAAAGGAGCATAGGAGGCGGCATGCCAGGTCGATAAGAATCAATGTCGCGTGGTTTTGCTAGAGTCCTGTAGCCGTCGCTGGGCGGGCCATGGGGATCGGCCCCTTTGTCCCATTCCCGTCGAGGTACAAGTGGCGCTGTCCTTGTTGTGTTGGTAGCTGGGGCGGCAGTTGTTCCAGGCGGTTTTGCCCTTCCAGTAGCATCCTCAACTTCTCCGTCTTCCTTGTGGAGCGGTTTGTTGCCTCTCACTTGATGCAGTTCTGGCGGAGGAATAGGCGGCAGTGGAATGCGAGTGCGAGGTGTGGGAGGAAGTGGATGAGGTATCCGTCGAGCAGAAGTTACCGAGGTTCCATTGCTAGACGACTGATTAGGTTTGGATGTTGATGAGGATGAGGGTATAGAAGTTGATGATGTCGCTATTTGGATTGCTTGCGCTCCAGGGGCGGTAGAAGCGAAGACGGGTAATGATCCTGTAGAACCCGCTGACGGCAAAGCCGCCGTTGGTGAGAGAATTCCGCTAGGTGGAGGGGTGGATGCATCGTCAATTTCCATGTCATCGTCGTTGGTGTAGTTTTCTTGATCGTGGTTGGACTCGGCTGCAAGGGCTGCTTTCGCTTTGGCAGCCTCGATCCTGGCAGCGACGTTGGCCTTTGCCTTCCTGAACTTAGTGCCGCCGCCGTCCGAGATAACTTTCAAGGGTCCGCGCTCCATCTGCTTGCCATGCAAGGTGTCGACAGCCTTTTTGACTGCAGCCTCTGCGTCTGGTCCTGCAAACACTACACGTCCAAATCCTAGTCCTGTTCCTGTTGCAGGATGTCGCTCGATGATGATGTCCAAAATATTGCCGCATCCTGCAAACAAGATCTCCAGGTCCAGTGCTGTTGTGGAAAAGGCTAGGTGGGAAATCAAAACTCCATGATGAACAATTGAATTGCTATCGCGCTGTGTTGACAATTAATCGAGAAAGAAGAATCCTGTGTGAGCGCTGATCCGACAGTTGTAGTTATTATATTTGCGAGTACACAGGCATTCCAGGATTAATTGAATTACCTCAAAACGAACGGTGGTAAGAGTGCCTTTGAAAGCCCTCCTGGTTTTGGATATGAGATAGCTGTAGTTGGCGGCCATCTGCCTGGGATCTACAGGGTCGCTCCTGTCCTAAAAGACGCCACACAATAAAAAAAACGACCCATATATATCAGCTTAGTTGCTCCTGCAACGTTCCGCAGCGAAAGGATCGTCGATAATAAAGTAATCAGCCGTGGCACCTAACAAAATCACAATGAAGCTGGATGGTCATCCTACCTCCTCAGTCAGATCATCCTGATAGCGGCACATTATTCCAGTGTTCTTTGTTTTGCTGGCATCCAGGAATGGGTCGTAGAGAACCTTGAAGTTTCGGACGCTGGAGGATGACCCAGCGATGCCCTGGAGGGGACGAACATCGCTTGTTACTGTGGTGGATGAGTTTGACTGGTTGGAGATCAGCAAACCAGTCATATTAGCGGCACTGCTGTTACTGGTCGAATTGTTTCTGTTGACAATATCTTGTGGGGCTGCTGTTGTTGTTGTTGTTGTTGTTGTTGCTGTTGTTGTTGCTGTTACAGAGTCGGGCAAACGCAGGCTCAAAGTTGTCGAGAGGTCAGCATCCTTGCTGACTGGTAGGGTCGGGTCAGAGAGCGAGGTTGAAGTGGTGTTGGTATCGTTATGAAGGCTGTCGGTGTCGGTTTGGTTCGTGGTGGCGTTGCTATTGCTACTGTTCGACGGAAGAGAAGAAGTCGAATCAAGCAGGCTCATGGTGGATTCATAAGTTCAAAGATGATGCTTGACAATGGCAGGAGAAGGGTGGCGGAGGAGTGAGTATGTTGTCTTTGTCGCGGGCACTAAGTCATCGTTACAAGGCGGGTATGCACCGAGAGAGTGTGAGTGCAAGAAAGTGAGAGAATGGCGATAGGTTAGTGAATCAACTCGGCGATCGTTTCTGCAAATGAACGCGTGTGCGCTTTTTTCAAAGAGAAATTGAATATGAGAAGCAGGAAGGTCAATGGTGGAGACAAGTCCTGATTGATAGGTAGAGGAGGAGGGTTGGGTGCTGTTGATGGTGAGCATACAGACATATTGAGGATAGCCATACACGCGTTATTATTGTCAGAAGGCGCATCGGGAGGTTGATTGATGGTGCTGGTTGTTATTAGATGAGGGTGAGTTTTTTTTGTTGTTTTGTTGTTGTTACCTTGATCAAGATTTGAGTGGAGGTGTGAAGTGGGTGTAGAAAGCGTCAACGATGACGAGAGGTGCAAAGTGATGACAAAAAATAATATAAAGGTGTGTATATGTATTTGTGTTGAATGTTTGTTGTTGCCGTTGATTATTATTATTTACAGATGCGAGAGCAAGAGCGACGGAAGGTAGAAGGAGGAGGGAGAAGGAGGAGGGAGAAGGAGGAGGGAGGAGAAGGGGAGGAAAGAAGGAAAGAAGAGGGAAGAAAAGAAGAGAAGAAAAGAGCAAAAAGAGAAAGAGGAGAGGCGGAAACAAAATAATAAAAGAGTGAGAGAGAGTAAGAGAAAGGAAATCAGTCTGACAAAGGCAGGAATAGGGACCGGAACCAACCAAAGAAGGGAACTGAACAGGGGTCAAGTTAAGAGTGTGAAAGAGGGTGCTGTTGAACTAACAAAGAGAGACAAAAGGCGAGCAAGTGGAGAGTTGGCGGGAAAAATAATCATAACAACGAGGGGCTGACGAGAGAAAGACAGACCCGCAGAATTACAGGGCAAGGACACAGGGAAGCAGAGGAGGGAAGGATGGACCCACACACACATATACACACATCAAACTCCCATCTGTCCGCCTGTCCTGCTGCTTGTGTGTGTTGTCTGTCTGTGGGTCTACTGCCAAGGAACAACAAACCAAAACAGGAAAAAAAATCACAAGAGGCAAAACAAGTGCATCTTTTTTCTTTTTTCTACTTCCTCTTCTTTGTTCCTTTCTCACTTCCCTTCTTCTCTCTTCTCTTTTTCTTCCCTTTTTCTCTTCCTCTACCGCTTCCTCCTCATTGGCCCTTCTACCTTATCCTATTCTCTTTATTCACTCATCACTCTACCATGTCAAACTCAAAACCCAATTACTCCCCCCTCCCAACCAACCCCTTTGCAGACACCACCTCCCAACCAACCACCAACCAGTCGCCTGCCTCGCTTGGCCTGGGTCTGATTGAAAAGTTCCGCAAGGAACGCCTCTCCTCCCTCAGACCCATTGCAGAGTTCTTTGATACTTCTCGCATGTCCAAACCCACAGGAATTGCTCGTACGAGAATTTTGTTTCTTGTTATTTCTTTATACAACCACTTGTTTTCTTGTAACATCTGAACAAACCAGCAAGCCTAGCTAACCATCCCACAATGTGGTCGCTATTAGAAATTACGTCCCGCTTGACCCGCAACCTGCCCTACTTCCAGGGCAACTACACGCTCATGTTCCTTGGTATCACTGCCTATAGCGTGTAAGTGAATATTCGCCCATTCCATCGATGAATACACGCGCTATAACTTCAATGAGCATTGACCAAGTATCACTTCTCCTTTGTAGTATCTCGAATGGCATGCTCATGTTCAGTGTCGCTTTTGCGGTCGGCGGAACCCACCTCATTTCTTGTGTTCCTGCAGAGGGAGTTGTCATTGGACAAAACACCTACAACGCTCGCCAGCTGCAAACTGGACTTGTTTGCGTATGCGTTCCCCTCTTCTTTTTCAGTTCCACGATAGGCACCATTTTCTACATCATTGGTATGAGTCCAATCCCTTACTTGAGTTGACTCTTTCACGCTTTACTCGACTCCTCCTCGCCTCCGTTTAACTGACATATTCCCAATTCTCGATTGATAAACATAATAGGTGCCAGCACTGTCGGCATCCTCGGACATGCTGCTGTCATGGAGGAAACCACCGAAAACAGCTTCTCCGATGTTGTCTAAACACTCGTGTCAAGAGCTCGACTATATACCGAACTCCCTCATAACGTATTCACACTATCCATTGAATCATAAAGCAAAAACGCCAATGTCTCGACATAACCTCAGTAGTATTCATTCCCATTCATTGTGCTCTACAAAGTGATCCACATCTCAGATAACCAGCGAGAAAAAAAAACAGAAAGGAATATGGTACAATTATTGATGTTTTTTCTCTATCAGGTGAAAATGCTAGGGGTCCTGTCCTGGCGTCCAATGATCCTCGGGTCAAAGGGAACAAACGTCGGAACAGATATGGTGAAGGGGGTGATTGACATGGCGCTACGCCGTAATCTGGAACTGGTTGGGATGTCGGATATTCGATCCAGTCTGTCCTGTTCTTTAAATTGCCCGGCAAAGCAACTCTCCGCCAGCACCCTTCTCAAGAGCGTCTCTGAGCTCAAGAACGCCATAGTTGGTTGTGAGGATGGCAATCTCTCCGGGCTGAAGTCCCTTGATAAACTGTGCACGGTTTCCTGCAGCCAAGTTCTGAAGCTCCTCGACCTTCATGACAATTTTTTTCGAAGGCTTGCTGACGGCAGACATCTTCTTAAGGACGGGCTCGTCGTTGTTGTACTTCAATTCGAGCCAGAGACGGCGGGTGGCAATGTTGTCGGGAGTGGTGGGGACATAGGTAGTATCGGGCTGGACATGGTCGCCCCTGCTGACACCGGCGATAAAGCCCTCCTTGTAGAGGACGTTGGAAATGGCGAGGTTCATTTTGGTGTCAGGGACAGCGATCCTGCGGAGGCGGGCAGCGAATCCGTTCTGGACGCGAGCACAGAGATCGTAATGGCGAGGCATGGTTGATGTTGGAAGATGAGTGTTGGTCGGTGTCTGGAGAAGGATTGTCCTGAGTATATTTTGTTTCCTGTTGATCAGTCTTCCGGCGTCGCTTGCGGAGTTGCCAGTCACACACGCCTCAACATCACGGGATCTGTAGGAGCGTTATACTTACGATCTGCAGGTCTTCCCCTGGGTCCACCGTTTCCCATCTCGCACCTTCGCTACCTCATCGCGTTCTTCCACTCTTTTCATCATCCCCTTCCCCCTTTCACTATCCGCCCTTTTTTTTTGCTTTATCTCTTTTATTCCCCTTTTTTTTTGACGCCAATTCCTCCCCCTCTCCTACTCTTACCCTACCTGTTTCGTCATCTCTTTTACCTTCCGCATACCCAGTCGCGCTCCTCCGCCTCCCACGTCTGGGGTCAGCTTCCTTCTCTTTCTTTCTTTCTTCCTCCCATCTTCTTTTCGCTCATAACCAGACTGTAAATGGCTGAATCACTTCCCATCCGCTTTCAGGAGCATGTGCAGGTACAAGTCTTAAAAAACTTCCTCCCTGCCGCGCTTCATCATCCCGCGAAGAACAAAGATCACTCAACTTGTTTCCTTTTATTGAATATGTCTCCCTCAGCTTCAAAACTTGGGCATCAGCGCCGCCGCCATCTCCTTTAACACCCTCACGCTTGAATCGGACCGCTTCATCTGTGTCCGCGAGACAACCGGCGAGCAGAACTTGGTCGTCATCATCGACTTGACAGATCCCAACAATGTCATTCGTCGTCCCATCACGGCCGACTCGGCCATTATGAACCCCGCTACCAAGGTCATTGCCCTGAAAGGTAGGAGATGAGTTCTGCCTCGCAGCGGCAGTAGCTAAGGGATGAGTGCCGTTGTGTTTCTGAAGCATATTCGATCCGGAAAGCCTTAATACCAACGCTTGTAATAATGGTTTTCTTTCTTTCAATAACATAGCCGGCCGACAGCTGCAGATTTTCAACTTGGAGATGAAGACCAAAGTAAAGTCACACCTTATGCACGACGACGTTGAATTCTGGAAGTGGATCTCCTTAAAGTCGCTGGCGCTTGTCACCAGCACTTCGGTTTACCACTGGTCGATGGAGGGTGATTCTCAACCCGTCAAGGTCTTTGATCGCCATGCCAGTTTGAACGGGAACCAGATCATCAACTATCGCGTCAACTCTGACGAAAAGTGGATGCTCCTCGTCGGCATCTCATCACAGGTAACCAACCGATACACGCACACAAGGAGAACGAGTGGGTACGAAGATGCCCGCGAATGCATGTCATTTACTGATCATAAATGATGGATCTTTATTTGTTCGTTAATAGGGTGGCCGCGTTGTTGGTGCCATGCAGCTCTATTCTAAGGACCGTGGAGTCAGTCAGCCAATAGAAGGTCACGCTGCTGCTTTCGCTCAGCTCAAGCTGGACGGAGGAAGCTCACCCACAAAGCTTTTCGCCTTTGCTGTTCGTACTGCCACTGGAGCCAAGGTAAACGCGGATGAGCATGCTCCTTCTCAACTGATAACTGTGCCGTGATGTATTGCGACAGATCTGTCAAAACTCACGCTCAAACTTCATCATTAGCTTCACGTTGTCGAGGTTGATCACAAAGAGGGAAACCCCGTCTACCCCAAGAAGGCTGTTGATGTTTACTTCCCCCCAGAGGCCAGTGGTGACTTCCCTGTTGCCATGCAGATCAGTCAAAAGTACAGCATCATCTTCTTGATTACAAAGTTCGGCTTCATCCATCTCTATGACCTCGAGACTGGCACCTGTATCTACATGAACCGTATCAGTGGCGAGACCATCTTTGTGACTGCAGAGCATGAGGCAACCAGTGGTGTCATTGGAGTCAACCGCAAGGGTCAGGTTCTTTCCGTCAGCGTGGATGAGAACAACTTGGTTCCTTACATCGTCAACACTCTCGGTAACACTGAGCTCGCTCTCAAGGTGGCGTCGCGCAGCGGTCTCCCTGGTGCTGATGATCTTTATGTTCAGCGTTTCCAGCAACTTTTTCAGAGCGGTGACTTTGCCGAGGCTGCCAAGGTCGCAGCTTCTTCGCCCAAGGTAAGAGACGATTTACATGCCTGCATATTGAATTATATCATGTCTATTTGATATGGTTTATGATCTGGTAACTAACATTTTCAGTTATTTTACATGAAATTACAATATTAGGGTATCCTTCGTACTCCTCAGACCATTGAGCGCTTCAAGCAGGCCCCCGTGGCCCCTGGTCAACTCTCTCCTATTCTGCAGTACTTTGGCCTCCTTCTGGAGAAGGGAGAGCTTAACAAGTATGAATCGCTGGAGCTTGCCAGACCTGTTCTTGCCCAAGGTCGCAAGCAGTTGCTCGAGAAGTGGCTCAAGGAGGACAAGCTGGAATGCAGTGAAGAGTTGGGAGACATTGTCAAGCAGCAGGATTTGAATCTTGCGCTGTCTGTTTACCTCCGTGCCAATGTCCCTAACAAGGTCATTGCATGCTTTGCTGAAACCAAGCAGTACCCCAAGATTATTCTCTACGCCAACAAGGTCGGATACACTCCTGACTACGCTATGCTCCTTCAGCATATCATGCGCATGGATCCCGACAACGGTGCCGAGTTTGCTACCCTTCTCGCCAACAACGAGGGCGGACCTCTGGTTGACTTGGAGAAGGTAAGATCACTCACTGATTTAGCTTAATTTCGACTTGATTTGATCAATGAAATTGGTGGCAATCCGTTAACAGGGACTTCTTTTTTCCGTGTTTAATTTATCAATGTAGGTCGTTGATGTATTCCTGTCTCAGAACATGATCCAACAGGCTACTGCTTTCTTGCTGGAGGCATTGAAGGATAACTTGCCTCAGCATGCTCACCTCCAGACTCGCTTGCTGGAGATGAACTTGATGCACGCCCCCCAGGTCGCCGACGCCATCCTTGGCAACGAAATGTTCACTCACTACGACCGCGCTTCGATCGCTTCCATGTGCGAGAAGGCTGGTCTTTACCAGCGCGCCTTGGAGCACTACACCGAGGATACCGATATCAAGCGCGTCTTGGTCCACACCCATCTCTTGCAGCCCGACTGGGTTGTTGCCTACTTTGGCCGCCTCTCGGTCGAGCAGTCGCTCGCTTGCTTGCGTGAGATGTTGAGCTCTAACATGCGCCAGAACTTGCAAATCGTTGTCCAGGTCGCCACCAAGTACTCTGACCAGTTGGGTGCCTCTAAGCTGATTGAGCTCTTCGAATCGTTCAACACCTTTGAGGGTCTTTACCACTACCTGGGCTCCGTTGTCAACCTGAGCCAAGATCCCGAGGTCATCTATAAGTATATCGAGGCTGCCTGTAAGACCGGCCAGATTAAGGAGGTCGAGCGCATCTGTCGCGAGTCCAACTACTACAACCCCGAGAAGGTCAAGAACTTTCTTAAAGACGCCAAGTTAACCGACCAGCTTCCTTTGATCATTGTCTGTGACCGTTTCGACTTTGTCCACGACTTGGTCCTATACTTGTACCAGAACAACTTGTCCAAGTACATTGAGACCTATGTCCAGAAGGTCAACCCCTCTAGGACCCCTGCCGTCATTGGAGCTCTTTTGGATGTTGGATGCGACGAGTCTGTTATCAAGAGCTTGTTGATGACCGTTCGTGGTGACATGCCCGTTGGAGAGTTGGTCGACCAGACTGAGAAGCGCAACCGCTTGAAGCTTCTCTTACCCTGGCTGGAGGTCAAGGTCAATGAGAGCAGCCAGGATCCCGAGGTCTACAACGCCATTGCCAAGATTTACATCGACAGTAACAACAACCCCGAGCCCTTCCTCCGGAACAACCCCTTCTACGACTCTATGACCATCGGAAAGTACTGCGAGAAGCGCGATCCCTACCTCGCCTTCATCGCCTACGAGCGTGGCCAGTGCGATGTCGAGTTGGTCGAGATCACCAACAATAACTCGATGTTCAAGCACCAGGCTCGCTACTTGGTCAAACGTCGTGATGCCAACCTTTGGGCACACGTCTTGAGCAACGACAATCCCAGCCGCCGCGCATTGATCGATCAGGTCGTCGCCACCGCCTTGCCCGAAACTCAAGATCCCGAGGATGTCTCGATCACCGTCAAGGCTTTTATGGCCGCCTACTTGCCCAACGAGCTAATTGAGCTTTTGGAAAAGATCATCCTCGAGAGCTCCGCCTTCAGCGACAACCGCAACCTCCAGAACCTTTTGATCTTGACCGCCATTCAGGCTGACAAGTCCAAGGTCATGGATTACATCAACCGTCTGGATAACTTTGACGCCCCCGATATTGCCGACCATGCCATCCGCAACGGATTGTACGAGGAAGCGTTTGTCATCTACCAGCGCCACGATGTCCATGCCAGTGCCATCAACGTCCTCATTGAGCATATTGGCAGTATCGACCGCGCCTACGAGTACGCCGAGAAGACCGATACCCCCGAAGTCTGGAGCCGTCTCGGTAAAGCTCAGCTGGATGGTATGCGCATTAAGGAGGCCATCGACTCTTACATCCGTGCTAACGATCCCGCCAACCACGCCGAGGTAGTCGCTCTTGCCTCGCGTGCTGACAAGTACGAGGATTTGGTCCGCTACTTGCAGATGGCTCGCAAGGTTTCGCGTGAGCCTTCGATCGAGTCGGAGCTTCTCTTTGCCTATGCTAAGACTGATCGCTTGGTCGATATGGAGGAGATTCTCAACGGCTCGCCCAATGCTGCCCAGGTCCAGGTCATCGGAGACCGCTGTTTTGAGGAAAAGATGTACGCCCCCGCCAAGCTCCTTTACTCGAGCATCTCGAACTGGTCTCGCCTCTCGACTACCTTGGTCCACTTGGGCGAGTACCAGGCTGCCGTGGATGGTGCCCGCAAGGCCAACAGCACCAAGGTCTGGAAGGATGTTCACGCCGCCTGCATGGAGCGCAAGGAGTTCCGTTTGGCGCAGGTCTGCGGTCTTTCGTTGGTTGTTCACCCCGAGGAGCTGACCGAGTTGATCCGCGTTTATGAGCACCAAGGCTACTTTGACGAGCTGATGACTTTGCTCGAGGCTGGTTTGGGCTTGGAGCGTGCTCACATGGGCATGTTCACCGAGTTAGCTATCCTCTATGCTCGTTACCGCCCCGAGCGCATGATGGAGCACCTTAAGATTTTCTGGTCACGTATCAACATCCCCAAAGTTATTGCCTCTTGCGAAGAGGCTCATCTCTGGACCGAGCTTGTTTTCTTGTATGTTCACTACGACGAATACGACAACGCTGCGATCACCATGATGAAGCACTCTGCCGACGCCTGGGAGCACAGTGCGTTCAAGGATGTGGTGGTCAAGGTATCGAACCTCGAAATCTACTACAAGGCCCTCCGTTTCTACTTGGATGAGCAGCCTATGCTCTTGAACGATCTTTTGGCCGTCCTTGTGCCAAGAATTGATCACAACCGTGTCATCCAGATGTTCCAGAAGTCGGATAACCTCCCCTTGATCAAGAACTACCTCGTCTCTGTCCAATCGGTCAACAACCTCGCCATCAACACTGCCTACCACGACCTGTTGATCGAGGAGGAGGACTATGCCCGTCTCCGCAAGTCTGTTGACACCAACAGCAACTTTGACAACATTGCCCTGGCTAACCGTTTGGAGAGCCATGAGCTCCTCGAGTTCCGTCGCATTGCCGCCCACCTGTTCAAGCGCAACAAGAAGTGGCGCCAGTCGATGACTCTTTCGAAGCAGGATCGTCTGTACAAGGATGCTATGGAGACTGCTGCCGAGTCTCGGGATACCTCTGTCGCCGAGGAGTTGTTGCAGTACTTTGTTGAGTCTGGTCACAAGGAGTGCTTCGCTGCTTGTCTGTATATCTGCTACGACCTTGTCCGCCCTGATAGGGTTATGGAGCTGGCATGGAGACACCAATTGACAGACTTTGCTATGCCCTACATGGTCCAGTTCACGCGGGAGTACGTTGATAAGGTCGACAAGTTGGAGAAGGCGCATGAGGAGCGGACGGCCAAGGAGAGCAAGGAGCGTTCTTCGGAGACGCCCATTCTTGGACCTGGCGGTCTGGGTAACACGATGATGATCACTGCTGGACCAGGGATGATCCCGCCTCAGCAGACCGGCATGAACATGGGATACGGCCAGAACAACTTTGGTTTTTAAAAGACGAACAAATTAGTAAATAAGAACAACACAACCTCTTTAGTGATGAGTTTTATGCATAAATACACGGCAAAATGAATCCTTCCTGTTGCGCCGGTCTCAACGAGAGAGCCGGAAACCAGATTTGGCCAATGGGTGTCTCAGGTTGCATCGTTCGCGACGTGGCGAACAAATGCACCGTGGCAGTCACGGCGTTTCTTTTTTTTCTTTTTTGATATGTAATGAACTTTGTTGCTCCTCTCTTTCCTTATTCACTCGCCTACCTCTCTCCTTTACTCCTTTCCTTCTTCTCTCATCACGCCCTTTCAACGAATACAAGAACAAAACAACAAAAGAACCGACGACTTTTGCTCATTCTCACACAATGTCGCGAATGTCGAGCATACTCTTCTCGGTTCTCGCTGCCGTCATTGCTATCCTCGCTGCAGGACTGCTCTACGGCACCGACGACATGGACCACCTCACGACCAACCCCAGCGCAGTCTGGGATACAATCAAGGACAACAACAACAACAACAATAACCAAGTCTGGGATAAACCACCACAGTGTAGCAACGTAAGTCCACTCGTAATTGTTTACTACGCTTGTGCATTTCTCTACTCAACTGCTCTCGTTTTGTGGAGGGAAAAGGAATATATGAACTCGCAGATCACATTTGTAACCATATGCTCCCTTTATTTTGATATTGTTTTGTGTTTTTGATGGATCTGAATAGCCTTCAGGACTGATTGGAGACTCGTCGTGCTGCGACTACGAGACGGTTGGAAAGCTTAATGTCGACTTTTCGGCAAAGTTACAAGAGATTGTCAGTATGCCCTTCTTCCGGTACTTCAAGGTAAGGCAAAGCAAATTGAAGCATTAAACACTTTATCGATCGTCGTCGGCATTATCGTAGCGTTAGAGGAGGAGGATACATAATCCACATAGTACCTCAACTCTGCTTTTGATCTGGAGGTAATTATCTAATTTGATGCCGTTCGTTGCTGTTGACGGTTACTTTTCTTGTTGGTTATTAGGTCAATTTGTACAAGCAATGTCCCTTCTGGGACAATGCCGGGCTCTGTATGAACAGGGATTGCTCTGTCGAAACAATGGATAAGGGGAAAATCCCCGAGCAGTGGAGGAGCGAGGCTCTTGGAAAAGTCTCCATGGCTACCACGAATCAGGTACGTTGTTGGTTTGTTCACTCTTGATGATGATACTGTTTGGCAGAAGCTTCTTGTCACTAAAACTAACCGACGCCTCTTTGTGAATCATCATTGTAGCTGTTTGGAGCGATGCCTATCAAGCCTGCAAAGATTAAAGATCAGGAATTTTGTGCGCCCGATATTGCAACGGACGAAGTCTATGTTGATCTGAAAGACAACCCTGAACGCTTCACCGGTTACTCAGGCCCTTCGGCAGGCATGGTCTGGAAAGCAATCTATGAGGAAAACTGCTTCGATGTCTCTAAGGAAATGACTGCTGGGTGCCAGTACTGTGAATCGGAGCGAAACAAGTTGAAGGAACAACAGGCCCACCCAGAGGCATATGACCTTCTCAAGGAGAGCAACATCTTGGTCCCACCAGAGCCTGCACCCATCGATGCCAAGAAGCCTTCCAAGGCTCAGATGGATGAAATCTTTTCGAGAGTACCCAAGGGCAAGGGCGAGCTTCAGCAGTTGATGCAGGGGATTGCCAAGGATGATGGACCTGAAGAGTCTTGTTTGGAAAAGCGAGTCTACTATCGCTTGATTTCTGGTGGGTTCAGCTGTCTTACTTGTTTGTTTGTTTATTTTATGATCCGCGCCGAGTGCTGGTGGTCGATTGACCTTTTTTTGCATTCATCATATATGCTATAGGTCTTCACGCGTCGATCTCAATCCATATCTGCGATGAGTGGTTCAACCAGACCACAGGAGAATGGGGACCAAATCTGGATTGTTTCGTCTCCCGCGTTGGCATGCACCCAGAGCGTCTCGAGAACATCTACTTTGACTATGTTGTCCTCCTCCGCGCAGTGACCAAGATCTCGGACTACCTTGCAGGATACGAATTCTGCACGGGAGACGCGACTGTCGACAAGAATATCATGTCGGTCGTAAGGGAGCTGGTTGATCTAGTCAAGCAGTGTCCGCCCACGTTTGACGAGAAACTGCTCTTCCAGGACGGGGGCCAGGGCAAGAAGCTCAAGAATCAGTTCAGGGACCATTTCAGGAATGTCACTAGAATTATGGACTGTGTTGGATGCGAAAAGTGTCGTCTCTGGGGCAAGGTTCAGACCACTGGTATGTTAACATTGGCGGCTTCTGAGGTCGCTTGCTGAGTGCTCCTTCATTGGGTATGGAACTAATTGCTTGGATTGATGGTATATAGGTTTGGGAACTGCACTCAAGCTCCTCTTCTCATACGACGAAGCCTCCCTCAAGTAAGCTCTTTAACAAGTCAGAGTTATATTGCTCACATAGTTAATTGTGTCGTTATCATTCTCATTCTGACTGTCGCCTCCTGACATCCACACTTCACCACTATAGGGGACATAGGGCAGAGGGTATTTTGTCCCGATCCGAGATTGTCGCGCTTCTAAACACATTCAACCGCCTCTCGGAAAGTGTATCAGCCATTGAACGTTTCGGCGTTATGTACCAACAACGTCTGCGCGAGGAAGAAGAAGCCAACGGCAACGGCAACGGCAACGGCAACGGTGATGCGACTGCTGGACGGGCAACAAAGCCATCATCGCTCATTAAAGCACCGACGAAAGAAGAAGACGACCGCGACGCTATTGTCTACAAGGCACTATTGGCCAAGGTTGACCGACGTCTTACCTCGGCTTATAGAAAGTTGGACGCTGCGCTAGAGAGCAAGAATATTACCCTGCATCGGGCTGCTGTCAAGACTGTGGCCGCTTGGATTCACCGAACCTAGAAAAATAGAAAAATAGATACATACTCTATATATATATCACCATAAAACTTTTCGCTTTCTGATGCTGTTGTACAAGTGTGTTATTCAAGATTTGACCAACGAGAGGCTAACTAAGCTGCAGTTCTTTCCTGACCTTGATGTATGCTGGGGGAAAAGAGAGTGGCTACACAGATCAATGATTTATCCGCTAAAGCCAAAGACACGGAGGTTGCCGGCCATGACAGAGCCGCCTCCACCTGGGCGGGATTCCTGTTCATCTCCGGCATAGGCGAGCAAATATTTACTGGGATGCCATGCAACCGTATTCATGGCCGCATAGCACTCGATCTTGTGTACCGTCTCTCCCGACTCTACCGACGACTACAAAAGAGTTTGTTGCATGCACAAATTAAAGTTAGTTTTGAGTACTTGCTGTATTTTATGGATGGAATGGAGGAAGTTATCGTATTGTGATGGATAACTTACAATGTCGATGGCCAAATCTTCTGAAGCAGAGGCAATGAACTCGCCGTCGAAACTGAAGCTGATTGTGCGGATTGGCCAACTAGAAGCGAATGAAACGTGGCGGGGTGTTAGAGACGAAATACGAGAGAAAGCGTTGTGGGTGACCCGGTCCAATCTTGATTTTTTTTTTTTTTTTTTTTTTTTTTTGGTTCCGCCTCCAACTGAAACGATGACTTACTCGAGCTTTCCAAAGGTGCGCACACAGCTGAACTCGTTCATTTCCCAGAGGTTCACTAAAGCGTCCGCACTCCCTGTTGCCAGATATCTGGGAACAATAGTAGAAGGGGATTAGAAAGTCGACTCATTGGGCATTGCCTCTCGTCAATGATTACGATAATTATAAGAACGAAACAAAACGTACCTTCCACGAGGATCCAGTTCCAGACAGTAACAGTTGGCAGTGTGGCCGTCCAGGACACGCAGCTCCTTCATCGAGGGATAAGCCATGATCTTGACAGTCCCCTGACCAGTCGTTAACAAGAATAAATCTCCTGCGTGATTCCAGCTGATTTCATTAACTTCGACCTTAGACTGGTAGGTGTGTTCGACTTTGAAGGTCCTGGTGTCGATAAAGCTGACCATGTCCTCCTTATTTCCGACAGCGATACACTGTCCGTCGGGGCTCCAGCTGATGTTGATGTTCTGTCCACTTGTATCGACCTTGTGAATGCTCTTTCCGGCTATTGTTTCGAGCAAACGTAGAATGATCGAAGAGGAAGGTTGTTTAGCCGCGATCTCAGATTTTTCCAAACATGATTCCTGCTTTGTCATTATTTTGTCCTGCTCTTAAAGCTTACAGCGCGCGTCCCAGATGCGGACAGTCTTGTCACAGCTTGCGGTGGCGAGGTGGTCTGGGTGAGTAGGGTCCCAACGAAGCTGATCTACGCTGTCGGTATGTCCACGCAACTCAATCGAACTCCTTGGATCTGACTAGAGCATGTAAAAGGAGACAGAGTTACCAGGGTAGAAATCAAATCTACGAAAAGCGGGTATTTATCCTAATCTCTCAGAAAAAAAAACACTTAGATCTCGATGTGGCTGCTTACAGTCCTCTCAGGCGCCCAGACGCGGGCGGTCTTGTCAACAGATCCAGATGCCAATCTCCTGCCGTCGCAGTTCCATCCTACTGTGTGAACGTTGGACTTGTGAGCCTTGTATTCGCGTGTCTTCAAGGACGGGAACCCTGAAATTGTCTATCAATCCCGACGGACCAAGTTATCCAGACCAACGAGGAACGAAAGAAAAAGGCAGAGAAGGAGGGGGGAAATGAACACATAAAGTTGAGTGATGCTGAAATGGTTGAGAAGGGTTACGCGTCTGTCGAGTTGGGATTTCTTGTTTAGTCCTGCATAGATTTGAGTTGCTGCCCTTGGCTGACCTTTTCCAGTTGTTGCGTCAGTTGATGCTGCATGGCTCGCTCTTCGTCCTGGTTTTCTGGTGGCGTCTGTGGAGTTCGCTGATCAACTTCAACGTTCTTAATTCCTTAAAAACGTATGTGACTGGTTTCGCTTGAAGTGGGTGACGTAGTAGGCATTTTTGAGGCTGGCCCACACGCGTGCGTTTCGTGTGGGCCAGCCTCAGTTCGTTCCTTTTGACCTGGAGCTGCGTAACCCTTCTGCTTCTTCTTCCACAGACCAACAAACGACAAACCAACAGCAACTACTACAACTCTCCAGCACCACACCACCGCCAACAAGTCATTGTAAAGATAACAACAACATACATCCGAACCCACAACCACTAAACAAAGAGTCAACAGAAATAGTAATGGCATCAACCTCTGCACCAGCTCCCGCTGACCCCAGAGCAGCAGCACTCACCAACTACCGCAAAAAGTTGTTGGAACATCGCGAAATGGAGACCAAGGTTAAAGACTGTAAGGAACAAAACAAACAAAGCCTGACGCTTTTTTTCCTTGCTTGGAAATTCGAAAAGTCCTTCTTTTGTTTTCTCATTCTGGATGGGACCCTTGGAAACTTACCATTTTTTCATGATTTTGTTTCTTTCATTGTGGAATAGTGCGCATGGGTCTTCGCGATTTGGATCGTCAGTTCAATAAGTCCGAGGACGATATCAAGGCCCTTCAGAGTGTCGGTCAGATCATTGGATCTGTCCTCAAGCAGTTAGACGAGGATCGCTGTAAGTGTCTTTCCGTACCATATCGGCGCAGACACACACACACGACCAATTGATTGACTCACCATTTCTTTGACTGTGTCTATGCTTGAATAGTTATTATCAAGGCTGCCAGTGGACCTCGTTATGTTGTTGGGTGCCGTAATAAGCTGGACAAGTCAAAGCTGAAGCTCGGAACTCGTGTGGCTCTGGACATGACCACATTCACAATCATGCGTATGCTCCCACGAGAGGTCGACCCAATGGTGTACAGCATGGGCATGGAGGACCCCGGTTCGATCTCATTTGCCGGTATTGGAGGACTTAGCGATCAAATCAGAGAATTGCGCGAGGTAAAGTCTTCGATATCTTATCGCTCCTGTCGTACGGGAGGTGTTTACAGAAATGTCGGACCCCACGAGGATTTGAGAAGGAGGGTCACAGCTAACGAGCACAGCCTTTATGATATTGTCCACTGGTCAATAGGTTATTGAGTTACCATTGATGAACCCTGAGCTGTTCGTGCGTGTCGGTATCAAGCCACCCAAGGGAGTGTTGCTGTACGGACCACCAGGAACGGGCAAGACTTTGTTGGCCCGTGCTGTTGCAAGCACGCTCGAGACTAATTTCTTGAAGGTCGTCTCGTCTGCCATTGTCGACAAGTATATCGGAGAATCCGCCAGAGTCATCAGAGAGATGTTTGGTACGTTTCCCTAACTGCAGAAATAAGCGCAGGAGACACAGCTATATGGACCGATTGACTGATAATGTGGGAATTTAGAAGTTCTTATCGCTAACAACCACGCAATAATACTATTTTTTGTGAATGCCCAATTTGGAATCAATAGCATACGCAAGGGAGCACGAGCCATGCATTATCTTCATGGACGAGATTGATGCTATTGGAGGTCGTCGTTTCTCAGAGGGAAGCTCTGCAGATCGTGAGATTCAGCGTACATTGATGGAGTTGTTGAACCAGATGGATGGTTTCGATCACTTGGGACAGACAAAATTGATCATGGCCACCAATCGACCAGATACATTGGACCCTGCTTTGATGAGACCCGGCCGTTTGGATCGCAAGATCGAGATTCCTCTCCCCAACGAGCAAGGACGCATGGAGATCTTGAAAATTCACGCCCTCGGCATTACCAAGCAAGGCGAGATTGGTATGTTTCTCTTTTTGTCTATGTTTTGTTAGTCCGACGGGACTGGTGCTTCTAGTGCAATGTGTAAAAAGAATGCCAATTAACGGTCTATGCTTTTATTTCCATTCAAAATAGACTACGAGGCTGTGGTCAAGCTGTCGGACGGTTTCAACGGAGCCGATATCCGTAACATCTGCACAGAGGCTGGCATGTTTGCTATCCGTGAGGAGCGTGACTATGTTGTCCAGGAGGATTTTATGAAGGCCGTCCGTAAAGTAGCGGATGCCAAGAAGCTCGAGGGCAAGCTCGACTATGAGAAGATCTAAACAGCCTTTTCTCTTCTAGGGCGGTAGAAAAAATAACATAACACACAATACTTTATGATGAAAATAAAATCGCCGCCCTTATAAATACGCATGTACTGTATGTGCATGTACTCTTCTTATTATTATCATGCGAGTCTCGATATTCTTTTTTTTTTTTTTTTTTTAGTTTTGTCCATGACACTGTAAGGATTAGCACGGTTGTTTTGCTTGGGCGTGAATTGTCCTTTTCTTTTTTTTGTGCTCACGCGACCATAGCGTATGGCCGGGTGCTGTTTCGGATTTGAGAAGGGCGAAAGGGGAAGTGTAAAAAGAACGAGGCAAAAAGGGGAGACAAGGAGGAGCACAGTAGGAAAACAATACCATCCTTTCAGACAGAGAACGATATGACAGCCGACCAGGCAGAAGAATGAGAGCGGACATTAAGGGAAGTGGGATAAAGCCGACGAAGATGATATGCATGTAATCACCATGCGTTTCTTTTTCTATGAGTTAAGGTAGGTCAGGAGTCAAGGGGGACAGAGCAGAGAGGGAGGGGAGAAATATGGAGATGGATTTATCTTACCTTATATTGGCCACGCCTCTTCTCAATTTGTCTCGAGAAATAGATCCTGTTCCCGGATCGAGATTATTCCTGAGGCAGAGAGGCAGAGGTGCAGTGCCCTAAAAAAGGGGAAAGAGAAGGTCCCTGAACAAAAAAAATAAGGGTAAGGCAGTAAGACCTTTGGTCAATGCCACTTGGTTTGAACTTCAGCATTGAACGTGAAAAAAGTGGTGAGTTCAGCATGATGTCAAGCGCAAATTGGATAGAAAGACGGCGTGGGATGGGAACGAGCGAAGGAGCGAACGAACGAGGGACGAAGGAAAGAAAAATAGTCACCAAACCGCGTACAATCGGCATCGCCACAGCATACAATGATAAGGCCAAAGGAAGGCAATTGAACGATCTAGAAAGGAGAGAGCGGGAGCAAAGTATGGAAAAAAAACGACGAACTAGGGGATAGGTGAGGGGGCGAGCAAGGTTGTCGCCTTTTTTTGTTTTTCTCGGACACGAGTAAAAAAAAACAACTGGTCGATTTTTCTGCATGGTATGCGTCAAATCAAACCAACGGCTACATTCCCCCCTTCCTACTACAGTAACGAGCTTTTGCCGAGTCGACGCCTGTTTGGGTAACAGTAGGGGGTTTTGGACTGCCAGGAGATTCCAGACAAATCCTTCGAGCTTCGACACACACGCATATATTTTCGCACCTTTTTGTTATCCGCGCGGAAGGTTTTTCCTTTTGAACGATGCGATGGAAGGACAACGAGGTCGCAAATTGGTGATTAAAACACAAAAAAATGCGATAACAGACAGTGTTGTTGTTGTTTACATCTCTATGTCCTCTCCCCACCTCCCTTTCGGTACGTAAAGATGGAAAATGAAGAAATCAAGGCCAACACCGATGTTGGGTGGTGAAGGTGGTGCATCGTAAGCACGCTGCTGTTGAACTTTACCCTTTGCCCTTTTTCTCGTTGGACAATTGCACTTGCATCTCGAAGGAAAGAAAGAACGAAAGAAATAAGAGAACGTAATGGCCAAAAACCCCTTGACAAATCATCCAGCAATCTTAAAAACGAGAAAGGAGTTTAGCAACGAAACAACAAACGAGAAAAATATATTATATTTTGTATAAAGACGATGTTCTTGGGTGTACCTTGAAAGAAAAAGAAAAAAAAAAAAGGCTGGGATTGATTGGGAGGGTCCGTCAAAGAGGCGATAAAAATAGATAGCTTGCCAATGACAAAGTGTAAGAAAGAAAAGGAAAGGAAGAAGATACCAGAGATCCATTCAAGTGTGAAATCGATGATTGTTTTCGTCGGGCTGTCTCTTTGTAGGGGTTTCGCTTACTTGTTTATGCGTTCTTGCGTCCATGTTGATATGATCACACTCATAGCCATGCGGCAGGTCTGTTTGTGGTATATATTATTTTCTTTCCCTCTTTCAGCACTCGTTGTTTTTTTTCTTTCCTTTCCTTCTCTCTTTTCTCTTTTTTCTTTTTTTTTTTTTTTGTTCGTCATTTACGCCCGCCAACCACACATACATATCCCTCATCTAAGTCCCTCTCTCTCTCTCTCTCTCCCACACTCTCTCTTCCTTCTCTCACTCATCTATCTCTCTCTTCCTTTTCTCTTGCTTCCCTTCTCCACCCTTCTCCGCCCTTCTTCATCCGTCTCTCACTTATTTCCCTTCTTTTCTTTCCACTTTTCTTTTCACCTTCCCTTTCTTTACCACTCTCCTTCCCGCTTTCCCTTCTGACACAACCCATCCACCCCCTGGTTGAATTGTTTCGGTAAAAATAAATATTACTGATCACCCTCCTCCCCCATCTACAGCCATTAGGCAGGTTTCTCCACCGTTTTTCAGGAACAGACCAGCACTTATACTCACAACACAGGCACACACGCACACAGAGCGTGCCTCTCCTTTCTCCTCCTTTCCTCTTCCTTTTTCTTCTACTTGTTATTTCTTCATTCTTCGCTCCTCCTACCACTTTCTGTGCGTACGTACCGATCAATAGCAAACAACTCTTCCGATTTGTTTGTTGTCTTGGACTATTCCTTTCCTGTCCACTGGGCCTTTTTCTTCTTTCTTCGCTCACTTCTACAAACTCTTTTCTCCTCCCTTCTCCTTCATCCTTCCTCCTTATTCACCCTTCCTCCGCCCAACTCCAACTCTCTGCACAGCTCCAACTCTCTTTCCCTCTCTCCTTTCCAACAGCAACAACAATAACAACAACACCGCCAACACCGCCAGCACCACCACTCACCCGGCACCGATCGTAAGTGTGTTCACTCATACTCGATCTTGCCCATCTCTTAATGCTCATTATGTGCTCTCATTCCAGACACTCTTCTCGCCTTGGCCTCTCACATTCACACACACGACACACCACCACCACTACCAGCATTACCACAAACACTCCCACCTCCTCCGCCTCCAACCTAGAATGACCACAAAAAAGCTCATTCTAAAGTTGATTCCCAATTCGATCTCCCTCTCTTTTCTCGACTGTTCACTTCAGCCATATATCAAACTTCAACCATATATCAACTATCACCGTGCTCTCACTATCATATTCACCATATGCGTCCCTTTTTGACTATCCCCCTATCGCACTGCACTGTGTGCAACATACCCCCCTCTCTCTCTTTGTTTTGTTTTTTTACGCCCAATTTTTTGCTTTGTTAACAACAGTGTCTGTCTAACGTTACGCCATTCTGTCCTATCACAACTTATCCGCCCTCCACTCCCTTTCCATTACCCTCCTGTTTACTCTTGTTCTCTTTCTCTTTGTCTGAAGTTGTTCCTTCTCCTTGAACCGCATGGTCCGTTTACTTGCCTCTACAAAGAAAAAAAGCTGCGCTCCCATGAGCTGTGAATACACACCCAACCCTTTTGTTTCTTTTCTTTTGAATATGGATACGTATATTTCTGTGTTCTCTTGTTCTCGTTGACGCAAATTGAACAATAAGCCCGACTATTAGCACCATCATTCACAATATGAACAATTGGACGGCGTCATGCCAACTCGTTGTTTTTTCTTTTCTGAATGCGAGTCGTTCATTTAGGAGATATGTATTCGAATCTCAACGGGACAAAAGAAAAGAGAAAGAAAAAAAAGCCGTTGGCCATTCTGGTATTAACACTCGTCCCTTTTTCTTCTTTCTCTTTGTTCTTAGCAACAGATAGCATCACCCAGCCTTTTGTTTATTCATTCAGGAGAAAAGCGAATTCGTTTTTTTGTCTGTCTCCTTCGATATATCTCATAGCCAGGAGTGATTATTTCATCCGATCCTTGCCTCCCTTTCCCCCTTGCAACGACCCTTTTTCCCTTTCTTTGTTTCATACAAAGCGAGATCCCGAATCGACTGTCCGCTCCTCCTTTCCCTCTCCCCTTTTCCTTCTACCTTAATTTTTTTTATTATTCCTTATTCGGTTTCCCTAGACAACTATTTCCCTTCTCTTTCTCGTTCTTCTTCCCACTGTACTTTTAATCGACAATCAGCACACACATACACACCCACATATACACCATGGTCAAGCCACGTCGGGTAGCAAGCTTCTACTCCAAGGCTGCATCCGCCTTCTTCCTCGGTGCTCCCCTGCTGCTACTTGGTCTCTCGCCTTCAACCGTCGATGCATCTTGCCCGACCTGCGCATATGTCGATGACTTGCTCAAGCCATGCAACACTAAGCTCGCAATCCTTACATGGCCTGGACACATGATTTACCAGTAAGTCTCCCGCCCTGATCAATTGAGTTAATTGGGATCGGTATGTTCAATGAAAAAAATATCTTTTTTTTGGTTCACTAACCACTTTGCTGCACCACCACTCTCCATTCAATCGATAGGCCAACGGATGCGCAAGCCCCCTGTGCCTGTAACCAAAACTACTACGACTTGGTACATATTTCGATACGAATCAATTTACCACTCGTCTGAGTATTCAAAATTGAATGGTGAAACGAGTTAAGTAACCAATGAAAGTTTTGTTAATTTATTTTCCTTGTGCCCATTTGATTATGATTAGATCAAAAATTGCCTGGGATGCGAGACCTCAGACACAGCCAACTACACCGTCGCGGCATTAGATTTTTACAAGAGTGTCTGTTCGTCGCAAAACCAGGTCTGGAAGGACATCAACAACCCCAACGGAACTGTCACCACCACAACTGCACCCTCCTCCACAACTGCTTCATCCACCACAATCACAACATCCCCCTCAGGCTTGACTGGATCCACCAATGGCTCCTCATCAAGTCTCTCCAGTGGCGCCATCGCTGGCATTGTGGTTTCTGTGATTGCATTGATCGTCGCCTTGTCGGTTGCAGCCTATGTCTACTCCAGGCGGCGGCGGGAACACGTCGCTGCAGATGACGATCTGGACGAATACAAGTACAACACCAATTCACGCGACTCGTACATGGACGGCTCTCTCCCTCAATACACCGGTCAGATCCAGCCTGTCTTGCCTCCTATTTCCAAGATTTCGTAAGTGTTTTAACATGTTTATGTTGTTGCTTTTACCCCTGGGGCTCTTACATTCATACATGTTTGTTGCAAATGATGAGAGTGGTTCTTCTTTCACGTTTTAATTGACCTCCCTGTTTTCCCCTTTTTTTCACATTGCACGTTTGTATACATAGAAACCTGCGTGTCATGAACCCTGATAGCGATGATGAGGCCAGTGGAGCAGTCCCTACACGTCCCCCACAGCACCAGGCGAGCTTCGAGGTGAACCGCACCTCTTCTCCTGGATGGCGCCGCGGCAGCTTTGACGACGATTGAAAGAAACGGAAACGACGCGGAGCTCTTAATATCTTTTACCACAGTTCAACCTATTACGGCTGTTCTTCCTCCATGCATCTTCCCATCCCCATCGTCTTATCTGCCCATTGATTTTCTTTTCCTTGTCCATAGTAAAAACCATAGTATCTTACCAGCAACCACACACACACATTAGTCTATTACTTGTATCTCCCTTGTACCTACCAATGTAAAGCACAAAAAAACCACAAGCAAAAATAACATCGACACAAGAATAAAAATATTGCCAAAAGAACGACTTGCATTTTTCTCAACTCTTTCCTAGATATTTGCCCATGAATGACCGTGGTTGCAAGTGTACAGGACGTTCGACTCCGATGTGTTGATTTTTTTTTGTTAACGTGCTATTGTTTGATTGTTAATATCTTTGGAGGAAAACGGTGAAAGGATACGTATGGTTTGACACAAAGAAATGGTAAAAAGATTGCAGAAACGAGTGAAGCGAGCTGAACAAAGAAATAGTCGAGAAACCGTGTGAATGTGACAAAGATGGAAAAATAGGATAGACTGCCTGTGTGCGTCTACCCGGTTGCCCACGACGAGATAGAACAAGAGATTGTGCCGGGTCCGAGAGACATAGAAATAGCACGGTTTATTTGTGTTTGTGGGGTGGGAGACGAAACGTAAAACAAGCGTAAAGGTAGTCCCTGAGCCGATTTTGGCGGTGAGATTTGGGAAACAGCGTGTAAAAAACCGCCAACCATTTATTTTCATGCGATCGAGAAGGGTGTCGAGTGGTGATGGTTTGCTATTGTTGGTGTTTGTGTATGTGTTTAATGAAGCTACACAACAAAAGGGACAGCAAAAAACAAGGCTCGCTTTTTTCCTTCCTTAACCCACCGCACCACAGTGACAGAGACAAATAAATAAATAGAATTCAAACAGTGGCCTCGGAAAGTATTTTTCTTTTGTTTGTGCCCTTCATCACCCCTTGTTTGCTGTTGCGGCTCATGGTGCCTTCTTTTTCATCCGCCGTTGCACACGTCCAGCGCATGTCCTGTTATGTATTGATGTGTTTATGTGTGTTTGCGCTTTTGTTTTCGTTGTCGGCTGCCTTTCTTTCTGACTCCACAGTCGCATTACCCTAACAACGAGGTCCAATGCGAGAGGACAGTGAAGCGAACATCTTTAAAGAGACAGCCGCATTACCCTCTTTTTTTCTTTCTTTTCTTTCTTTTCATTTTCTTCCTTCTGTCTTCTTTCCCACCGTTAACACCCCTCTACTTTTTTTCCATCTCACTCCTCACCTTCTCCTTCTCACTCCAACGTATACAACTACACAATGACCGATAACCTTCGATTCGATGGTCGCGTTGTCGTCGTGACTGGCGCCGGTGGTGGACTCGGCAAGTCCCACTCGCTCTTCTTTGGATCCCGTGGTGCCTCGGTGGTCGTCAACGATCTCGGTGGTTCCCACACCGGTGAGGGAGCCTCGAGTCGTGCAGCCGATCTTGTTGTCGATGAGATCCGCGCCGCCGGCGGTAAGGCCGTAGCCAATTACGACTCTGTCCTTGACGGAGACAAGATTATCGAGACCGCCATGAAAGCCTTTGGCCGTGTCGACATTGTCATCAACAACGCCGGTATCCTCAAGGATGTTTCCTTTGCCCGCATGACTGATCAGCAGTGGGACGCCATCTTCTCAGTCCACGTCGATGGTGCCTACAAGGTCACTAAGGCTGCCTGGCCCATCTTCCGCAAGCAAAAGTTTGGCCGTGTTATCAACACCAGTATGTTAGTGCTGTTCTTTTTTTTCCTTGGCCGTTCAGTGTTAGTCATGAATGTAGGAGTATTGAGACTGGCCCATGCTCGATGGCTTTTTATTTTTATGTTTAATTAGCCTCTGCTGCTGGTATCTACGGAAACTTTGGTAAGCAACCGATCCTTGAATGACCAACACTACTTCTACCTTGGTACATTACCGGCTGCCTCCCTACTTTTATGACAGAACAAGGCGAGCAACTGAGCAACTATGCAAGCCGAGTGAAATTCACTTACCCTCTAAGTGTTTCCCGATTGCTCACCATTTTCTGTTCCGTTCTTTTTCTGTGTACATAACTTATTCTCCCCACACTTTTTTTTTTAATGTTAACAGGTCAGGCCAACTACTCGGCTGCAAAGCTCGCATTGGTCGGCTTTACCAGAACTCTTGCTCTCGAGGGCAAGAAAGACAACATCCACAGTAACGTCATTGCACCCATTGCCGCCTCGCGTATGACCGAGACCGTCCTTCCTCCAGATATGCTCGCCTCCCTCAAGCCCGAGATGGTCACCCCCTTGGTCGCCTACCTCTGCCACGAAGAGACCACCGAGAACGGATCCCTCTTCGAGGTCGGTGCTGGTTATGTCGGCAAGCTTCGCTGGGAGCGTACCGGAGGCCACGGTTTTCCCATTGACCAGACGCTGTTACCCGAACATATTTCTGAGAAGTGGGACAAGATCACCGACTTTGAGGACGGCCGCACCACCCACCCTGACTCGACCGCCGAGTCGATGGAGAGCATTATTTCCAACTTTGAGAACACATCCAAGGCAGATGTTGATGCCGCCCGGCCTAAGGTCATTTCCGAGAATGGTAAGGTTGATGTCGAGGCTGCAAAGTCGTTGACCTTTCCCTCCGAGTCCTTCTCCTACACCGAGCGCGATGTCATCCTTTACAACCTCGGTATCGGCGCCAAGCGTACCGATCTCCACCTCGTCTACGAGAACAGCGAGGCATTCACCGCCGTCCCTACTTTCGGTGTCATCCCGTCGTTTGCTGCCATGAATGGCGTACCATTTGGCGAGATCCTCCCTTCGTTCAATCCCATGATGCTTCTTCACGGCGAGCAGTACCTTGAGATTATCCGCCCATTCCCCGCCAACGCCAAGTTGACTTCCACCCCTTACGTCGTCGACATTCTCGACAAGGGCAAGGGATGTGTCGCCACCATCGGTGTCAAGACCACGGACGAGGAGGACAACGACATTTGCATCAACGAGTTCACAATGTTCATCCGCGGTGCTGGCAACTTTGGCGGCAAGAAGGAGGGTGTCGACCGTGGTGCAGCCACCGCCGTTAACAAGATCCCCAACCGCAAGCCCGACCATGTTGTCACCGAGAAGACTGGCGAGGACCAAGCTGCGCTCTACCGTCTGTCGGGAGACTGGAACCCTCTCCATATCGACCCCGAGATGGCTGCCGTTGGAGGCTTTGAGATCCCTATCCTCCATGGTCTGTGCTCGTTCGGTATTGCTGGCAAGCACATCTTCAATGCCTACTGCAACAACGACCCCAACAGCTTCAAGAACATCAAGGTTCGTTTCGCCAAGACTGTCAACCCTGGCGAAACTCTCGAGACATCGATGTGGCGCGAAGGCAACAAGGTCCTGTTCCAGGTCCGTGCTATCGAGCGTGACGCCATCGTCATCTCCAATGCTGCCGTTGAGCTCCAGGGCGAGGCCTCCAAGTCCTCCAAGCCCAAGCTGTAAAAATGTAGTAGTAGTCTGTCCAATCTTCTGTGTTCCCTATCTTGTCTGTTTTGATTCACCAAAATAAAAAAATAATCTATAGGACTTTATTGTTGTACTATTTGTACCTTAAAAGAGACTCGCGCTTGTGATCACCTTTTTTTCTTTTTTTTTTCTTTTCTTTTCATTACATTACTCCACTTCTCGCTCTCTTGATTCTGCATCGCACTTATACACTTTGCGCATGACATCAGCTTTTATTCAATCAGGACCACGACCACCAGTCCTCCATGGTACAACCCCATCAAACGTCTTTATTCATTTAATCACCCTCTCGAAATGGATCTCTCACAAACACATTCTAAATACTTTTGTGCTTCTTCACTTCACGCACACATAGTTGAAGCAAGACTCGCACCGCAATGTTCAGTACGCTACGAGACCATGCGAGAGCGTATCCGCGCATTCTTAGTTTTCACAACGACCACAATCACATGCTTTCAAACAATCGATACTATGCGCCAGAGCGAGGATGAGCTGGTCAGGACGTTTGTTGAACACATCCGGATCGGCGAGTGTTCAGGATACGGATCTATTCTTCGTAAAAAACCCACCAACAATAGCAACCGTACAGGGAGCAGAGAAGCCAGGAGAGTGAGTGACACGAGGAGACCTGGACTTGATAGAAGAGATGATCATGACAGGAGGAGGAGCTCGTACAATGTAGCAACCGATACGACAATGTCCTCGTCCAGCCAACAGCGCCACGAAGACGATGATGTCCATCCTGATCAAGAACCTGGCCAAGAGCTTACAGACGATGTACGGGAACAGATCTGGAAGGAAGAAGAAGAAGAGTTTCAAAGCTTTGTCACAAGGGATGTGGAGCTGTCGATCCATGTGTATCAGCTTCAGAGGCAAGGCGCTGTCGAAGAGTATGGCGACGTTGGATCAGGAGATATGGATGAGTCGGTGATGATGGCACATCATTGGACCCTGCCCTGTGAGGAGTTGGAGGGTGTCTGGGACAGGTAATGTTAAGCATCTTGTTCAACTGAATGTCAGCTGTGTGACAACTTTCTTTTGTACAATGTTCCCATACTAACAACTCTTGCTGGGATCCGCGACATTGTATAGCTTGATCTTTGAGGATCGGTTGGAGATAAAACTTCTGGAATATGTTTACACGACAATATTGTTCTCTGACAGGAATGTTAACCCACACCTCGTATCGTGGAACAGGTAACGAGCAGGTTCATGCATGGAACGCGTTTAGTAACGCTTAATAACAAGGCTAAGAATTCGAATTAATTAGCCTTCATTTTCTCTCCTTTTGGATAGAGTGGTGCTCCTTCATGGACCTCCTGGTACTGGAAAAACATCTCTTTGTCGCGGTTTGGCCCAGACATTGGGCATTCGGTTATCTCGGAGGTACATTTTTCTGAAAACGATAGGTTTAGCCCAATGACCTTTTCGCAGTGAAACTTTTTTGTCTGAGCTAAGTAGGGATACTAACTTCACATATCACTATGCCTTGATGCAAGCAGGTTCCATTTCACAAAGTTGCTGGAGATCAACTGCCACAGTCTGTTTAGCAAGTGGTTTTCGGAGAGCGGGAAGTTAGTTCAGCGCATGTTTGATCAGATTTGGAGAATGGTCGATGATGACGATACCTTTGTCTGTGTCCTCATCGGTAAGCACCATTGTGCCATCCCTCGTTAAATATGATACACCAGTAAGTGGAGTACGTGAGACTAACTGGGTTTGCCTCATGTGTATTCTGTCGGTTGCACTAGATGAAGTGGAGAGTTTAGCAGCGGCAAGAAAGGCAGCGCTTTCAGGCAATGAGCCATCAGACTCGATAAGGGTAACTGTGACCATAGATTTTTTAGAGACATGCATGCTTGTTGACGCCAAGAAATGACTTGCTATTCAAGATAATGACCTGATTCATACGTTATCTGTTTATAGGTCGTCAATGCTCTCCTGACACAAATTGATCGACTGAAGAGAAGGAACAACGTGTTGATTTTGACCACGTCTAATATCACTGAAGCGATTGGTATACACCCACTTCTTGAAAGTCGATATGTAATGAAATAATAGATCAAAATGAAAAAAAAAAAAAAAAAATCAGGTAAAGCTAACATCACGTCTTTTCTTCCAATCATTGAGATATCGCTTTTATTGATCGTGCCGACATCAAGATGTACATTGGACTCCCTCCACCCAAGGCCATTTACACAATTCTTTGCTCTAGCCTCAATGAGCTCGGGCGAACAGGAATTATCCACGCCAAGGTAAGCAGCTTTTAGCTCAAGATCATTTCAAATGCTAAAAGGTAATCATTGGCATGGCTTACTCAAACTAACAACACGCGTCTAATATTATAGCACCCACTACCGGAACGTAAAGACATCTGGCAATATAGCACACACAACAATCCAGAGAACGCTCATCTCATAGCGCAAGCGATGGACTTGCAACGGATATCAGAATTGGCTCAAGGGATGAGCGGTCGTGCCATTCGCAAATTGCCCTTTCTCGCCCATGCCAGTCACTTGCAGGTATGTTCATTCTCTTGAGCACTCGATGCTTTTTTGTTGTTTGTTTGTGTTTATTTTCATTGCGAATGCTGTTGAACTGATTTGAGGCTGCATTTACTCTTTCTTGTTTTCGTGCAGGTGTCTATTTCTACGATGGATGCGTTTCTGGCCGCCTTGCTTCTGACGATTCAAGAGGAGCAACAATGTAGCGCACAGCTGCAAAATGAACGATCATGACACCTTTTCTAGAATAAACTCTCTTTCGATTCTTCGTTCCTTTCCTCATTTTTTTCTCTGATTTGTTTGAATAAGTATATAGGATATGCCTTACATATGAAACTCACTGAGGCATTGATTTGCACTCAGCAAGCGATTAAGAGTAGGTCTTTGCTCTCGAGCAGATAGAAAGTCCGACTTCACATAGACCAAAACGGTCGCGTGAGGCAAAGTGTTGTCTACCCGATAGGCGACCCAACAAGCACAAAAACTGTGCAAGCAGGTCACCCGAAAAACACACAAGTGTGCTTAGACTGAAAAAATAGGGATTTTTTCGAGGCTTTAAAATTTTTGGAAGGGGGACGTTCAGTGGGACTGGTTTCTCGGGGGATTAACAGGGGTTGCGAAGGTTGAAGGGCCGATTTGATATCATGGGGGGTTAAAAGGATTTGAAACGGATCTGGATATCGTCGTGAAAAGCAAGGATTGGACTGCTTTCTTTTCCGAGGCAGGTTTGAAAATGTATAAGGTTTTACTGCATTTCATAGAGTTTCATCCGTCTCCAAAAAAACGCGTTACTCCTCTACTCTCTTTTTTGAACTTTGAAGACTAGAAATAAAAATGGGATTGGCGTGAAAAAGGTATCAGTTGAAGGCTACATGATCTAGTGTACGAATTACAAACGTGGGGCCCCTCTTTAACATATCCGTCGCCTAGTATTTCTAGGGACCGTCGGTACTGTCCTGGGAAATGGTGTACTTCCCATCTTACAAACAAGGGAAATTTGAAAGAAAATGGAAATAGAGAACCTCACTTTTTTTCCTCAGCATTCAAGCCCCCCTCTCTTCTATGTCTTCAGTGCTCAAAATAACTGTTGTACACGCATACATAAACAAAAGCATGTACTGTAACGACAAATAGAAAAAATATCCCAGTGATCTCCATCGTCACGACTTGAACGTCTCAAGCATCAAAAAACTTAAGAAAGTACATACAGCAAAAAAATTATTATGCTTTTTCTCTGGGCGTCAATTGAGCACATATCTTCTTTTCTCAATGAGGTATCCTTCATGAATTGACCCTTTTAAGTAAAACAAAAAAAAAAAAAAAAAAAAAAAAGCTGGCGAAATACCTCAACTCGCAAACTTCGGTTGGTATTTTGATTTTGCAAAAGCCAGCATAAGAAACTGTTCTTTTCGGAAAGGCATGAAAACTCGCAGCTGAATGTCAGAAGACAACAAGATCAGGAGAAATCGTCCTTTTCGTCCTCTTCGTTTTCTTCGTCCAGTCAAAATCGCGAAATGTCATCCAAGAGGTCCTTAAGCCTTCAAAAGAACGGGATGTGTACAGCGCTCTCCCAAAAAGAATTGCCGGAAAAAAAATTTGAGCATCTTTTTTTTTTTTTTTTCTATTTTGTTCTTTCTCTTTCTTTCTCCCACCCTTCCCTTGTCACCCACCTCTCTCTTCTCCCATGGTCCTTTCCGCTAGCATGCGAGCCCAAATTGTAGGAATGAGCAAGGCCGGCGCTAAGTCTCCTGCTATCGCTGCTGAACTCAACGTTAGCGAAAGGACTGTCCGATCGGTTCTTCGGCAGTTCAAGAATCGAGGGGACGTTGAGATCAAGAAGTCGTCTGGTCGTCCACGCAAGCTTTCCGAACGAGATGTCCGTTCTGTCGTCACCTATTTCCACAAGAACCGCCGTGCTACCTTGGCCGGCATCACCAACTCTCTCCCAACCAAGGTCTCCCAATCTACTGTTAGAAGAACCCTTCATAGCCTTCGCATCTTTTCCTGCGCAGCGGTTATCAAACCGTTTCTCACTCCCAAACATAAAGCAGCGAGGTTGGCATTCGCAAAAAAGTACAAAGATTGGACCGTGGAGGATTGGAGAAAAGTTGTGTGGACGGATGAGTCGTTCGTTTGAAGTGGGGAAGAACTACCATAAAGCTCGAGTTTGGAGGAGAGAGGATGAGAAGTACGAGTCGTCGTGTGTTGTTCCATCGTTTAAGAGTGGAAGATCATCTGTGATGGTGTGGGGCGCTTTTGTTGGGAGCAGTATGTCGAATCTGGTTGTCATTCCTGCCGGTGAGCGCAAAGCAGTCAACTTCGTCGAGATTGTCTATGAAGGAGAACTCCTAGGATTCCTTGCAGAGACATCCAACGCTTTTCTCATGGAAGATGGAGCACCTGTTCACCGGGCCAAGGTATCCAAGGAGTGGAGGGAAAAGAATGGAATTCAATCGATAAAGTGGCCAGCTCAATCCCCCGATCTCAACCCCATTGAGAACGTGTGGTTCCTCATGAAGAGCGCAGTCCAGAACAAAGACATCCGTCCCAGAACTGTCAAGGATATGCTGATCACCTTCAATGAGGAATGGTAAACAATATCCAAGGACTACCTCAAAAAACTCATGGATAGCATGCCTGAGAGAATTAAGGCTGTTATTGCGAAAAAAAAGGCGGTTCCACACGGTGGTGATACCCATTCGTATTAAAAAGATGAAAAAAAAAATGCTTAAATTTTTTCCGGCAATTCTTTTTGGGAGGGCGCTGTATAGTAGGGGTATAATATAATTCTTGGCGTTGTTTTTTCTTTGCAAACGTATATCTGTAATGGGAATAAGAGAGCGCGGTTCGCCTTTTTCACGACCTTTCCTAATAAACGCCATCAAGTTAGAGCCAGTCATGGCCAGGTCACGATATTTCAAGTATCAAAAATAGTACTTGGGACAAATAGCTTCAGGGAAAAGAAGAGAAAGGCTTACGCTGAAGAAGGAAATTGAAGGTCAGATGCGAAGAGGAGAAGGATTGAAGGAATATTCGAATGTCGTTAAGACGAAAAAGGTGGTTATTCCTTTAGCCGCTCGCCACCAAAACTTAAGAGGTAGAGAAAACAACACATCCTCTTCAATTCGTAATCAATTGAATATTGTTCCTCATCTTTTCCATCCCCTAGCTTTACTGCGGGAGAAAGGGTGTTTGGACAACTGGTATATGATCAAATAGGGTGAGATGGGTCTAGGGGCGGTCTTTTTTTTTGTTGCGAAGAGTGTCCCTCTGGCTTTTTTTTTTCCTAGAGTGCGCAGACTTGCTAGGTGAACTCTAAAAGGGACAAAATTTGTCATCGCGGTGTCTCAAAATGTTTATTTTTCCAGCACAAGCACTTCTTATTTCTTTTTTGTTCACTAAGCCAGTCAGGAAGAGCGGAGTAAGACAGGACAGCGAGAGGCATACAATGTGGGATTGACAGTCAGGCACAAACAACAAAAAGCGGTCGATGACAAACCTCTGCAATTGACAGCCTTTTTTCAATCATAAAGAAATTATAAAGGGAGGCCAATTACCATTTCCATCCATCATCTTCAGCGACAGCAACATCAACAACGGTTCTCTCTTCTTCTATCTCTTCTACTGCTTCCACCTAAATTCCCCTGTATATCCTTTAATTAGCTGGCCCGAAACATACACACGCCCTACAAAACATCCTTTTCTTCAAGGTTCCTCTGCAAGAAACATCCACAATGGCCGAAATCAGCCAAAAGCCTTTCCAAGACGAACTCAAGGGCCTTGACCGTCTACGCCAAAAATTCCGCCCCGCCCTCCTCTACGTTGTATCCTTCGCCCAATTCTTTGACATCGTCAATGGCGCCTCTGTATCCGTCGCAATCCTCCCCATCGCCCAAGACCTCCATTTCACCGTCCCACAAGTCCTGTGGATCCTGAACGCGTATACAATCTCCTTTGCGGGCCTCCTTCTCGTCTCGGGTCGTCTCGGTGATCTCTTTGGACATCGCCGGATGTTTATGTTTGGTCTCTTCTGGTTCGCCCTCTGGGCTCTGGTCGTCTCCTTCTCGACTTCCCCAATCATGTTTATCCTCGCGCGTGCGCTTCAGGGTATGGGTGCTGCGGCGACTGTCCCTACCGCCATGGCCCTAATCGCGACCACTTACCCTGCCGGACCGGAACGTACCAAGGCCTTCTCGATCTTTGGTGCCTTTGGTGGACTCGGCGCCGTTGTTGGTATCCTTTTGGCCGGTGGATTGATTGCTAGTATCGGCTGGGCCTGGATCTTCCGTATCTCAGCCATTGCTGCCTTGATCTTACTGGCGCTGAGTATTGTTGTCATCCCCGTCGCCCCTGCCAAAACCGAGAAACCCAAGGTCGACTACCTCGGCGCCATCACTGCCACCGCTGGTGTCACCGGTATTGTCTATTACATCATTACTGGTGTCGAGTACGGCTGGGGCAACGCCAAGACGATCCCTGTCTTTATTGTCGCCCTCGCTCTCATTGCCTTGTTCATTTTCATCGAAAGCCGCGTCCAGTCTCCATTGATGCCCCTTCGCATCTGGAAGCTCAAATCCTTCACCACCTCTGTCGTCCTCGCATTCGTTTCCATGGCCAAGTTTCAAGGAATCATCTACTACGCCAATATGACCTTCCAAGAAGTCTACGAGTGGAGCCCCATCAAGACCGCCCTCGGCTTCTTGGTCCACGCCCTCCTCGCTGTCGTTGTCTTCACAATCCTGGGTCGCATGCTCCCCCGCCTACCCCTCAAACCCCTTATCTTGACCGGCTTCCTCCTCCGCTCCGCCACCGCTCTCATGTTCTCCTTCGTCGACGAACACACCAACTACTGGGCCCTCCCCTTCCCAGCATTCATCATCCACATCTTTGGCGTCGGTCTTTCCCTCCTCCCCATCCAGATCACAGCCGTCCGTGACGCCGAGAACAAGGACCAAGGCCTCGTCGGCGCACTCTACAACACTGGTCTCCAACTCGGCGCACCCTTTGGACTCGCGATTCTGAACGTCATCGCCATCTCGACTAATGGAAACACCGAGGGTGCTGTTCGTGGAGGCCCCGCTCTGGCTAAGGGGTTCCATAACGCTTTCTATGCCATGGTCGCTATGGGTCTCTTTGGATTCTTCCTCGCCCTCATTATTCTCCCCTGGGACAAGCCCATCCGTCCTGCTGTCCATAAGAACGTCTCGACTCCTTCCTTGGCTTCGACTGCCGTCCCTACCCACAGTGCCAGCACGATCGAGCCCAAGGACCTCGAGGAGGTTCTGTCCTCGTCCGAGATTGTTGGCAAGCCCTTCTCGGCGGGCAATGACATTGATACCAGCACGATTGACAGTCACTCCGACAAGATAGACAGAGCTGATGACCTTGAGAAAGGGCGTCTTTAAGTACATTAGCCTTTTTCTCTTTTGACCTTCATTATTTTATTCTAGCCTTTCAACCATTTGCCCATAGCATTTCCATTAGCATTTTTCTCCTTTGCATAAAAGCATCGTTTAGTATCACATTTTGTGTTCCCACGTTGTTTAGGCACTGGTTGTCACCCTTTCTCAGCCGAGCAGAGGAGAGTTATGTGTTGTTTATGTGAGGCAAGTTCTATTTGCAAGTCGATAAAAGCAAAACCATATGTAACGAGGAAGAATAGGAAGTGTTGGGAAGGGTATGTACAAGTAAGTACAGTAGGGAGAGAAAATGGAAGAAAAAAAAATATGAGCAATTTAGGACCAGGCGTTTCCGACTCGACGGAAGATCCAGGTTTCGGTATCCCGGTTCTCTGAGCCACCAATACTGATGTCGACAGAGGTATACAGCTTGTATCCCAATGCACGCAGGTTCGCTAGGAGTTGAGAGAGCATCATGCGAGAGTAGACTGTCTCCTCTGCATGAGGGTACCAGGGGTAACCATTCAACTTGAACATGGCCACTGCCTTTGATTGTTCCTCGCGGCTGAGACTATTTAACATACAGGAAGGAAGTGGGCAGAAAATACGTGAGTGGTTGTTGACCCTTTACTTCCTGTTCACTGCTATTTTTTCAGCAAAAGACGAACCAACGAACAAATACCAATCCAAACTTACCCAGATCTCCATTGAGTCTGGATGGCCTGTCGAACAACAGCAACAACATCCGGCGAAGGAGCCTCGATAACCCTCAACTTGTCCCTGGATCCAAAACTGATACAAAACATATCCACCTGCATTAAGTCGGCGCCCACGATACTATTAGGATCTATCGACTCAAAGAACAACGAGTCCTTATCCATCTCCTTCTTGGAAACATCCGCACTCTGAACCAAATTCCACCCCTGCTGGGCCATGGTTCTCACAATCTCGACAATTAACCGGCGTGCGGGGACATGGTCGTCCCCATATCCGTACCAGGGGTTTCCCGACATCTTGAACTCGTGTGAGCCCGAGTAGTTTTGTTCACGTGTGATCTTGCCCCAAGAGCGCATGATACCTGCTCGGAGGTGGGGGACAAGTTCGTTGGGAACGCCGATGAGACGGAGCTTGTCGCTTTCGTTGAGGGTGATGCAGCAGACGCGGGGGGACTGCAGATACTGGGGAGCGGGCAGCTTGGAGTAGCAGGGAGGAGCCGACATGATAGGTTTTTTTGTGTTTTGGGAATGGAGAAAAGTAGATGTTTTGTGAGTGTTTGTGTAGGAATGCAAAAAAGGTGTTTGAATGAGAAAAGATAAAAAAAGTAGGTAGAAAGTCAACTCCTCCCTTTTATACCTTTGGGTCCAAAAGTCGAAAAGCCTAAAAGTAAGAGAGCACCGCCCGACCTGGCTTCTTTTCAGAATGGCGAAGTAAACTCTGTCTAACATTGGTACAGTCAAAAAAACAGCCCAATCGTCGTCATAGAGGTGCAATGGTAATTTGTATCCCACACGCATATGAAAAGGTTATTCTGAAGACTACAGAGCATAACAAGAGAGATAAAGAAGAACCATAAAGACGTGATTGTTGTTGAAGAGAGTTATCCAAGCGTTTATTCAAGGGTGCAAAATGTCCACCGTTTGTTACCAAGTTTGAAGCATAATTTACTTCTTGTTGGTAAGGATACCATCGTAACGCTGCTTGAACCAGTTCATGGTCTCCTCCTTGTTGACGCGGTGGTTGGCACCAACCTTGGCAACGCAGCGGCGACGCTTGGTGATACGGTTACCGGGACGGTTCATGCAGACGAAGAAATCCATACCGTAAATACCGATGGAGGGGTCGTACTTGATACCCAAATCGATGTGCTCCTGGATACCGAAGCCAAAGTTGCCGGTCTCGGAGAAGTTGGACTTCTTCAACTCGTACTCCTTGACCTTGAGGCCACGCTCGAGAATCTCCTCAGCCTTGGGACCACGGACGGTGACGTGGACGGCGATCTTCTCGTTACGACGGATACCGAAGGTACGGACGGTGTAGCGGGCCTTGGAGTAGACGGGGGTCTGACCGGTCAACTGCTCCAAAACCTTAGCGGCACGGGTAAGTCTGTCTCCGGACTCGCCGACGCAAATGTTGAGAACGAGCTTCTCAAGACGCAACTCGCGCATGGCGTTGGTGGACTTTTGGGTCTGGTCTTCAGCGGACTAATTGATATAGAGAGTACAAAATAAGCCAAAGTTATTAAGACCGCAACTCAAATTAGCCGCCTCGGAGCCATCCTGTTTTTCCTTCTTTCGTTGTCTTTTATATCTCCTCTCGTTGAGTGTAGGTTGATGATAAAAAGCTGAAAAACAGAGATGGCGTCTCCTCTTCCTGTCCTCCTGTCTCCCGTCTCTTGAAAGGACCTATTGGTCCTGATCCTGATCCCGTTCCGATCCTCACGCTGAAACTGATCCGGCATAGTGACCCCTCAGGAAAACAGATCGCTGGTAGCCATCTTGCCTTCTTTTACTAGTCAGGATCGCAATAAAAGACAGACAGATCGCTTTACTGATGCTGAGAGACCTTTTGATCACTGACCCTGACCCATAAAAAAGGAGTTGCTGCTGAGGTGGCGCACTATTGCATATTGAGTGCTGATAGCTGTTCCGATCCTGTTTGCTCGTCGATTCACTATTTCAAGTTGACTGGAAGACAGAGCTAGCTGTCAAAGTCGGTTGGATGATGATGGCGATGGATCTCCTGACGAAATAAGTACTGGGCGACTACTGGTTGTAGCGATGGCTGCTAGCTTGCTGGTTGCTGCATGGTTGATAGGTCGATATGATGTCGATATGTCGATCGATGGATGATTGTATTATCGATCGCCCCATGGATGTATGGTATATCGTCCCCCTGGTTGGATTTTAGATGACACGACTGTCATACCATGATTGGCAGTTGATGTGAAAGAGGAGGGCACAAACGGTCTCACAGGAAACAAAGGATAATATTCATTGAAAATGCTTAAGGGCCTTTATGAGAGATAGGAAAAAAATATAAAAGAAAATAGATACAAAAGGCCTTCTTAGGACGAGCCCACTTCGGGTGCAGCAACAGAGTGGCCAGCATGGTCTTCGGCGCGCCTCTTGTCCACATAGGCCTCCCACTCGGCATCCTCATCAGCCTTGCTCACGAAACGGACACCAAACGAGCCCATGCGGACCAGATGGCCAAAGACCCTCAGACGCGCAAACTCACCCTTGGCCTTGGGGAGCAGACGATCGCGCACGTTGGTGCCAACAAACAGAAAGAAAAAGAAACCAACACATGCAACAGCCAAGATCCAGTGCAAATTGGCCGAGTAGACCGTGGGATCCTTGACAGTGTATCCGTTGGCCAGGAGATGGTTGTACACCTCCGTGAACAAAAGTCCTCCGCCAACACCAGCCAGAGACCAAGCAGTCAGGATGATGCCGTGCATAGCACCGATGTTGGAAGGACCAAACATATCGCAGAGGAAGGCGGGAATGCATCCGAATCCACCACCGTAGCAAGAAGTCAAAATCCAGACGACGAGCAAGAAGGCCCAGTAGACACGCTTCTCCATGATCGTTGGCAGCGAGGCAAGGATGATAACTTGAGACAACAACATCACAAAGAACGAGTTCTTGCGGCCCAAGCGGTCAGAGACGGTCGAGAAGAACAGGCGGCCAGCCAGGTTGAAACCTCCGTTGATGGCAACAATGGTGGCAGCGGTAGCCTCATCCTTGTTGAAAATATCCTTGATGATGTTCGCGAGACGAGACAAAAAGACCAATCCTGCGATCGAGTTGCCAAGCATCATGATGTACATGATGCGGTATTCTGTGGAAAAGATGGCTGCGCTCAGAACCATGTTGGCACCGGGATCCTTGTAGTCCTGAACGGCCTTTTCCGAGGCATTGACCTCTGGATCGCCGCTCTTCTCGACCTTGTTGCGGTACATGTCCATACCGTTGACCTGGAAGCCGGGAGGAGGCACACGAAAGACAACGGCACAGATCAACATCGCAGCAAAGTAGGCACATCCCAGAACAACAAACGTCAAGGGAAGACCGACGGCGGCAGTCAAGGGCTGAGGGATCTTGGCCAAGATGATGGAACCGGCACCGAAACCACAGACAGCGAAACCGGCAGCCAAACCACGACGGTCGGGGAACCACTTCTGAAGAGCAGAAACAGGAGAGATGTAGCAGAGTCCCAGACCAGCGCCACCAAGGACTCCATACCCAAAGTAGAGCAGGGCGATAATGCGGGTGTAGATGCCGATGGCGGCAATCATGTTGCCGAGGAAGAAGACGGTGGCTCCGATGATAGCAGCAAGCTTGGGACCGTGACGCTCGAGCCAAGGTCCGTTCAAGGCAGCAGACAAGCCAAAGCATCCTATAAACAAGTGACGCGTAGTGATCATACATTAGTATTCGGCTGAGCAAGATATTCATGCAAGTGGATATGCTTTCACCAAAAATGCAGGTGCATGTGCGCGAGAGCTTACCGACAGCGATGTAAAAGGTCACGGCGGCATTGTGAGCAGCTGGCGTGGACTTGCCGGTGGCGGCATTGGTGACAGAGCCGTAGATGAAGCTGTCAATGGGATCGTTGAAGACAGACCCTGCATGTAATTGAAGAATTGTAACATCAATGATGAATGTTAGGAACAAGGAAAGAAATCGTCTGTGCTGTGAATGCATAAAGGACATCTATTGGAACTGTTTACTCACAAGCATAGAGAGATCCACAAATGGCCTGGAAACTAATTAAGACGCGAAAGGAGGGATCGTGTGGTGTGTCCGTGCGTATGAGGTGCAAAACAATCACAAAGAAAAAAGCGGAGTCAGAACAAAGTTGAGAGTCCAAGTGTCTTGATAATAGGATGGCTGTGTTATTTTGTTTGTTTTAGGGCAAGGCGAAGGATAGGACACAGAGGGAGATGGAGGGGCGTTTAAATTACATGAAGGCCGTTGGGAACATTGCCCATCGATTGAAGGGGATGTTGAAGATTAAGAATTTTTCGCGCTCGATGGTCTGGTCAGAGCGCGGATATGTTGTGTCGCTGTAATGGCGGTGAATGGCGCGCACAAGCGCATTGGACGATTGTGACTCTGGGTTTGTCGATGCTTGAGTCGCCATGGTTGTGTGCTGGGGAGTGGGTGAACTGGGGTCAGGGATTAGAGATTAAGAAGCCTGAGCGGCGGCGAGATGGATAAGGCAGATGAGAAAAGAGGCGATTAAGGATGGTGAGGATGGCGAAAGGGAAGGAAGGAGTTATTGGAGGCTAACGGGTGGGAAAGCGCAAGTGAGAAAGAGAGAGAAAAAAAGAGGATGACGAGGAGAAGAGCATGGGTACTTATGAAAGATTGAAATAAGGTGTAATATAAAGTAAAAAAAAAGCAGATGACTTAAACTAAGCGAGGATGGCTGTCGTATTGAAGCGATCGTCAAACAGTAACACATTCAATGCTGCCCCCGGGATCGTATGAGGTCGCCCTTTCCTTAAAAATGCCAGAAGGTGAGCAAGGTATTAGAGAGAGACGCGGGGATTTAGTTTGGTAAGGGAGAGGATGGAAACGAGGGGGAGGGTAAAGAGGAAGGGCGAAGGATAGGCAGTGAAAGAGTGAGTGAGAGATTGAGTGAGAGACGGAGCACAAGATGAGGAGAGATAGGCAAGTAGGCGGACGCAAGAGACTGGAAAGGGGCAGAGAAAAGAAGAAACTAGAGGGAAGAGTGCGCGTAGGCAAGGGCAATGGTGTGAGGGCCAGAATACACACAACAGTAGATATTTTCTCATTTACACATTTACTTGTGTAAGTGAGTGTTGCAAAACAAAGGAAAAAGGCGGAGGAGAAAAGAGGGGTAGACACCAGTCCGAATCCAACACTCTTCCTTTGGACCATTCCTTGACTATCATGGCGAGCCTATTTTTACTCATTCATTCACCACCTTTTGACACAAATAGCTGGCTAGTGTGTGTGTTTTTTGGGCTCCAGTAGATCCCATTCTCAAAGGGGTGAAAGGTGGGCCAGGTGGACAAGAAGTGGTCTTGATTTACAATGGCTACAGGATCTCATCTTTTTTTCCTCCTTATGTGTGTTTTCAGGCATCAAAAACCAACCCCTTTCAAAAAAAGTAAGGGACTATTTGTTGTGTCGGCGTGTGTATCCTTTTTGCTTCCTCAGGGATGACGGGAGTCAGGGATGAGATGGCAGTCTGAAAAAAAGAAAAAAAAAGCAGGGCGCCTGTCTGCCCGTCTGTCCGTCCAGGTTTTTTTCCAAGGGGAGCAGCAAAGTGAGTAAAAGGGATACGAGAGAAGAAACAAAAACAAGAGCAATGACATCTAATGCGCATAGTCGTATCATCCACCAAAGCGAGAAACGAGAGAAAAAAAATTGAGCCGCGAAACACAAAAGCTAGGGCTCGGCAGCTTAAGAGTCGTTTGCAAAGATGGTCGGCAAACAAAAAATGCACACCAACTTGGCTGCAAGGGACCAAGGGGTTGGACTCTATTGTCCCACTTAACAACTATTCGAGCAACCAACCAACCAACCAGCTCACTCGTTCCCTTCACCAATGCTCTCTCTCTCACACAATCCTCCTTCCCTCCGTCTCTGCATTGGTTCACTGTCTTGCAGCCTACTGATCGCCCAAACAAATTCAAGAACTGAAGGTGGGATGGACGGTTTCATTTCGATGACCGAGTGGTAAAATGGTGAAAAGCTCCCAACAACAAATATACCAATTACATGTGTAACATGCTGTCAGCAGTGGCGGTCCATAGTGATTAAAATGTACAATTCGTTTTTTATGTCTAAATAGAAACCCTGCTTCATTAATGCCTTTTTGTCGTGTTCATGCTTTTTACTGCTTCTTGGCTTCCTCCTTCCTAAATGGACCCAAAAATAAACCAAAAAATGAAGGGAATCAGTTGTTGCCCCATCGTCCATAGGCTAGCATATAATGCAATAAAAAAAGGCGCAAAATCATAATCGTGCTACGGATGGCTTACTTCTGCTCGCTGACGTTCAACAACAAGGTGTCGGCATCGAGCATGACGCGGTTAGAGGAGTGGGAAATAATGGAGGCAATCTCGCGAGCGACCTCAATCTTTCTGAGTTCAATGAAACCGGGCTTGTTCTTGATGGCTATTGTTGTTGGTAATTGATCCCGCACGAGGTGAGGAAATGAAAGGGAAGAAAGGTAAAGCGGCAAAAGATGCATTAGCCACTGTTCGTCTTGATCTAAAATAGACGATCATGCTGTAAACCTCTATCCTGCATTATTCAAAGACAATCCGGTCATCTGGTCATAGTGAAAACACAGATACTCACCATCACCAATAAGCTCTGCAGAGCGAGCCTCTCCCTCAGCCTTGACAATGATAGACTGCTTCTCCTGAATGGCGCGGTCGACAACAAAGGCGGCACGCTGAGCCTCCTGCTGAGCAATCTGCTTGGCCTCAACGGCCTGGGTGAACTCGGGCGAGAAGGCCATGTGGACGATCGAAACATCATCAAGGACAATGTTGAAGCGAGCGGCACGCTTGATCAAGTTCTCGCGAACCAAGCGAGAGACACGGTCACGCTGAGTAATAAGTTGAGAGGCGCTAGAAATCGTGTAGGTAGGAAAGAACTCGATCAGAACGAAGGATGGCTATTTGAAATATAAAAACGAGTGTACTCGATACCAGCATGTCTTGACTTACTTGAATTGAGCAACGACCGACTTTGACACCTCGTTAATGATCGAAGGCAAGACACGCTCATCGTAATCCTGTCCCAATGTACGGTAGATCTCGGCCAAGTCGTTGACGCGGGGGCGGGACAAGACACGGACGGTGATGTTGACCATCTGCAAATCTAAGTGGAGACAAGATGACAACATATAAGCCGTTAGAAGGTCAATGTTTTTTTTTTCTCGCACTTGTGCCCCAAACGCCTGCATTCTCTGCTTGCGATGTCTGTCGCCTGTTTATCCTTCTGCCGCGTTGTTGTGGTGTGTATCCCGTTCGTGCCTTTGCCCGCGAAAAAAAATAGGGCAATTCATTCCGTCCGTTGTGCTGCTCGGAAACTATTCTCTTTCCGGAGCTGATGATGTGACCCCATAATAATTGACCTTCCTGAACATACCCTTGGTTCCAGTCAAGGAAGCAACGTTTCTGGGCTTGGCACGGACATCGTAGATGATGGGGGTCTCGAACCAGGGGATGACAAAGTGAGTTCCTTCGTTATAAACCTCCTTCTGGACACCGAAGACACGGGAGTACTTGACAGCACGGTGACCTCCGTCAACTAGTAGTGTGATCAGATCGAAAAAAGAGACAGGGAGAGCCGGAAAGTTAGAATGAGAGCTCTTGGAAAGAAAATTGTTTCCTGAGTTGTTCGCCTTGGTCTGAGGTTGACTAATGTGAAGTGAACATAATATAGTGAGGAGGGAGGGTGCTGATCGTAGTAGACTACGTTGCTTCCTTGCAGTGGTAGTCAGTCAGCTGAGCTTTCGGAGAAAGAGCAGTACTACTGTTCCTGTGTTGTCGTTGTTGCTAAGAGGATCAAGGGCTTTTTACCGTTGAAGAGGGAGGCGTTGATTCCGTAGCCGAGGGCGCCAAGGGTGATCAAGGCGCCGGCACCGCCAGCGAGACCCTTTCCGCTGCCCTTGGGGAAGATACCGCCGAGTTTGTTGAATGCCTGAGCCATTGCTGATGCGTTGAAGAGGAAAAGTGTAGGTGGATGGGTTCGAGTGCGATCAGCAGGCAAGATTCCCTATTTGGGGCACAGGGTGTAGTTCAAGATTGTTTTTTGTCGACGTCACTTTCAAAGCCACTTAACATTTGCTTGGTAGGCAAAAGAAGCTTGCAAGGCAGTTGTCTGTCCAAGCGTAGCATTCATCCTTCCTCACGCTCCGCCTCCTTTGCAAATCACCAGGAGTCCGCCGCCAAAACACAATCCCTGTCTGTCCGTTGATTGGGTGTCCCAGGAATCGAATCTTCAAATCCCAACTATTCACAAACATATACTCGCGTCAACATGGTATGGCCCCGCTCTAAACACAAGCACAAGGAAGAAAAACAGTAACGACAACAGACGCACGCAAAAAAACAATCACAATCGCCAGGGCGACAAACAACGACGTTGACTTCAAGGTGCAGCAGGAGTGTACAGGAAATGACGTTATCAAGAGGAGCAGTAACAGCAGAGCTCGTTGAGTATCGACTCAATCGCTTGCACGACAAGCTGATATGTCTTTGTCAGGAGGGATTGAGTCGGCGCCACCACAAATTTAGCTTTTGTAAACAAACGGATCGGTTGCAACATATCCACGTCCAGCATGTGGCGACTTCGAGCTAATCGCCGCAGCGGCAGCAAGCAAAGCAAACACAACAGACGCACAAGATTTACGATTCTCTCTCTCTCTTGCATATCGTAATAACCTTTGGTCTCATCTCTCGTTTTCAATACTCATAGGCGATTTCAAAAAACTCAAAAATGATGAACCTGATCAACTTCAGACTCAGGATCACATTGTCGGATTCGCGTGTATTGACTGGCCAGATGTTGGCCTTCGACAAGCACATGAACTTGGTTCTCGCAGACTGCGAAGAATTCAGAAAGATCAAGGCAAAGGATGGCGCGCCCTCGGGACAGACACGCGAGCAGAAGAGGACATTGGGATTGGTCATTCTCCGAGGCGAGATCATTGTCAGCATGAGTGTTGATGGACCTCCCCCACCAAGCGGCGAGGACCAGAAGTCGCGTCTTTCACAGGTATGTCTATCTTATTTGTTTATAGCACAAGTCTCGTTCCATCGAGCAAATTTGCGCGTTGATCTGCCGTCAATGCCTCATTCATGAGGGAGCAATTTCTAACCCATACACCCTTTTATATCTTTTGCTACCTCAGCTGAGCGCTGGATCGGGAGTTGCTGCACCTGCTGGCCGTGGTATGCCCGTCGTTCCTGGAGTTGCCCCAGGATTGACTGGGCCAGTTCGCGGTGTTGGTGGACCTGCCCCAGGAATGATGTTGCCCCGCGGTCCTGCTGCTGCCGCACCGCCAATGGCATATGGCCGTGGTATGCCTCCAGGCGGTATGCCCCCACCAGGCATTCCCCCACCAGGATTCCGTCCAATGGGTATGGTGCCACCCCCCGGTATGCCCGGTATGGCACCACCTCCTGGCTTCCGTCCCGGTATGGTCCCTCCTCCCGGTTTCCGTCCCGGTATGCCCCAGGGTGGCCCTCCCCCAGGTTTTCCCCCAGGCTTTCCTCCCGGCCCCCCTCCAGGGTATGTATTTTGCCTTTTTTTTTTTTGTTGACATGCTCTTTACTTGATTTGCAGATGACAGGATCATGGTATCTAATGGTAGTGCCTTTTATTAACCTCTCTTATAGATTCCAAGGACCTCCCCCTGGTTTCCGCCCTCCTCCCCCCGGATACCAGCGCCCTCCTCAATAGAGGAGCGAAAGCAAGGACGGCTAAAGATCCAAGCCTATCATCGTTTATGAATGCATGTCTGCTCTGTTTTTGAAAGTAATAAACTGCGAATTCTCGTTATTATTCCAATAGGCTCCCCCTCTTCACTCCATCAACGAAGAGAAAAAGAGAGAAAGAGGGAGAAAGAGAGAGTATGAGGAAAGAGAAAGGGTACTGTGCGTGAGAGGAAAAAAAAAGACGTAACGGATAATTTCTTGTTTGTAAACAGGTCCGGACAAGATGGAAATCGAATATGATTCTCAATTGCACCGTCATCGTCGTCGTTGCCGCGTTTCCCTTTGCTGTACCACCGTGCTGTTGTTACTCACCCCGGGTCTTTCGTTCGGTTGCTACTCCTTGGCTGTTGTTGCACAAGTGCATCTCAACTTCTCGTGAGTATCGTCGTCCACAACCGTCGCCGGTGTACCCCTCCCTTTCTCCTTCCTTCTTTCTCTCCTGCTCCTCCTTCTCCTCCTCCTCCGCCTGTTCATTTCCCTCCTTTTTGTCTCCTCTTCTCTTCTTCCTCTCTCTCGTTTCCTTCCATCTTTTCCACCTGCATCACCATTTTACATTATCTTTTCCGGGGTAATATCGATCGCCCTCTCTCTCCCTCTTCTGATTCGACACGCCGTGGGTGTGTGTTCGTGATTTGCGCATCCTTTCAGAGCCGATCTTCGCATCCATCTTCTCTCACCACCTTTTTTCTCCTTTCACCTTCATTATTTCCCCTTTCTTTTCTTCCCAATCCACCACTTTTATGCCTCACCTCCTCACATTTCTATCGGCCCCCTTTCAGCTTTAGTTGTAGACCGTCTCCTCTCTCTCTTTCTCTCTCTCTCTCTCTCATATACCACCCAACCCCCTCCCTCTTCGCTTCTGTCACCAACCTTCACGACCATCGCCACGATCATCTTCTCCCTTTATTCGTCTCTTCCACAGCTGCATACACTTGTAAGTTGTTTGTTCACACGACATCGCCTTTGCCTGCATATCTGCATCTCCCTAAGGAAAATGGAACGGAAGCACAATAATAGTGTCGCGTGGTGTTACAAATTGGGCTAACACTTTTGGCTGATCTCCTTTCTTTTTCCTTCATCCAAAAGCAAGCAATCCACTCTACCCCACTCCTCTCCACGGTCTAACAAATAGCAACTGGAATGTCGTCGCAACACCCACTTAACAACATCTCAATACCCATCCACCAACAATACCAGCAACAGTCATACCACCGCCAGCAAACCCCTCTCCACTCTCAACCACAGGACCATCAGCTCCGCCACCAACGCCCTCTTCAATATGAGACATCATTAATAACAACAACGACGACCGACATAAAGCTGCCCCTTGAGCTAGGACTCCATGGAACGGTCGCCTTCTTGTCCCTCTATGCGGTCTACTCTATCCTGGCGACTATCCGGTTCCAAAACCTTCACGGATATACCTCTCTTACGGCACTGTTCCTCCTCTTGGCCACCGCCACCTCCTTTGTCATGGCCGTCGGGTATATGATCCTGGCATGGTGGGCGCGTACAGCCGAGGGAGCCGCTCATATCCGATCCCACTTGCTCCTACAACGCCATGATCGACTTACATCCGATGTGGAGACCTTGATCTCGACCACCAAACCCAACAATAGAGGGGTGGCGACCTTGTCGCGTAGCGCCAAGCTTGTGACTCGTGCGATCGTACGAGTTTCTGTCTTTCTAGTCTCTCCTCTTCCTCGACTCTGTATCTTGATAGGGTTGGTGGTGGCGTGTTCCTTGGCGGCCACGATGCAGTGGTACAAGATCCGTAATGGAATCGACTGTGCTGCTGTTGCGCCAGAATATCGACGGTTCTGTGCGACGACCAAGGCGGCGGTGACTTCAACGACAGTTACAACTTGCTTCTGGATTGTGTGGTTGGGGCTTTGGTTTCGTCGATCGTACAGCGTCTTTAGGGGTGAGCAGAGGACGGGAGAGCACCATGGAGGACAAGAGTCGAGCGGTGGACATGGTGAAGAGGTCTTGGTTGCTATGTCTGATGAAGCACATGGTGCTTCTCGAGTTACCGACTTGAGCCAACCCTTCAAGCATACAGTACACATCAACAATCCACAAATGGACTCTCATCTACAATACCCCCAAAACAACCACACCCCACACAGCATGTCTCCTCAACAACAACAAAAGGAACCATTTTCCTCAGGAAAGACTATCGACGGACTTGGAATCGACATCACCACCACCACTAACGGAGATAACGGTGCAGAAACCAGCAGCAGCCATATTACATCTGCCTCATCGAAAACAGTCTTTGACAGCTCGATTCCTCAACTTCCTGTAGGATCGAGGCTCATGATGGACGCTGAAACGGCTTCTATTGTTGGCAAGAGCGCCACCTCGATTGCGCGCGACAACATCTTTGAACGCAAGAAGCCTAATCCAAGTAGACTACATGATCATGCCAAGGTCTTCCCCATGGCTCGTGCGAGTGGCAGCAACCTTCAAGAAGCCGCTGATGGCAGTACCAGAGGAACACCCGTCATCTACACCGCCGGTTCACCTGCACAGTTGACCATTGGAGGAGGAGGATCGCCCTCAATTTCTGGAGTCACCACGCCGACGACCCCACGCGCTCGCGCTGGATACATGGGAAAGGAGACCCTCAAAGCCCTCAACAGTCTTCCTAAGTTATCCTCGATGGGCACCATTGTTGCCCACAACATCATGAACCCAACCGCTCCTTCGTTTTCTGTCCACGCGTCACCCATCCCGAATAACAGCCACTTTGGCGAGAACTACAACAACTTTCCTGGAACCCCCAATAGCCTCAAGAGCTACCGGTCCATGAACGTCTTACCCCAGAGCCCCGCAGACGTCGCCTTAGCCGAGCAGAGCATGGATGAGCAGTTGAAGGCGATCCGTCGGCGGTCTTTCGTGACAGATGTGATGAATAGCCCTGGTGGGCCTGCGTCCATGTTGGAATCTGCCCAGATGAACTCGCCCAGCTTGATGATGTCACCTCGTGTTGGTGGCGGTAGCGAGGTTGGTAGTATTATGGGTATGGGCTCACCGTCGTCCGTTTTCTCGCGTGGCAAGGGCAAGTTCCGTGCCGCGTTCTCGTCCCCTAGCTTGAACACTCTTGCGGGTGGCAGCGGTAGGAGGCGGTCGTCGCTGGCTATGACGTTGATGATCAACTCGACCGTCAACTCACCCGCCGGCTCCGACAACTCTTCTTCCTCATCTTCGTACTACTCACCCGCCGGATCGGCAACAACTTCTCGCTCAGCAGATTATTCCTCACTCCGCCGCCGCGGCAGTGACACCGAGACGACCAGCAGCGACAACGACGGTCAATCCTCCCTCTACTACTCTAATTCCCGGAACCGCCAACAAAACATCATCATATCTGCTCAGGAACTCCTCCGCGCAGAGTACGGGGATCTCTACCCCGACCTCTCAGACGCGGGACTGGACGATATGGAGAACATGAACTTAGAGACGGACTCGATCGCCAGCATGGGTCGCCCACGTTCGAATTCTGTCTCCTCAGCAGGGACATCTAGATCCAGTGGTGGATCTTCATATTCACCTTCGAACGAACAAGGACAAGGACAGGGACAGGGTCGTGTGAAACAACCAGGTCCTCCACCTTCGTTGATGAACAAAGTCCGTAGCGGCGCCGGTAATTATCGCTTGCCTCGCAATCAACAACGACAGCAACAACAGCCCCGTAATGTCGGGCCAAACGAGAACTTGACGAATAAGTGGAGCAGTAGTCTAAATAGCAAGAAGTTTCCTTCCTATGGTGACCTTACAAAGTACAGCTGGGATTATCGTAAGCAATTGCCCATCGATTAAAATAAAAATCATTCTTCTTCTTCATGTACTGTGCACATACATAAGTAGCGATATCCCTCAAGTGCTTCTTATTCGTTAAAACTTTTTGTTGCTTTTTTTTTCTTGTTATTCCAGGCACATAGAGAGCAGATAAAAAAAATAAAATGAAAGACCGAAGAGACATTTCATCACTTCAGAAGATTCTTGTGCCGCCGCAAGGCCTCGGCCTGAGCGCTGTGGGCCAAAGCAGGACTGATACTCTCATGTGTCTGCATTGTCAGAATCGCCGCCATCTGACCATCGTGAATAATCCTATCCAACTGCTTCCAGAAGACGACAGGGTCTTCCAACGACACGCTTGGATCAGACACAATCTTGTCCGCGTTGTGGATACTTGTCACGACTGAGGCCACAAAGCTATAGCAGACGAAAACGAGAAAAAATAACGAGGGTAGGTGAGCTGATAATATTCAGTTGAATCTGAAAGGGAAGCACATGCCATGCGTCAAGAACATGAACGCGTCAAACTATACTATACCTGTCCCCGGCTCCAGTAACACTTCGCGTCGACTCTACCTTGTACGCAGGAAACATCTTCCATCTCAGCGTCTCGTCTGGATGTCCCGCTCCACCCCTTGCTCCTCCATGTACCACTGATCCACTCTTAGATCGTTGAAAGACCAACACACCTTTAGCTCCCAGTTTGATAAAAAGCGTCGGGATGAACTGTGAAAGATCTGTCGCATCTCTCAACAGATCTGCATACTCGGACTTCTCCAGCGCTTGGCACGTATCATTCGAGACGAACTCGGAGTGCCCGCCGATACTACTCCTGGTGGATAGAGTGTCCTTGTAGTCCATCAGCTCTCGGGCTTGCTTCGCCATGGTCGCCAGTTCATATTCGTTAGGACTGGAGAACCGTAGAAGTCCGGCTTTTAATGGTTCCAGGAGTAATCGGTCGAGTGGTCGTGCGCACTTAGCAACTGAGGTAGGTTCGAAGAACGCTGTATTTCAGGACATTGCGGTTTGCGTGTTAGAATCAATCGTCCTCTGAATAACATCTTGTTACTAAGATGAAACGACAAAAAAAGAGTACAAGAAACGCGCCAAAGGCCTTACATTGAACATTTTGGCCGCGACATGTCTCGAGAATCGCCTTCATGCACTCGGAGCTTAAATTGGCATCAAAGCACACGGTCCTTGGCCTGTACTTCCTAATAGCCTTCTCGACCTAGAACGAACAAAATACAATAATCATTGTCAGGTTTGCAGCCGAAAACGAGTGAACCTAAAACAGAACAGTATCATCACTCCGAAGCACAGCTCACCTTGTCGATGGGCACGAGGTCAAATATCTCCATGTCCGCAATAGCAGAGACAAGATTCCCCGATGCATCATGGATGGCAGTATAGGTAGCCGTCCTGGCCCCAGGGACAGGGTAAATCTCCGAACTATCACCACCTCGACGCACAATCGCGTTCTTCAGCCAAGGACCAAACATATCCTCGGTCGTCGAGCCCTTTAAAGTCTCTCCCACAAACGACACAAATATAAGGTCGTTGTCGCCGCCATTGAGCATTGAAATTCCCTCGGCAATGTTTCTGCCAACGCCACCAAGAGTATGACGAGTCGTACCCGGGAAGGAGCTATGTAAGACATCCATTGCTGTTGATGCTGTTGAGGTGATGTCGACCACTGTGCCGCCAATGACCATGACCTACACGAGAGGATTTTTTTGGGTTTTCGTCAATTGGCAAGTGCACAGCAAAAGAAGGAAAAAAAAAAAAAAAAAAAAAAAAAAAAAAACGGTTGGCGTTACACAATAAGAAAAAGCGAAATGTGGTAAATAGTCACTTAATTTATTCGAGAGTTCCTGTTGCCTTGTTGAAGGAATCTTGAATCATGGCTGGCAGTTTTTCTTGCTTCGTTTTTGAAAACATGCATGGAAGTGTCCTCGACCATATCACCAAGTCAATGGAGAAATCAACTTACAGGTCCAGACGCAGCTTGCATGTGCTTCATGCGACGTGCTGACGTAGAGTAGGAGCGATGCTGCGATCCCGCATTCTATGAGCGACGATAAATGAGAAAGATCGTTAGTAATATCCATATCTGTTTAAGATTCAGGCACATAGTGAAAGTCAGTTGTATTACCAAAGTAGCGAGATCCTTGGCAATCTTGGCAGCAACGGACGCGTTCTGTTTCACAAGGGCAATGTCTAGGTAAAGGAGACAAGCAGATATTTTTCGTGTACCCGTGATTAGTAATTGTCGTTTTCCGTAAAGTCCATACGAATGCAAAAGAGATATCGAAATCAAAAGCGCGCAATAGGACATACTTGACTTCAAAGAGTTACCGCCTGTGAGCTCGTTCACTCGCTTGAGTAAGAAAGGGGTGCTCTCTTTGCCAACGATGCCTTGCTCACTACTCCCAATGATTGAAAAAAAAGTTAAAGATCAGGTTCCAGACTTTCCATGAATTTGTTCCGTATCCAACAAGAACAAACGTATGGGCCCTATACTAGTTCGTAGGGAACATACATGGACTCCTTGACGGCAGCATTGATGGCTTCTCCCACCAAAATATCATCCATGGCGTCTTCTTTCGCGATTGGAACACCGATAACAATCCCGCTCTGCAGATCGACGGCGTGGTTGGCAGCTAATTCGACAGAATCAATTGAGACGAACGTTATTAGCTATCTGGCCGTAGTTCATTTTTTTTCCCGTAATGAAATAACGCACAAATATACGCCTGATTCACACACCAATCAGCTCGGCAGCCTCCTTTGGTGTCTCGATTTTAAGCATGCTCTATTGGTGATAAGTATGTGCGTCAGTGAGTAATAAAGCAATGGGCGACATTGATGCTCTTGCTGACATATGAACGACTCAATGTCAATGGTTACCTGGAAACCACTGGTGCGAGTGAAGAAAGCAGGAAAGTCAAGAGTTTTCCCGTAGGTCGCCACAGTGACGCCTTGTGTCTCTAAGAACTCCAATGTCCTGCCAATGTCTAGAATCGACTTTACGCCCGCACAAACGACGGCGACGGGAGTTCGTCCGAGCTCTGTCAGGTCAGCACTCACATCCATGGCTATAGAGTTGTTGAAATGACGAACGTAAAAGTATTAGCGTTACCAATGGAAGATCAAAAACAACGCGGTCAGTTGACATCCATGACACTTAGAGCTTACTTTCTTCGTATCCGCGGTGCACGCCACCAATTCCTCCTGTCGCAAACACAGAGATCCCTGCGCGATGAGCGAGCAACATCGTCGCAGAAACAGTCGTCGCTCCCGTTTGCTTCTATTAGACATTGTACGCGAATAAAAACATCGAAGACGTTAGTCTAACACTTTGTTATTAGACGTCCACTTCACGCTCGTGTAGAAGAGACTCTTCCTTTATACCTTGGCCATAACAACAGCAAGGTCGCGTCTTGAAGCCTTAACAGCCTCCCGTCCCATCTTGGCAAGGTGGCGGATCTGATCCTGCGAGAGACCGATCTGGATCTGGCCGTCAAGAATGGCAATCGTCGCCGGCGTGGCCCCATTATCCCGAACAACCTTCTCGACAGCGATAGCGGTTTCAAAGTTGACGGGGTAGGGCATTCCATGGGAGATGATGGTACTTTCAAGTGCGACAAGGGGCTTCTTTTGGTCCAGGGCGGCTTTCACCTCGTCCGAGAAGCGGAGGGTAGACGATAGGGCTGACAAACGTCGAGGTTTGAATAAAGAGGACAGGGAAGAGGAGAGGGGAAAGGATAGAGTTAGTCGTCTTCCGACAAGGAGTGGGGTCGGTGCAGCCTTGTGGAAGGAACTAGACGACACGGCACGCAACATGGATGAGAAAAGAGGACAGAGGGATTGTTCGGAAAGAAGTGAATGAGCAGAAAGAAAGGGCAGGAGAGAAATGAAAAGAAGGAAAGGTGATTGGGAAGAAGGATGGTAGTTGCAATTGTGCCTGTTCGTGTGACTTTCTCCCACTGGCGCGCCACACGCAACGCGTTCATTGGTTTTCTCTTCCAGTTCCACAAAAGAAAAAAAATGCCCACGGATGTCAGAATGCCTTTTGGTCAATTGCTCTATCAATTGAAGCATCGGGCATACATTGTATTCGCATGATTGAGAGTGTGTTGTTACATTTCTTGCAAGCGTAAGAGCAGTCGTCAGCTGGAGTTGTGGAATCTGGGTAAGCACCACTCTTATGTAATAGGTTCGTTCAGCAACTGCAACTACAATAAACAACGCGACAGACTTTGCCAAAACCAACAGACAACAATACACAATATAGATGGCAAAGGAGTGACATGGCAATGATTATGGGCTTATGATATTGAAAACAAAAAACTCTCTACGTTTCTTTCTCGTTTCTTTTCCTGCGTCGTCTCGTTTAGTGGTGATGACCGTGGTTACCGGGGAAGTTCTCATCGGGCTCGTAGGCAGTCCACTTGTAGACGTTGCCGCACTGGTCACAACGGTCAAACTCGTGGGTCTGGTCAATGAGGAGCCACTGAACCTCGTGGGTCTCGCCGGGAACACCTATTTAAATTTACAGGTCATGTATCGAATGGAGAGATTCGGGCGTAAAAAATACGTTCAAGTTAGAGATATATAAAGAGACATCCGAACAAAAATCATTGCTCTGCACTCCAGGTGTGTGAGTGTGTTGCTCTTTTGGGGGTGATTAACAACAACAACAACATCAATAACATACCAGCGCATCCGACATAGCGAATGGGATCACGGGAGTGGATGATGGTGGGGTTGGCTTTGGTACCACGGACGTGGACCTCCAAGGGAGCAAGATCGAAGATATCCTTGCCCTGCATCTTTCCCAAAAGCTCAGCACGCTCCAAACCAGTGGACTGGTCCAAGTCAGTGGGGGTGGAACCGGCAGCGGCACCGGGACCCTGCTGGATCTTGACCTCGTGGTGACCACCTAGATAATGACATTAGATACAAAACCATATATCGATGGGTCAGTTGAAAGGTTAAAAGTCGGAGAAGTTGTTCCACCGAAGAAAACGCGGCGTAATTGCGTTAAACTGGTGCACAAAATTATCCCGCCTTCAAAGGAACGCGACTGGTTCGGTGATCTGACTGGTTCTGTTGTGGCAAATGATTGGTGTACACAAAGTGGTCCAGAATAAACCCATTCTCCGTCGGACATGGGTGTTTCGCAAAGGCCGAACAAGCTGCTGGCGAGATGGCAAAGAGTGGGCAGATATTCAACTGGCGGATCATGCATACTGATCTCCGGATCCTGCCGCTCGGATTCAACCAACCATTTCGTCGGAAAATAGTTCTTTTTCTCCAGGGGATCTTTTGTGCCTGTGCCTCAAAAAAGTTGCCTCTTGGACCTCTATGGAAATGGGGCTCAGCCGAAAAGGCCTATGCTGGCAGATTGGCTGTGGTCGTTGTTTCTGTTGTTGTCGAGTATGTCCTTATGTTGTTGAAAGGGAACAATGGCGTAAAAAGTGTCGACCCTGTCGGGTTTGTATATGAAAATTCTTTATCGGTAAAAAAAGATCCGAAGGGTGGAAGGGACGTAAGTTGATGGGTAGGGAAATACTCACCGAAGCGGACAGAGAGGGCAGAGAAGCGGGCGACGGGGGCAGCGCGGAGGGTGACGCGAGCCAAGGGGGCGCGGATGGAGCGAACAGCGAACATGGTGTGGTGGAGGGGTGATGTGTGATGGAGATTGACAAAAAATTCATCAACTTTCGCTTTTCGGGTACACAGCTGCCCAACTTTGGAAACAGCACAATGGGCGCGAGAATTACGTCACCGAAGTGAGTAAATCGCCCGCTCTCCTGAATCCCACTTGATCCATGTATTAGCTTATACACATATGGATCTAAAGGTACTAAAAAAGGAAAAACTATGCTATTCCTATTTCGCTTCCTCATCCGCCGCCTTTCATTTGACCCCCTTCTGATTACCAGGCTCTCCGCGGGGCTGGAAACAGCGCTTGTCCTGCATCCAAGGTTAATTTCCGTCGTTGTCTACGGGTTGAAGGTAGAGCGGTCGCTTTTGCTCGAGCAGGTGTCCTTGGATGATGTTGCAGATATTGTGTCCAGCCATGACATCTCGATGCATGTATTTTTGACAATTCGTACAATAAAGTCGACGGAGATCAACCTGGCCAACGAACTCCCCACAAGTCGGGCATTTCTTTGATGTGTAATATTCATTCACGTCGACGACGATGTAGCCGAGTGATCGGGCCTGAAAAAAAAAGAGGAGGTGAAGAGCAAAAAAAGTTAGTAGGTGTCTCTTCAAGCGCGAGAAGTAAACAGTTGGCGTGTGATTCACATGTTTACCATCTGGACAAAGTACGACTGGAAGGACTCGTGCAAAGACGAGAGCCTGATCTTGGAGGAGAACTTCCCGAGACTCACGCCAATGATGACCTTGTTGTCCTTATCTCTCTTAGCTCCAGTCGATCCTCCAACAAGCTGCAGGAGTCGGTTGGCGATTAATTTGTACTCCTGTGCTTGAGCCTTGCTGGCGTTCTACTTGTGCTTCTTCAGGACCACACTGCCATAGAATGAATCGAGTTGGGCCTCCACCTCCCGTTCTCTCCGTACGTAGTCGTCGATATTTGCCTCTGGGCCATGGCGAGCTGGCAGTCTGGCCTCGATTTTTCTGATAGAGGCGCCCCCTTCAACTGCCTGCTCCTTTCTATGCTCCAGCCATCGTCTATGTTTGAAAGTAGGCTGATAGACAGCCTTCTGCTTAACAGCGAGGTTGAAGAACTTGGGCAACGATTCCTCGACTTCTTCATTCTCATCTGCTTCCTCGATATCCGATAGCAACGACTCCATGGCAACGTCAGGATCTTGCTTTGTTCGTCACTAGGCTGCTCGCGGGGAGGTAGAATGGCACTTGCTCCGACTACAAACGCTTGGTCCAAGTCAATGCCGAGGATCTTGATACTCTTGGGATCGCAACTCCAGTACCGGGCAACATCCTCCTTGGTCGAAATTATATTCCTGATCTCCGTCAAAAAGTAATCCGTGCCGCCAAGGGTGGATGTAAGTCGACAAGGCAGTTTATCCGCGGACAACCTTCTGTACTTGACCGAGTGGAGCTCATTCAACTTGAAAGCAAGCACCTGGAGCCGGAACCCGTCTGTCCGAATCGATCCTCGTAGAACATAGCCATCCTTGGTATAGATGGCAGGTTTAAAGTCGTCATCTCGGATACTCTGGACATGGCCCCTCATCTCCTCCAAGGGCATCACGAAGTTCGACCTGGGGTAGTTTCGGAGCTTTTTTCGTTCATCCTTTGAATATCGATCAATGTCGGTGAGGAGTCGGGTGATAAGAAGTCCGGGTGTTGTTGTTGAAAGCCAAAGACCGACGTCAGCCTGCGAGACTCGATCGGGATGCTTCAAACTTGGAAAGTCCGTGAAGGCATATGACTGAAGCACACGCCTCAAGGATAGATCTTGCCAGAAGATCCTGATCAGGTCCAGCTCAGACAAATTGATAAACCTGACACCGTGAAACGACATCGGCACCAACGAGCGACCAATCCCGCAGGCCCTGTTCAAGAGTACGAAGTTCTCTATCGCAGATCTTTGAGGGTTGATGTGATCTCTTGCTTCTGCAGGCAGAAGGTTCTTGCGCTTGAGGACTTCGATCTATTTTGTTTGGGGAAAAAAAAGTGTGTTAGCTAGTTGGCCAATGTCAAAGACTAGCTGTAGAATGGAAGTTACAGCCTTCAGCCTTTTTTTTTACCTTACTGCGGAGATCGATCGCTCCATTCCTATAGTGCTTTTTTAGTTCGACAGATAACTGCAAGGCGGCAGACCTCAGAAATGAAGACCCGGCATATTCCTCCGTAGTTCTACCCTCAGTAAAGACAGGCAAGAAGACCTGTGCCTGTTCGATAAAACTTCGAACATGCAAACCCATTCCGCTTTTTTTGGGAAGCTTGGTGGAGTGTATGGCTGTAAGGAGCGACAGTAGAAACGATAGTGCCTCGTTTTTCTTGTCCAGACTGTCGTCGTGTTCCTCGAGCCCCTCGGGTTCGTCGGGTTCTTGGATCGTCTCCTTATTGCTGCTATATGTTATATGACGATGTCCGAACGGTTGCTTATCGTCAATAGACACAGGGATCCCGCAAGTCGCAGGACGTTGGTATGAGTGTAAAGCTCTGGCTTGATCTCATTGTTCAGGAAGGAGGCAAGAGTATGTTCATGGATAAGGTTGCCGAGTTTCCACAGCACTTTATGTTTGCCTGATGTACAAAGCTTCAGCTCAGGGTGAGTGTCAATATTTACATGCATGGGCGTTTTTGATGCTGTCCATCTTATTGCGCGTTTCACATAAAATATTTTTTTTTCGGCCGCTAAACCCCGATTAGCCAGCTATTCATGACTAAACTTCTGTTCCAAACCCATGGAAACCCCGTTCACAACTGGATCAACGGTTAATTTTTTAACTTTGCATGCGCCTATTTATTCACCATTATCGTCAGATATCAAAAGGCGAACTCGGAAATACCAATAGCATTCATGGTTTGCAATTCTGAATCAACGTAAGCGATCGTTTTTCAGAGCCCATATCTAAGTTTGGTTCTCTCATTTGCTTTGAAGATCTATCTTCTCTACCATTGGAAGTATACTCAATTTGTCATTCTTTTTATTACACAGTAGTTATATTTTGAGGAAGTGACTAATATGGCTGAAAGACGAGTGCAAGCTCAATGCTACCAAGTTTATGGTGGACTGCCCCGTGGCAGAAACCGAAGCACTGGATCAATTCTTTCATACGCATGACATTTATTACTGCTCCTTTCACAGAGGGCAGGTGTGGGAGAGGAAGATGCGACAACATTACGATGTGAGGAAAGAAGTTGTTTACGTTGAGTATTTCCCAATTTATGCTCCGCACTGTATCTGACATTTGCTAATGCATTTTGCCTTTTCTAATACACGTTAACTTTTTGAGAATCCTTAGGTGAAAAATAGCACTGTTATGCGTGGGCCTCTTAATGCCATGCGATATGCCACATTAGAGATTGAGCTTCAAGCAAAATTGAATAACTTTCGGAGTTTGTTTCCATTTGCCACTAAGTTGATTTCATATCTGGAAAAGCATTGGATGGCGCCTAAGAAGTTGGTCAAATGGGTGCTTTACCTTCGTGAGGTATGAAATAGCTGTATCATACGCATTCTCCATTTGAGCAAGAAAATGCAAAGGCGCTCTAACATAAATGTTTTCTACATTTATCATATTTATTTATGCAATAGAACAACCAGCACACAAATACCAACAATCTTGTTGAGAGCTGGCATAAAACTCTGAAGCGACAACACTTGAGATATGAATGCGATTTGCGTGCAGACGACTTGGTCTGTCTACTTCAAGGAGTGGTAGATGTTGATTTCAGGACCGCTCACTTCAAGATCACTCATGGAGTACAACCCATGGTCCTCTCGCAATATGACAAGGCCAAGAAGGCAAAGGCCTTGGCGCTGGCATTTGATGTCGCCAGCAGTATGGTCTCTGAAGCGGCAGAACAATTCAAGGTATGGACAAATAGGTGTATGCAAGGTCGCAGTGCATGATAACATCGTGTTTTAACCTTTTTTTTTTTTTTTTTTTTTTTTTTTTTTGTTTTTTCGTTCACAGAGCCCGACAAAAAGTATAGAGTCAGCGCAGACATGGACAGTATGCTTCTTGTTTCATGTACTTGTGCCGAATACATTCGACACAAGGTGCCCTGCAAGCACATGTACCTTGTATTAAGGATTTACAATGGCATGGAAGTTTACTTTGGTGGAGACCCTACTCTTGCGCAAGAGCTAATCAGTTGTGAAAACGACCTAATTGATGATTTAGAGAAAGTTATCTCATCGCATCTCCGTCCTCAGCTTCAAAAGCATTGGGCAGAAGAACGAGAACGAGAAGTCGTAAACACCTTGGCGTTCGAGGCATGCGAGACCAAGGCACTGGTTATTACGGAGACGGTACTCCAAGAGATAAGAGCACGAAAAAAAAGAAAGTGTACACCCCAGTTCATGCAAACTGTGGTCGCAGGGCTAGAGCGCACTTTGCTTGAAGTCAAGGGTCTTAATGCTGTGGCTGCCGGCCGTACATGTCAATGAATAAAGTGTTCAAAGCCAAACGAATTGTTCCAGTTTCACTAGGAACTATTTCCATATTAAGAAATATTCGATGTTCTCGAGTTCTAGGACTGCTTATTTCTCCTTCTCATTCTAGCCAATAGATGAATTCTCGCGCCCATTGTCCTGTTTCCCCAACTTTTAGTAACGTCTTTGAAGATTAAATGATCGTACGATGAGAAATACTGGTGAGAGTTAAGAATTGCCACGTGATTTTAATCTGAAGGTTCATGATCGACGGGACTCAATTCTCGTTTCTGTCTCTTACTGCTACTGCTGCCAACAGGAAAGATATCCTTCCATCCAAGCACCTGCGAGGCTTCTTCGATGTTCGCATCTGCCTTCATCTGACGCTGACATCCAAGGTCCTCCTCCTCCTCGTCATCCGAACCAGAGACGGTGATATATCCCGAATCATCAACGCGCTTGTCCATCTGCCAAAGTCCACCTCGGTCTCGCTTGCCAATTCCGTATCCTGTTGTTGGCGCTCCACGCGTTGGGTCCAGTAGCAGTGACGCGTTCTTGGGTAGCGGTCCATATCCAGGGTGCTCCGAGTCCTTGTATTTGGACTGCGTTTTGCACTCCGAATCCAGGGCCAAGACATGTGCAGCTATCCGCTTCAGTTTGTTCAATTCCAATTGTGCGAACGGGGGAGTTGTCGGGAGTAACCCCAAATAGAGGCGCTGTTCGTGTGAACGCTCAGTCTTGTTCATGCTCTGGACGCTCGTAGTCAGGCCGCCTTTGTTCAAGTGACGCTCGGCATCAGCCTCCGCACTCGGCAAAGTAATGCTGCTGTTTTCCAGCCTCGCCACATTGTCCTTCCAGATATCAAAGGACATTGTTGGTAGGCTTTCAGATGGCTGGATCGTTAGAATTCCTTCTGCAGTATCACTCGCAGTGTCTGTTGAGCTCTTTTGCGCATCCCGCATTCGAGTCGACCAAAAGGACTTCCACTGTTGGAGCGACGGTCCCTGTTCCTTGTCAATCTTGACAGCCTGCCCGCTACCTGAATTGGTGCTCCGTGAATCGAGTGAAGGGTGAAGAGCTGGAAGAGGCACCTCTAAAGTATCCTCCTCCTCCTCCGCAAGCACGCCGTCATCTGTGTCTATGTCTTGATCCGAGTCTGCTGCCTCCGCCTCCCTCAAATCTGCTGTCGTGTTCAAATAATACGGCTTCCCGTAGTCCAACAAAGCCGATGGGATGTACTGTTGACGGTTTGGCATCGTTTCTGGAACCACTGCGCTGTCATCAAAGAGCATGTACTGTAACCGGTTGTGGGCAGTGCTGAAAAATGCATCGGCGTCCAATGGAAGCTGCCTTGCGTGAAGTGTACGGATGACATCCATCTCCGTGATACTGGGCGTATCATCACGATCTTCCTACATATAAAAGAACATGGAGATCTTAGAATGATGAATGAACCAGAGTGGCAAAGCAAATACACGAAAAAGACCCAGGCACTATACCTTCCTGAGCAAGGCGGTGACGCGATGGCGCTCATGCTGCAAGACGACCAACTCCTTGATCACGGGTGTGAGCCATTCCTTGAGAGCATCGTAAAGGTTCAGTACAACCTCTCTCTCCATTCCAGCGCCTTCGTTTTGAATATAAAGCCGAGAGGCGAGATCGGAGAGCGTCCGCATGTTGAAAAGTCGTGTTTTGTCTACGATATCTGGAGTGGACTCGGGAGTCGATATGGCATGTTGGCTCCAGAATGTTCTCAGTTCCAGATCAATCAGCCTTGATGCACACACCTCCTCAACGGCAATCACTTGGTCATCCACCTCTGTCGCCATGGGCATCTCGCTCAGTCGAATCGTCCTCAGCCCGAGAGACTTGCGCCGAGCTAGTTCCATCTCCATAGTCTCAATCATCGTTACCACCTCCGCCAATGATCGTGACTTGATGAACTCCCGGATCGCCCAGACATTGTGCTTTCCGAACCTCCGCAGTCCTTGAAAAAAAAGATTGCTCTCCTCGACAGTCCAGTTCATTCCACCGGCGACAAGCGACTGTCCTCTCGACTGTTGATCGATCCATGTCTCCTCCTTGTTCACTGCCTTGCTCCGCTGAAGATCCCGCTCGTAAGTGTCTTTGGGTATATTGGGGTTCTTCATCAGGCCTTCAATCTGCTCGGACGCAACAGTCTTCTCGAAGATACAGCCAAAGAGGTTGAGTTGTACATCTCTCTCCAGATCCTTAAGCTGCTTCTCGTGTATTCGAATGAAGTCGATGTTATTGCCTGTTGGCGCCTCTTGTCGGATCGGAGCAAGTGCTACCCGTTCCTGTTTTTTAACACAGCCACTGCACGCATGCATTGATGGATAAGTCGTCGAATATCGCGTGTTTTCCGGAGTGATTGCGCCGCAGAAGCAACAAACAACACCATCCCGCGCCAGCTTGAACCGAGGCTTCATCTCCTCGTTTCTAAACTCCGCGAGCTCCTGCTCCAACTCTAGATCACTCTCCTCATCGTCATCCTGGCCTGGTTTGAGGATGGCGTCATAAGAACTCGCCAGATCGCTCAGTCTCTGGTTGACTCCGCTATCCTGAATATCTCCTTCATCATCCACCGACATATCCACCGACATATCCTCCGAGTCCGCGCCGCTCAAGTCCTCATCCTCTTCGGCTTTGACAATACGTTTCGATTGTCCGCACTTGCCAGGTGGGGCGTCATTTTTCCGTTTGGAGCGTATGCGCCGCCGACGTGGGGAATCCTGTGGTTGACTGGAGGTGTCGATGCTGGCAGTTTTGGCTGGTGTGGTGCTCATGTCGTTCATAGAGGTGTATTCGTGGTTGATCCCATGCAAACAGAAGGATGTGCGCGTGTTTTTTTTTTGAACAAAAGAACGGATGGGCAGTCACAGGCAAAATTTATTAAGGAGAAAAATGTCCGTGGAAGGAGCCGGGTTCCCAAGGGGATTGTGCGGCAAAGATGCTGGAAATTCTCCTGTGTGGCTGCAGGCATCCGTGTATCAGCAAGGCACCAGTGGTTGCGACGTGTTAAGATGTCGAGAATGGTGAAGGGCTGGCTGTAGAAAGAGTGATCCGGTTGTGTTTTGTTTTAAACGGTGACATCCTCGATGCTGGGTGCAGAGTAGACCTTGAGCTGTCTCTTTCCTGTCCGGAGGAGGTACTCGATGGTCGAGAAGTCCCGCTGCTTCACATCCGAGTGCTTCCTGAACTGCATCCTAATAAAGGCGTGGAAGTGAGGTCTGTTCGCCTATGGGTAAATGGGATATGTAAAGGGATTAGTGATCGTCCGTGATCTGTAACGCCTTGAGCTGTCTCCTGTGTACTTCTTGTTCTTGTGTCTGAAAAGAGACGGCGCCTTGTTGTCCTATCTATACCTCAGGCTTTAGTTTTGCGGCACGGAAGCACTCGCGGTAGAGGTTGAGGATGTCCCGCTGCAATCCCGAGCGACGAACTGGAGCTGTTGACATGTTGCGCAGTTACTGAATGAATGAGAGAAAAAGAGGAAGGTGATGTCCATTTTTTTTTTTTTACAGAAAAGAGCAGGTGACGTCATTGATGATCTGCGCGAACAGTGGCGAAGGGAGCCAGGTCGGTACCGGTTGCGCTAGTGCCTAACTTTTTTGGTTAAAAAAAATGTTTGGCTGTGTGCATGCAGATCCACTTGACAAGGCCCCAGCCTGGCGACCCCCTGTTTCCCGTCCCTCAACAGGTTGAATATATCAAAGTGCGAAATAAAAAACAAATTTTTTGTGTGGAGTGTGTGTTCAGAAACCGAATTTTGTGTTCTCGATTCTTAGCAAACAGTTCTTTCTTCACGCCTTTTATCGTTATCTCTCTCCCTTTTCTTCACTACCTGACATCCTTCTCTCCCTTCTTCATTCATCCCTCTTTGTTTATCCTCCACATCCACCTTTTTTCACTCTACTCCTTCTCCTCCTCGCCCTCATCCCTCATCTCTCCCTCTTGACTATACTCCCACTCCCGCTGCAACATCCTCTCGGCTCCTTCCCTCCCTTCCCTCTCTTTTCATGATCTAGTTTGTCAGTCATCTACTCTCAACTCAACTCAACCGTACCACACCAACGTACCAACCAACGGCAATACAATACACTAATATAACTGTTCTTTACTGCAACTCAATCCAACCAAAACTCCCTCGTCAAAAGGCAACCACTCTCCCTACCAACTCCCTTTTCAGTCAACTTTCTCCGCTCTCTCAACAAAAACCCCTCCCATTCCCCTTCTCCCAACGGCTTGTCACCAGTCTTCCTTCCGCCTTGACTCTCCACGCAGCCTCCCACCAGCAGTTCTCTGAACACGACGCCTACTCGTGGCGCAAAGACCACTGGCAGATGGATGACCATCTCGATGGCTACTACTACACTGGCCAGACCCCATTTCGAAAACCTAACGAATCGGCCTTCCGCTTCCATGCCCGGCGACTGATCTCGATCCAGACCCTTGGTCGGCTCGAGTACCAGGTCGAGGAAGCCGAGACCAAATTTAATCGGGCGCTTGGCCCCGTCGAGCTCACCTTTGTCGGACTTGGTAAGTTGGGCGTAGTTGGTGGCCGTTGGCATGGCACACATCCTAGCTCTTTCTTCTTCAAAATGGATCCTTCCCTTCTTCTCTTCCCTTTTCATATATCAGGCGACCTCTCCAACAGACCAACACTACAGCTGCATGCACAGTTCCTGTCATTCATTCATGCTTTCTTATTCTACCTTTTGGGTTCGACTTTTTCTTGTTCTTGTCCTCCTTCAAACACTCACCATCTTTCTATATCAATGGGATTTTGTGTTAATTGTGATGGACATGACAATGATGTACTTGGGACGAGTACAAGGACAAGGCTTGTTTGTCTTTTTGGACACTGCCCTGATTGAAATGACAGGAGTGGCAAACAGTCAGCGACAAGGTAGCCAACAAAAAAAAGGGTGAGCCTGAGGATAAACAAAGGTCCAACCCCTCTCGTCTTTCCATCTATCTCTTTCTTCTTCTCGGAGACTTTTTTTTGCTTGTTCAAAAAACAGCAAAAAATTGCATGACAAAGTGCTCTCTCTCTTTTTTTTTTTGCGCGCCTCCTACACCTGCTCCTGCTCTTCTTTTTTTTTTTTGTTGTTGTTGATGTTGTCTTTTATCCAAATGAGTTTGTCCAGACATGTCTCCATGGCCCATTCAAATCGTTGACCGTTGGTTGCGAGCGCACAGGACAAATTAAGAAAATAGGGAAAAAAAATTATAGGCACCTACACTTGCGCTTTTGCAATGCATATCTCTTTTTTTTATTCCTGCAATTGTATTCTCCTCCCCTTTTGTCCACTTGATCCCCGTACACTTTATTTTTTTTTTTCGTTGTCGCTCTTTTGATGGCACACCCGTTTCGATGGAAGAAAAGGGCTACAAAAAAAAAGGATGCAACGGCATAAAGTAAAAACTGATAAAGACAAATAATGAGATGGACCATTGAAAAAGGAAGGAGAGGGGTAAGATGGATACGCAGACTGACAAACAAACAGTCAGACAGATACCATAAAGGACAAGAGGAAGAAGGCTGATCCACTCGACCGGCAAGGATAATAAAAAAAATCATCAGGAGCCAAGTCCACAAAAACAACACCAACAAACCCCCTTTCCTTCATTTTCGTTCATTCGCTCGTTCTATTGCTTCTTCTTGAGGTCTAGGCCCATCATTTTTGCTTGTCAATGAGACGATCGCAAATCGTATGGGTGATGAGTGCGAGTGGGTCAGACCCGATTCATTATTCATTCACCACTGAAAATAACCAACAAAGCCATATCTTCATGATCATTTATACATCTGTCAGCCAAAAGGTGGCGGCTGTCTTATTACGTGCCACGCACTTCTAATTGACTCTGAATCTTCACCACCAACTCAAGCGACTATCATATGCTCTCTGCTCTGCCCTGCTCTTTCCTCCCTCTCCCTCTCTTTCCTCGTTTTCTTTTCTGTTGACCCCCTCCCCTCGGTTTTGTGTGTGTCTCCATCTGGTTGCGATGGTGTTGGACAGACGCGGTTGTGGGCTCAACCATCTTGCAGTTTTGTTGTTGGTCAACAAACACACCCATACACACACCTCTTTTAGCACCTGTATTACACAAACAATTGCACCATTCACAGTCGTTTGCGAGTGAATATCAACTACATACTTTATAAAGAATTAACCCCATCTCTCTTGTTTTGTAGGCGCTGTCATAGGAACAGGTGTTTACGTTCTTATGGGTAAGAACCGCTACCTCTTGCAGTCGTTTGTTATTCATTTGAAAACGATAGTAATTCTCAAAACTTGCTGAATCAAATATGACCTACTTACTCTACTCCTACATATAATAGGCACAGCCGCCGCTACCCAAGCAGGTCCCTCTGTTACGATTTCGTTTATGCTTGGCGGATTCGTCTCTGGAATTGCAGCTCTGTCGTATGCAGAGATGGCGTCAATGATCCCTATCGCTGGCTCCGCCTACACTTACGCATATGCGTCTATCGGAGAACTTGCAGCATGGATTATCGGCTGGGACCTCATCCTGGAATATATGGTCGGCGCTGCAACTGTGTCTGTGGGCTGGTCGGCATACCTTGTAGTGTTTTTCCAAGACGCTTTCAATGTCAACATTCCTCAAAAATGGATAAAGGCACCCATTGAATGGAAGGACAGCGCCTTTCATCGTACAACCAACTACTTCAACACCCCCGCCTTTATCATATCACTCGCAGTCACCACGACTATTTACTTTGGGATCCACATGACCGCTAGGATCAATAACGTCTTTGTCGCATTTAAGGTCTTGGTTCTAGTCATTGTCATTTTCTCGATGATCCCATTTGTCAAGCCAGAGAACTACCACCCCTATATTACAACAGAATACGGAGTCAAGGGTATGCTGGAGGGAGCCTCGACTGTATTTTTTGCCTACATCGGATTCGACAGTGTCAGCACTACGGCTCAGGAGGCTAGAGACCCGCAGGTCAATCTCCCCATAGGAATTATGTCGACCATTGTCATTGCGACAATCATCTATGTCGGAATCAGGTATAACTCAGTGACTATTTGACGTCTGCTTTGCTTGGTTTCGCTAGCAATATTTAGCTGACGCGTTGCGGTAACATTTTTTCATCTATCGCTGCTCTTAGTGTGGTCACTGTTGGAGTTGCCCACTATCCCCTGCTAAATACAGATTCCCCTGTGGTGGACGCGGTGAAGCTAACAGGAATGAAATGGCTTGTATTACTTACGGAGCTGGGAGCTTTGGCAGCGACAACATCCGTTATCCTGGTCCTTCTTATCGCTCAACCCCGCGTTCTCTACGCTATGGCTAACGATGGCTTGGTGCCCCGCTTTTTTGCAAATGTCCATCCAACCTACAAGGTACGTTCAAATCTTGCGCCTAGATTCTTGCCACTTACGAGAACATTAATGTAGATCAAATTCCAGCGTCTCATAGCGCAGTCTTTTTTTTCTTTTTTTGTTCATAGACTCCATCAACCAGCACCTTGATCTCTGGCATTCTCTGTGCCTTCTGCGGAGGCCTTTTGCCCATCCAGGTTCTGAGCGAAATTTCATCCGTTGGAACTATCTTTGCTTACTTTGTCGTCAACATTGGTGTCATCATTTTAAGATACACACGCAAAACAGTACCCAGGAGATTCAAAGTTCCTGGAGGTGAGTCCATTTTTTTATTTGCAGCACGATCAAAGACTGAAGCGTAGCCTCATCACAACATACTCATGCGTTTCGGACAATTTTGTAATAATGATCTTAGGTCCTTTTCTTCTGCCTGGTCTTGGTGCCGCCAGCTCGTTGCTTCTGCTCCAAGGAGCCAAACAGGATGCCATCATTCGATTATTAGTCTGGATGGCGATCGGGCTTTTAGTTTACATCTTTTACGGAAGGCGACATTCGGAAATTAACAACCCTCGACTTGAGGAACAATCTATGCGAGTCATCCACGAGAACTTTTCGACCAACACCCTCAATTATAACGGATATCTCGACGACGACCTTCGGCAGCAGTATGCACGTCAGGTTGCACGACAAATGGACTACGACCAACCACGGCGGCGGCGGAGCGACTATACTGTAGATGGGCGCCCTTCGTCAGAACACGGTGTCCGCAACCTTGGACACTCGTACGAAATGTCAGGACTCTCACCGAATGGTTCTTCGCCGTTTGACGACGGCCTTTCTGATGGGGCTGTTGATAGCGGACATGGTGTGGGAGCACCCACGACGCCGAGCGAGGGCCGTCAGGAAGCGATTGAGGATGTGATCGATGTGCCTGAACATCTGAGTGGTCACGCCGAGGCCAAGGAGCAGTCCTCCAGTCACTCGAGGAGTAGCTCGCAGCACCTGCAGCCCTCTCCGCAAACATACCCTGAGATGGCGCATGTCTCTCCTAGGATCACATAGTTGTTGCTTCTCCTAAATACCCTTTGACCCTTAAATACACCTGTACATATTTCTCTCCCTTCCCACATCGTAATAAATCATCGCCTCTCTCTCTCTCTCTCTCTCTCTCTCTCTCTCTCTCTCTCTCTCTCTCTCTCTCTCTCTCTCTCTCTCTCTCTCTCTCTCTCTCTCTCTCTCTCTCTCTCTCTCTCTCTCTCTCTCTCTCTCTCTCTCTGTTCCTGGCTTTTCTTTTCACTCGCGTTCATCACACCTCATCCTTCTTGCCCAACGTGCCCAGAAATGTCCATGATGACAGCCGAGACAGAAGCCTATGGCCACCACAGTAACATCAACAACACTACCGGGCGTACTCATCAATCAGCCAGCAACAGTAACACGGACCAGGATGCCCTCTTCGACCTCATCCTCCAGCAAGTGCCAGCGCCCAAACGCGAGATGCTCTCAACAACCTGGTCCAAGGACTACCTCAACCGCCTAACATCCCTCCCAGCCCGAGCACTCCATAACGAGCCCGAAAAACTACGTGAGGAACAAGTTAAAGTCGAGCGGGACATGTCTGAACTGGCTTTTCGAGACTACAAGGCGTTTATCCTGGTCAAGGACTGTAAACAGGATGTCCAGTCGACTTTTGAGTCTCTGGGACAGCATCTGGACCATTTCCAGGAGACGATCCCCGAGTTTGTCGACACCTTGTCTGGATTCTCGGCCAAGGTTGCACCCATCTTGGAGAGACAGCATGTTTTCTCATCGATTTTGGCTACGCATTCACAGTTGTTGGAGGTGCTTGAGATCCCGCTGTTGATGGAAACCTGTGTCAGGAATGGGTACTATAACGAGGCGCTCGAGTTGGCGAGTCATGTCCAGAGATTGGTTTTGCGGTACCCTGGGATCGGGATTATTCAGGAGATTGATACCAAGGTCGCACAGGGCAAGGAGATGATGCTGGTGCAGCTCTTGGCGCAGTTGAGGGAACCTATCAAGTTGCCTGTCGCTTTGAGGATCATTGGGTTCTTGAGGCGGATTGGGAGCTTCAAGGGACAATTGGACCTGGTCGAGGACGACGATCACCACCACCATCTGGCAATAACCTCAAAACCTAAGGGGTCGTCGCCGTTCTTCTCGTCTGTGTCGGGTGTGTCGTCTTCAGGAACCGGTGTAGAGGATGAGACCCCGCTCAAGATGCTGTTCCTAAAATCTCGTGGGCTGTACATGAACCTGCAGCTATCCAAGGTTGTCTACCACAAGGGTGATTCGTTTGGATACCTCAAGAAGTACATCGATGTCACTCGCGAGTGTCTCTTTGACATCATGACCTACTACAAGAGCATCTTTGGCAGCGTCGACCACTTCGCGGGCTTCTCGTCATCACTGGACTTCCGTGGCACAGGATCGGCCGATTCGAGTCCCACCGCAACATCATCAGCAGGATCAACCTTCAAATCCTCGCAGAACTACCCGAAGCAGCATTCGTGGACGACAGACAATCTCTTGGCAGATTTCGTCACCTACAGGACGCAGACCTTGCTTCAGCTGCTCAAGGCGCACATCCCTCAAATCAACGACACCTCGGCCTTGTCTTCGATCCTGACACAGCTTATGTACTTTGGCGCCAACATGGCCAAGATCGGGTTCGACCTGAGATACTTGGTTACGTCACTTTTCGAGGAGGCCGTCATCCGTGTGGTTGGAGGAGCCTTCCAACGAGGAACGGACGAGTTTATTGACGGTCTGGGAGGCGACGGCAAGAACTATCCAGATTGGTTGCTGCCAAGTCAGTGGATGCTTGGCGGGACAGGACGCGCGCCTTCTTCAACGTCGTCGACTCCCCCTTCTTCTTCCACAGTGACATCCCCAGTACTGGGTCGAGGAGAGGGATCGCCAGGATCAACATTTTCGCCCACTATGGCACCTTTATCTATGTCGCCTCAGACCTGTCTCATGGACTATCCAGCCCTTGCCTACCTGACCAACTCGTACCTCGCAGCACTTAACTCCTTACGTCTGCTGGCCCCACTCTCGCTGGCAATCCCTCTCCGTGAGATCTTGGTTGACAGTCTGTTGCATGTCGACATGGCTCTGGAAAAGTACGACAGACTGATATTTGGGGAACGGCCCTCGGCCTTCCGGTCAAGCCTCATTGTTGCCACTGCCATTCCAGCAACATCCTCAGACACTACAACCACTACTACCAACAGGGACGGACATTTCAAGTTGCAGGGCAGGGAAGGGTCGGCAGTTCTGCACGAAAAGAAGATCATGGATGGGTTTATTGTCGTCTACAAGCGCGCTGTCCAGGATTATATCTTCAAATGCTTTGATGAGGGCATCTACGGAGGACTCGTCTTTGTGGAGAAGGATCTGGACGCTCAAATCGAGGAACAACCCGAGGTTGACATCGAACCTGCACCTGCAACTGAGGATACAGTAGAAGAGACCACCGAGTCCACCGTAGAGCCAGTAGCAGACAACCAGCCTTCTCAAAGCACGGACGCGCTGACCGGTGCATCATCCAGTTCAAACCCAGCGGTCGAAGAAGCCACGCCCACATCTCCTATCCCAAAATCGTCATAGAGTTTTTCTTTTTATTATGCTTGAGATGCACAACAAGAATACACGTTCTTCAAGAACAATATCAAAGAGCAAACGAATCTGATACATTGGAGAGGGAATGAACTGACAGACTGACAAGACGAAATAACAACGAAAAAGAAACATGTGAGGGCACATTAAGTGGGTGATGATATGGCGTAAAAGTACAACAACAGCAAGCGAAAGCAGAAGGATAAACGAGAGGAAAGAGAAAAGGAAAAAGGAAACAGAACAAAGAAGGTCCACCACTGTCAGTTAAGAAAAGAAAATACTCAGGATATCGACCAATTGATCAAACGCCCATCCTTCATTTCCGAGTTTTATCGGCATGAGCCTTCATTGGCGACTGTTTGGAAAGTGCGCCCGAGGCCTGCTGTTCGGCAAGGAACACCTTGTAGTCCTCCGCCAGCTGCATCACCACATCCCGGTAGTATTCTCGCTTGCTCGGTAGCTCGTCCGCCTTCCAGTACTGTTCGAGCTCAGGCTTGTTATTCTAGATCAGTGAAGTAATAGGAGGAAAATTAATCCTTTGCTCGGAGTATACAGACCTGAACCGAACGCGCTTGTATGAGATAAAACAAGTAAATCGACAAAGTAGCTTACCACGATGGCATCGAGCAGTTGGTGGGGGCTCTTGAGGAATATTTCAGCAAAGTGGAGCAAGTACAGTCCGCAGTCGCTATAGTTATCCTGCTTTGGAGGCTAGATCATGAAAACCGAAACGGACATGTTAGTCGCTGCTACTTCCTGGAATGAAATGAAAGCTTCATTCAGCATAGTTTGACACTCACCTTAGCGTACTTCCCGATAATTTCATTCATGGTCAGTGTCTTTTTTATCCCTTTTCTTGCCAAAAGCTCTTGTTGAAGATAGGACCGCAATGCCTTGGATACTGCTGGATGATACCCTCCAAGAGAATCCAGAATGATAATATATGAGCTAGTTGGTGACACGAGGAGAGAAAGCGTCCAAAGGTGAGGAAAATTTTCAAGCAGTCCAAATACGCCTCACACTCGCATAACGTTCACAAAAACATACTTTGCTTTCACATCAACTGGAACTAAGGAGCGTGCTCTTTTAGGCCTTCCTGTCGCAGACTCAGTCTTGGCCGGGGCGTCTTGTTCGTTTCCATGCTCTCCCTTGATCTGAAGTAGATCACTAGTGCTTCCTGCCAGACTGTCCATCGATTCTGCGACGGAGGGCAAAACAGGTGAACCGGGTGAAAATCCGATTGGTGGGTCACGCGCGGGACTGGAGATAGGACTAGCTGCAGTACTACTCTCATTGCTGTTCGTCTGGGGTTGGTCGTCAGAGTCCTCCCGTAAAAGTAGGCCTGGGTTCGTGATGATTGCCAGATACCAATGTGCCCTACGTAAAGAAAAATGAAGGTCGTTAGAAACAAAAGCTTGTGTATTTCAAATATCTTTTCACGCGCTATCCATGACATTACAACTTACTTTTCACAAATTGGCACGACGATGGAGTCCATAGCAAAGAGATCAATCTTGTTTGTCCAACTTTTGACAGCGTCGTATGCGCTCATTCCCGCGCTAATGTGACAGCAATAGCAATGACCAAAAGCAAAGAGACATTAATACACCAATGTCATGCTTCTTGATATACCATGAGTGGGCAAACGCGCCTATGAACCGATCCGGCACGCGACTTACGCAGGCTTGTCAATCAATCTTTGATAGAAGAAAGAATTGAAAATATATGTCCTCCTTGCAAGGTCCGGGTGACTTTTCTCGAGCCCTTCATAAACATACCTGGCAGATTGACAGAGAGAAAGAGAGCAAATCAGTATTTGATGTTGGGCAGATGCCCAATGTAAAACGATTGCCTGAATGAATGAGTGCACGAACATACTTCAGACCAAACTCGATAAGGATATCATTCAAGAAGTCGTTCTCGAAAAGTCGCGCCAAATCCTCGATGTGGACCGCGATGGATCTTGTCTTGGGAGTACTCTTGAATGGGAACATAAACAACCTATTTCACAAGAACCAAAATACAGCTCTGGTTTGCAAACAATTCGATCCGTGTAACTTCGTACATCAACACAGATTCAGAACATCGAAACTTACGTCTGACGTGGTTGGATGTCTCCTGGATTGCCTGGGATATGAGGAACGACTGCGTTTGTGCCGGCAGAAGGAGATTCGACAGGTGACTGGGTACTACTGAAAATGACACCAGAATGGATGTGAGTAACCTTGAAAAGATATCTGGACCCGACAAAAACTTGTGGTTACGGTTGAATTCTTTGACTCACCTCAGACCTTCCAGATATTTTCCGGCACTCTCGGCTCTAGTGTGCGGACGAAATCATTTTTCATTAATATAATGCAGAGGATTATATGCCCTAACCATAATGTTCAATGCGTCATCAGTTTGCTGTCCACATAGATGATTCTTACGTCAGCTTGTGTGTGGAATAGCCCATCGAAGCAAGTCTATCGCAGTACTCCTCAATGTCAGGTTTCTCAGACGTGGTGTACAAAATCAGCCTCCTTCCTTTGCCTGACAATGGAGATGGATCGTAATAGGGTGCAAGAATCGAATCGGGTTCTAGTTTATCGCTCGTGTTCAGAACGATCAACTTTGTCTCGCCTCCAATGTAGTACTACAATAGTTAAAAACATTCAAGATATGATTAGCTTCAGTACACACAAATAAGCACATGTCTTGTTGCAGTCCTCGAAAAGTATTTATACCCCAACAGTCCTGAGTGTTTCATGCGGAATCTTCGTCGCGTTCTTGTCGATATTAATGATGAATCGATCCGGACCAAACTGAACCACCATCTTTTGCCGCTTGATATCGATTTTTGTCCCGACGCGCACCTTCTCGAGAGGGAGATGTGGAAAGGATCCTACGCCCAGCTGCTGTGACTTTTCGGAAAGCGAAGGTGTGGCTGGTCTGTGAACCTTTGCCTGGCCGGGATATAACACTGGTGAGGCAGGCGAAGCAGGTGAGGTAAAGAGCGAGAACATCTGCTTTGTTGGCGGCGAGGTGGGCGGTGTTGAAGGCGGCGCAGGTTTGACAGAAGAAGATGATGGGACGGTGGCGGATGAAACTGGTTTTGCTGGAGGTGTCATAGGCTTCACTGACGGTTGTGTAAGGTTTGTTGAGGTCAACGTGGTCTTTACGGAAGCTATGTTTGGTTTCGTCAGAGGTGTTGCTGGGTTTGTTGATGGCAATCCTGGCTTTGTTGATAGCAACCCTGGCTTTGTTGAGGTTGAGCCTCGTTCTGATTTCTGTGAAGCCGCTGGAATCGAAATATGAAAACGAGATTCTCGTGTTGGTGCCGAATCCATTTCCATGTAGCTTGGTAAGGTGTCTGATTTCACAGGTGCGGTCTAAGCGTGAATGTAATTAATTAGTTGGCTATTTATCTAATACTAGTCAAGTTAAGTGACCCGGGTAAAAAAAAAAAAAAGAGAGAGAGAGGGGAAGGCGTCATGCTCTCTGTTGCTTCCTTGACTTACATCTTTCTTCATCCTGGAGACTACCGAGCTCGATCTGCTTTCCGCTGCGTGCGATTCGCTGCTGCGACCGTCAACTTCCTGTACATGCTTTTTCCGTTTGACGGTCTTGGGATCTAAAGACGGCAGTAAATCAATGGTCAGGAACCACGCCGAATAAAACAATTTATACGAAGATAGTAACAGGAACTTTCGGCACTATGATGTCCTGCATGCCTAAATACCTTTCATGTCGTCCTCGTCACTCAGCAGCACAACTTCCTCCTGCTTCTACGTAGTCAGTTGAATGTAGAGACTTGGTTAAAACTAAACGATTGGCCCCTGTAATCAAGAACATTCCTGGGACGGATAATATTATGTAAAGGACCCCACCTGCTTCTTTCGGCTTTCCAACGATCCTGGTAAGTGCGCTGGTCTCTGAACATCAGCGATGCCTATCGAAGGTGAAGTAGATGGCACATTAGAGAATCAATTTGTGATCTGGCGTCCCAATGCTCGAGATCTTTGCACCTTTCATCGTCTTACTCTGGGTACGTTGGCGTGCGGGTTGACGTGATATCATTTGAGCGCCAAAGATGGGCCTCTTTGGGTTGTTACCCTCCCGTGTTCCTGTTACCAGCGCGGCGTTGGGTGTAAACACGGTAAAGTTGCTCTCTCTTCGTTGAGTTGTTGGCATGCTGATCGGTATCCCCTTTGCCGGCCTCTTGGCCGAAACTGTCGCGCTATCAAGATTGTCATCAACAGTAGCGTGTGTATGAGTTTTCCCTGTCATGCCTAGAACCATACAACTCCGTCTACACAACAACAAAAGTTCCTTTATAAATAACGAATAAAAGCGTTGTTGTGCCATACCTTGGTTTAAGAAGACCTGAGTATGGAGGAAATGACATCTGTTCAAGGGATTCGAGGGGAGAAGAGATGATTAGCACATTGAGAGCAATTCCATTAGCGATCCCATTATTTTTGCACTGAACCTCCTTTCGCCCAGTACTCCTTTCCAGTCACAGGAGGACATTATAATATTGTTTTTGTTCGTCGAGAGGGGATGCTTACCCTAGAAGTCGGCTCTCGAACCATGGCGACTGCGTCGTCTGAGTCGTCCATGTCGAGATCCGCGCTGCTTGTGCTCATGTAGAACAAGTTGTCGTGGTGCAAAGTCCTTTTGGCTGATCAGGGAGTTGTTGTTGTCGTTGTTGTGTTGCCACCTGTGTTATGGTTACTTCGCGGTGAGGTGGGGCTGAAGGATGTCGTTGCGCTGGGTTGTCCTTGTCCTTGGTGGCGGTGTAAGGAAGGAAGGAAGAGGAAAGGCCGAAATAAAGGGTAAATGGTGGCGGGACGGATAGACAAAAGAAAAGACAAGGGCAGGTGATGAACTTAAACAACAGTACAAACAAAAGAGAACCAAAATAGTTGTGAAAGTTGGAGAGAGAGGAAGGGCCCTTCTACACTCGGCATTTCTTTAATTACTCCCGTACGCCCGATGAATGGCTGCAAAGCGGCAAACAGAAGCTGGATGCACAGGTTGGTGGTACCAACCCGCCACAACTGTCCCCGTGGAGTTTGTTATGACAGATCTTTCGTCTCTGCCTGATATTTGATATCGTGAGATTCGTATGCACTTTTCCCTCAGCGAAGGATAGGTAGCCGAAAGACTATTTTCTTTCATGTGGAATGACATTTACAAATATTTTTGTTGTTCCATATCATGGGATTATTTCGATTTTTTGTGTTTTCTACATTTTAAAACTATATTGAACAAAGACAGTCCATTCTGCCCCTCAGTTGTCCACGAGTAAGCCACTTCCCCGTCGCTCCTCGCTCTCACACCTCGTCGTCTCCACCTTCTCACCAACTGCACTTCTCTCCGCCCACACACACATCCTCTCCTCTCAACGCAGCAACACTACCCAACATACAATGAAGGCCTCATCAGGATCAACTGCTACCAGGACAGCAGAGTCTCTCGCATACCTCGATGACTACCTCGACAGTGAGTGCCCCACTCCTCTCTCACTTCTAACACACATCCACACCTGCACCCAAACAAAATCACCAGCAGCCGCCCACGGGTTCACTTTCGTTTCTTCACTCTTAGCCAACAAACGAGCCAACAACTGACTCTTCCAACTACCTTTCTCTTTCTTCTCTCCTTCTTTTTGCTCAGCTGTCGAATCACTGCCTCTGGAGCTCCAACGCCAGTTCACATTGATGCAGGACTTGGATGCGAAAGCACAATGTAAGTGTTTAGTCTAGAACCTGAAAGGAACGCTCAGAGTTGTCTGAAAGACAGGTAGCTTTTTTGAAGTCGGGCAACACCTCACTCACCCACCTCTCTGACCCTGCTGTTATTCTGAATGTTCTAGCAATCATGGCATCAGTGGGAGTCAAGGCAGCGGAATTCATTGACAATGTCGAAAACTGTACACCTCAGGAAAGAATCAAGTTGCTTCAGTCACTCAACGAAATGCTTGTCGACAGCTTGAGACAGGGAGAAGAAAAGGTCGCACTTGCCACCGCAGCTTACGATGTGGTATGTGTCCTATTCTGTTTGCGGAACATTTGTGGTCAACGGTCTTTCATGTTGGGTTTCGAGCACTCATTCTCCCTTTCCTGCGGCTTTGTAATATAGGTTGATAGACACGTCAGGAGACTGGATGACGACTTGCAGCGATACGAGGATGAACAGATGATTGGACCAGGAAGACTCGGCAACACTGGCTCAGTAGCTTCAGGACCAACAGCTACAGATCGCAAGGACGAATCTACTAGCGCGACTGCCTCGACCACTACCACATCCAACAAGAAACGTACGAGCCAGAAAAAATACCCTTCGTTATTTTTTCGGATTTGATGTGTCATTACAATCAAGGACTAAAAGGAGCGACTAACATGTAACCGCCACTTATGCACTATATCTCTTGCTTAGCATCATCATCGAACGCAGACGGTGCCCCAGCAACAAAGAGTAAATCTCACGCCAAGCTCAAACCAAGCTGACGGAATTAATCGATAGTCACAAACGTGAAATAACAGTATCGCTGACCATTTGCTGCCCTGCACCTTTCTTTTTTGTCATTCATAGGAAAGAAACAGTCGCACGCTGCCAGTGCGAGCAACTCCAATGCAACAACCCCAGCAACAACAGCCTCTGACAAGCGCAAGACAGGAGGCGCTGCTGCCACCACAGCCAGCTCAAAAGTTGCCAAAAAGACGTATGTTTTGCCACTTTTCACGGCCCGTAGTCCCTTTGGTCGCAATGCCTTCTAACCAATATCTCTGACCTTCTCTGTTTAATAGTGCATCTTTTACCGAGCTGCCGATCGACCCAAACGAGCCCCTTTACTGCTACTGTCAACAAGTATCATACGGCGAGATGGTTGCCTGCGACAACCAAGACGTAAGTCTTTAAAGGGTTTTTTACACTCTCTTATTTACACGATAAATGCAGACTGCTAACCTTCTCTCGTTCGTTTTTTCTTCCCCTTTACCTTCCGATAAATAGTGTGAGATCGAGTGGTTCCATTTGTCGTGCGCAGGACTCAAAGCACCACCAAAAGGAAAGTGGTACTGCAAGGACTGTCAGCAAAAACTCAAGAAGCCTCACAAAAAGTAAAAGGTCGATACCCTCTCCCCTCACTCATATTCATACTCACACTCACGTACTCCACTCCTTTGTATTTGCGCACAATCGAAAAAGTGCTTTTGCCTATGCTACTGCTTTATTGCTTCTCAATAAAAGAAATATTCTTCTGTATTTTATCTACTTGCGACGGAACACTACTGGCACTAGGGGGAGTTGATATGAAGATGAACCAAGGGCGAGGTGTATGGGTCTGGTTAGTGTCTTGAGGAATTGACACACATAAATCGAGTCAGTAAGAAAACATAAGTAAAAGAAGGGCGACTTACGGACAATACAGACAATCAGAATCAGGAGCAAGATGGTGGTGCAGGGTCGAGGGGTTCGAATTTCGTGGCAAATAATATACTTTGGCAGACCGTAGCGTCGAGGGTCCCACCAGCTACGCCAACCTTGACCGGCAGACTCGTCTCGGAGACCAAGGGCGGCCAATCCTTGAGCCTCGAGTCGTCGACGCGTCTCAGGGTCCAATCCTTCGGGACCTGGGATGGTTTGCAAGGTGCTTCGACGGGCTCTTTTGAGTCGATTGGTTGGCATCAAGGCTGTTGAGATAGTAGCTGGTGTTGTTATTGAGGTTCTGGTCTTGGATGGCGACGTCGATGACGATGATAGGTGGGATGAGCGACGCGTACGGTGGTAGACAGCCTCCGGGAGAGATGGCCTTGTGTTCACAAGTTCGGACGCAGAACGACTCATGCGGTCGCCTAGTCCCCGACTATCCGTGGTTGAGCGTGACCATCGCCTCTCGGGCGTCCCACCTGCTCCTTGATGGTTGGTGCCGTGCTCGTTAGTGGCTCCTTGACGACCGGTAATCATGTCTCCAAGGAATCGAGGCAGCATTGACGGCACAGATGAAGGGTCCGGGATGTGGGATGTCAGAAACCCGATGGTTGAAGATGCGCTTCGGTGGGCGAGATGGATAGCTGTAGGAACCACTGCATCCTTGACATAGCCCAAAGTCGCTTGACCGGTTGACATGACCAGACTTGCCAACCGCTCTGCTGTAGCTGCTACTCCATGGCTGCCAGTGTGACTGTGGTTGTAGTTGCTGTGGCCAAGTGCTGGAAAACGCCTCTCCTTTGGTGGATTTAAGGTCTCCTGCACTCCTGCGACAGGTCCATCGCGGATGCCAGCTACCTCTTCGTCATCCTCGTCGTCGTCGTCATTATCGATATTGATATGACTGGAGAGAAGAGACGCGTAAGAAGGAGCGATAATCGAGTCGCGCCAGGAAATGAATGAGGCTTGATAGGAAGGTGGCATGAACGACGACAGAGGTGCAAAGTAGGATGAAGTCATTGAAAGAGGACGGGTTGATGTCTGAATGGAGCCCATAGGTTCGTCGTAGGTGAACTGTCTTTGGCGCGAGTCTTGAAAGTGTGCCGCTGCCGCTGAAGTGACAATAGGAAGAGGAAGGTCGATGACGCGTCCGCATTCGCACGAGATCGGTTGAGTAACGGGAGCCTGAGGGAAAGATGGGAGAGGCGCTGAATGGGTTGAGAGTGGCTCAGTCATAGTACGGGTATGCGCGGCCTTGCTGTTCCTAGTCGACTGCCAGTTCTCGGTGAGGGTTGGTGTCGATGACGGTGCCCGAGTCGGTACGAGAGCCGGGTTAGGAACCTCGATAGCGGTCTCGGAGAAGGAGCGACTGATCCTGTTAGTCCGAGCAGATTCTCCCTGTTGGACCTGGGTCGTGTTGGCATTGACATCCGCTGAATCCATTGACTCATCCACATCCATCATTTCCTCCTTCTTGGTATTGCTATTCAGTCCAAGGATGCCCGATTGATACGGAGGTGCGTCATTAGCCCTGACTCCGACAATCATCATTGAATCCGATCCCGAGATGTGGCGCCTCTCCATTGATCCCTCCCGTCTTCCTGTTCCTCCTTCTATGATGCCACTATCACGGTCTGATAGGATGTCCTGTCCTGACGGAAAACCCGCCTTTTGTTGCAAGCGTGGACCTTCATGAAGAGCAACAGTTTTGCCTCGGCTTTTGTCGATTTCGTTGTCGAGAAGGCTTTGGTGCGCGCCAGAAGCCAAAGCACCAACCTCGCCATCGCCAACTTGTAAATCTTGGAACCGAATCTTACGACTCTTAGAGCGATTACCCCTACGATCGGGTTGAATCTCGCGATCTTTGTATGCCTGCTCGATTGTAGCAGGAGCAAGAGAACTGGCCGTCGCGAAACTCTCGAGGTCACCTACATACCCACTGGCCCCTGCGCTCCTGTGGCCCTGAGTACCGGGAGAAAAGAGCAAGAACTGGAGGCCTGTCTCTTGTGCATTTAGAGTTGCCTCTACCTCTACCTGTATTCTCGTTTCTGCCTCCTCGCTCTCCTTCTCCTTCACATCCTTTTCATTGAAGAGCTCGGTGGAGGAAGGAATATGTTCTGAAGCACCTGAAGTAGGAAGGTGCTGTGCTCCCATGGAACTAGCTAGCTGCAGTGTGGTTTGGAAGGTGGGAGAGTTGAAGGTGGGGAGTGAGGTCGAACAGAGAGAAGGAAAAAGAAAAGCAGGATGGACCTGAATGAATAGTTAAAGAGCAAGAGAAGAATCGACAAGGTTGATGCTTTTACAGAGATTAATTCCCGAACTAGAGATACTGAAGGTGATCATGAAAAAGGCGTTTTTTTTTCTACGTCACGACTATGGTAAGTTGAGGATAAGGGATTGATAGGGGAAGAGGAGAGAGGAAAAAGGGCTGATGAGGGTGACGCGTCGTAAATGAGGTGCAGCAAGCCTAGATAGACAGGTGCGCACCACAGGGCATCAATTGAACCACATCAATTTGCCACCACACTAAGAAACGCGTCATTCATTTCGACACTCACTCTCTGCACCAACGTACACATATTCAACATGCTCTTCTTTGCTCTGTACCCAGCTAGATTCTGTTTTTGGACCTGCATTTTGCATGGGTAAAAAATCCTTCCTTAGCGCATTGGCCTTCTCTCTTCTTGCGTAAGGTACTAAACAACCCAACAAGGGCCGAACTTCCCATCGCCCTCTCCTTATCTCATTCTCGTCTCCTCACTCTCGTTTCTAATCTGGTCTAGTTACATTCCTCTATTCTTTCATGTTTTTCTCTTCCATTCCTAAGCCCATCTGCATCGCGAATAGAAAAAAAAAAAAGGGAAAAGAATTTCTGCTAATCTTTCTTTCCCATCCCGTGAGAAAAACGGAGAGCTGCTTAGTTCTGAAAAAAAACCTTGCATTTAGGTACGGAGGAGTACAATCTCGCAAACCACTCCTCTAGGTCAAAGCTGACAGACGAACTTTCATAGTCAGTCGACCCGGTGTGGCGTGGCTGGCGCGGACCCACGCCGACGCTTACCCGCAAAAGGAAGGCACCCACCGCTACATCTCTAGGTCCAGGGGTTGTGTTATCTTATAACCGTATTCAGTTTTGGACAAGGGACCTCTTCCTTTCAACGGGAAAAGACATGAGGAAGGGGTCCGAGGAAGAAAAAAAAAATGAATTTGGCAATTTTGGGAGGACGGAGATAGAATTAGCATCGAGATCCCGCCGTTCGTTGATGTCCATGCGTCAACAACAAACAAACAAGAAAATTTTGCAAAGGAGTGCTTTCAACATTCCGTCATCTCCGCCCGCACTCATGTCTACAAGTGCTACTGTAGGATTAAAAGAGGGAGGAGGGGAGGAGATATCAGAGATGCACGCTGGCGCTTACATGTCCATCGAGGTTGGAGGAAGAGACCCATAGCTTGCCCTTCGTACATATTTATTATTATTTTTTTGACTCAGGCGTGAACGAAGGCAAGACACAACTTCCGACCAAGATCAGAAACAGACGCGTCTTACGAATCGCGTACCATCCAATGTCGAGGGGCAACTAATTAAAATGATGAATATCAGCTTGGGTCATCATCCCCGCCGCGTCACATCATGAGCTTCCGTCAACAGCATTCTTAGGCTATTCTTTTTTTTTTTGCGCTGTTTATACGATCATACCATGACAATAAAACAAGAAAAGGACAGTACGAAAAAGACGTTTCTGTATGTCACCTATCTCTCTGGTCCTATGAAAAGTCGACAAAGAAAGGCTTGTGCTTTTTTTCATTTTTGCCATACTCGGGCTCACTTCCTTCCTTCTCTCTCACTTCACTATCAAAAGGAAAAACACGCTGGTCTTTAGCTGGAGCTCAAAAAAACCCCGATCAACTGCCCATCTACTCACCAACGTCATATCCCCTGTTTGGTCTAGGCTTTATCCCAGATCCAAAAAAAATAACATAGAATCCGCTGTTTAGTTTTATTTTCTCGCTTGAGGATGAGAGCAGTTTATATCTTTGGGGGCGGCGCTGACAGCATGTTGTTTCGCTTCATTCTTTGTTCTTTTCAATTAGCCAGCAGGCTCAGGTGAACCCTTTTTTGGGTGCGCGTCTTGAATGGTTCACGAGCAGAGAAGAGAAGAGCCGCCGAGAAAGGGGCAACGAGTAGGGGATATGGAGGAGGCGAAAGAAGGTGGAATAATGGGAGGAAAAAAAAAGGAGAGCAGTGGCTGCTTTGTACATTTTACCGCAATTTGTCAGATGAAATCTAATTGCATCAATGAAAAGATACAGTCGACCGTTGGGAGGAATGGGAGAACAAAATTCACTAGCATACTCTCATTCCTTCAGGATCAGGAATGAGGCCGTTAGTGATATCGCAGCTGAAAACAAAAAAAAAAAAAAAAAAAAAAAAAATAAAAAAAACGATAGAAGATATGTGAATCATGGCGATCTAGGCTAGCGTATATCTTATTTGGGGATAAGTTGAAGATAGATAGACGTCGTTAAAACATGTGGCAAAAGGTGTTGATTCATGATTCATCTGCGCATGCGATTAACTATGCTTTTTTGCTCTCTTGCCCGCTAGCTCTCCTGTCTGCTAGCTCTCTTGCTCTCTTGCTTTGCGCTTGCACTTGCTCTCTTGCTTTGCGCTTGCACTTGCTCTCCCTATTCTCGCACCCCAGCCTACTTCTACCTTCCTTGCCTAAGCTTTGTGCAACCAAGGTGATAGAGATATGAAAAAAACTCGTTCCACACAAGGGGTGTATCTGCCCTGTTCTGGGCGGACATCCAACGGTCCAATCCTTCTTGACTCGGGCACCTCATCCTCTCTCTCGCACACACTAACAAATCAACAAAACAAACAAACAAATGCCAGAACACATTACAGCAACGCCTTGTTTTTTTGGACGCGGCTCCTGATTTGAAGTTCCCAACGACTTTTTTTCTGTTTATGTTATTTTCTAGCTGTGATTGCTACTGTCTGTTTAGTGTCATAGCCTTTTTGTTACCGACTGACTGTGCTGCTGCTGGCATGTTTACTGCCTAGATCGACACCCCGCAATACACACGTACACGCACACGCACATTAGTTTCACTGTTGGTTTCCCCCTACCATCCGAAATGAAGGGAAATTGGTCAAGGTACCTGCACATAACTCCATTCCTTTGTGTTATCTGTTTATTGTCAGTAACATTCTTTCGTCACCATTCCATCTCCCCCTCCTTATAATTCTCTTTGGACCGTTGAGGTCCATACCTTACGACGAGAGAAGAGGGGGGAGGGAGGGATAGGGAGAGAGAGGGACAGGGAAGGGAGCAGATCATGTTCCAGGAACCTATTTTCTTGCTACCTCTTTCCTCTCTTTGTCTTGGACCCTTCTTACTCCTCATCCTCTTCCTCCTAGTCTTTCAGTGTTTGCTGAAAGATCTGGGAGGAGCGGGAGAACTGGTACCGCTTAGCAATTTTATGACTTTTGGAGTGAATGCAAGCGGAGGTGGTAAAAACATGTCAAAAAAATTAAGATGCAGCACCATGCAACGAGATGTTTCTTCGCATTTCGAGATGGAGCTGCAGAGCGGGTGAGCAGGCACAGGGCCAGAAAAGTGGAAATAAAAAAGAAAGAGGTACTCGATAATAGGTAGACATTGTGGGGGTCGATGGTTCAATTATTGCATATATATTGCTGAACCATCCTTTGATTCCACCTGACCCGACGTTTCTAACTGACACACATCATTTTCATTTGGCTGACTCCCTTCATAGATAGATGGGTGGATCATTTTCCAGCTATGTGCAATTGAAGGTGGAATGGAATGGTTAGTTTATTGATATTCACAAATTGGCGCTCTTTGGCATGTTCTTTACTATCCACTTGTGTTTCTTCACCCTTGCCCCACTCTTTCAGCTGCTATCAGATGTACGTGTGCCTCTGTCCCTTCTTCATTTTTCATTTTCTTTCAATTTTCTTTTCAGTCTCAGAACCATTGTCCATCTCGGCAATCGGCAATGAACAAGAAGATGATAAAAAGGTAAATTAACGGTACGCCTTGGAAGAAAAGGCCGCGTGGTACAGTACATCTGTCACAAAATCGAGACATTTCATTTCAAAAGGCGCGGCGGCGGTGCCAAATGTTAAATTATCGATTTTTTGTTTTTCTTTTTTTCTTTCCATTGCAGGCGGTAAAATGAGATGCAGGCACACACGACACCCACCCTGTTTTTGCCGTTGCTGTTCTCCCCCGTCCCTGTCCCTCTTTGGCCCTTGTTCCTGAAAAAGGGGAAGAGATTTAATAAATGAAACGCACCCAGGGTCGAGAACACAATCTGCGCCCTGGATGAAATGAGCAGGGGAACCATTTCGAAAGATAATTCACTAATGAATCGATTCTTCCTTTTAGATTACCCCTGTCATCCAAAAGCCACACATCCAAACCATGCATTAAGAATATACACACACACATACATACACACACGACTCAACAATACACACACAAACACAACTCAGCAATTCATTTCCTCCCCTATGTGTGTGTGGTCCATTTTACTCTTACACTCACTTCATTGCTCTCTATTGCCCTGCTATTTTCATGGCCCCTACCTCCTTTCCCTCCACTCCCCTCTCTCTGACTATAAAACCTCAAGATCCATCCCCACTTTTTTTTTGTTCCCTACTCTCTCACTCATCCTCATCTCCACTACTCTTCACTTGTAAATACGCTCCCACTCACACTCCCTTACCTTATATCACATACACACAATGCAATTCACAAAGTTCACATTAATGGTCGCCATGACCTTGTTCGCCCTCCTCTCTGTCATCTCCACCTCCGAGGCCGCAACCAAGATCCAGTTCGGAAAGAAGGCCAGCGGAAAGGCCACCTGGTTCAACGGCAGAGATGCCGAAGATGTAAGCCTTTTTTCATTCTTCCTAGCCTTTTCTTACTTCTAAAACCGCATATTGCATACAGATCACTAACCCTTTCCCTTCTTCCTTCCCTCCCTCCCTACTCCCCTCTCATAGGTCGCATGCTATGGAATCCTCGAAAACAAGGACGTCAACGCCAAGGATAGCTGGCACATTGCCGCCATGCGCCTGTCCCAGTTCACCGGCGGTGTCAAGAAAGCCTGCTTTGAATGTCTCCGCGTCACTGCCGGTTCCCGCTCCGTCATTGCTCGTATTATCGATGACTGCTCTAGCTGTGGTTCTGGACACGTTGATCTCTCCCTCAGCGCGTTCACCAAGTTGGCACCCAAGAGTAAGGGTGTTGTCTCGATCAAGTATGAGTTTGTGAGGTGCCCTTCTTCCGGTAGCAACCTAAAGTGGCCCAAGTCTCCCGCTGTCAAGAAGAACTAAATGCTTCTTTTGGTCGTAGTAGAACGGTTGTTTTTGTCCATATCTTTTCCGCGCTCTTTCTATTAGAGAGTTAGTTGATCTACTCTGCCCTTTTCCCTCATTTCTTTCATATTCATTTGCACATATCTTTTCCACTTTGCCATACTTAATATTTTCATTTTACACAAAAAGCATAGCAAAAAATACCCTCCTATTCCCTTAATCAGAGAATAAACCCCTTCACTCGCATTATACAATATATTGTCTTTTTTTCAATTAAATCCAACGCTTTGTTTATTGAAAGAAGACGAAAAACCCAGGCAAGGGTGTATATGGTACATGAGAAAATATTTGGATGAATGATGAAAAAAGAATGAGAAATAAGATGAAGAGAAGGGGAGAAGGATAAGGGATGGTTTGACATGAACAAAAAAATGTGAAAGGACAAAATAATGAAGAAATAGAAGAAATAAGACGTCAAAAAAAAGAGTACGAATTTAGACGGGGATGATCTTTCCAATGTTGTCGGGCATCCACTCTCGGAAGACAATGGGTCCAATGATCAAGAGGACAAAGACCGCAGCAACAGTGATGAACAACAGCCCGTATCCCAACACCGTTTGACGACGCTGAGCCCGGAGCTTGGCCGAAAAGATGGGTGGCCGGATCTGTTTGCTGGGACGCAACCAGAACAACATGGTCGAATGCCACCGGTCGATCCAGGGGATCAGACAGATCGGGAACAGTAGGATCAGGATGATGTGGCCCGTCAGGAAATCGCAAGCAAACATTGACATCTCGATGATCTTGCACACATACTCGCGTAACGGCTGCGAGATTGCATGTGAGCCCAATCCACGTCCGTGCCACTTGCCCGTCCACCAGGCACGGTTCGTCTCATCGTGCTTGAACTCTCTCGTCAGAAAAACTGTAATCAGAATCTTGAACACAAATCGCTGCACAGAGATGGCTGCAATGATTCCCAGAACCGCGTGGGAGGCGTTCCAGGCCTCGAGCGCCCAGAGTGCCTCAAAGAATCCGAGTAACGTCAACACCGCCACCGCGTGAGCAATCGCTGCCATGATCGACCCAAACTTGACACAGCACATATTCATACAAGGGCCTAACAGGAGAGAAATCGCGAAGAGAACCGCCAGAACTGCTGCGTTGACCGCCAAGGGTGCAAGCGCGAAGACTCCGACGCGGAGAAGACCACTGCTATAAACAGCAGCTCCATTGGCATCAGACGTGGCAAAGGATCGGACAAACATGTAGCAGACCACGCACATAAAGACTTGGATCAACGGGAACACAATCTCAGAGACGAAAATGACCCAAAAGTTGGCCTTGGGTATATCACCTCCAAGCTTCTCCGAGGGATGGCCCAGGCGCTTGCGCTTGTATCCTGTAATCCGAGTGCGGAGGGTGCGGCAGTACGAGATCCAGGACGAGACGTGTGTGCGAGAGTTTCCACGGGAGAGCCAGCGCAAGAACTCGCGGTAGTCAAGGAAGAATTCTGTAAAAGAGAACTGATGAGGATTGAAGAGGAAGGGCGAGATGACTAGAGCAATGACCGAGACCCAAAAGTAGATCAGGTGAGGGACCCACATCGTCATCGATGCAAAGATGAGCATGATCAGCGTCCTCATGCCCAGGTACAGCGAGGGGCCGGCGAATCTTGAGTACAGCAGCGAGAAGGGCGTCCTGGTCGTGGCAAATCCACGTCCTGTGGCGATGTAACGGGCTCCTCCGAATGACAAGTTGGTCAGGATCGAGTTGGTATAGATCTGGGTTACAAAGACCTCAAACAGGGGCGACAACGACATGAACTGCTTGCCAAGACGGATCAAACTGCGAACAAATCCACGTTCCATGAACTCTTGCAGGAAAAGCGGCAGGAATGCGATAAAGAAGACAATAAAAATCGATAGGACGCAGCGCTTGATCCAGTCGAAGACAGGGACCAGGTTCATACACCCTTCCTCTGCAACGTCAGCGCAGATAGTGACCGACGATGCCATCGATCCGATAAAGAGCATCGAGAACATAAACAACTGGACTGAAAGCATAATAAAGATGTTGTTGATGTGGAATCCGGGATGGGCGTAGTAGAAGGTCAGGAACCGATCCAGAGGCAGCTGTGTTCCGAGGTAGTAGTACTCGCGCGATAACATCTGCTCTCCCATTCCTGTACCGATCTTGGTGTTGAAGTTGAGAATCGAGCCAAATCCGAGATCACGACCCTTTCCGCACTGGTAGTACTCCGTGTGCTTGATCCTGCCCCCACGGTTGAACGCCGTCATACCCGCATAGATATCCTCGTTCAAATGAAGACCCTTCTGCGCCTTACTCACACCTAATGCGAGCAATCGAGAGATGAGAGACAAAGTTAGTAACTTGTGTGCTAAAAACAATTATAGAATAACAAAATAGACTCGAAAAAAGTTACCTCCGCGGGTGGTCATAAAAATAAAGTTGAGGAAATCAGGGTGTCCGTAATGTAGTTTGCCACCAATCTTGGCCATCATGCGCTGGGTCAACGTTCCAAAGACCTGCTCCTTGCCGGCCGCAACGTCTCCAAGTACTCCAATGTTCTCTGAGAAAATATACTCGCGAGCTCCAACAATCGCAACAGGCTCGGATATATCATCCGACGACAGCTGAGGGGAGTAGGGCGAGATTGGAGGGGTGTGAAGCTGCTCGAACTCTCCAAGGACGTTTCGGATCTTGAGAGCCTCCTCCAAGTAGTTGTCCTGGTTAGCGTCCACTAACTGGATGTACTCGCCGCGGGTAAAGATGATGGCATGGTTCTGGTTGTCAGACTTGCCGTCTCCGAGAATGGGGTTACCAGGAAGACGGATTCTGAAGCGGGGTCGACGCTTACCATCAGGGAGGATCTCGCACTTGCCGTCAATCAACACCGAGTAGACAATGGGTTCCTCGCCTTCGGCCTCAGGTGGGCGCTCGTCCAGATATGCGATTTGGAGCGAAGGGTATGTCTGGAGCAAGAACTCGGCGTTCTCAGCCTCCTCCTTGCTGAACTTGGTGTAACGCTGCATCGAGATCACAAATTTGAACTTTTGCTGAGAGAGTCGATCCAGTTCCCGTTCCAGACGATCGCCGTTGCCACCAAATTGGTGAACTACCTCGGGATTCTCGATACGGTAGAGCAACTTGATGGCCTTGGCGTAGTTCATGAATCCAGAAACAGTACGGTACAAGGTCTGGGCACGAAGCGAAGCCCAGATGCGGGTACGAAGGGTGAACTCGGGCGAGGCGCTCTTGAATCCAATGCTGTAAAATGGGAGGTCATCGTTGTTCTTGTCGTCGACCCTATGCTCCTTGTCCGAGTCAAATGCTGAAAGTCCAAACCCGCTAACGCCGTTGAACAGTGATGATTCCTCGGCCATAATCTTGGTGTCCCGGACAAAATTGTCCCATTCGACTGGATGAAGCTGCTTCAGGTACTCCAACAGGGTCACACGGGTGTTCTGGTCCTCCTCTCTGATAATCTCGCGAAGCGACAGTAGAGTCTTTTCAGAATAGTGGGGGACCAAGACGGTAAAGGTGGGCATCTGGTCGACGGGCAGTGGCTCTGGGATAGGAGTAGCAAGAGACTGGGCGAAAAAGTTGACACGACGTTCGGCCTCGGACCGGTGGGGGTAAAACTCGGCTTTGATGGATGAATCCTCTTGGGCGATGAAGAAAGTAGGGGCCTTGAGCGAGAGCTTGTTTCCGTTCTCGGAGGGGACCTGTTGGTAAAGCATCCGCTGGGCGTGCTCGATCGAAAGGATGTGCTCGCGGTACATGGAAATGACCACGGCGTTCCAAATCTGAGAGCAAAGGATCTTGGGCTTATATTTGATGTCCATGTCGGCTGTTGCCAAGAGCTTGGCGTAGATGCGCTTGGGAAGGCGAGAAAAGACGTTGCGCCAAGGAGTCCAAACTGAGATTCCAAGCTTGAAGGAGTAGCAGACAGAGAAGACGGTGTTCCAAATGACATACCAGAGATAAGTGTCCAAGAAGAACAGAACCAGGTCAACAATGAACATAATGCCAATGGTCAACACTGGCATGATACTGCACATGGTCGCGCCTAGGTACTTGTCCTGGCAGAGGGGAATACGCTCGTTGTAAAGGGCCATAAGTGGAGCTTTGAAGGAACGCGCCAGGAAGAAATACGACTCGGTTAGCTTACATCCAAACACCAAGGCCCAAAGGAAAATGGACAGAGCGCGCTCGGATCCCTTCAGTTTGGGGAAGGAGGCGGTAAAGGTCTGGGATGCGAGGTTCTTGCGCGAGGTCTTGGAGTTGCCACCAAAAAGCTGGTTCGAGGGAACGACAGCAAAGACAATGGTGGTGATCAATGAGAGGGCAAAGTGACCAATTCCGACGTAAAGGGAGGTATCGCCAGTGCGGTTGAAGAGGCAGACGTAGATGGCGGGGGCGACGTTCAAGATCAGGGCGATGATGAGAAGGATCAACCTCTGGATGAGCATTGTCGAGTTGGACCAGGTGAGAGGGATAAACATGAACTCGCAAAAGACGCCGAGCAACATGATCAAGGTGGCGATGGCTCCTCCGAGACCAACAATCGACCACTGGACTCCTCCTGATTGGTCGGTCGTGTCGTTCATATAGAGGAAGGGCGCGTTGTAGGCAGTGTAGTACCAGTACATGACCACGTGGATAATCCAGACTCGCGTAAAGTTGACAGCCAAGTGAAGCCAGGTACGCTTCTCGATGTAGGTCTTCCTGAATGACGAGTCCCAATCCACGTGTCCAAGAGCGCCCCATCTTCTGCCAATGTGAATGTCGACTAACCGGATCTTGTCCCGCAGACGAACCCGTTCGATGCCTTCGGGGCTCCAGAAAGCCTGGTTGATATCATCGTATCCGATGACAGCATCGTGGTCGCGTTCGCGCTTCACGTATCTGCCGCCTTGAACCTCGTAACCTTGATCACGGATGAAACGGTACAGTGGCAGGATGACCGTGCGAAGATACTGGCCTTCAGGGACAGGCTTGACTATCCGTTGGCAATCGGGTGAGAGATAGTAGTCTTCGGCACACTTGTAGATGAAGCACAAACATTCGGGCAAGAATCGGATCTGCGAGGCTTCACCCCAGAGGAGCAGGTAAAGGGCAACCTGGCGAGCGCGGTCAAAGTGGGACATTTGATTCATCCTCGCTTTCCAATGCTGCTCGGCCATGGCGAGAGAGTCGTGAGTCTCAATGTTGGCTGCGCCAGGCTGAGGCACCATTGAGTTGCGATTAACCTTCTTGTTTTTGAGGGGAGCAGAGTGATATCCCATGTGGTCGTCCAGATCCAGTTGTGCTGCAAAGTACCACTTGCGATAATTGGCGTTCTCTCCTCCGATATAGTCTGCGTGGATGGTCGTCAAAGCCTGGGGTGGGGACATGCGAGACGCTCTCGAGTCGAGCATTGTCATGAAGGCGTCGTACTGATTACGCATGCTGTCCATCTGGAAGCCAAACTTTCGAGTCAAGTCCAACATGATGCCCTCAATCTCTTGCCGGGTCAGAGGCACACCCTTTTCGATGGTCCATGAAGGGTATTGGTCAGTGGGGGGTTGAGACTGAGGATCACCAAAGATGTTGCTGCCAGGTGCAGGTGCAGGGGTGGGGTTGTCGTAGCGGTATTGGAGGCCAGCCTTGGGACTCTTCTTGTGCTCGAGCAGCGAGAGGAGTGCGGCCGAGGAAGGGGAATAGCCGGTGTAGCGGCCATCATCCGGGCCTCTGAAAGGACCAAAAAGGTCGATGTCTGCGCCTGGAAGTGATCCTGAGGAGAGAACGCGTTCTGAGCGCGAGTCGCTGAAGTTGTCCGAGTCTGATTCGGAGGGCCCGCCGTGGTGGCGTCCTTTACCCTTGTCGATGACGGGGTCTCTGCTTGCGTTCCTGCTCATATTGGCGAAGGGGCGCACTGGTTGGTTCCATTGTCGAGAAAGAAGATAGGTGAGTGAGATAGAGAGATATGTTTTAGTATTAACAGTAATAAGAAAATGTAAAAAATAGAAGGGCGTACAGAGAGTGCGAGACAAGGTTTGACAGCCGCCCAATTGTTCCCAGTGTGATGAAAAAACGATAAATGCATAAAATAGAATGATGGAATATCGATCAGACCCACATGTGCCAGCCAATAGGAGCACAATAGAACACTGCAGCCAGGCACAGGAGAGTAACAGCACACAAGGTGCTGGTGCGGTCGCTTGCTCTTTTTACTCTTGTTACTTGTTGGCGTGGAGTAGAGTGGGCAGTACAGCGGAGGTACTTTGTACTGGTGAAGCGGAAAAAGTAAAAAAAAAAAAAAGGACAAATTTGCACTTCCGACTCCCTCCACCCCACTTGGCGCCTCCATCTACTTTGTGGGTGTTTTGTCGGCGGTGTCTGTCTCATCCTTTTGCTCATCGTCGATTCTGCTTGACCCTCGATTCATCATTTCGTGATCCTTACCATCGTTATGCGCTTCCTGGTTATGGAAGAGGGACTGTTGCGAAGAGAGCGAGTAGACCGTGTCCCGTTGATTGGGGAACCCTGGCTGAGTATACATACCTTCATCGTCTGAGTCAACGCCACCGAGTCCAGCACCATAGTGATGGTTGTTGAACTGGTTTGACTGAAGGTGCATCGGTTGTGACTGTGGCTGTTGATGGTGCTGCTGTTGGTGCTGCAGGTCGCGAAGGGGGATCGAATTAGGAGGGTGTTGTTTCCTGTCAGGGGCCCCCTGCTGGAATGTCTGTTGTTGCCGATGCTGTTGGTTACCCTGAGGAGGAAGAGGTCCCTGTGAAGGCATAGGGCGTCGTTCCTGACCTGGCTGTGGTGTGGTAGGGAGATGGGTTTGTGGAGGAACCTGGGGGTGGTGCTGGAATGGCCTTTGTTGCTGTGGACGTTGTTGAGGCTGTTGTTGTTGAGGATGTTGCTGTAGTGGGTGTGATTGAGGACTTGATTGTGCATGAGGATGGGGATGTGGTGGTCCCCGCCTAGGAGTTGGTGCGGCAGCCGCTGGGCCCGGTGGATTCATATTTTGTTTGTACTGTGTTGGTTCCTGTTGGTGTTATTATTGTTACCGTTGGTATGGGAACAAAAATATAAGAGAGAATAGAGCTTGACAATGGACAAGCTTCTTTTGTCGTGAGCGTGTTGATGGGTGACGAACGATGGGCGATGGGTGATAATGATTGTCGCTGTTGGTGCTATCAATGGATACTGATGGGTGATGATGGTTGGTGAGTGATGAAAGGTGGCCAAAAGGGAAGGCGACTATCTATCAATGTTAAGGAAGGATGTGAACACGGGAGTTGTTTTTAGTGGTTGCGAGGATATGTAGGGGTTCAAAGAATGAAAAGGAGGCTGGTTGATCGACCAAACTAATGGCTCCGGCTCGTTCTTTGTTCATTTTATCTTTATTCTTTGACATCCATTGGAATGAACAAATGTACTTTTTTTTCGGGTAGGGTAGCAAAAAAAGATTTAATTTGTTCCTAGAGAAGGCCGTACCGAGGAATCAACAATACCAGAGTGGGTATTTGTGTTGTATAGTAAAAGCAAAATATGGTCAGAATTCGTGAGTAGTGGTTGATTGACTGCAAAATGTCGATGAGGTGAGGTTGATAGGATGTTATTGTGGACGTGGCGTGAAAGTGAAATTAAAAGATGAACAGTTGGGACTGATAGGATTGGAGCATGAAAATAGGAGAAGGAGAAGAAGAGGAGAGGAGTGAACGTCGATAGGAAGGAGTTATTGCAAGAAAGGATGAAGGAGAGGAAAGGAGGTAATGATAATTAAGGAAGGAAAAAGATAAGAGGCGAGGATGGTGGTGATGAAGCGTGATAGGGATCGAATAAAGGGAGAGAATAAGGAAGGGGAACGAGAAGGAGAAGGGGAAGGGAAAGGAAGGGGGTAATGAACAAAAGAAATAAAATGATGAAAGAAGAGAAAGAAGACAAAGAATGGCAGTTGAAAGATAAAAACGGTCCCTGGTTACCAATCTGTGCCCTTCTCTGCCCATGGAACCCATCGCTCCTCTCAGGCGCAAGAGATTAAAGTATTGATTACTTTTGTGATTGATTCAAACGGGGGCACAGAGCATGAAAAAGGTGGAGTTTTAGGACGGGCGGACAAGTGATGTCTTCGTCTTCGTCGGGTTGAGACTAATTGTCGAGTGTGTTGTCGACCCGTCAACAGCGTCCTGTCATTCAGATTTGAGTTTCTTTTTCTTTTTCTTTTCGATTGAAAATCTTCTACTCCTTTTAATATATTCATTCTCCACCCCCAGACAACAGTGAGAGGAAGGAGAGGAACAACCAACTCTCCTTTCCTCTCCTTCTCCCGGGTCGTTTCATTCATTCAGGAACAACAATTATAAATTCTGATTGTTCCTTTTTATAACTTTTACAAGCCAACCCAAGACCGTGCTTGTTCACGCTGCTATTTGTATTATCTCGGTATGTCGCATTGATTTTGCGAATGAAACATGGAAAATACTTGTTTTGTTTTTAGTTAGTCAGTTGCGCACATCCACTCCTTTCTCTCTCGTCTTTGTCTTCATTCGCTTTTGTGTTTCTCCTTTTGTATATGTGTACTCTTCTCAAACACATATAATCCAGTTGGCAGCAATCGATCTGCAAAAGCTCAATTATACCAACGAGAATATCTTTCAGTGGGCGTGCTCTTTGCCATTTATCATCGCTGTCAACTCCCCGAATTCTTTATCTCGACAGGGAGTCATCGTAGCCTGATCCAACACCTTCTTCAAATTAAACATCGTGGATTCGTCATCCATGACGATGTCGTAGTGCTGTAAAACACTACAGCAGCAGCAGCAATGAAACCCCCATGGAGAGAACGATCTTGTTCTACTGTTGGCTACAGCAAACCAAGGAACAGAAATAGAAAATAGAAACAAGTTGTCAAAAATAACGACATGAGGTCCTGAACGGAAAAGGCTTGTTTGACTCTCATACTCTCGTGTGCTTTGCAATCTCTATCTACCTGCTCGCTCAGTCATTGTCAACCAACCACTCCTTGAGTTCGTCTGCGTCGTTTATAATTACCAAGATGCAGTGTAACGACTCTTTTTTTTTTTTTTTTTTTTTTTTTTTTTTAGGAGGCGAGGGGAAGACAATAGATAGATAACTATCAGCGTATCTGTCCGCCTCACAAGAAAAAAAAGAAAAAAAAAAAAAAAAAAAAAAAGAGGGCTGTAGGCATGAGAATTTTATTTCACGACTGTGAGAGCACCCGACGAGTTGGGCGTTGGGAGAAGAAAGGCAATAAACAACAAATGCCAATTAGGATTTTGGAGGTTCTCTCCTGTCTCTCGATGTGAGCACGTTGCAGCACCATTAGCAACTGTTATGTCCTAGTGTTGTATCTGCTGTGTCTGTGAGAAATATTGAGCTAAAGGGAATGAATATTATATACTGTTGGCCCAGCACATGCTGCAAACCCTACTCAAAATAATTCAAAAAAAGAGTTATCGAAAGTACCCCTTTCCATTCCTTCTTTTCTTCTTCTTCCTCCCTCAGGCTCTCAAATGGCAACAACATTGACAATACAGCAACAACAAAGGTCGGGGTCACTGGTCATATTTCTTTCATCGTTGTTTTCGCCCTCATTTTGTCTATTATCCTGTCCATGCTTGCCATACCTGCATGAAAAATACGCGGGCGGCCACTATTTACATGTACCTTCTCCTTCCGACCCTGGCGCATGCTTCTGAACCGGTTTCTCTTATTCTTCGCCCGTTTTTATTTTTATCATTTTTTTATGTGTTGTTGTTGTCGTCGTTTGAGTTCCCCTCTGGAAGAGTTCCACTAATTCTCGAACTCACCCACACTAAAACAACAACAACGCCATCCTCTCCTTCCTCAGTCGGCTTTGTGCGCCCTCGGATACTTTCTTTTTCTTACTCGCCTGTGATTGCAATATAGGAATTGTGGCACACGAACAAGCAGCGCTCTCCCTCCACAGTCGCATGTCGAACGCCCAAAATTGGTCATTCCTTTTTTGTTGCATTACGCCTCTCGCTTGTCGTCATGTTGGTTAGTCAAATAGGAACAAAGGCTAAGTGTGGCGTCGTGCCTCGTTTTTTCTAGGTCTCCAAGTGGGTTCTGGTTCAGACTGCTCTACGATTGAATTGGAAATCCAAGGACCCTTTTTTCTTCCCCCTTTTTTTTCCCTCTTACTGTCGTTGCGGTAAGGGACTATGGTTGGTTTTCTTTTCTCCCGGAGAGTTTGGGGAACCGCTTCTTCAACTATCGATTCGGTTCTTATCTGATCCCAGTATGGGTTGGGCTAGCTATGAGGTTGTCGCCCTCCGGCTGGCTGGGATGGAACGGGTATAGGAGAGAGGGAGAAGTACAATACCTTTGGTGCCTGACACATCTTATTATCCCAAATTGTGAACAATTTTTTGACGGGGTTGGAGGGAGTGACCTTTCCAACTCCTTATTTGCCCTAACTGACAGATGCAAACGAAATGATGCTCCATCTGGTACCTGACAGGACCCTCCTTCTTTTCTCTCACTTTCTACTATGATGCAATGAACAGAGAGAGAAGGAAAAGAGACCCACAATCACCTCCCTTGAAGGATGCACAAACACGGTACCCGATAACTAAAACGAAAAAATTAAAAAGCGCGGGATAGACACTGCTATATAAAAATGGCCGATAGCCACAACTCTATCTTTTTCCTCTTTGTTTTGTTCTCAGCTCTAATACCTACTCTCATTCACCGACTACGTGTCTTTCTGTCTTCCGGATTAATCCCTCTCCTTGACTCCCCACCCTCTTCTTGTCTACGCGTTTTCCTTTTCATTCTTCTCATTTTTATGACACCTATTTTTACAAGTCTCTTCTCACGACATACCTCTGCAGAGCTACCAGCCAGCCAGCCAGTCAGCCAACCAGACTGTCGGTACTGCACCACATTCCATCGAGACGAACCTTTATTAGGCACTCAATCCGGGTTCAGTGCCTGAACCATCATTATACTTTAAATATCAATTTTGATCAGCCGCCCAGAGGATCACCCGCATATCACCCCTCTTTACTTTGCTCATCAATCTCTTTGCTCTTCCCTGCCTCATCTACCCAAACAACTCACTTGAAATCCTCCGCCTGCTCCTTTCTCTCCACATATCTCTCCTCCACCCTCACTTTTACGTATCCCTCCCCCTTCTACGATGGTCAGACTCGCGGTCGCACCCATCCTCACTCTCGCCCTTTCGTTGGCCCCCTTTGGTCCAGTATGGGCTCTAAATCCAGTCTCAATCAAAGGAACAAAGTTTTTCGATTCCGTTACACAGGACCAGTTCTTTATCAAGGGCGTCGCTTACCAACCCCGGACCCTCGCTGCCGGCTTTACTGATCCCCTCTCCAAACCCACCGACTGCAAACGCGACTTTCCTCTCATGAAAGATCTCGGCCTCAACACTGTGCGCGTTTACCAAGTAAGTTTTTTTTTTTTTTTTTTTTTTTTTTTTTTTTTTTTTTTTTTTTTTTTTCATTTCTATGCCACGTTAGTACGAAAAATATTGCTCACTGAAATCTATCAAAAAAAAAAAAAAAAAAAAAAAAAAAAAAAAAAGAAACGACAGACACTGACCAATCGAAACACGAACCATGCAAACGACCTGCTAGATTGATCCCTCACTGAACCACGACGAGTGTATGAAGGCTCTCGAGAACGCAGGCATTTATCTCATCCTGGACCTCATGGTCCCCAAGCACTCCATTGTTCGCAACAACCCCGAATACGACATTAACATCTGGAACAACGTCCGCAGCACCATCGATGCCTTCAAGGGATACCCCAACACCCTCGGCTTCTTTGTTGGAAACGAGGTCACGAATGACAACAAGACCACCATCGCCAGCGGATATGTCAAGGCCATGCTGCGCGACACCAAGACCTACATCGCCTCGACATCCTCACGCAAGATCCCAGTCGGCTACGCCAATAACGATGACCCAGACATTCGCCTCCAGATCCAGTCGTATTTCAACTGTGGCAAGGAAGAGGAGCGGATTGATTTTTTCGGTATCAACCTTTACGAGTGGTGTGGAGCCAGCACAACCTACAAGACTTCTGGTTATGCCGAACGCACAAAAGATATTGCCTCTTACTCGATTCCTGTCTTCCTGTCCGAGTTTGGCTGCAACGCGGTGACTCCACGAACCTTTCCTGAGGTCAAGTCGATCTTTGGGCCTGACATGACAGACAACTGGTCTGGCGGTATTGTCTATGAATGGTCGCAAGAGGACAACAACTATGGCCTCGTTCAAGTCAATCCCGACAACACCGTCTCGATACTGCCCGACTACACCAACCTCAAGGCCGTCCTTTCTCCTCTCCGCCCTGCCGGTGTCAAGATGGACGCTTTCAAAGAGACCCGCCCCATTTCTACCTGTCCCGCCATCACATCCATCTGGGAGCCCAGTGAGAAACTGGCCCCTACTCCATCAAGCGCCGCCTGCGATTGTATGATGTCCAGCCTGAGCTGCGTGGCCTCTGACCAGGCCGTGGCCACGACAGAGAGTCTTGGCACCTTGCTCAACACAGTCTGCGGTATGACATCCTGCGACGATATCAGCTCCAACGGCAAGACTGGTGTTTATGGAAAGTACTCGTTCTGTTCTCCCGCACAGAAACTCTCGTACATGTACAACGCGTATTACACCAACATTGGCAAGAAAGCCGCAGCCACCTGCAATTTTAACGGCATGGCCAAGCTTCAGGTCGCAGCCAAGTCATCAGATCAAGGGTGTTCAAACGTGAAGGACATCCCGGACTTGGAGCCCAAGACAGACAAGCCTAATGCAGGAGATCAGGTCAAGGGCGATAGTTTCATGGCCGCCTTGGCGGTTCTTCTAGGCGTGTCTGTGTTGGCTCTTTAAAGTCGTCCTCTGACTGCCCCCATGGCCATTCATTGGCCACTCCCGTAAATTCTACAATCTATCTCACTAGTGTTTCTATTTACATTCTTAATGACACAATAAACAGCTTTGATGAATAATCCATTGTCCATCCGCAATAAACCGCCCTTGCGACGCGAGCTCGCGCATATTTTGTGTGTGCATCTGTACATTTCTGTGTCGCGTTCGAGCACGGTGGAGTAAACTAAAGTGTGGCTTTGCAGCGAATTGATTTATTCCACTTCAACAGGGCCTGACTCAGTTTCTCCCCTTTTCGAATCGCAAGCAAAATGGCACGTGACGTACCTCGACACATATTACACACATCCATGCTTTGCTACCCATGGATACCATGGCAATGAAGACATCCATCGGCAGATCTGGCGTTCAGGAGCACATGGCAGGACATCGTTTTCAGGATCATGCTGTCGTTATTATCGCCAATCGATATCTTCATTTTTTTGGTTCATGGGTGGATATTGTTCATCTGTCCGGCGATAGAGGTCTGGGTGGTTTCCGTTTTCAGATGCCATCTCGAAAGAGTGCCCATTGCGCCAAGAACGGAGAGCATCCATGTCGGAACTATCCTTACCGACAGCAGGCAGAAAAGTGACCATCCAGCACAGCAACTGTTTTTTACGAAGGATTCATGGCGAAACTATGATCTACCATACCCTAGTCCTTCCCCATCCGACCCCTCAACAGACAACTTGACAGCAAGCAACAAAACGGTGTCAAAGCTAGACACGCATACAACTCTCGGGACCGCCAAACCAGCGTCCAGCAACAGCTACGGAAACCTAAGACCGAAAGAGCCACCTTGCAAGGAAAACAACGCCTGAAACGAAAGCATGGCGAAACTAACATCAGTTCGCCTTTGTTTTGGCTTCTCCATCAATAGTTGGCTGTTGATCTCTTGAACCCCTCCCACGCTCTTGAGCAGAAGACCCACAAGTTGAAGAGACTCGTGCAGTCTCCCAACTCCTACTTCATGGACGTCAAGTGCCCTGTAAGTCTTTAGTGACAAGCCCAAGCAACGGAAACCCCTCAACTCAACTCAACAGGAAAAGTATATCGACACTATACACTTTAAAATGGCGACATCGGGCGTTTCTTTGCTTTTATCGAGCTACTCTGGCTTTGAAGCGATGGAGAAAGCGACCTCTTATCAAGCCAGGAGGAATCCTCTTAAGGCGATCTATTACTCTTTCTACAGGAACGCTTGTTCTCGGGCAGGGAATACAACACAACTCACCAGCAAGCTGCGGCAGCACAACTCTCTTCAAGTCCCTTATTTTTTCTCGCCCGCAGTAATCTTTCAACTTTTCACAGGACCAATCGCGTACGCCTTTGACACTCCCTCTTCTAAAGCAGCAATAGGAACACACGACACTCGACCTTATCAGAATATTCAACTGTCTTAAACTTTGGAATAACAACACTTTACTCACACAGCCTTTCCTATTCTCGTTTCTTTAATGGGGCATCTTTACAGGGATGCGTCCAGATCACTACCGTCTTCTCGCACGCCCAGACCGTTGTCATGTGCTCGAGCTGCGCCAACGTTCTTGCCCAGCCCACCGGTGGTATCACCCGCTTGACCGAGGGTAAGTCATCAGGATCTTTACGGTTTCATTTATCGGATGATCGATACCACTTTTATGTTTTTGCTTCGCCATGGTTTTTTTGATGTAAGTACAGGCAGTAATCTAACCATCTTTTTCTGCTCTTTACTTATTGCTATCTATTAGGCTGCTCTTTCCGCCGCAAGCAGGCTTAAGCGCTTGTTTTTCGACCACGATCACCTTTGAAAAGCAAAAATAAAAAGACGACACTCGCTGTGGACAACTTTTTCAATACGCGCGCGCCCTTTTCAATATCTTTTTCGTCCTCCTTTTTTGCTCAAGAACAATGAAACAGCCATGTTTGTGATCTTATCAGTAGCTCAGAATTTGATTTGTACGACAACAAGATAAGAGAGAGAGAGAGAGAGAAGACTTGGTACGAAGTGATGCTTGAGAGACTAGAGAGTATCGCGCTAAGACTTAGGGTACCTTTTCAAGTAGCCAGGGGCGGAGGGAGATTACTGAATTTTATAGAAAAACTCCCAGGTTGCTCGATTGGTGGCACATGTCACGTGCATTGTAGACTCATTCGCTTTTCCGGAAGGAGAAAAAAACGTTGCGGTGATGAGCTATCACAACCGTTCCTTCTCTCTTTTCCCCCCTCTCCCCTCTCCCCTCTTACTCTCTCAGATCACCCGAATGAAGACAACGACCATTGTTGCGGCCACTGTCGGCGTGCTTGCTGTTGCGACCGTCGGATATGCAGTCTATTTCGATTCGAAGCGACAGTCTGATCCCGAGTTCAAGCGCAAACTGAGTTCGTTTACATTCATTTATTTCCGTTGGAATGAGGGAGGACATCCGCTTTGCATGCGAAACCCCCTCCCCCCCCCCCCCACCTACTCGGTTCCCAACGAGTTGAGATGAGGACGGTAACGTAAAAGACGAAGGATACTAACAATCCAATTGACACCACTCACTACCTCGTATAAATAAATAGAGAGGGACAGGAAGCGTGCCGAGAAGCTTGCCAAGACCGAGGCCAAGAGGTTGACAGAGGAGAGTACGCAGGACATTGAGGATTTCCTTGCCTCGGTCACGGAGGAGGACTTCCCTACATCCATGGAAGAGCGGGAGCAGTTCTGTATGGCGCAACTCTCTGCCGGAGAGGAGCTCTTCGTCAAAGGTAATCGAAGGGAACTTATGTCCGGAGTGGATTCGTGACCAAGCAAAGAGGCGGACAGAACTCAGGAATGTAATGGAATGCCGGTTCAGAATGTCTTTCCTAACACGCTACTGTATACATACATTTTCCTTTAAACAGGGCCTGAGAACTATAGCAAGGCTGCGATCTGCTTCTACAAGGCGTTGAAGGTCTACCCTGCCCCTGCCGAGTTGGTGATGGTTTTCCAAAAGACCATTCCTCCCGAGGTCTTTACTGTCGTCATGGGCATGCTCAGCAAAGATGTAAGTCGAATGTGGCCGCTGGAAGTGGTCATTGAAGCCTATGTCAGCTTCAATCATTTCATTGTCACCAGCGGAACGATTAATTAACCCTCTGAATTTTGATCCGCAACGGTGCGTCTGTAGGTCCAGAGCAAGGAGGAAAAGTATTACACAGTGTTCCCTCCTAAGGAAATGAACGTTAAGGTGGAGGAGAAGCCCGAGGGTCTGGATGTCAATGGACAGAGGGTTGTACGTCGTGGATTGGTGGCCACCAAGGGATTCACCAAGGGCGAGGTCATCTACACCGAGACCCCTGTCATCAGCTCTTTGGAGCCTTCGCTCGAGGGCAAGAACTTTTGTCACTACTGTTTGAAGGAGATGATCAAGAAGGAGGTCATGATCCCTTGCACTTCCTGCTCGGTCGCTGTGTTCTGTTCAGAGGAGTGTCGTACTTCGGCTGGACAAGAGTTCCATGAGATTCTTTGCACAAAGAACCTCAAGGGCGGCTCGGCCCCTGCTCAGGCATTGCGCGAGTATACCAAAGAGACTCGGAATGTTGTCCCGGGCATGTTGGCCAAGTTCTTGGCGAAGATGGTCCATGATGAGTCGTTGAAAAGCGGAGCAGAGTACAACTCGTTTGATCATCTCGAGCGTCTTGTCTATGTTGAGCAGACTTTGGGTCCTGATGAGGAGAAGGAGATTGAGTTGTTGAAGCTGGCCTTGGGATCGAGCATTCCTGGAATTGACCAGTTTATTACTGAGGAGCGGTATTTGATCATGAAGGCTCGTATCCTCTATAACATTTATGGAGTGTCCTCCGGCTTGAGCGCTTCCCTCAACGTCAAGGTATGATATATGTCGTTGTCGTTGCACTATTGTTTATTCGATGTTTACTTTATCGTGAAGTTTGGATGCCATTTTTTAGACTGATGAACTCATGTTTTCTTCCTTATTTTTTTTTCTCGTATGCCTAAATAATGCACCCAAATAACGTAACTAGCCACTGCCCGAGAGCCACCGCAGCGTGCGCGACCGCCCCATCACCGGCGTAGGACTTTACAGAGCAACCTCCTACCTGATGCACTCGTGCGAGCCCAATACCAAGATTGTCTACTCTAGCCGAGACCATACCGTCTCCCTTGTCGCCACCGAGAATATCCGGTCGGGCGATGAGCTCCAAGTTGGTTATATCAAGAACGGGAAACTTTCGACCGAGCAGCGTCGTCTGGAGTTGTTTACAAAGTACCGTCTTCAGTGCTCTTGTCCTCTCTGTGAGATGACTGATTAAGATCTGACATTTTCTTTTTTGGCATTTCCTGGATAAAATAAATGTGTAATTTTCAGCGTGCATGAGTCTTTCTTGAAAGTTGTTTGAGCGTATGCTGCTGAAAGATTGGTTCGGGTTTGGTTCAGTAATATTTTTTAGGACAATATTTGTTTGGTGGCATGCGTGTATTTTTTTTTTTTTTTTTTGCGTCTGGCGCGAGAAGATGTATCATCAAGAAGGTAAAGATTTTAAGATAGGATGAAACAATGCGTTTTATGATATGAAATATGATGCAAAAAGTAATGAATGAAATGCTATGAAAAATGGTATCTAAGGGGTGAAAAAGTCGTTCGCTCTAACTATGAATTATGGGATAAAAAAAAATGAAAAATGGGATAAATTTACACTTGAAGGTGACCCTTCTCGAGATCGTCGGATCGGCTGGCAATCGTGCTTGCATCGCTGTCGTGGCGCTCTGAAGCGTGACCAATAGCTTCAGATGGAGAGACAACCTCTTCAAGGTCCTTGGGCTCGATGGTACTGGCACTGTTGGCAGGGACGGCCGTCGAAGCCAAAGACACATTAGACGCGTTCTTGTTGCTATCAGTAACAGCAGGACGGACGGGCTTGTCCCAGGGGAGGATGACGAGGGCGAGGAAGAATCCAAAGAGGCCCATAGCGATCATGGCATAGAAAGCATTATGGAAACCCTTGACCAGAGCGGGGCCACCACGAACAGCACCCTCGGTGTTTCCATTAGTCGAGATGGCGATGACGTTCAGAATCGCGAGTCCAAAGGGTGCGCCGAGTTGGAGACCAGTGTTGTAGAGTGCGCCGACGAGGCCTTGGTCCTTGTTCTCGGCGTCACGGACGGCTGTGATCTGGATGGGGAGGAGGGAAAGACCGACGCCAAAGATGTGGATGATGAATGCTGGGAAGGGGAGGGCCCAGTAGTTGGTGTGTTCGTCGACGAAGGAGAACATGAGAGCGGTGGCGGAGCGGAGCAGGAAGCCGGTCAAGATGAGGGGTTTGAGGGGTAGGCGGGGGAGCATGCGACCCAGGATCGTGAAGACTACCATGGCGAGGAGGGAGTGGACCAGGAAGCCGAGAGCGGTTTGAATGGGTGTCCATTGGAAGACTTCTTGGAAGATCATGTTCGCATAATAGATGATTCCTTGAAATTTTGCCATGGAGACGAAAGCGAGGGCGACGGAGGTGGTGAAGGATTTGAGCTTCCAGATACGAAGGGGCATCAGTGGGGAGTGGACGCGACTTTCGATGAAGATGAAAAGGGCGACAAGGGCGAGAGCGACGACAAAGATGGGGAGGGTCTTGGGATCTGCCCAACCGTACTCGACACCGGTCGAGATGTAGTAGACAATCCCTGTAACACCAATGGTTGCAGTGACGGCGCCAAGGTAGTCGATCTTGGGCTTTTCGGCCTTGGGAGCAGAGACGGGGATGACAATATAACTGACCGCCAGAAGGATGAAGGCCGCAATGGCCGAGATACGGAAGATCCATTGCCAGCCAATGCTAGCAATCAATCCACCGGCTAGAAGGATACCAGTAACAGCGCCGAGACCACCAAAGGCACCAAAGATCGAGAAGGCCTTGGTACGTTCCGGTCCGGCAGGGTAAGTGGTCGCGATTAGGGCCATGGCGGTAGGGACAGTCGCTGCAGCGCCCATACCCTGAAGCGCACGCGCGAGGATAAACATGATTGGGGAAGTCGAGAAGGAGACGACCAGAGCCCAGAGGGCGAACCAGAAGAGACCAAACATAAACATCCGGCGATGTCCAAAGAGATCACCGAGACGACCCGAGACGAGAAGGAGGCCCGCAAAGGAGATTGTATACGCGTTCAAGATCCACAGGACTTGTGGGACGGTGAAATGAAGGTCTTGGGCGATGGGGAGGATTGCGACAGAGACGGAGGCACCGTTGACGATGTCAAAGAATTGAGCAGTTGATACGATGTAGAGAAGGGCCGGGCGCCATTTCTCGCGAAGACTGGCGAGTTTGTTGGCAGGTTCTGAGGGGAAGGATTTTTGGAGGGTGTAGTTGGTTTCGACCATTGCGGATGTCCTTGATGGGAGGGCTGAGGGTGATGATGATTGAACCATGTCTTTAATGGTTTACGTTGTTCAGGTTCGAATCTTAAGAAAATATAAGGTATGCAGGGGTAGAGAAAGAAGTAAAAAAAGTTCAGGGAGAAATGAAAGAGAGAGGAGAGAGAGCAAAAAAAGATAGTGTTTTTGTTGTTGTTGCTGGCTTTTTGTTGTTGAAGATGATGAGTCGAAAAAAAGAGAGGCGGGTTGCCGCCTTTTATAATTTTCCATCCTTACTGCCTGCCTGTTCCTCTTTGTGTTCGTTGGTATATAATTGCGCAGGTTTGTCATCAACCGTTATGGTGCTCTGTGTTTGAGCCTGAGTGTCAAATCAACATAGGGTATGCCTGTGTATGACAGAGTGAACGCTTAGACACAAACAAGAAAAATAATCATTCAGACAGCGATGACAAATTTTGCCATGAATAGAGTTTTACTCGGCGTAGAAGTGGGAAGGTCTGCGCAGACCATTGCTGAAAGAACAAGCAAAAATACAGCCTTGGCAATACTCCTATGAGGTTCGTTCCTGCATCTGTATCCCTCTTTTGTCTTCTTCAAAATGACTACAGCAGCCATGAATATCACAAATTTGGTGGCGGACGGAAAAAAAGAAAAGCCTTGCAGTCGTTTGTTGTTAGAGTCTTTTGTCCCGCTATCTGCGCATGTATCCTTTTCAACAAAAAAAAAAATAAAAAATCACCTTTTCTGTCACAACATAACTTCGCGTCTGTTCAGCCTCCATTACAGCATATAACCCACAAAATTGGCTTTTCCTCTATAACCCATAATGCTCTTCGAGCCAAAAGTTCTAAAAGAGTAGACTGCGCTGGTTCACACTTGAAATTTGAAAAAAAGAAAAGAGGTAAAAAAAAAAAAAATACGACGAATGATTGTTGCCGCGAGGATGGTTGCCAAGTGTTGACCAATTTTCCATTTACTCGCGCCCTCAGCTACGGCTCCCAGTGATGGGTAGTGGCCAAACTCCAATGCTGCTTAACTGCTATAGCACAGTGGCACGATAGACTGAGCTGTTATCTGAATATGAGGGACGCGTTAAATTGACAACGAGGTCAAGGTCGAATGCTTTTTTTTTGTTTGGACTTTCTCTTGTTAAAGGACATACAAACTGGCCGTTGGAATTTTTTTTTTCACCATGGTTATTGATTTAGTGAGCACAGACATGAAAAATGATAATGACATCACTGAGTGAATTTGTCAATTGAGAAAAAAAAATTACAAAGTGCGGCGTGTCGGTCTTTTTTTGCTAGGTGGTTTGCATCCCTCTCGAGCACCTCGCTCGTTCTTGCTTATTGAAGAAGGAACGTATCTCAAAACATGTGCGAGTCTGTGGCTCTTTGCCAATGGGTTAAAAAAAACATGTCAAAGGTTTTGAACATTATCCTTCGTGTTCTTATTTTTGCGGCAATAAGAAAGACTCCAATAGTTTTGTTTTTTATTGGGGTGGCTGATCTTTGTTGCCATCAAGTCCTATATCCCGACAGTATGTCCCTCGTTGACATCACGTCGCGTAGAGGGTATTGGTTCATAGTCTTCTCTTTTATCACGCAAACGACTTAGAGAGGAAGAAAGGAAGGAAGGAAGGAAGGAAGGGACAGCAATAAGTCAGGAGGGATAAAGCGTGCAAGGGCATGGTGTCAGTAGAGAACTCACGACAGTTTCATTTCACACGACAAAAAGAATTAGAGTTTCATCATTGATCACTGAACTGGAGGCTTGGGGAAGGGGATCATAATGTATGGGTGTCGTGCACAACTGCGATTTGTCAAAATCACCTCCACCTTGCTTCTGTAATAGTACTTCACACACTTTGTTTTTACCTCACCCTCTTTCCTTCTTTTTCATTCAACCCTTTCTACTTGCCTTAACTCAACTCTGATGGGTTACGAATACATCCTCCTGGCTGCTGCCATCATTGTACCCCTCGGCATCTTCAGTGTCTTCAAGGGCAACCCCACAGCGGCTCAAGTCTCGAACGAGAAGAGATCATCCCTCCCTGGCGCGTTCGGAAACGAGAGTACATCAAAGTCAAAAAAGAAAAAGAACAAGAAAAAAAACAAGGGCGCTAGCACATCGACAACAGGAGCAACAGGAGCAACAGCAGGCGACGGCAATGACGATTGCGAATCCTCGGAATCAGAGGCGGAGGAGAAAAAGACGATGATGCGGCAAAACAAGAAGTTGAACAACACTAAGAGCAACAACACCCCCCCACAAGTAGCCCCGTCTGCCAAAAAGGCAAACAACAACTCCAAGGGCTCCAACACAACGGTTTCGTCTTTTTCTCCCATCTCTGCATCGATCCCTTCTACCAACAACAACAACAACAACAACAACAACAACAACAAGTCTACCGGCGGCAGCAACCAAGAGTCCACCAAAACCAAGGCCAACAACAGCGGTAACCCCTCTTCCAAACAGACGCCAGTCGTTTCGACACCAACCGTCACCTCCCCCTCACCTGCAACAGGCAGCAAGGCTACGTCAGTCGAGGACTGGAAAAAGCAGAGACAGGCTGAGCAAAGGGAGATTCTCGCCAAACAACAAGAGACCCTCCAGTTCTCGTCCGCAGCATCCAAGAACACCTCCTCGTTCTCATCATCACCAAACGTAACCTCCATTCCAGGACCTGGCGCCATGGGCAACAACAAGAAAAAGAATCGCGGCCAAGCAGGAGCCGGCTTATCGCACGCAGAATTCCCTACCCTCTCTCGCCCTCAGCCTGCACCTGCACCAACACCCAAGCAGCCCAAGCAGAAGAAAGAAAAGAAAGACAAGGAAGCTGTGAAGCCTGACCCTGTCCCCGAGCCGGCCCCCGAGTCTGTGCCTGTTCAAGAGTCAGAAGAAGAATTAGAAGAGGACAACGACAAGGAGCAGCAGCTGCGGGACGATCAACTGATGGCTCAGCAGTTGGCATGGAGCGAAGGTGAAGATGAGCAGGAAGAGGAGGAAGAAGAGGACGAGTGGACGACAGTGTCTGGAAATGGAGCAGCTCCTGTGCGATCCGGAGGCATCGACTTCAATAAGCCCATGGATCCTTGGGTTGCCCAGCGCCAGCGTCAGCTCCAGGACGAGATCGCAGCGGCCGATCCTCATGGCGAGCAGACGACCCAGTTTGCACGCGTCCTATCTATCAAACCTGCAGCCAAGGAGGAGCGCTTCCGCGAGGCGATCCCTGATGGCTTTTCTGTCCAAAAGAGTAAGTCTTACGTGTGAATTGATTCAGTGTGTATGAGTTATTATGCTTCTAACACATATTACCTTATAGCGTCTTTCGCACGTTCTTTTGACTTCACACGTACTCGACCCATCCAATCATGGCATTTTTCACACATTCGTTTTCTTCACATCTACTCGACTCATGGCGCTTTTCACGCCTCCTTTTCTGGTTCATACTCACTTGTCGCATGGAAACTAACAACACACTCTCTTACAATAATTTGAAATAGCTCGATCAAGTGCATCAACGGGATCGAACTCGTACCAGTCTACAGAGATGACCAAAAAGCAGAGAGAGAATCTTGCCAAGGCTGCAAAGAGGAAGGAGGACAAGGCGGCAGCGGATGCTCTTCAGGAGAAGAGGAAGCAGGAGCACATGCGCCAGGTTAAGGCAGAGAAGATGAAGGAGTTTTACCGTTCACAGTCACGCAAGTCCACGCCAATCGAATCACGATGGGATGTGCCCAAGAGTTCGAACCTGTCGTCTTCGACTGTGAGCGGCGGTATGTCTGCCCAGGTCAATGATAAGGGCCAGCTCATCTGGGATTGATTCGAGCCGAGGAGGCAATTTGGGCATACAACGGACAATACAAAAGCGGTCCTCGTTCGTACGCAGAATAAAACGACGCATTATTGTTGCACCAGGCTGAGACACTGTGATACTGAAAAAATCGAGTCGAGGCCATTGAGTACAGGGATGTGTTATTGACCAAGCAAGGTTAGGATGTCTTATTGACAAATCGATGATCACGATTGCTTCCTATTTTCGATTTACCCTTTTACGTTTTTTTGTTTGTTTCTTCTTTCCCGTAACAGCATGGGTATGGTTGCGTCCCCTTTCCTTGTCTCTCCCCTACTGTTCTTCTACCTCTCCTGTTTTCTCCTGCTGCTGCTGCTGCTGCTGTGCATGGATGTTCATCTTCTCCCCCTAGTCTAAATGATCAAGCAATCAATCAAGCAAGGATGATCCCTCCTTCCCTTACCTTCCCTTCCTTTCCCTTCCCACTGCCTCTCCCTTCCCTTTCTTTCCCTTTCCTTTCCTGCCCCCTGGAAAAGGTTTATTTTTGTTCTCAATTTTTTATGTGTATGGGTACGTGTGTATTTTTTTTTATGTGCTTGTGTATGTGCCAATTGAAGGGGTTCGTTGGCATTGCAGTTTACGCTAACCAGTTCCTTGCCTTTTGCGTCCGCTTGCTGGTTGGTTGTTTGATTGTAGTGTGTGTAAGTGTGTGCGCGTGTGCGTTTTTTTTTCCCTTGTCTGATTGTTGCGACTTGAGAGCATTGGAGCGAAGCGGGGTGAATGACTGGAGGTGATGGTGCGGTTGAGCGTGGATGATGAATGGTGTGGTGTATTTGGTGCCAGCAAAAGCGCAAAAAGAAAAATAAAAAAATAAAAAAAAGGGAGTCGAGTCTTGTGGAGTTGAATCTCAAGTCCGAGGGTCGATAAATCGAGTGAGGGAGTCATTCGTCTCTCAGACAGCCTTGCCTTGCCCTCTTGCCTGTGTCCTTCCCTCTGTTTCCTGTCTGGTCCTTCTGCTTTCCCGTTTTCAGTAAGTGATTTTAGACTGGAGACAAGCAAGATTGTCGCTCTCTTTGTTGTTTTTCATGCTTTCAAGGCCTTCTTGGCTGTTTGTATGGCTCTCATTATCCAACCAACCTGTTTGCCAATACAACTCACAAGGACACATTCACCCCTTCGTCGTTTGCTCTTCCTCTTCCTTCCTTTCCTTTCACTCTTGTCGCCAACGACTCTTTCTTCATTCTTATCCCTTCACCCCTGTTCCACTACCCCTACTCATCTATCCTTTTCTATCCTTGTTCACATCCTTATTCCTTATTTCTATCCTTTATTTCTCCTTTATTTCTCAAAGTTCGGCCCACTAGTTAGCCGCCACCGGGCCATAAAGTATCCTTCATCCTGGAAACCAATGTCTACATGCGACTGATCGTGTCCGGTTCACCAGGATGAACAACTTCTTCAAAGCAGACTTCAATCTCCCTTCCTTCTCCTCCATCGACAACGGTGGCAGCGGCAGCAGCAACAACAACAACTCCAACAACCAAAACAACCAAAACAACCAAAATAGCAGCAACAACTCCAATCCCAATAACAACAATAACAGCAACAGCAGCAACCAAAACAACTTCAACCCCAGCAGCAACAACTACAACAGCTTCGGCAACAACAACAGCAATAACAACGCCAATAACAACTTCAATAACAACAACTTCAACAACAGTAACAACTTTGCTAATAATAACGCCAATACCAGCAACAACAACTACAACAACAACTTTAACTACAACCCCAATACCACTACCAGCAACAACAACAACTTCCACTACAGCAACAACCAGAACAACAACGCCAACAGCGGATTTAACGGTGGAATCAATAACAGCAACATCGGCAACCAGAACAACAACGACTTTAATGCCAATAACGGCAACAACGGCGGCAATAACTTCAACGCATTCGGCAATAACAACAACAGCAACAATAGCAGCGGCTACAGCAATACCAACTACAATCCCAATATCGGTAACAACGGGTACAACGGCAATGGGAACAACAATAATTACAACTACAACTACAGCGACGGTAACAATACCAACAATAACAGCAACAACAATTCCTCGAATAACAATAGTAATGCCGGTATGACCTTTCGGCCACATCAGGGCATGTTCTCGCCCTCTGACTATGGTCAGCAGCAGAAGCAGCAACAGCAACAGCAACAGCAACAGCAGCAGCAGCAGCAGTTGCCACCGTTCTCGTTCCAGTCTATGCAGAATCAGCAATATCAGCAACAGACTCAGCAGCAACAGTATTACTCCCAGCAGCCTTACCCACAGCAACAGCAACAGCAGCAGCAACAGCAGCAACAGCAACAGCAGCAACAGCAACAGCAGCAACAGCAACAGCAGCAACAGCAACAGCAGCAATACCCATACGGCTCCTCGGACAACTATCGATCGTTCATGTCGTCAGATATGTACGGCAACTCCAACAACTCGTATTCCATGTATCGTCCCGATAACCTGAGTCAAGAAGGGCCTATTCGGTCCCAGCCCCGTGGTGTGCCCTTGGACAATGGCCACTCAGTCCGTTTTAATCCAAGTAGGAACTACGGTATTGAGGCTACTGATACGTCTACAAGTTCAGGCACAAGCACTGGCACGTTCCTCGCCCGACCCAAGATTCCTGGTCTGCCTTGCATTGCCTGCAATATGTCCAGGATTGCCTGCGACGGAGGCTCACCTTGCCGCAACTGCCTCCAAAACAGAGTGCGATGCCATTACGAGGGCGACAATAACACCCGCTTCTTCGAAATAGAAGCGCTTCATTTCGATGAGTCCTTTTCTGGGTCACAACCTGCCAGCGGGAGCCGCGATAATCGCGACAATCCCGATAATCATGATGGACGAGCGCCCCCTACGCAAGCAGGCTTGTCTGCCCTCCCGACATCGTCTCCTTCTTTTATCTCGTCGTCTCCTTCGACAGGGAACTCTTCGCGGAACCCAACCTCTCGATCACGTTCTCGGTCTGGATCGGGCTCTGTTGGTTCAGGTTCCGGTTCAGCAGCGTCATTGAACGCGCGCAAGAGTCAAGACCTGGGCTACACGCGCGTCTCGCCCGTCATTTCTTCCCCTATCATGCTCTCAGACCAGTCCCTCATCTCGATTCCTCCCTTCCAGGAGGTACACCAGGATCGAGCCCAACACATCCAACACAACCGTGTCACTTTACCTTCCATTTCCGCCATGGGCTCAACCATTGCGCCCCTCTCCTCCGTGACAAACTCCAGAACCTCTTCCTCGAGCAAAGTCTCTGCTTTTTCCGCGTCCCCTAGATCGCAATCCTCCACGTCCTCAAACGGTATGTAGGCTGAGGCCGAAGCTCGTTTTTTTTATTACTGCTTGGTTGTTTTTCCTGTCATTTTTGTTATTTTCTTTGATGCGCTGTAACTGTTTTCGTTGTTTATGCTGGTTGCATTGCGATCGTTGTTTTCATGTGTAACTATGCACTGTGCTTGTGTCGCCACCTTTGCAATTGACCTGATCCTTTTGCGCCCTTCTCCTTCCCCCTTCCTTCTCACTCCGCTCCCGCTCCCTTTCGTCTTTTTTTCTCGCTCTTGCCCTCACTGTCGCTCTCTCCTTCTATTTGTTTTTTCAAATGGCCTCATCTCGAACTAGATCGCGACTCCGTATCGGGCCCAGGCGCGTCTTCCGCCAAGGCGGGTTATGATAGGTCCAGCCTGACTGGCCAAAACACGTCTTCTATTCGTGTACAGACCGAGCGGGCCGATTCTGAGATCGTTATCAAGCGTACTCTCTCCAAAAAACAGCAGCAGCAACAGAACCAATCGCAGCAAAAGAATCAACAGTCTCAGCAACAACAACATCAGCAAGCGATGCCCCCCAAGGATCCGTTGTACTCCCTTTCCAGTGCTAGTATTCGAGCCCGAAAGAACGCACTTGAGATGGAGAACATTCAGCGAGCGAGTCATGTTTACGCGGATTATATCGCTAAGATCAAGGATTTGTCGGTCTCAGTTGTTGATGTTACTCCCAAGACTACGCCAACGTATCTTTCTGAACGCGATATAACGTCTTATAATAGGATGGATGTGGATACTGCAACAAAGACCTTTATCGAGGATACATCGACGGCATCGAGCTCCCAAGACGGTAGTTCTAACCTTGGAGAGAGCACCATTAGTCCTCTTGAGGGCCTGATGCGTTTGAGTCGATCGGGCTTGTTGCACAGTCTGGTTCAGCAGTATTTCACAGTGGTCCACCCTCAATTTATGGTCCTTCACAAGAACCGATTCCTCGTTCGATTCTGGGCGCAGTTCGGATCCTTCCCCGAGGCCAACGAGCTCCAGCTCCAAATCATTCAGAATGCCAAGGCAACCAACATTTGGCGCGGGCCTGTCGACTCTGAGACAGGCAAGGATGATCAGGAAAAGTCTGGAATGCAAACTGTTTGTCCTCTTTTGTTGTTGGCCATGTTGGCGCTGATCTCGCGTCACATCAACGACCGAACTCCTTTCAAGAGCACAGCAGCGGATAAGCAGCAGCGGGTTGAACACAGCCTAGCCTTGCTTAGCAAAGAGTTTCAAGATTCGATGAACTTTATGCTGAGCAGTGACAAGAGTCAAGAGGCACGACTGTACAAGCTCATGGAGCCCGACATCCAACACCAGGGTCCCTCAGGCGAGAGCCTGGAAGATCGAGGCGAGCAGTATTTCCAATGGGCTTCGGAGCTGTTGAGGGCCAAGTACGAGGAGCCTTCGTTGACGGTCGTACAGTCACTTCTGCTCTTGCGTGAGTATGCCATTATGGCTGGCAACCACACGCAGGCTTACATGTATGGCGGCACGGCTATCACGATGGCGATGGGTCTCGGTTGGCATCATGCTGGTCCGACAAAGTCGCCTGGAGAAGGAGACCAACCCTCGTCGACCGTAGAGTTTGGTGATGCTTCGAACGTTACTGAAGAGGCAAGTGCAGAAGGAGAGGAGTCGAAGGAGCTGAAGGTGACGGACGAAGAGCAAAAGCTATGCTGGTGGCACTGCTTTATTGTCGATCGGTGGATGTCTGCCATTCACAGTCGCCCTGTGGTAAGATTCTTCTTTTATTTGTTGGTCAAGCAGGCACCTTGTTTAATATTTTCCCCCATTCTTTCTCTTATTGATCCTACGCCAGTTGCGTTTTATCATTGCTTCCTTTCTTCGACTTTTATTATCAAAATGGCTGTTGTTGTTCTGTAACTGCAAGCATCTAATTACATTTTCTTTTCTTGCTATCATTACCATGACTATCAATCGTTTTGTAGAACATCCCAATCCATATTTTCGATAAGACGTTGTTGCCGCTCCCCAAGGCAATTAGGACATGGGATTCAAAGGAGAATGATGATCCTCAGACTCCTGTGAGCGTGTTCTCATCGAGCAACTATACGGACGCCAAGCAATCCGGTCCGGAGATTCTATCGCCACACGCGAGGAAGGTACCTAATCGAGATCCACTTTCGATTGGTTCGGGAGTTGCTATACGATCTTCGCCCTATCTCCCAAGTCCACATTACCGAGCCAAGGCGTTTTTTGACCAACAGTGTCGACAGGCGTTGCTTCTGGATGATATTTTATCGTTTCTGTCATCATGGTCGGACGATTTGTTTGTGAGTTCGGTCGAGTTTGAGAAACTGAGTCAGTCGCTAGATGATTGGCACCAAGCCCTGGCAGAATGGCAAACGTTTCCAATCTCGGGTATTGTTGGTACAGGATTGGGGAAACGACAGCAGCAGTCTCAGGGTCAACGACGATTGAATGCTATCGATGATGATGGCATGGGAGCGTTGACGAGCACGATCAATGCGGATGAGGGCCGAGATGTGGTTCAAGCGACGTTGTTGGGAGTGAGTTACCATACGATTCGGATTTTGTTGTATCGTCCATTCTTGAGAACGAATCTGCGACATCCACCGTGTTTGCCGAGTCGAGCGAGTGCGGCGTGTGCACAGTCTGCGAATGCGATGACTTCATTAGCAGAGTATTTGATGAACCAGACGGATACGACAGTTCAGCCCTGTTTATTGATGCGACATCAGTTCCCGTTGGTGACAGCGGCGGGGATCCAGCAGATGAATTCGAACTTGGATGATGAGCCGCGGTTGTCGACGCCGGCCAAAATCAACCTATTGAAGACGATCCGGATTCTTCGAGATGCCGACCGATCGTCGTGGGGAGCGGGAGTTCAGGACGGACTCCAGCAGGTTCTGCGGGAACTGTTTCCAGCACAAATGAAGCACATGTGGGCGACTGCTTGATCAGCCACAGCCTTTTCTTTCTTTCTTTTTTCAGAGTACTTGAGCCATTTGGAATGAATGAGTTGCAGACATGCCTAGCGTATATACAGACTTACATACATACATCGATACTAAGGAATATATATATATACACAGATGCGATTTGATTCTACTCTCTCCTCTTAATTGACCGCATATTCTTCTTGCTCTTACTGTTGTTCTTGATCGTACATGTTGCTGTTCGTTTTTTATGTATCCGGAATGGAATACATACTTCTATTGCTGGAACACTGGGAGCAAGCATGGAAAAAGAAGGCAATCTGCATGGTCACGCATCTTCTATAGCGATTAGCCGGCATAAGTGTTCGTAGAGTGGTAGAAGGAAAAAAATAAAATAAAATAAATAAGAACCACAACTACAGTTGAAGATATCACCATGGAAAGGTCTCTCGCGTACCCCTCATTCATAAGATAATTGACCTCTATCTAGGCACCGTCACCCTCTGCCTTGAGTGATCGTGATTTTATCCCAGGTACCATCACTGGTCGCTCTCTCTGTGTGTGTCTGTGCCCCAGAGGGATCAGAAATAATTTTAATCAAAAATAAAAGACAGCTACCACGACTGTCGTTCTCTCCTCTAGCAACTCGAATGGACTATGATGCAAAGCTTTTTTTTTTTTTTTTTTTTCTTCTTTTTTTTTTTTTTTTTTTTCTTCTTTTTTTTTTTTCGAGGTACACGCTTTATACCATCAAGTGAAGAAAAGGAAGAAAAAAAATGTTATTCTGAGTGAGAAAGTGAATCTGGTTGAATACGAATGAATGAGTTGGAGTTGTGTTGAGATTTTTGACCCATTTGTTGTTCCTAGCCTTGTTAATTTTTTTTTTTTGCGTGTGTTTGTTTGCCACCTACCTCGGATGAAATTCCTCCCCTTACCCTTTGGTGTCCGCCCACCCGTCCTTGTTTGTTTGTCCCTGATAATGGAAAAGGGACTTGAGTGGAGATCAAAAAAAAAAAAAAAAAAAAAAAAAAGTGATCAGTGAATGGGCTTAACCAGCATTCTTTTCTCTTTTCTTCTTTCATTCCAACACTTTATCCTCCTCTCGGTTGTTCATTCCCCTTTCCTTTTCCTTTTCCTTTTCCCTTCTACTCCCTCTCCCTTTCTCCCTTCTCCTCTCTCCACTCACCCTTCCTCCCTCTCTTGTTCACACCCCTTCCTCTCCTCTCTCCCCTAAACCACACCCTTCCTTCTCCCTTTCTTCCCACTTCTCCCCTTCCTCACCTCTCAACTGACTCAATGCGCCATCAGGGTCACTTGCCCCGGAAGGTCATCGCCGTCGACCTTGACGAGGTCCTCGCCCGGACAACCCTCGCCATCGCAGACTTCCACAACGACACCTACGGCACAACCCTCACCATGGACGACTTTATCTCCTACGACTACACAAAGATCTGGGGTGGCACCCGAGAGGAATCCATCGCAAAGTGGAGACTCTTTTTCGATTCCCCATACTTCCTCAAAGTCGAGCCTGTCGAAGGCAGTCTGGAAACCCTCAAGGTAAATCGGAAGCTCACTTTTTTTTTTGATCTGGAATCAACTCAGTTCTACACTTTTTGGCCATTGCTTCCAATTGGAAATGAGAATGTGTGCGTGAGTTGGATCTCCATTGTTTTTCTCTTCGATCCCTCAAGAAAAAAAAATATATAGTGAGCCTTGTGGTATGGGCGTCAGGCAATGTCCCCTTTCTCCTCCTCCTTCTCCGCCCCTCGTGTTATTTTTTTTTTTTTTTGTATTTGTTTGTGCCTGTCGGTGTGCATACGTTGCATACCCTATCTGCTGCATGGCAGTGGAAGATGATGAGCCAATCCATTTTTCATCACGATATTCTCTTCTGCCCTTTTCTTCCTCCACAATCCGATTGATACGATCGCAATGCTGTGCTATCTGCTTACTCACACACATGAGGAACAACAAATAACAACAACAAACATGAGCGAGAGACGAAGAATGTGAGCCGAAGGCTTTTATTTTGCTGTCAAACAACAATAAACAGAACTGAACGAATGGCTAATCGACCCTACAAAAATCAACTCCGGATAACCAATCGTTTCTACCTCTCGATTTGTCGACGTATAACGCAAAATAGCTCCTGAAGGCCCGCCGGTTCAGTCTTGTTATTGTCACCGCCCGTCAACAGTTCATCGCTGACCTGACGAAAAAGTTTGTCGACCGCCATTTTCCAGGAATATTTGAGTCGATCTACTTTGCTAACCACTTCTTGACCGAGCAAGAAAAGCTGACCTTTGTCTCCAAGCCCAAATCGGTTATCTGTCGGGATGTCCACGCTCAATTGCTTATTGACGACTCGCTCGAGAATGCCCTCGAGGTTTCCAAGGCCGGAATCCCCGTTCTTCTGTTTGATCTCCATGGAAAGTACAAGTGGAACCAGGTTGAGGAAGGTCAGCAGCTGCCCGATAAAGTCACTCGAGTCAAGAGCTGGAAGGATATCCAGGCTTGGTTTCCTCGTCCTCGATCTCCGCTGTCGAATCAGTGCTTGAGCAGAGACGATCAAATTTCAGAGTCGTCCTCGTCCTCGTCCGAGGAGGAAGAAGACGAGGAAGATGATGAGGAGGAAGAAATGGAGGAGGACGAAGAGCAGCAGATGTACGGATACTCGCACCATCATCAACACCACCACCAACAGCAACATCATCTTCACAACCCCATGGATTCGGATTCGGATTCTGACGAGGACGACGAGGCCGAGATGGATGAGGATGAGATGAACGAGTTGGCCAAGCGGGAACAGGACGGAGAGGAGGAGGAAGATCATGGCCGAACACTTCGGAGACGCAAGCTCATGTTGATGGACTTTAGCAGCAGCTCGGATGAGGACGAGGATATCGACCTTGAAAGCGGGCAGCACCATCACCACCACGGAAATATGGACAGCACTGAGCACGATCTTGACCTCGAGAGCGGACACCGTGGTCGTCACATCTCCCATGCCGATCTGGAGCGGTACCGCCACCAACACGAGACCATGTACATGGAGGAGCCAGGGACTGATATGGAGATCGAGTCTGATTCACCGTCGTATATACGGCAAGAGGATGACATGGAACGAGGCCTCATCTCAACAACGACAACTATGACCACATCAACCTTGACAGCCACTACAACAACCGCCCAGATGTCAATAGCAACAACCGAGTCAAGCATAGTGGTGGTAGAATCTCAGTCCTCGACAATATCCACCCTTCCTCCTCCTCCCGCTGCTTCTTCTGAGGCGGCCATGGCAGTTGAAGGGTTGACAATCAAGAGCCCTCCCTCCTCAACATCCGAGACTTTTGCTGCGGCCAGTACTGGTCTTTCAAATCAGGCCGACTCTATGGAGGAGGTTCCTCTCGCATAGGCATGTCTTTTTTATATTTTTGTTTCTGTCCTTTTAGTTTTTTTCTTTACGCATATTACCTCGATATCCCCACCACTGCATTTTCATGTTTATTCTTTTATTTTTCCTTTCCTTGTTTGTTTCCCATAGACTTTTTTCATTTTTAATTGCCTTTTTCCATGAATAAAACAGCAAAATACCATTGGCATTGTATAACTCCTTTGCATCAACGGAGCCATCATATCAAAGGCAGAAGGAAGCGGAGAAGTCATACAACAGCTTCTCCTTCGTCCAGTTTTTTAGTTGCACATACACTCTTGCACTTGGTCTCTAAGCCGTTTCAATACATTTTTGAACATGTTTTTTTTTTTCTCAGCATAGTACCCAATACATGCATTGCCTTTCGAGATACGACCTCAATATACAAATCAATTAACTTGCAAAATGACAACTGCTCCATGACTGTGAGTGATACTTGAATCTGATGTATCTGTAGAGCGCCACTGTCAGCTGAAGGACTTCTTGATGCCTTGGTCCCCAACTTTGCTATTGTACAAAATTGTCCAAGACAGAGAACATGTCAAGAAAGTAAAACGAGAAGAATATAAAAAGTGGTTAGAAAAAACCAGCGCAGAATCATATCAACAAAAAAAAAAAAAAAAAAAAAAAAAAAAAAAAAAACGAAGAGCACGAAGAGCACGAAACACAAAAATGTGACAGCAAGTTGGAAATTGAAACAAATGTCGCCTAAGTAAAAAAAAAAAAAAAAAAAAAAAATTTCCTTCCATCCCTTGTGAGGAAGGCAGGACCAAGACTATGCGAAGTCCAACGAGCGTAGCCATACACTTCCTCGATCCCTTCGCAAAAAATGGTGGCTATTCTAACAAGCCTAAGGTTGCTAGCGTTAAAAAAGTGGCCTGCGCACAATCATAGTATGAAAGGTAGTCCTAAATACATAACATGAAAATCATATATGTTCACAACCGTTCCCACGAATGCAGCGAGTGTCACTTCCACGCGCCAATTTTTTTTTGGCATCCCCGATCCAAGAGAATTCATTCTAAAAGCGATATCAGACGACCGCACCTCCCTCGCGATAAGTGGTGTGCTCTGGTATTGTCCAATGGAAGTAGACACACACCTGCCCGAGTCCTCGCAAAACAAGGCCAACCGCAAAACCAAGTGGACTCAGGTCGGTTGCTGTCTCATGTGCAGGTAAGGAGACACCCACATCTACCCCCAAAGCTCGCTATGTGCAGTGGATGGCCCATATAGGGTGCTTAGCTACGGTGAGTACACAATCACATGCTCTCCTTTGGATCCTTTTACCTGTTTTATGTGTACCTCTCTTGGTTTTTATTGTTCCCTCCCCCCCCTCCCCCCCCCGCCTTGCCTCTAGCGTGGTGATGATAGTTGGAAGAATAAAGAGGAGAGTACTTCCCTTTGTTGTGCAAGATAGCGCATGCACGCATAAAATCAGTGGTTTTGTGGAGGATGCGTGCCGAGTGTTGATTGTCCGAGTGCGTGTGATGATTTGGTTGATTGCGGACGTCTAGCCTTGTTCTTTTTCCTTGTACGGTGAAGAAGGAGGGGGAGAACGCCATCTGCCAGGCAATAGAGGGCATGCAAGCGGCTATGTACTTTATGCAGGACCTCTGTTACAACGGCTTTGAAGCTTATCTGGTGACCTGCATCGGGTCCTCGAGGAAGAAAAATTGGGAACTACTGGATGAACACACTCTTTCCAAATCTTGAGACAAACGGTGCCAAAAAAAAAAATCTTGGTTGAAACCGCCGCCGTGTTGCGGCTTAAATGGAAGAAAGAGAGAGGCGCTCGTCATTTCGAGATAGTAGGTGGAGGAAGAGCGGGCAGTAGCCGATCTCCAGAGGCGCCAGGCCCACCTTAGCCTTAGAGAGAGTCGTTCCACCACCACCAGACATCTATCTTGACGCAGTCAACAGTCGAGCTGGAGGGTGATTTGGGAGAACTGTGTAAGATTTCTTTTGTGCGACTTTCGAAATACCTTTTTTTTTTTTTTTTTTTTTTTTTTTTTGGCAGTCTCTACTTTGAAGACCGGCCAAGAAGGATGATGACAACGAGTAGGCGCGAAGGCGGGAATGGTTTGTTCAAGAAAAAGGCAAAAAAACCAGCAAAAAGCATAAACAAAAAAAACTGCAGGCCGATAAATGAAAAAGGTTTATGTTTCTTCAGAGTTTATTTGTTTTTGAGTGTTAAAAGGTCAAGCTACAGATGAGTGAAAGTTAACAAGATTGGCATGGGTGGGTGATGGATAGAGTACACGAGCAAGAAAATCAATGGAAAGAGTAACAAAAGGACAAAGGAGCGAAGGAAGGCGGGGTTGGGTTGGTGGTGAAAGGAGGATGTTATGGTGGGAAAGATGCAAAAGAACATTGGGGCAGCATTAAAGAACAGGAGGAGCGAGATAGGCTACAGGAAGAACAACAAAGATGAAAATGAAAAAGAAAGTGTATGTAGAGGCAGAGCAGAGAAATGAAAGATCAAATGCTCCTGTCAGTCAGGCTTAATACCGGATAGGCTGACCCTGACTCGTCGCCGTTGACACTGCAGGTCCGCCAGAGGCTGAGGAGATGGTGACTCTGGCACCACCGGCCTGCATTTGCTGGACTGGTTGGGGCATAGATCCTCCGCGCTGTCCGACTCCTCTCTGCTGCTGCCCTGCCTGTCCTTGCATATTAGGGGGCATCATTCCGCCGCTGTGATTGTTGGCAACTCCGATCGTGTGTGCATAGACGCCATTGGCCTGAGCAACAGGACAGTCTTTGTGGGCAAGAAGCAAGGCCTTCAGATGAATAATCTCGTCCCGGAGTGCAGCTGTCTGAGTCTGCAAGTGCTCGTTGTCCGTTGTCAAGTACTCCACCTTGGCCTGCAAGTTGGAAAGCCACTGCTTCTTGCGCTGACGACACTTCAACGCGGCTATAAGTATGAAAGAAAAAACCCAATAAAAAGATTAGGTGCATGTTCGCCCGACGACAATAAATACAATAACTTCATCTCGAATCTTTGATTTCTCACCTTGACGGTTGCGCTCCAAAAAGTTCTTGCGCTTCTCCTCTTCGTCCATCTTGTCTTCAGCGGCAGGGCGCTTCTTGTTTCCATTCGAGCCGCCGTTCTTGCTATTGTTGCCTGGCCGGTCACCACTGACGCTTGACTGTCTCGAGAACTGAGAGTCGTCACTGTTGTCCTCTGAAGTCATTCGGCTTGGGCGAGAGTCGCGACCCTGATTGCCAACCATACCAGAAGCATTCTGTCCATTTTGTGTGGCATGGTGTTGCTGCTGCTGTTGGTGTTGGTGTTGTCCTGGAAAGTATCCGTTGGCATCGATGCTTTCGCGCTTGACCCACATCTCCCTCTGCGCAGCAGCCTGTGCCTGTGTCAAGTTCTGCATGTTGTTGTAACCGTGGACGTTGTCGGGATGCGGTACGCCCTGAGGAGGGATATAACGGTCGTTCATAGGTGCTTGTCCGTTCATATGAGGGAATGGCTGGGGCTGTCGTGGGGCTTGAGCAGCCTGGTTGTAGATTGCTGGCGGGTAGGGTTCCGCCGTCTGAATAGGGCCTGCAGGAGGCGCAACTGAACCTGGCATGCCGACATAGGGGTATCCGTTCTCTGCCATGGGAGCTCCGGAGGTATAGATGGTTGAGATGGCAGCGGTTGTGGTGGGGTAAGATCCAACGGGGATAGGGTCCTGGGGGCCTTCTAGCATAGAAGGCGAGAGGGGGCCCATACGGAGTGATTGGGCTTCCCATCCATATTGTTCGTTGTTAGGTGCGAGGCGGCCGGACATAGAAGCAATAGGTGGCAAGGTTGGTTTGGGTGCCTCTGGGGCTGGTGCCGAGTTACCAGAGGGAGGTCCAGCCTTTTCTGGGGTCAGGTCGGAGAAGCTCTGCTCAAAGGGGTTGGGTTCCATGTCCAGCTTAGAGACGGGCTGCATATAATTCATGGGGTTGTCGTTGTTGGCACGAGCGAGAACAGCCTTGTCGTCATCTGCAGCTGTTGTGACGATAAGGGGAACAGTGTTGTTGGGAGCAGTTGGCAGATCTAGCCAGGATTGCAAGGTAACCAAGGGTTAGACTACAATTCGCAACATTATCACTTGAGCAAGGTTACAACTGAAAGGGATGGAGACTTACCCATGCCAGGCTGGGAGAGGTTGTTGTTACCGGGACCGAGGTCAGCAGAGAGGGTTCCAACTGTTGTCATTGTTCCTTACACCGATGATATGCGATAGGGGTAGAGATAGAGAAGACGAAAAAAGGAAATGACTGTGGAGTGAAGAGCAGGCGGGCGTGCGTCAAGGATGTGTCTAACTATTGAGGAGGTGAAAGGAAGAAAAGCGATATCGCGTTAGTCTTCATTTCTGGTTTCGATGGGAAGAAGTTGAAGAGGAGGGGGGAGGAACGACAAGGAATAAAGTGAGGAGGAAAGAAGACGAATAAGAAGAACAGGAAGAATAGGAAGAATAAGAAAAGGAGAAGAAGGAGAAATGGAGAGAAAGAGAGAGAGAGAGGAGGAGAAAAAAAAGCAAGAAGAAATGGATACAATAGTCGAATGGCCTCAGATATTTCGCGCACAAGAACATAAACAAGAAAAGAACAGAAACAAGGGTCGCTATGCTCGGTGCTACTGCTCAGACAACAGGATCAAGCAGCCCAGGTTGTCATCCGACACCGACACTCACACATTGGATAACAACTCCTGGTTTTTAAAGAGGTCCAATGCTGCTTCGCTGGTTGGATAATGAAAAAAGATAAGGGTCAAAAAGAACGAGTCGAAGGAAACCAGCCGTTGAAAACGCCCCTTCTTCTACTCTGTTCGCCCGCACCCCTACCCCTCCCTCCCTCCTTCCTTCTAACCCCCAAAGGGCTGCGTGTGCGGTGTTGTTTTTTGGAGAGACGGATGTGCTTTTTCAGTGCCTTGTGTTTTGTTTCTTTTGAGTTTTGCGTGTGTGAGTGTGAGTGAGTTTGTGTATTGTGCGTTGTGTTATGCATGTGTAAGCGTGTGTTAAGTGTATGAAAGGGTGTTGGACGGTGGGTGGATGAGTGGGAAGAAAAAAAGGTCAGACAACCCGACTTGTGAGCAGACCGAAGCGGCACTCTTTTTTCGTCCACCCTCGCTGTCCTTTTACTTTTTCATGTCTTCCCAGCTGGGATGACTAATACACACCACAATAGAGACAAGCAAAGCAAGGCAAGTCAGCCCCGTTCTCCCCCTCTCCGTTCTCTGTGTTCTCTCTCAACCATACGTGGTACACAACCCCATCCCTATCCCGCCAACTGCCCTCCCTCAAACATACTCATAGAACAAACAGAGCTTATTAAAGTAACGAAGGTGGAATGGTACTGAGTGAGAACGTGAGAGGAGGAAGAAAGAAGAAAGAAGCTCTGCGATATATGATGATGAATGGACGGCCAGGGGGAAAGGGAGGACCGAAAGCACAATGACGCAAACAAGTGGAGGCCCAAACGTCCCGACTTGTACGCCCTATTTGAGGCGAAACAAGTCGGCCGAGATTGAGAACTGAAGCTGTTTTCTGCTGTTGTGGATGGCGATGGGAAGGAACGAGGAGTGATGACCGAGGAAAAAGACACTCTTTCTTCCTCTTTGACCTTGTGTTTTTTTTTTTTTTTTTTTTTTTTTTTTTAGTTTTCGCTTAAGCTCTTGCGCCGTATGAAGTAAAAGGAAAAGTGAAGAAGAGAGGGGAAGGCGCACAAACACTCACACGCGCGAATAAGAGTGGAAGAAGGGTGCCGATGGGTAGGTAAGAAGAAGGAGTATGTAGGTGAGTGAGTGAGTGAGAGTGGGTAGTAGGAAATGGGAGAGAAGGGAGAGTATATCCGACACAGCCATCGTCGTCATTGTGTATGAGGATTCCGTCCAACCTAGACAGACGACTGGTGCGTCAGAGTCAGAGCAAATACCAAAAGTTCTTTTGTGTCTCTTGTCTGCTATGTTATGGTGCCTTACACAGTAAACGGCGTGTATGTATTTACAAGGCGTTGTCGAGAGTCGAGACTGTTGCTGAATGAGAGAGGGGGAGGGAAAAGAGCGTTGATGAGGATGGAGATGGAAGTTGAAGCGTGTAAGAAAGAGAGAGAGAGAGAGAGAGAGAGAGAGAGGGTTGAATGTGCAAAAGTGGAGAGTGAAGAAGAGAGTGAGAGAGAGAAGAGGGAAGAGAGGAGAAGAGAGAGAGAAGAAAAGGTCGGGAGTGAGGGGGAGCACACACACAAAAAAAAAATCACTACGTCATTGGCGAGCATCCGGAAATCTGATTGGCTGGAGCAAGATAGACCAGCCAAAGGCAGGCAAGTGCGCTTCTTTATTCTCTCTCTCCCTTCAACGTCTCTCTCTCTTTCTCTCTCTGTCTCTCTTTCTTTCTTGAGTGTTGGTTGTTGTTCAATTCAATGGTGCGATAGACTCTTTTTACGTCTACTCCTTCCATTCAGACATCCGCATGGACAGGTACCTTTGGTATAATTCTCCCTCTCAGTAGTGTTTACACAGACAAACACACGAGGTTACGATGATCTGGAAATGGGATAAAGTGAGAAGCTCTCTTGGAATTGTTCATATTAATCGTTACCCAAAACGTTTCTAAAAACAACAAAAGGCCCCGACTCAACCAATTGATCAAATAATCGCATTATGAGCATGCGTATATATGAGTATATATTTGCGTCCGAAAGTTGCCCGAGAAGAAGAACGAAGTACCAGCAGACAAAAAGAAAACAGGTTAGAGGAGGCACTAAAAACGCCCAAGAATGAAAAACAATGGGATCGGGCAGGAGAGATCTGCCAGGCAGAGACAGACACCAGGCAGGGCAGGACAAGGGCACATAAAATAACAAAACGATGTCATCATCATCACTTTCATGAGCCTTTTACCCAACTAAGGTTTTTTTATATTCTCGTCTTTTTCCTCTCGATCAATTAAGGTCGTCCCCTTTCGTGAGCGCGCATAAAGGGGAAACGAAGAGTGAGATAAGGGCACAAAAAGGAGGACTGAAAAGCATTACATACAGCATCAGGAGAATAGTTTTTATATGTGTTCATTCTCTTCTCCGTCACTCGCAAGAAGAAGAAAATAAACGGATAGCAAACACACACTGAAAAAAGAAAGCGACCAGGCGAGAGCAAAAGGAGAACTGGAAGGTTTTTAACGGCTTAAATAACAAAAAGCAGACCAGCATATAAAACACAACTAAACAGATCATCGAACTATCCTTGCAGATGGCAGCCACATATTCTTATTCCCATCATCCTGCAGGCAAACTTAAGAAAAAGGCAAATGGCAAGAAGGGTCTTTCTCGCGTATTTCTTTCACGACCGAGTTTTCGTTCCTTACTGTAAGCAAGTCGCCTAATCCTCCATCAACACCTCAATTTCATCACAGCGGGAATCCTTAGAGCTTGCAACTTTACGACAAAATATCAAAGCGGTCATTGATCCCAGTTTGCCATGATGCTGTCAATTGACCGCTGACCTGGTTGCCCAATTGCTACTATTCTGTTACTTCTGGCAATCCGTGTATACCTGTCATCTAAGCAGTAATGGACGAACAGTCAGAGAAAAAGAAGGTGATGGATATGGCATTCGCACAGACAAAAGGCAATGAAAAAGAAGGGAGAAAGTGATACTTTTGACCCTGAAATCAAGTCGCGAATTCGCAGAAGGATCGCCAGGCTACAAAAAGATGAGGAACTCAAGGACTTTTCAGCACAGATATTGAGGAGGAGAACAAGAAGAAGCGCGCGATACAATTCGGCGCGTCTATGATAATGCTGTGGAGGAAGGAGGTAGAGCTGCTGATGACGGCGCATAAGAAGAAGCTAAGCCATAGGTCACTGCGAAAGGAGTGTCAAAGAGAAGGAGGATGATGGATGATGCTATCATTGATGTCTCTTTCTCAAGGAGGGATTGGCCTTGCAACCTTAGCCCCAGCTAGCCTCCTGATCCAATTAGGTTTCTTGATACCTGATACCAGAGGATGTGCCTGAGAAAAGTACATCATGATGACATGATGGTAGGGTGGATGCCCCTATTGTCGTACTTGCTGCACTCAGCCCATAATTTTAAACCGTCCCTTTTTTTCTTTTTTTTTCAAAAAAGTTGTTTACCTCGTCGTGACTGCTGACTTTTTTTTTTTTTGCCACTTCCATTCCCTTTTATGTTAAGTCGTCTCGCATTATTATTTTGCTCCTTCTCTCTCTCACTCCCTCACTCCCCCCCTCCTCCAACTCATATATACATAATGGCCAAGTCCGTCGCCGTCAAGAGCTCCAAGGTCGCCAACAAGGCCGAGAAGAAGTCTGCCAAGGTTGAGAAGAAGGTCGAGTCCTCCTCTGACTCATCCGCTTCTGATTCCGACTCCTCATCCGATTCGTCCGACGACGAGGAGATGGAGGAGGCCAAGAAGCCTGAGGAGGAGAAGAAGGACGACTCCTCTGACTCTGATAGCTCTGACAGCTCTGACTCTGATGATGAAGAGGAGAAGAAGGAGGAGTCCTCTGAGTCTGCTGCCTCCTCTGACTCTGAGGCCTCCAACAACAAGCGCAAGACCGAGGATGCCGCTGAGACCCCCGCCAAGAAGTCTAAGACTGAGGATGCCGCCGAGGCCCCCGCTACCTCTGCTACCGTCTTTGTCGGTGGTCTCTCCTGGAACGTCGATAATGACTGGCTCCGTACCGAGTTCACCGAGTGCGGTGAAATTCTCGATGTCCGTGTCATCACCGACCGCGACTCTCAGCGCTCCAAGGGGTAAGCCTTATCTGTTTCTGTATATTGATGAAGATGTGTAACTGGCAACGGTGTCCGTTAGACATGAAAGCTAACCCATTTGACCTTCTTTAATAATAGCTTTGCCTACGTCGAGTTCGCCAACGCTGAGGGTGCCAACGCTGCCTTGGCCCTTGCCGGCAAGGAGATTGATGGTCGCGCCATCCGTGTCGACCTCTCCGAGGCCCGCCCCAAGAAGGAGGCCGGTGCCAAGACCTTCAACAACGCCCCCCAGGGTGAGGCTTCCGACACCCTCTTCATCGGAAACTTGTCCTTCAACGCCACCGAGGATGATATCCGCGGTGCCTTTGCCGAATGCGGTGAGATCATCTCTGTCCGTCTCCCCACTGACCGTGAGACTGGTCAGGCCAAGGGTTTCGGTTACATCCAGTTCTCTTCAATCGATCAGGCCAAGGCTGCTATTGCCTGGAATGGTTCCGATCTCGCTGGTCGCCCTTGCCGCCTGGACTATGCCGGAAAGAAGCCTGAGCGCTCCGAGGGCGGTGGATTCGGTGGTCGCGGTGGTCGCGGTGGCCGTGGTGGCCGTGGCGGTTTCGGCGGTGACCGTGGTGGTCGTGGTGGCCGTGGTGGTCGCGGTGGTGCTCGTGGCGGTCGTGGTGGTTCGTCCACCAACCGCGGCGGCTTTGGTGCTTTCCAGGGCTCCAAGGTTTCTTTCTAAAAAGAGTTCCTTTACTTTTGCCGTAACCTTTTTTCTTGTTAGACACTGATGATTCCCTGTTTTTTCTTTTTTTTTCCTCTTTTCTGCAGTCTTTTTCTTCCTTAATCTGTGTCTTCATTTGTTTTCGTATCTTTCATTTTTTATTTTTGCATTTTGTTACTACTCACACCCATTTCGCATGTTGTACCATAGTCATCATCGTTTCTCTAGTCAAATAACCCACCACACCAGATCGCATTTTGGATCGTTCCATTCGCTCTCAGTTGTTTGGATCAACTCTAAAGAATAAACTTGCATGTCACCAACACTCTTTTTCGGTTCTTGATATTGATCAAAGATTTGCTTTTTTATTCAGCAGGACGATGTGTGAAGCAACACTCACATTGCAAGACCAATGGTCGGTTCATGAGTGTACACAGGGGGCAAACCCATTCTGCCCATTGATTCGTCACAGGTACCGCTGCGGAGGTTGTGTTTGTCACTGTTCTTGTTAGTGCACTGAACTGAGCAGCTTGTTGTACGGTCGTCGCATGAGACACGTCCAGCTCGTTCCTGGGTTTTTTCAGTATCGTTGTTGATGCGATAGATGTTGTTGAAGGGTTGGAGCCTCTGCGTTTAGTGGTGTTCGCAAAAGGCGCGGTTGGCGGATCGTCGCCGTCGATGATGATGGTTATCCGCTGTGTACCTGTGCTGTTGGTTTCAGGTGATAGGCGGGAAGTTGAAGTGGGAGTCAACGATCCTTTGCTTGAAATAGTAGTGGAATGTGATACAGTTGGTGGCGTTTTTGGATTGGATGATGACGACGATTGAGTAGGGCTGGACGAGCTCGCAGAGGAAGGGGATGATCCGCACCAGATTTGATCTTTTGCCCGTCGCTCCGCAGCCATCGCCGCCAGCTCGCCAGGACTATGCCACTGCTCCCAGAACCCCTTCGGCGTCGCTCCTACCCGTCCTCCACCTGTCGTCGTCCCACTACTTCCTCCAAGTCGCTGTCCACCCGCCGGCAACATCATCTCATTCAATTGTCTCCGTTTCTCAGCCGCCACAACCGCAGCCGCCCTTGTCCCGCTCGTCACCAATCCAGCACCCATCGTGCCTCCCAACCTAACCCCACCAACCCCGAACCCACCATGCTTAGTCCCCAACCGATGTCCCGCCGTATCAAACCCTTCGCCCGTGTACCCAGACGCGACGACTTTATCATACTCATCGTTCAAACCATCCAAAGCCTTATAAAACTGTTGGTCATGTGGACCGCGGATGTTATGCGCCAGTTCGTGGAGCATGGTGCCGAGGATATCTTCCCAGGGGAGGAAAGTGTTTTCGTCGTTATGGTATCGAAGACAAAGTTGGATCTTCCACCCGCGGTTGGTGTTCATCCCTAGGAGACCCTTTGTGTAGAACTCTGCCAGGGTCGTGATCTTCCAACCGTGCGCCTTCATTATTGGGCGAACCTAAAGGTTGATATTTTGTTGTCATGAGTGAATGGGAGGAAATGAGAGTGTTTAGTCGAAAAGGAGAAAAAAAAAAAAAAAAAAAAAAAAACGCCCTTTTTGCATATGGAAAGTAAAACCCCTGCACATGTTGTACTGGACATATTACGAATAGTGGCTTCAAGTTACCATGGTGGCGACTTTTTTGAGGAGCCGCATGGCTTCCTCATGGTTGTGTTTGGACTTCAGACAGGTGAAATTGGCAACAAGGTCCAGACTGGAGGAGCTGGAGGACATTTCTGGACTGTTCCTTTTGGTAGGTTGAAAATGATCGTTTGTTGGCCGGTTGATTGATGCGCAGGTTGAGGGGTAATGCCAATGTTGGAGAAAGTGAATGTGACTTGATAGAAGTTTGTATGCAGTGGTGAAGGGGTAGATAATGATGGTGAAAGAAGATGATGAGCGATGTTAAATGGAGAGGGAGAGTGATGTACAAACAAAAACAAGTAAGAGAATGGAATGCTGTTTGGCTTTTTTTTTATTTGGCTACGGATTTTGGTGGCGTAGACGGACATTTTGTCTCAGGAATTATTGTTCGTTGACAATCACGGCAGCCATGCCCTAATCATTTCATTGTCAAGGAAGACTTGTTAGTGGGTTTTGAACCTCCAACACAAGAGTAGCGAGCCATCAAAAGTGTCGAAAGAGTGTGGACTTACCCCTCCGATGCCGTAGCACATGGAAATAACTCCAATCTTCTGGCCAGTGTGGTGCAAGTGCGTAATCAAAGTCGACATCTGTCTGGCACCAGTCATTCCCAATGGCTACGCCACACAAATAAAGCAAGAGTAACAGCTGTTAGCACACATAGCCGAATGCTACAAGAACACTCAAAAATTTAACTCGCTCGGCAGAGGAGAGACTTACATGACCAAGGGCAATGGCGCCACCCTTTGGATTCAACTTGGCAGGCTTGATGTTCAAATGACGAACGCAGTACAGAGCTTGAGAGGCAAAGGCCTCATTAATCTCATAGATATCAACATCATCCACTTTCAATCCTACATTCTTCAGCACAGCAGGGATGGCAGTTGCAGGTCCAATGCCCATAATAGAGGGCTTCTCACCCGTGACCTTGGCGCCACACCAGCGTGCCAAGATAGGACATCCAAGCTCAATCGCCTTACTACGACGCATCAGCACCACCGCCGCAGCACCATCCGAGACCTGCGACGCATTCCCGGCAGTCGTAGATCCATCCTTCTTGAAGACGGGTTTCAACTTGCCCAACTTTTCAGCAGTCGATCCAGCACGTGGACCCTCATCCTTAGAAATAATCACTTCCTTGACAATCTGTTTCTCCTCTCCGTTTTCATCCTTAACAGTGGCCTTTTGAGTAACCTTGACGGGAACAATCTCGGCATTAAAGAGCCCCAGTTCCTGAGCCCTCAAGGCCTTCTCGTGTGACTCGACCGCAAACTGATCCTGGTCCTCACGCGAGATTGAGAACTGGCTGGCAACGTTCTCGGAGGTGATGCCCATAGGGAAGAACACGTCCGCGGCACCAGGGGCGGCCTTGATCTCGGGCGAGATGCGGGAGGGCATTGATTTAGAGCCATAATCGTGGGTCATCGACTCCACACCAGCACCTATTATTTAGTCCATTGAATAAATCACGCATGCATGGTTATTTTATACTCCTCGTGGGATTATTTGCGAAAAAGAAACATGCAAAAGAGAGAAAGAAAGCACTGGCCTCTTTTCTTGTTCCCACTTACCAATACCGGCATCGATCTCCCCGGCTCGGATGGCATTGGCAATATAGTTGCAGGCCTGCAAGCCTGACGAGCACTGGCGGTTCAACACACCATATGTTGTCGTGTACGGGAATCCTAATAGCATGCGAACACATATTGTCAGCATCTAATGCGCTCTTGACAATAGAAAAAAAAGTAAAAAGACACTGAAAACAGAAAAAAAAGAAATAAGGTGTGCTTACCGGCAGCGAACATGGCGGCACGACCGACTTTGATACCACCGAGCTCCTGGAGGACATTACCCGTCTGGATATCATCGACGACCTTGGGGTCAATTTTGGCACGCTCAGCCGCAGCCCTCAGGATGACGGCCAGCAGATCTTCGGGGTACATGTCCTTGAACCCGCCCTTGCCAGCTCGGCAAATAGGAGTTCGAACCGCGCTAAAGGCCAATTTTTTTTTTTCAAGTGTGAAGGAAAATGAAAGGAGGGGCGTCAGAATGCAAATCTCCTATATATCTGCAGAATATGAGTAGTAGAATGGTTCAATTGGAGGACTTACGAGACAATAACGACATCATCGGGGTGTCTGTGGCTGATAAGGTGGTCGCGAGGGCTGCTTCCTGAGAAATTGTTGTAGATGCAAGAAGGAAAATAGGAGGGTTAGAACAATGGGGAATGAGCTTTTCGGCTCATGTATACGTTGAAGTGGGGATGTGCGAGTTGATGAGTGTTTACCGGTGATGTGGTCCTTGATCTGCTCGAGGCGCTTGTTGGAGGTCATGATAAGAGATGAAGGTATGGATGAGAGGGAGTGGAAAGAGGTTGAAGAAGAGGAATGAGGGAAAGAAGAAGAGGACTGGGGAAAAGAAGAGGAGAGAATTGGAAACGAAGAGCAGCGAGGGGAAAGAGAAGGCCTATTTCCCCACTGGCCAACCGTGCGTCGGACCGGGTCTTGATCGCAGGAATATCCGGGACGAGAGTCAACTTTTTGACGAGTCAAAAAAATCCATTCGCTGCTTGCCTATCAGAGTCAAACATCCAGGTACAGTTATTACACATGCATACGCATACATACATACACACTCGCCGAAAAAGAAGTGTCAATGGCATGACATCGTTCCTTGCCGAAGGGTTGCCTTGAGATTGACGGGTGGGGCAAATGTCAATTGGTACGGGTCCATCCAACTTGTGTTTGAGTAGAAAGACATCCCCGTGGCTCATAACATTTCTATACAAAGTTATGGAGTAATTGGTTCTCGGTCTGTACTCCGTCTGGACTTCACGGATGAACGGATAAACACTGCTAGTTATTTTCCCTACATGCACCTTCTCTTTGTTCGTTGCTACCTCAGTTGCTTTCCATACCCGTGATCATGAATGGAGACACTTGCACGCACAAGTTTATACTTTTTATCCCTAACGCGTGCAAGCAGCCAAGGAGTGTCAACCTCGAGGAATATAGAGGCTGGCACTTAGTATTGTCCAAACGTGCTGTCATTGTCGTCTTTTTTTTTTTTTTTTTTTTTTTTTTATCTGCACCTTCAATTGCTCGAGGAGTCCATGGGGATTATTCTACTTCGCATGAAAGTAATATGTGTTGCGCGCAAACTTTCGTTGTTGTTGTCAAATACTTTGCCACCAAAATTGACTCTATTATGACCTCACGACATCCCAAGCGTTATTGTTGCTGGTATGCGTTGCAAGTCGCTCCTCAACTCCTTTTTCTTCCATGCCCCAAAAGAACAAACGTAACAACACCGCCTTCACCTTCACTTTGGTACATGCTTGTGTCTAAGTTTTAATTGTTTTTTTTGTTAATGTTTGTTTGTTTTGTGCAGGCTAAAGGGTCCAAGGTGAAGAGAAATAGAAGGGGAAAATAGGAGACTTCTAATCTACATAGATCACGAGCTTGCCACCACAATGATCAATAGCTTCACGGACATCAATATCGGTCTGCAGGACGGCAAAGTCGCCACGGCTATCACGATAGCTAAGCGGCTTGGGATCACAGTCCAGACGCTCAAAGATCTTTTGTTGAAGGGATTGGAAGGTAACCGAGACGGGTATCCTCATCGCCGAAATGTCGTCCTGGTACGAGACCTTCAGCTTGATATACTCGTCCGTGTTTGTGCTGCCAATGGTTGGTGTCGAGAATGAGGACGCAGATCGCAGACTGGGGGAGCCACTCGTCGATCCAGAGTCATCGTTGTAGCCACGATAGCTGCCTGGTCCCTGCTGTGATTTGCTACTGGAAAAGACGGCTCGTGCAGCCACAGAGGGGGATTGGCGTGATCCAGAAGAGTTGAACATGCCGTTGGAAGGGGTCAAGCGACCCAAGGAGGGTGAAGACGATCCCATGTTGGGACCGCCTCCTACTACTGCAGGTGGTGGGGTCTCTGTATCGCCCTCTCTCAGACCAAACAACTGGTTCACCAAAGGGTGCTGAATAATCCTTGTAGGAAGCTTGCACAAGTCCTGGACATAGCCATCCAAATCGACCCGACGGGTTGCCGTTACTGCATCATCCACCACCTGCAACGGGATAGGCATGAAGGGGAGGATCCTGGGCTGATCTCCGACACGGCCAGACTCCACTGGGAACTCTTCCAGAAGGGCGATATGAAAGTTGTAAAAGTCCTCATACAGTCGCAGCAATCTCCGTGTGGCGCCTGAGGCCAGGTCGACAGAAACTGAGAACCAGTACTGGTCATCCTCATGATGGAACGAGTCGACTGATGCCTCAACAATGACATTCGATAGATCCTGATCGTGAAAGCCACCGCCGTTGCTACTGTGAGAATCTCCGTTGTTGCTCCGAGATGATCCAGCCCCAGTTGGTCTGAGAGAGCTAGTGGCCTCTTCTCTTCCAGTCTAATTATCATTGTACCAAAGATATTGTGTTTAGCAAGGAGATGCTCTCAACAACAAAAAGTAATAATTGGTACCCCTCTAGATTATAAAGCGAGAGCACATTCCTCCCAGATGATGATGATAAAAATGAAAGACAGAAAAACATCCAAAAAAGAAAAATAAAACAAGCTGACAGTTATACCTGGCGTCGGTTGGGATCAAGTTCCTGTGATGGAAGCCGGCGCATTGCAGGCTGACTCTGATGCGGTTTGAGGTCCCTTGACATCTTGTTCTTGAGTTGCTGAATAGTGGGTCCTGAGTTCTGAAGATGCTGCTGTTGTTGATGCATAAACTGTTGCGGATGGATAGGCTGCTGGGTTTGAGGCGGCATGCTTGAGAAATGTTGTTGCTGTTGCTGCTGATGATGTTGCTGCTGCTGTTGTTGAATCGCCTGTTGTTGCTTCTGGAGTGCCTCATTTGAATCGATCTTTCCAAGGGGAATACTGTTGGCCTTGTAATCCATTGCCTGCTTCTTCCACTCTTCCACACGAGGGATGGCGGTTCCTGTCTGTCGGAGCATTTCCGGAACATTGATCGCCTTTCCGGTCGCCATATCCCTGATCTCGACAAAGCTGACGGGGATCAATCCTGGACCCCCAAGGCGACCAATGGGCTTGGCCACGTACCACTCCTCGTTCGACTGGGCAATGACCAGAATGGCATCGCCGACCTTGGCATCTAATTCATCGGGCCGTTCTGCTCCAAAGTCGTAGAGGACAATACCGTACAATGGTTGGCATTTAGGCAAGGGTTTCTGTGCGGCAGGGGCGGGTGATGATTGGACCGGAGACGACTGTTGTGGCTGTTGGTAGATTTGTTGTTGTTGCTGTTGTTGCTGTTGTTGCTGCTGCTGCTGCTCTTCCTCCAGACTCTGACTACTGTTCCTCTGGTTCTTTTCAAGGATTTGGAAGTATGTAACGGGCACATAGCCGCGGGCACCCGTGACAGGGTTGCTGGCCTCGTACCAGTCCTCGTCGTCCTCGTTGCCGACAACGTGGAAAAAGTCGCCCTTGGTAAAGGAGAGTTCTTCGGTCTGTTGAGAGTTGTAGTCGTAGAGGGCCTTGATGACTTTGCGGGGAGGCGCCAGGGCTGCGGGGTTACCGCGGTTGGGGTTGGGAGAGAGGCCGCCTGATGAGTTTTTGTTCTGAAGAGAACGTCTGAGGTTTTGCATTGAGTGATCAATCAGTAGGAACTAGGTGGGATGTCGTGTGGGTGTGGATGTATATATTTTTTGATTGAAGTAGATGAGATCGAGAGTGAGAGAGGGGAGCGTGATGGGGAAGAGAGGAGTGAGGAGGGAGGGGATGAGCAGAATAGAGAAAAGAAAGAAACAGAGCAAGGGGAGGACAGAAACCACACAGGGTGTAGGTGTGAGTGAGAGTGATGAGTTGAGGAGAGGAGAGGAGAGGAGAGGGATTCAATGGAACGATCGACTGACAAACACAACACAGCAACAGAAGAATATAAAAGGAGAGACTGGGACTGAGAAGGAGTGGAGGAAGGGAGGTGAGTATTTCCTGGGGAAAGAAAGAGAAGGAACAAAACGAAAACAAACAGTTGTTTAGCAACCAAAAAAAATGTTAATTAGAAGGATCGATATGTGTTGTTGACAAATTGACAAAGGGCATCATCGCTCATGCCTGTTTTTCTTCGTAAGGGAAAGACTCCTTTCTTTTATATGCGACCTTGCTAGTGTCGGACATCAACACTAGCCTGCCATGAGAAAAATAATCTCTTTATGCGAGACTCTCACTACTCCTTTTCTCTTTTTCTCTTCTCTCTTTCCCCTTTTTTTTTCTTCTCTTCTTTGCCTCCATGGATTGAAAGACGCGACATGCATGGCTTGCAATCGCACTCACAAAAGACTGGCTACAAGGAGGACATGTGCGACATGATAAAATGATCTTTCATGCTATGTTTTCCCTCTGGCCATACCCCTACCTATCAGGTCGATGTAGAAAACCAATCTAGCATGAAAATAAAGAATAAAGAAAGTTCTTTAGTCGAGTTTTTTTTAGTCTGACCCTCAACCAATCTCTCTCTCTATCCCGTCAATTGCTCATTCGAATCGATGGTTGTTTATCTCATAGGATCTAGTTGTTTTTAAATTCTCCCACCAAGAAATGTCTTCCCCATGGACTCAAAGAGTGCTGAGCAACGGCGCCACCACCTCAATTTTTTTTTTTTTTTTTTTGTTTTTAATTCTTTTCGTTTCTACAACAAAAAAGACAACTCTGCGAATCACCTCGCGGATTCTCATTGGCAGGGTTACATATTCCAAACGCCCATTTGAGACAGAGAAGCCGGGTTACCATTCATGCTCACGAGGACTGACAATAAAAAATGACGGCCCTCTCCCTTCTCTCGATTACTTTTGTCCCTTATTTTGACATACTTGCGGATAACCCTCAAGATCGTGCTCTCCCTCTTTCAACATCGTACGCAGATAACAAGAAAACCTTCACAGACCTTTCTCCTCACTTCACATCCCATCGCGTCCTGCAACACAAACAAAAAGGATAATACATCAATGCATAATAAAAAAAAATGGCCACACACATTCGCGGCGTTCACTGCCAAGACTTTTGATTGTATTTTGTTTGTGTAATCTGCTGTAAAAGAAGGGACAAGGGAAGGTCCATGTCTAGCGCCAAATTCCCTTCTTTCTCTACTTTGTCCCAGCTTCGTATCTTGAACACCAGCCTGTCTGTTTATGACAAAATTCGGGCCCTGAAGCCACCGGACCTTATCCGTCCCTCTCCCTTGTGTCCCTTTTCCTTCCCTGTGACCCCTCGCGGTGCAGCCCTTTCGGACGTTGTCCCTCCTGTGGCACTGCACTGCCACCAAAAAAAAGCACTGTTTTTATCAGGCTTTTGAAGGGAAAGATTATCCAAAGACTTGAGTTTTCTTTGTAATCGGCTGTGCACACAGACCAAAAAGGGTGATCTACGATCGTTTTTACGCGCGTTTACTCTTTCTGAGTCTGAGTCTCTAGGTGAACCATAGTCCCTTTGTTCGTCCTCAACTCAAAAGCACACGCATACACACACGCACACAAACAAAAACTCAACTGATGTACTGTAAACTTTTATAGTGAGTAAGGTAGCTACAATAAAACTCTCTTTCAGTCAACCACGCAGCATCCCAACGGAGAAAAGAAAATAACAACAGCATAAATAAAAAAGTCTGATTTGGTTGTTGCATTTGAAGTTTCTGTCGAAAGTAGAAAATATCGACTTTGGATTTTCTTTTGGAGAATGGCTCTTTTGGAGGTCGCTGGCTATGTCGAGTTGATGCGAGAATGGGCGTTCAATACAAGGAATAGAAGTGAATAAAAGAGTGTTTAATTGAAGATGTGTAGGTGTGAGAGAGGAGGAGTCGACCGACCGTCGCGCAATGATAATTTGTCTACTCTTGTGGTCATGCTCCGCCAAAAGGGCCCTTCTGGTCCCTTTTTTCTTCATTTTACATTGATTGTTTTCGGTGAAAAGAAACGATAAGAAGGAAAATGGTGATGGGATGCGGCGATTGATTGTCGGCAACATTATCGAACATCTTCTTTAGAGAGAGAGAGTGTGTGTGTATATGTGTGTGTATATATGTGTGTGTATGTGTGCGTGTGTGTGCGTATGAGTGAACGAATGAGTACAGGCTTACAGAAGGCCAAATATCCGCAGCCTGTGAGGGGATGCGCCACGGACACTGTCCGCATTTTTCGGCCCTCGTCCACTGTGCTTTTTCCCTTTCTGAAATTTTCCTCCTTTTTCTCTCTGTCTCTCTGTTGTCTGCAACAGCAAATGCCCTCTTCCTGTCCACCCACCCATTCAGAGTAGTACACCAACACATCATAAATTCTCACTTTCGCAGCAGACAAACCCCTCACGCTTATTTTTTTTTTCTCGCTTCTCCTCCCTCTCCCCTCAAAAGTTATCCCTTCGTCTTCTTCTTTTTCCTTCTCTCCTTCTTCTTCTTTCCTTACTTCTTTCTTTCTTCTCTTCCTTTTCCTGCTCATCGAGATCAGCCAACCAACTCAAATCACAAACCACGCATACCCGCTCTTACTTTCTCATTCACCTCGCCTCCCATTCTTCACACTTACACCATGTCCGCACTCACAAACGACCAAATCGAGGAGCTCATCACCCAGTCCCTCGAAGGTACAGCAAAAGCACAAGGACAACAAACAACAACAGGAAATAATAAGACCGCCATCACACGAAAATACACCAAACACCCTTTAATACAGTGTCTTTTTATGTCCGCGTCGCGCGCAGTCAATGGCTTCCATATTGACGATTGTCCCACATATTTATTGAGCTCTTTCTCTCATGAACATAAAAAAAACAAACTTCCTGCTGACAGGTATCCATCCACCTTCTACTCGATTGACCACTGATTGATAGCAAGAAACTTTTCTTACTCGCCCTACTCAAAGTTCCGTGTGGGCGCCGCTCTGCGCACGGTTGATGGCAAAATCTATCAAGGTAAATCATCCATTGCTTCCCAATGTTCCCAAAAGGAAAGGCGTATTTTATCGCTTTCCTTCTATTCCTCTCTCCTTCTCCTTCCGTTCTTTTTTTTTTTTTTTTTTTTTTTTTTTTTCCTTCTGTCGACTTGTGTCTATCTCTCTATGTCCACCATTTATGCGCCTCCGCCCATCCACCCTGTTCCCATTCACTCACTCACTCACTCATTAATCGTTTTCTTCTCTTCGACTTCCTCTATCTATCACTTAGGATGCAATGTCGAGAATGCTTCGTATGGTAACTACCACTGATAATCAGCTCCGAAACAGTGATTCACATTCATGGTTCTCGAATCCTATCCCTATCTCTCTCTTACTCTCACCCTTGCTGCACCTCGCAAATGACATCGTCATTGACGTTTTTACCCTTCGCAATTCTTTTACCCTGTCTTATTTATTCTCTATTTCTATGACGAAACATCCTCCGCACTCGATGATCCAACGTTGACTGTCTGCTTTCTTACTTGAACCACCTGTCCAACGCGGTGCATAGGAGGAGCCATCTGCGCCGAACGAACTGCATTTGTAAAAGCTGTTGTAAGTTTACAATTCACGCTTCTTTCGATTTGTCAGGCAAATCTGATGTATTTTTTTTTTGTTCTTCGATTGAGGTTCCAGCAACAGGAAGGAAGAAAATCGAGAGCAAAGGTGGGGTTGAGTGTATCGAGAAACCTGACATACTCTTTGTTTCTTCCTTCTTCCTTGTCTTTAAACTTGCTGTTCTTTTTCTTAATAGAGCGAGGGTCACCTGCGTTTTGTTGCCATTGCAGTCTCCTGGTAAATAGTTCAGCCCGGTTAAACCTACATCTTTCTAGCGCTTCTGTTTTCTTATTTCCCTGGATCGACGATGTTGAGTGGATATGTAAAATGGAATGCAAAGAAAGAAAAAAAAAAGAAAAAGAAAAAAAGCCACGCGGCGTCTTTTTCTTCTATCCCACACGTTAACTAACTTCTCTCCAATCACGGGATTCCTACACAACAGCGACTTCAACCACTATATTACTCCCTGTGGTATCTGCAGGTAAATACTCCGTCTCATATTTGCTCTGCTTTGTAATGACTATCCGCTGTAACATCGGCATGGAAGGATTAATCGTAATCCTAATCCTGGCTGGATGCCACTCTTTCTATCGGGATAGACAATTCATGAACGAGTTTGGAAAGAACCTGGAAATCTTCTTTGTCAATGACGACAGAACATACAAGCGCGCCGTCCTGGCCGACCTCCTCCCTTACGCCTTTGGCCCTGAAGATCTGCCAGCCAAGTGAAGTGGGGGACCATCAGAGCGAGAAGCCACCCACATCCAACCACCACCATTACCAAACCTCCAATGTCTTGAGCATTTCGATATTGCGAGCACTTTGTAAGCCACTTTTTTTTTTTGCTCTGTTCTTGTCCCCAACGGCAAATAAAAGATACAAGCCGCTAAGTGGCCAATTGACATGGTACAGCGCAGCGAGTGGGTAAAGGAGGAGACCGATGGACAAAAGAGAGGTTAAAGGTGAGAAATCGACCGTTGGAAGACGACGTGAATACACCTTGTAAAGCAATCGGGTGAGTTCGATTGGTGCGGACCAAATGTCCAGAGACATGAAGGCAAACTGTAGGGGAATCGCAAGAATCTCAGGGGAGAAGAGGGGGAAGAGGAGACAGGGAGACGGGAGGTGCAAGTTGAGCAAGTTAAAAGTCGATGTGTGTGCGTGCGGTGGAGTCCATCGGGAAAAATGAGAAAAAAAAGGAGGACTCTCACAGATGACGAAAAGAGAAGATTGTTCCTCTCTCTCTTGAGGGTAGGGGTAAAATTGGACCAAGGTTGGGCCAGATGATGGTTTTGAGGCCTTTGGCTGGATCCTATTTTTTTTGGTTCCAGAGTGCAGGAAAAAAAACTCAAAAAGTTGGCCACATGGTCACCCTCATGAAGGTGGAGTCGAGAGCACCTCTTTTTCTTCCAGGCGACGAACCGGACGGTTGCACCATTTTACATAGGGATTGTCGCTGGGGCACAATTTTTTCCTTCTGCTTGAGTACTTGTATCAGGTACAACTGGTAGTAGTTCACAAGTGTGGCGGAGGAGGTCACGGTTCTTTGCGTTTTTGTTCCCGTTGTTGGATTGGCGATAGTTTTGAAACTGACCCATGGTCGACAACAAGAAAAAATGTAGTTCGAACCATGTTGTGGTGACAAAACAGTCTCTTCGTTTCTTTTTCTTTACAAAGTTCTGTCCCCGTTTTGGTACTTTGTCAGATGTGTTCTTCTTCACGCTCAAGAAGCATGCAAGGATAGGGAACCAAGGGATAAAAAAAAAGAAGAGATGCATTGTTGATAAACAGGGTGGAGAAAGATTCTGATGGATGGCAGGACCATGGACCAATTGAACCATGGAACATACAGCACCTACACACGCACAAAGAGATGGACAAAGCAAGGTACCACTGGTGGCATAAGCAAACATGAGGAGTCCGACCCCATGTGGCCCTTCCTCTCTCTCTCCTTCTCTTCTCTCTCTCTTTCCTTTCCTCTCCCTTCTCTCTTCCCCCTCTTTTCAGCTTTTTTGCTCAGATACTTTACACTTCCCAGCTCCCCTTACCCCTCGGGAAGAATATCGCGCTCCCGTTTATGCTTTTTGTTTATTTCTTTATTTTTTCCCCCAATGCTGCCCAATGCCCGACTACATGCTCATCCATGGATCTGGGCTTCCTTCCTTCCATGACATTGCTCGCGTTCGACGTCGGGAAGAACAACGAAAACAACAACTACTTCAACGACAACGAGATAAACAATAACAAACAAAGATATCAAAGAAATGAAAAACTCCTCCTTATTCACACTCACACGCTACGCACAACGTAAGGTGTGGTGGCATCTGCCATGGTCACTGTTCCAACCTGTGCTTTCAACAGCTAGGCATTGGAACAGCAGGAAGAGAAAGAAGGGAAAAGAGGAAAAAACAGTAGGGCTCTCACCGCATTGATAACCTAACCCATGGCCAGGATGGACATGATCATTGAAGGTGGAGAGAGAGAGTATGTGAGAGAGAGTGAGAGCAAGAGAAGCAGAGAGTTGGATCCTACTCCTCCTTTCTTTTCCACTTTTTTATTTTCCTATTCTCCTTCCTTCCTTCCTTCCCCCTCTTCTACTTCTTTCTATCCCTCACCCTCCTCTCGCTCTCCTTCACCCTTTCTTACTTTTCTTACTCCACCCTTCTTCTTCTCGCCCTTTCTCACTTTTTTAACTGTCCCGAACCCTCGCCCTTTGAACAAGGCCTTGTCATTCACCCTCCTGCTCTTCAGCTCCATCGCCCTTCTCACCCACTCCCTCCCTTCTCGTTCATTCGCCCATTCATTCGCCCATTCCTTTTTCTCCTTCCACCCACCCACCCACCCAACCACAAACACTCGCCCACTCATAAACACTCACCCACACGCGTTCGCAGATCCGCTCACTCTCTTCTCGCTCTCTCACCCCCTCCCCTCCATTCAGCGAAAACCAAAGCAACTCTCCCGTCTCTGTTTACTCTCAACGCTCTTCTCTCACCTTTTTTTTTTTCTCGTTTTCTCTCGTTGTTCTGTTTTAACTATCTGAAAAACCGCACGTACCCTATTCCTCGGCGCTGTGGCTGTCCGCTTTGCCTCCTGCAATGGACGAGCTCCAGGGACTGCTGAAAAAAGCAGCCGAAGCTCTTTGTGCTGGCCATGCCAAGGTATGTCTCCACAACCTGCTCAATAGTACGCATATCGTTAGACACACGCTTGCCTCCCGTCTCTCTCTCTCTTCTTCTCTCCCTCTCTTTCTCACTCCTTAATCGGCAAACAATTGCACTAAATGCAACAATACCAAACAACAGCAACAGCCACAGCAACAATGCCATTGATGCACAAACCAAAGGGCACAAAACACTATACACAGCTGAACCACCCCAGCGCGTATCATTCTAGTCGCCAACCCACTCCTTGCCAACCACTATCGTTGTCACACACACTACCCACAGCCACTCCCTTCTAGCTCTTAAAAAGCTGCATTCTATCTTTTTTCAATCACACCATGACCACGGCTGATTCATTTACTCCTGACATTTGTCCTTGCTACTGTTATTTTTTTTTTACTATATGTAACTACATAGGATGCGTATTTCGGATACCTTGATATCTTGGACGCGGCTGCGACTGAGCTACGAAAGATCAAGTTCATTGCCAATGGTAAGTTGAGTTGCGCTGTGTTCGTTCAAACAACAAAATCAACAACAGTACGACGACGAACAAACGTATTTTCCTGAACGTACCCTTTTTCCTTTGTGGACATTTGTGAGTGTGTTCCCTTATTCCTGTTCCTGAACCTGGCCTCTGCCCTTTTTGAGTTCTCCGTGTCTGTCTGTCTCCTGACCAATCCCGTCATTCGTTGATCAATTGATTTATTATTCTTTTGGTTTCTTTTTTATCGGTTTCAGTGGCGATCACGTCTCCCTCCACAGCGTCGTTGCTGACCATGGCCCGCAAGTCCGTCACCTCGGCGCAGGAGATCCTCGCCAAACACGATGCCACCATCGCCGCGACTATCCCGGAACCAAAACCGTCCAGCCCGTCCTTCAGGAAGGCGTCCCTTTCCAGACACTCCGTCCGACTCAACTCGGGCCAGGCAAGATCAGTCACCATGCTCACCGAACAACTCCAGGCAGCAGCAGCAGCAATGAACGGTGGGACCACTATGATTATGTCTTCGTCAGCATCTCTGACAACATCAACGACCGCCACAGCAACCAGCACGGCACCTGTGACTTCAATTGCCACGGCAGAACCTCTTCACAGGCACAGGCTGCCAACCATCCCCGAGCCTTTGGCTTCCTCCATTCGCCAAGCTGGCATGTCCTCCTTGAAACCAACTTCCACGTCTCCTGTTATTTATTCGCCCCTCCTTCGGTCTAAATCCAATGGCTCTATCCCACCCAAACCAACACGACGACCCCCGCCTTCGCCGCCCTCCGATATGTCCTTTATGGAGACTAATGAATCTAGTGAAATTGATGCTGAGCTGCATGCTATCCACAGCATTCAGGGCAGTCCCCCAGTCCCTTCGCCTCTTGTGGACAGTCCAAGAGGGAGCCTCGACATTCCAGGAGAGAGCCTCGATAACCCAAGAGAGAGCCTTGATAGCCCAAGAAAGAGCCTCGATAGTCCAAGAAAGAGCCTCGATAACCCAAGTGAGAGCTTCGATGACCCAAGAGAGAACCTTGACAACGACAACGACAACGACAATAACAACGACAACGACAGCTTGCCTCTGATAAGGCCTCCTTTGCCTCCAAAACCAGCGCACCTAAACCGAAAGATTGCCGAGTTGAGGAGCACGGGAGATCTTTATCTTGATGATGATGACTCGGATGACGACGGTAGCGAGTCCGATGTGGTGCCAGACAGCGGTAAGACAGCCTACGATTGATTTTGCCGTGTGTAGATGTGGAAGGGGAGTATTGACAATCTACTATGTGTTCATTTAATGGGGTTATTGTGCTTAATTTTCAATTATTGCATTTTTCCACAATTGTTTTTGTAGCTCGAATAACTGGCCACCAGACACTCCTGCGAAAGTCCTCATCCCCAAGCATTGCCATTCCCAATCCAAAACGCCGGCCAGGGCCCTCGGCTTCCGTTCCAGTCTCCCCGACGCACTCGCCCACCAATGTACCTTCTAGTTGCTCCTCCTCTCACGACAATAACCGGTCGTTCTCTCAGTATTCGCTCATGAGACAAACCAGTGTCGGCACTCTGATGACAGTAATCCCCGAGGGTTGTGTAGACCCTACAAATCTGGTGGAGGCTGAACGAATCAACAAGGAGGATGAGGACCAGCTGGGCCAAAAGACCTATGGACCTTCTGATCACATTCCCATGATCCCGCTTTCTCCGCTGAGAACCACCCATCGGTCTCTAGTCGAGAAGGAAAAGTCGTGGTCTGCCATGCTCGCCGAGACCAAGCAGAAGCTTCTGACGTTGACAACACATCTTCGAGACGACTCGGAGGATTCGACCCTCACAGAAGAGCAGCTACTGCTGCAACAGGAGGATGACGAGATGACTCACGAGATCCTTCAGGAGGACCTGCACAAATGTAATCTACAGATCAGCAATGTCATGTCGACCGTTACCAAGGTTCGGGAGCTACTCTACCGATCCGCCAGTACCGCATCAATCCTCGAGTTCCAACCACACTTGATCGCCTATCAGCTGACATTGGTAGAGTCGGCGATTTTCTTGGAGATTCCTCCGTCAGCTTTCCTGACACATTCGCCCAAAACGCCTCACCGGAGTATCACAGCATCGACCGACTTTTTCAACTATTTGACACGGATGATTGAGTATTCGATCCTGTTCCCACCTGAGGCCTCTGGTCGCGCTCAGAGCATGAATCACTGGATCAAGGTTGCTGTCAAGCTTCATGAGCTGGAGAATTTTCAAACCCTCAAGGCTGTCCTGTGCGCACTCGGCACGCCACCTATCAAGCGTTTGAAGCGGACATGGAGTTTCTTGCCCAGGAAGAGCGCCAACAAGTTGGAGACGCTCTCGGAACTGATGAGCGAGGCCAGGAATTATGGGCGATACCGAGAGATGATGAACAGTCTCTGTGCCGGCACCATCGTTTCGTCGTCTTCCACAAACGACGTTACCTCTCCGGCATTTTCGGATTCTTCGTCGGCCTCCACATCATCGATCTCGGGTAGCCGGTTTGATATCTTGGGCAGCTGGACCAGTTCGGAGATCAAGGCCAAGGAAGCAGCCAGGAGGCCTATGGTGCCGTTCATTGGGACGTTCATTATGGATATGACCTATCTCTTGGCTGCTGTGAAAAAGAGCAGCTTCCAGGGAGTTCCTTCTCCTTCGGCCCAGATCCCAGCGACATCCAGTCTTCGTGAGACGTCAGCCCCTGCAAACAACAACAATAACAACACGCCACAGTTCTGCCCAGAAGACGACCCTCGTATCCAGGATCTCTTGTTGACCCTCTCTGCTTACCAAGCAGGACCCAAGTACTCGGCCCAACCTCCAAAGGCCTACATTAAGGCCTCGCTCAAGGGTCAACATCACTTTCGGGCACCCTCTCTAAGCTCTGCACTCCAGATGACGACCAAGTACCGCAACTCGTCGAACAATGACCGGGACCGGCAGTCGTTTGATGATGAGGATGAGGATTCATCGGGAGGAAGCAGTGGTGGCCAGAACTCGTTTGGAGGTGGTATCCGATCGACCCAGCAATTAATCCTGCACTATCTCCTGACACGACCTTGGGTTCCCGAACGGATGGTGGATGAGCTGAGCACGATCCGCGAGCCCAAGGTCAACAAAAACTCGTCATCATCATCATCGTCATCAACAGCATCGTCGGTATCGTCAAGCGGGATCAGCTCTGGTGGGTGGTCGAGCGCCAGCTCTTTGTACAGTCAATCTACGGCAACGTCGTCGTCCTTGTCGTCCGGGATGGATCTGTTGAGGTCGCGGGGTAGTTTTGAGGGCTCTCGGCCGACCAGTGTGGAAGAAGAATGACTCCTTGTGGACTTGCCTGGTGGCCATCCTAAAGGCGCGGTCTTTACCTTTGCCGATTCATAGCCCCCATCTCTTGTTTCTTTTTTTTTTTTTTTTTTTTTTGAACGCCCTTTCACACCAAGCAACGTCCATATCCTACTAAGGTGTCTGAACACCTCATTGTCCATATCATATCAAATGTCCAACTATAGAGAATACGCCGGTCACGCAACGGCAAATAAACAACGAGCAACAACAACAAACAGGGGGAAAAAAGAAAAGAAACAACTACCTCTTCATCCTCATTCTTTCTTACACTCATTCGCACATATATTCATAATGTCCGACGACACACAGCGGAATCCAGTGCCAGAGAGCAACATGGTCAAGACTGAGGAGGTCATCGACGCCTCGGCTGAGGAAGTCGCCAAGAGCCAGGCTTTGATGCAAGCCGTTGCTGAGGGCAAAGTCGAGACCGTTGAGAAGCTGCTCAAAGACGGTGCTAACCACAGGTAACATTATGAGCAAGCGTCTTCACATATGTGAAGTGGATCAATTGAGAGGAAAAAGGCACAATTGATTTAACATGCAACGCTTTTAACAACAATGTTGGTGATAGTGCTCGTGCGGCTCACGGCAGGACGATGCTGCACTTTGCTACCATGATTGGCAGTTTGCCGATCGTCAAGCTGCTGTTGAGCTATGGTCACCCTTGGAACTTGGTCGACGACGACTACAAGTCTGTAGGAGATTATGCTAAATCGTTCAACCAGCCCGAGATTTACGAGTTTTTGTTGGAGGAGGGAGTCCGTACAGAGTTGTTGATGGGTCTGATGCAGCGGAAACTGAAGATGGAACTCTTAGAGGCTCAGTATGACGACGAAGACGAGGAAGTGGAAGGAGATCAAGAAGACAAGAAAGAGGACGACAAGGAAGAGAAGAAGGAAGAGAAGAAGGATACTAAGGATACCATAGTAGCATCAGAACAGGAGGATCAGGATACTACAGCAGAAGAGGAGCGGGCATCAAAGAAACAAAAGGTCGAGAAGTTACCCGAGGTTCCCAATGCCGAGTACCTGGCACAACCTCTTCAGTATACCGAGGATGGCGACCGTCTCTTAGACGCAGAGAAGAACGGTGTCATGATGGGCTGGGAACTTCCCCTGATGATCCGCCACGCCGAGGTGATCTCCCCTCAGAAGGGTCTCCGGGTACTCAATGTTGGATTCGGTCTTGGATTGGTCGACACGGAACTCCAGAAGTACTCTCCCTCGGAGCACACGATTATCGAGGCCCATCCAGACGTGTATGCGCACATGATCAAGCAAGGATGGGACAAAAAGCCTGGCGTCAAGATTCTTTTCGGGCGATGGCAGGATGTGATTGACCAGTTGGAGGTCTACGATGGCATCTTTTTCGACACGTTTGGGGAGTTCTATGAGGACTTGCGGGCTTTCCACGAAATTGTGCCGAACCATTTAGAGGAAGGAGGGATTTACTCGTACTTTAACGGCCTAGGAGCGACGAACCAGTTCTTCCACGCGGTATATAACCGGATCTCGGAGCTTGAGTTGGGAGAGATGGGATTCACGGTCGAGTATGAGGAGATGGATATTGGGTTGAAGGAGGAGGAGTGGAATGGTGTCAAGCGCGCCTACTGGACCCTTGACAAGTACTACCTCCCTATCTGCCGTCTTGATGGCTTCTAGGTCCTGTCAAATAAAAAAAAAAAAAAATCGAATGACGTCACAGTAAACTTTGTGAAGAAGTGCCGCCACTAAAAAAAAATGTCGCTGCCAAACATCCTTTTTTGGACTTGCTCTCACTTTTTTTCCTTCATTCTTTTTTTTAAGCATCCGCATTCAGCACACACAATCTCCCTCACTCCTTTTGTTTATTGCCTGAATCAGATTTACAATGAAGAATCTCACGCTTCTCTCGCAGATTCACCTGGCACGGTTCGGGAGACCCGTGGGAAAGGACATTCACCACAGTGTGGATCCCGAGAGCGGCCACGTCTATGTCGCCTACTCGACCGGACCTGCCGAGGGCGTCCTTGTCAAAATCAGTGATCTCCAGGTACCTAAATCAATTGATCATATGGGATGGTGTACCATCTTGAGTTTGATCAATTGTATCAATTGGAGGCGTAAAAAATAACTGGCAGGATGTCTGTTGACCATGTTTTTGACTGCGGTAGTTTTGACTCATTATTCCTCTGGAAAGACTGACAGTTCTTTGTTTATTGTTTGAAAAATGTATATTTTTCAGTCTCCTTTTCCCGAGATTACAGAGCTGGCCACATTTCCTCCCGAGAACGATGAGCATTCGGAGCAGTGGGGTCATGTGGTCGGTATCAAGTTCTTGGTCGATATCCAAGCCATTTGCATCGTCTTTTCCCATGGAGATGTCGTTCTTTTCCACAACGAAGCGACCGAGACTGGAGACACTGTAAGGACAAATGGATCAATTTTTTTTTAAAAAGTGTGCATTTCACCGATCTATGCTAAATTTTTACTAACACTTTTACTTGTTTACTTCTTTACTTGTTGCAATGCCTGATAGATGGAGATTGTGGGATCTGTGGACTCGGGAATCTCTTGTATGGCTTGGAGCCCGGATGAGGAGCTGGTTATCATGGTGACGGGTAATGTGCAGTCCTCCGTGAGAAAAAAAATAATGTGAAAATCAACAGTGTGTGGACAAAATTCTTTGTTGACCCCTCACTAACGGACGCTTGCACCTCTTTTGCGTTTTTCTTTTATAGGTGAGGGCTCGATTTTGGAGATGACAAAGGATTTTGATGTAATTGCCGAGAATCCAATCGATGTCGAGGAAGCCGGTGAAGGTAAGGAACTGATCCCACAATCGATTTTGTTACGATAACTGCGGACATTGGCTAATGTATGCTTTCAGAATGAAAACAAACGACGTGACTTAAGAAAAAGATGACATTTCCAAGGAAGTTCTAACAGTACGAATCGTTTTTTTTTTTTTTTTTTAATTGTTTATTAGATGTCAGCGTCAATGTGGGATGGGGAAAGAAAGAAACACAGTTCCATGGAACAGAGGGAAAGCAGGCGGCGCAGCGCAAGGTCGACACATCTACACATACCTCCTCACCGGATGATGATAACAACCACAGACTCTCATGGCGAGGCGACGGAACATATTTCTGCTGCTCCTCCAAAGATGCTCGTCTTGGTAAGATACTACGTCAGGATGTGTATCAAGGCTGCAGAGCGTGCGCAATGTATAACAGATACTAACATACACTCACGTATCTATTAGGTCGTCGCGTGATTCGTGTGTACAACCGTGAGGCTATTTTGCAGACGACGAGCGAGTCGGTCGATATGCTGGAACATGGATTGTCATGGCGGCCGTCAGGAAACTTGATCGCCTCGAGCCAACGGTTGCCTCACCGACACGATATTGTGTTCTTTGAGAGGAACGGGCTGCGACATGGAGAGTTTACGCTCAGGGAAGAGACTAGCACTGTGGTCAGGGAGCTCGCCTGGAATTGTGACTCGACTGTTTTGGCGGTTTGGCTGCAGCGCACCAGTGGATCTTGCATTCAGCTCTGGACAATGAACAACTACAAGTGGTACATGAAGCAGGAACTTCTATACAACGGCGAGGGGTCATCCGTGGCGAGTCTGCAGTGGGATGTTGAAGCTGCGTTGGTGCTCCATGTGGTGACAGAGTCTGGGTCATTCCAGAGGAACCAGTACTGCTGGGACAACTATATCAACGAGATGCTGAGCTCCGACAACCTCGGTACAGTCGCCGTTGTAGATGGTGCCAACCTGATGGTAACCCCCTTCAGAGTCATGAACGTTCCTCCACCCATGAGCGCCTTCACCCTCACCGTCCCCTATGCGATCCAACACATTTCATTCTCGACCTTACATCACGGAGACGACATGGCGGTTTTGTTGGCTGACCAGCGGGTGGCGTTCTATGAGATGGCAGACAAGACAACACGTCCCTTGCCCGAGCCCAAGCTCTTGGGATTGATTGAGCTCGCAGAGATTCCTTCAGTCTCTGTCCGCCAGATTGCTTGGACGCACCCCGATACCCTGATTGGACTCCAATACGACAGTGACATTGCGACGGATTCGATCGTTGTTGTGAAGCTGGCTTTTGACGAGGAGACCAAGGCACCCAAGATTGTTTCCAGGACCGACATGCCATTGGAGGGACTTTTCCAGAGACTCTACTTTAACCAGACCCATGGCGATATCATGTTGCAGAAGGCGGACGGAGACTTAATGACTATCACTATTAGTAAGGATGAGGAGCCCCAAGTCGGAAGATGGATGGAGGTCGATCGTTTGCCCGAGGGCTGCCTCTGGATGGGCACCACTAGGATTGGAACTGGACCAGAGGAGTATCGAGAGAAGGCTGTTGTCGGTTTGGCACGCAACAACCGACTCTACGTGAACGACCGTCTCATCTCGTCCGAGACCACGTCATTCTGTCTCCACAACCACTTTTTGGTCTTTACCACCGCCACACACTCTGCTCGGTTCTTGCCCCTTGAGATTTCCTTGTACGATTTCAAGATTGTCGACAATTCGATGTTACCCTATGACGAGTCTGTTCGTCGCGTTGAGAGAGGATCCAAGATTGTCCTGGCGCTACCTTACTCTGTCAACCTGGTCCTTCAGATGCCCCGCGGAAACCTCGAGACGATCGCCCCTCGCGCCATGGTATTGTCTGTCACGCGCGATGCATTAGACAAGTGTGACTTCAGGACGGCGTTTGTGACTTGCAGGAAGCACAGGATCGATCTCAATCTCTTGTACGACCACAATCCCAAGGTCTTTATGGAGAACGTGCCAGAGTTTGTCAAGCAGGTCAAGGAGGTCGATTACTTGAACCTGTTCTTGTCCTTCCTCAGGAACGAGGATGTCACCCAGACACTGTACCCAGTCCCCGGATCGGAATCATCGCTGAAGCAGCAGTTGACAGCCGCAGCAGCACCTCAGACCTATGCCCGTCCTAACAAGAATAGATCTAAGGGTGGCTCTTATGGTGCCCAGATCTCGCCCGAGCTCGCGCAAAAAGTGAACCAGATCTGTGACGCCGTTCGTGTGGAGCTCAACACGTTGGACAGGAACACCTACATCAACTCTGTGCTCACAACATATGTCCGCAAGTCACCCCCAGATCTGGAATCGGCACTGTTACTTCTCGCCAAACTCAGGGATGAGGATCAGGCTTTGGCAGAAGACGCGCTCAAGTTTACGATCTTTTTGGCCGATGTGGATCGCCTCTTTGACGTTGCCCTCGGCATGTACGACTTCGCACTGGTTTTGATGGTTGCTCAGTGGTCGCAAAAGGATCCTCGTGAATATCTTCCCTTCCTGAATGAGCTCCGGACGCTGGAAAAGTACTACCAGCGGTACAGGATCGATGACCACTTGAAGAAGTACAAGAGCGCTCTTCAAAATCTGAGTCAGGCTGGCGAGAAGTACTTTGACGACTGCGTTTCCTATATCCGCCAGCACAACCTTTACAAGGACGCGCTCAAGGTCTTCGGATCGAACCCTACCAAGCATAAGGCGATCCTTCAGATTTATGGAGACAGTCTGTCGGTCAACGGAGACTACGAGCAAGCAGGAGTCGCCTATACGATGGCGGGCGACAAGGAGAAGGCACTAGAGGCATACCAGGAGGCAGGATTCTGGAGAGAGGCCGTAGTTTTGGCGCACCAGCTCAACTATGATGCCCCTGCAATGGCGTACCTTGCCCGCGGACTTGCAGAGCGGATGAAGATCGATAAGCGATTCAGCGAAGCAGGCGTGCTTTTGGCAGAATATGCCAAAGATTCGGAAGAAGCAGTTTCGGCGTTATTGGAGGGTCGACTTTGGTCGGAGGCTATCCGGACAACATACCTGTATAACCGCCTCGACCTCATGGCGACACATGTCACACCCGGGATTGCCGATGGCCACCATGACTTGATGGACTCAATCCGCGACATGCAGGAGCAGTTTGACAAGCAGACTAAGCGGTTGAAGGAGGTGAGGGACCTGAAGATTGAGAAGGCGCTGGCGGAGGCAGCGGAGGATATGACACCGGATGATGCGCTGGACAATGTTGATATGATGTCGGATACGACGTCGATGGCCTCTGGATTCAGTCGATACACAGCTGCCAACTCTGTTCTCTCCAAGTCCTCTCACTCTTCCAAGTCATCCTCTCAGTAAGTTTCTTGCCTCTTTCTTTTTTTTTTTTTTTTTTTTTTTTTTGTGTTTGTCGTTTCGTTGGTTCTGTTGAATCATTTGAATCATCTTGCACTAACGCTAGTTGTTTTTTTTTTTTTTACTTGTTTATATTTATGTTGACGTGTTTTCTTTTATTTTACCCCATGGCTAGATACACAGCTAGACTGAAGAAGAGGAACGATAGGAAGCGTCAGAGAGGAAAGAAGGGTAGTGTTTTTGAAGAAGAGTACCTGATCAACTCTCTCCGAAAGCTCATTGTTCGTGTCGATGCCACTAAACGTAAGTGCTGTTTGTATTCTGTTCTATATTGTTTTGTGTCATTTTTTTTTTTTTTTTTTTTTTTTTTGCAAGCACAGGATCACCCCTTCCTATTTTGTCCAGTTTAAGATCTTTTCTTTATTTGGTGGCTGGGATGTTTGTTAGCATCGGTAGTGAGATCATCGCGTCCTGACCGTTTTTTGGTTCCATCCTTTATTTTCCTTTTGGTTCCTTAAATTTTTCTCATCCGCACTAATTTTTTTTTATCCCTCACTTTATTTTATTTTTTTTATAGCGGATGTGCATGCGTTGTTAAAGTGCCTGGCTTCCTCCATGTCGCTCGAACGCGCATCGGTCCTCCAAAAGGAGTTCGCGAAACTTCTCCAGGACATCAACGAACATATGCTAATCATCTTCATCCCTCCAACGGACGACTTCCTGGCAAAGAAAAAGGCCGCCGAGGAGGCCAAGGCAGAACGCAAGAAGCTTGTTCGCCAGAACCAAACTAATGCTCATCTGATGTCGCGTCATGATGAGGCCGTCGCCCAGGCCCAGATTGCCCAGTTGGAGGAAATTGCCGAGCAGGAGATTGCAGAGATTTATGGAGAACCTCCTGTCATGAGTAAAGAGCCCTGGGACGTCGATCTTGTCTAGAACGAAGGGGGGGAGAGAGTTGGAGAAAGCTAGAGGGATATAGGCTAGAGGTCCAGGTAGTGGACACACATCATATATTATTCACAAGTAGCATTCATTCAATTGAATCCGAACAATGGCCGTGCTTTCGCGGATAGACTTGTTTCTATTCATTTCTTTTCCTGTTTTTCTTTCTTTCTGTTGTAAACATCATCAATAAACAAAAACGATGATCGTGCCTACAGGGAGAAAGTTTGTGTCTATTCATTCTTATTCCCGTTTTTTTTTATAGTATTAAGCACCGTTGAAAACGCCAATGATGACCGTGCCTACTCGGAGAAGGTTGTTTTCTATTCAATTCTGTTCCCGCTTTCCATTCTTTCCCGTCTTTCTCTTTGTTTTTTATAATAAACATCATCAAGTAAATGGATTGTCCATGATGAATAGGGACCAAGACGAGAATGGATATATTGTGATCCCCTTTTTGCATGGTACAGATTTTAGTTTGGAGCTAAGGAAGAATCGGGAAAGACAGGTGTCCATTTTTTGGCACTATGATTTGTTAAGACTGAACACTAACCTGGGACCTCTCTCCTCTTCTCCCTCGCTCTGTTCTCTTTTTTTTTTTTTTTTTGTCGCTTGCATTTTGCCCGTTTTCTATTGTTACGAAAGCGGTTTTGTCTGACTTGTTTGGTTTGTTTTCTTGGTCGCTTGTTTTGTTTTTAGATTGGAAAAAGTAGGTAGGAGACCAGAGAAGAATGACTTGTACCGTTCTTGCGACTTGACAATCGTCATCGAACATGGGGTCCCCGGACCAATTTCCCGCTCGACAAATTCAAACAGCACAGACAATCGGGGCAATGATGACATATGGGTAGTGTTCTTTGCTTGATTGTTTGTTTAGGTGGTTCTGTGCTGTTGTGGTGTGCTTTTTTGATTAGTTAGTTAGTTGGTTGGCTGGTTGGGCGAGTTGGGGGATGACGGAATAGAATTAGACTGGTCTGGAGCATCAGGACCTTTCTGTGTTGTGTCATAGCGTTTTTTCTGTTGACGTATTCGCGTATTGTCATTATCTGTTATTAAGCGTCGAGAGAGAAGTCGGGAGGGGGAGGGGGTTGACGAGAGAAAGAAACCGGAGAGTAGGGGTAATGGTTGTGGTTCTCTATTTTTTGATTTGATTATTCAATCATTGTTGTATCCTCGTGGGGGGTTTTTTTTAATTTTTTGCATTTCGTATGTATGTTGCCAAGAGTTTTACGAGAAGAAAAGGATATATGTCCAGAGAACGGCGCGTCGTGTCGTAGTCGTAGTCGTCGTGAAGTTATACACTGTGGCTCTGAAAAACGACGCGACAGATCTTTGTTCAACCAACAAAAAAAAGAAAAAAAAAAAAAAAAGAGAGCCGCGCTATTAGATATATCCTCACCACAGTTCTGCCATCCTTCCAACTTTCCACCCTCATTTGCTGTCTCCCTTCTTGCCTAGAGCTCGCACTCCTGCTTTCGCCACAATGTCCCCATTAAATGTCACTAACCTTCAACAAGTCTTCTCCGAAAACAATGCCTTCTCTTCGAATCCCGAAGTCACAATTCAAAGTGAAGCACCAGCTGCCATCATCGAAAGCAACCTACCAACACTCCAGCAGTAACAACAGCAGGAACAGAACGAACAAATGTTCAGAAACGCTTGTCGACCCAGCGAGACGAGATGATCCCACTGCTCGGAGCCATGCTGAAGGGACTGAAAAAAAAACAGAGAGTCGTTGCAGAGTAGCATAGCATGTTTCTTCGCCTTCTCTCAGAGCGTGGTATTATATTCTCAATTTTCAATAGCACAACACTTCACTGGAACCGGAGATGGTCGCACTTCAAGCCAAGCTGAGTGAGCTGCAGGAACGTGTTATCAGGCTTCGACGAATGGGCGAGATCGAGGAGCGTGTAATGGTGGTCCGGGAAGAACAGAGGGATTTTGGTTTGGAGAAGACTCGACTGATGGAAGAATAACAGCGACTCGAGCAAGTTGTATCCAAGTCAGAGGTAGTCAAGGAGTAGAGGTAAGTTCACTTGGAGGAGCATCTCTCCTAGCCTTGCGGGCCTTTTTCCTGCGACTTGTGTCCTCTTGAAGCCTTGTGTTTTACCTCACACATTGCTGATAGCTTTTCGCTCTCCACCATTCGTCACTTTCTTTGCACACTTGAGCCTTATTTTTTTCTCACGTAAAAAGCACATGCTTCTTCGAATAAAAAAAAAAAAAAAAAAAGCCTTGTTGTTTACTGCTTGATATGATCACTGATTGATGGGGATGGTGATGAACATATCCGGATGACAGACAACTGCCGCAAAAAGGGAGACGCCAGAGTCTAAGAGTAGCCAGCCACAGATGTATGTATTTCTTCCTTCCTTCCTTCCTTCTTCTTTCTCTTTCTTCTTCTTTCAACACCCTTGATCCAACAAACACTGCCACAACACCACACCTATTCCCCCTACCCAGAAAAATGTCAACCTCTCACGGATCCGACAGCAAAGCCGGAACAGTTCAGAGAAGGACCAGGAGTGATGATGACAACGACTCAATCGACAGGGTTCTCGACAACCACTCTCTCTGCGGCAGCAACTCCCACTTCTGCGTCCAAAACTCTGACGAACACCATGGGCAACAACGATCGGGTACAGCTGGAGAAGGAGGACGCGCTGGCGCGGAAGAAGAACGAGAAGGAGGAGGAGAGCGTGGTGGATCCGGCGTTGGTGCGACTCAGGACCGATCTCGTATATTTCCTTTGCATATTGTTTTTGAGGATCGATGGCCACAGCAAGAGCAACTCCAAAGCCAACCTCATCAAGTGCAGCCTCAACAGCAAGCACAACACATGCAACATGAAATGGAGCGAGAAATGCAACATCAACGACATTTGCAACAACAGCAGCGACCACATCAGATGCCACAAGCTCAAAAGATAGCTGCGATGTCGATGCGGCTGCAAAATCCGATGATAGTGATGAGGCAGCAACAGCACCAGACGCTGCAAACTATATTACATCCCCAACAGCAACAACCACAACACCAGCGGCAGCAGCATCGGCCATGCTTTTTCAACAAGCGAGAGGCCGAGGAGCACCAACTCCAGCAAGAAGAGCAGTACCACAAGATCCAGCGCCAGAAACAAGAACAAGACCAACAACAACGTCAGCGAACCCAGGAACGAACCTCCATCCGTCAAGAACGTGCGTCTCTCCAGGCTCGACTTTGCGAACTGCAGGAACGAGAGAAGGAGCTTGACCAACTGGATCGCGAGGATCGTCTGAAGGAGAACGAGCAGCGAATGCAACAGACCCGGGAACAGTTGCAGTGGACCCAGGATTGTCTTCAGCGTGTCGAGCAAGAACGACGACGACTCGAGAATGAACGCGATAGGCTGGAGCAGGAACGGACCTCACTCGAGTGTGCTCGGAAGCAAATGACTCTTCCTCAGAAGCGAGCCTAGAGAAATTATGGTTGATAGGGGAGCTCTAGCTATCCACCCATCGCCTCATATAATCCTTACTAACACAAACACCTTGCAAAGCACAATAGGATTCGCTAATGAAATCATTTTCAGCCATACTGGTGATTCAAACTATGTATTTCATATCGTCCTCACATGTTTCTATTGGTTGGCTGAGGATGAGCCATAAAGTCGACTTGGCGAGGGCGATCCGTTCTACTTTTAGCTCGAAGGCCAGGAGGACGCGATTTATGATGAATGTGATAAAGCCGACATGGCGTTTATTGGGGACCGTCAATCTGGGGATGTAGACATACATTAATAGTGCAGATTCCCGATTGGTGATGGAGAGTCAACCATCGGTCCCGTTTCATTTTGGTGAGGATGAGCAGTACACCTATCTAGATCTATTCAAGCGATCCGCTTCTCAAAAACTCACTAGTGATGAGGACTTTTTTTTTTCTTTTTAAAAACAACGATAGGGAGTTCGGTTAAGACACACGACCTTTTTGTTAGAAAATCCCAAAAAGGTTGAGATGTGTTGAACAGGGAAAATGCTGAGGAATTAGAGAAAGGATCCAGTTAGTTGGTAGATACTGGGTACTACTCATATTTTTTTTTCTTGTTATTTTGTCATCTTGTATCTTGTGCATACTTTTTGGAACGAGAAGTGGATTGAAAAAAGGAGAAAGCCGTGGTGGAAAAGAAAGAATGGAAAAGGATTAGCTACAGGACATGCTCTCATGACCTTTGGATACCTTGGTATCTTGTGGCATCTATGATGGAAGATGTGAGGTCTATTCATGGTCATCATGATAGGAACACCAAGAAAACGTAGAGAAAGGTGTGGACCATATTTTTTACGCGCCCATTCCTGGCAGTTGAAGGCAATTAAGGTATTTTTTATGATCGGGGCATTGTTCCTTGAGAAAGTGTAGTTTGTGATCAGTTGCTTCAAGCGAAGGGATGCGCATGAGGCGAGTGTGACGGCTCCTTTTTGGCAATACGTAAAAAAGTGAGGAATTCAGGAATGGTAATCCCAGCAAAACCTAGTAGCCTATTTAAATCGACGCGTCTCTTGCGTCTATTGTTACTCCTCTTCTCTGTTCTCTTCCCCAATACACACTCAACGCTTATTCACACAACCATGGATACATCCACCCTAGCACCATCACCACAAGGATTGACACCTTGCACCTGCCATTCACCACAAGCTCATCACGCCCTCAACCCCATGTCAGACGGAATGCCATGCACTGCCGTGGTAGTCCATCACTACATTCACTATGTCCACCATTGTTCTCAAAGTCATGCTTCACACTCAGCGCCTTGTCAAAACAACCTTCAGGAACATCATACTCAACAAATGGCACCCCAACAGCCTCCTCCTCCTATCCTTCAGACACAGTGGGGACACCAATCATACGTAACTCAGTGGATTCCTCCTCCAGGATGCCAGCCTTCTTCGTCCTTGTCAACTGGTCTACCAGGGTATCACCACCCTTTGTCTTTGATTCCGTGTTTGTACAGCCATCAATGCCAACACCCGCAGGTGCTCACCTGCCAGAACATAGTACGTATGCGTCTCTTTTTCATTCTAATCACTGCAAGACTTTTTGAAAGTAATATTTAAACTCTTTCTTATTGTTTCCTTACTCTTCTTTTACCTTATGGCCCGACTCAGATTTCGCCTGATGACCTGCACCCCGATCAACCACAACCCAATTCCACATCAGCGCCCAAGAATCCCTCTCAGTCCGGGGCCTCGCCAGACCAAGAACCACACAACGATGACGAGGCTGACAAGGGTCTGGAGCTGTTGAGTACTACTGACTTCAGTGGGGTCACTGCAGATGGTCAGAGTTTCAATGCGACAGACCCCGGAGGTCCTTCGGCGATGAGTGATGAGATGTATGACCTGGAACAGCAGGAGAACCAGGAAAGGTTGGAGAGGAGACGGAGGGAAATCTATGAGGCGAGGAGGAAGTATGCTTTGGAAAAGAACCTAGCAGCCTTTGAGATTGTCCGACGACGGTATATGTTGCCCTCTGGTCAGCCGATGTTGAAGATTCTTGGTAATGGCAAGGAGGTTGATAGAGAAGAGGATGAAGGGGACACGACGGATTACGATTCAGATGAGGACGACGGTGAAGACAACGATGACGAAGAGGAGATACAGAGGTACAGCAACTTTGTCCAAGCCGTGGGTTGCTCCAACGAGCATCTGGATTCTTCGGAGCACAAGATCCTGTCGGCTTACTTGAGCAGCTACTTGCTCAGTCGATTGGAGTACGCTCGTGCAAGGAGGTTCGACATGAGGTTGGTCCGAACCAGCATGGCCGAAAAGATCCTGCTCTCGATCAAAAACCAGAAGCGAATCTCCGAGACGTGGACGTGGAGCAGCCGCAGATGGAGCCGGGAGATGAACGAGGCGATTTTGCATCACAAAAAGACGGACTCGCTTTGGAAGGCTCGTGTGGCTGTGCTTGATGATCGGCTTGCCAAGTCCTGGCAGGAGAATGTTGAAGGAGCCAGACGGGATTTAGATTCCAGAGCTAAATAAAGAAAATATAGAGACCTTTGTCTTCTTTTTGTTTTCAAAGCGTCGTGGCTCTTTCATTACCCTGTATTGATCGCATTGATCAGAGTACAGCGCGAATAGTATATCAGTTTCAGTTTTTGTTTTGGTCAATTTGTCAATGGAAAATAGAGAGAGAAGGAGGGGGAAGGAGTCAGAACACCAAATGGCACGCGATGTGTAAACAAGGTTGCCTCGCATACTTAGATCCTAAGCACATCCTCGCGGACGACTGTTATCATATGTATAGCATTGGGTTTCATCATATTTCTGAAATACAGAAGGTTCATTACCGTTTTGGGGTTTGCAAGTCACTTGGTTTTAAAGGGTGCTACCGTTTACTCCCAATTGGAGTGTCAAAAGGGCTCAAACGAAGAATGTTTTATTTATGGGTACAATATTTTTGTCGGAGAGACACCGCTCTTTTGCGTCTTTGTGCGATCGTGAATTCGACTCCTCCATAAACCAATCGCTCGCAGAACATCAACTCAAAAGCAGTCTTTTTTGTCCATTTGTCCCTTGCATACAAGTGTGTTGCTTTGATTCAGTTGCTCATATCTTTATTGTTCGTCCTAGTCGTTAATATCACTAGGAACATCCTTCCCATCCTCCAGATCAGTATCCCACCCATCCTCCCACTCCTCCCCCTCCACTGGAACCCCCCTCGACTTCCAATAAGCCTTCCCATAAGTACAAACAATCTCCTCTCCCTTCCGAATAAACTTCAACACCTTACACCCCATCCTCACCTGCCCCGTTTCCTCATCCCGATATAAATCCCACCCCACATTGGGCCCCTGGGATTGAGTTCGGATCCCTCGGAAATCGTTTACGAAACGACCATGGTTGCCGTGGGCCGAGGCGTCGAGGTTGAGGTCGTTGGAGAGGTAGAGGGTATGGTCTGAATCTGGATCTGCGTGTTCGTCCGGGACGACGAGGGAGATGTAGTCAAGGAGGTGGCAGCCGGGACGTAGGTTTTTTGTGGCGAAGAGGCCGTAGGAGCCCAGGACAGGGTGTGTAGGTGGACCAGTGATCAATCGGATTTCGTACGGCGGTGGTCGTTGTTGTTGTGTAGTTAATGATGTCGATTGGTCCAAAGAGGTAGTTGAAGAGAGAAGAGAAGGGTCTGGGATTGAGGAGGGCGATGACAGAGATGCCCTAGGAGCGCTGACGGCTGGTGAGAAAGCGATGGTCGGCTGCGGGTCTGCTAGGTTGACGGCAGCTAAAAGGGAGGACGACAGATCCATTGCCGACACGGGAGGTAAAGCGCCCAGACGACTGGACAACGGTACCGACGGCAGATACCCTGCAATTGCATGTCCCAAAGGGATATCATCATACTCGACCTCCAGCTCACTTCTGTCCTCCTCTTCCTCCCATTCCTTCTTCTCGTCACTAGGGTCCTTCTTCGACTCGAGTCCTCCTCCAGTCGCATGGTTCTTGGTTCGCTCGGACAGTTTCCTTCGTCTGCCTTGGACAAGGTCGAGGACTGATGCAGAGATGGACGGATGGTACTCGTAGTCGACGAGGTACTTGACGTGTTTCGGCCAGTTGATCGGTAGCAGACCTGGATCGATCTCTGATACATGACCTCCACCTCCTCCTTCTCCTCCTCCTTGGGGAAGTGGGGGAGACTGTGAAGATACCGACGTCGTCTCCTGGGCCTGCGATCGTGCAGGATGTGAGGTATCTTGAGACAACCGAACGTCTTTATCCATAGCTTGTTAAACGACAGTCGATTGATAGATAGGTGGATAAACAATCGAGCGTGGAAACAGGAGAGAAGATTGCAAACAGCGTATGAAGTCGATACGGACAAAAAAAGAAGAGTGCTTGAAAATGAACGTGGCTTAGAAAAGCCTTTCAAACACAGCGTTGCTTCCAGTGAATAGGGGACCATCACACATTCAACCGTTTTATTCTTTCAACACTCTCAACAAACACAAACAGACATGTCAGACAGAGTAAGGGCGCCTATGGCATCACATGGGAGCAAAAGGGCGACGCGAGCAGGACTTCCTTTTAGGAGCTAAGTGGGAATTGAGAAGACATCAGGAAGGCAGTCGAGTCAAAAGCGATGACGGCCACAGCTAACGAGAAATGGCAGACAATCCATGGAGACAACAGGACAACTCACGTAACGTAACATAACGTAATGTAACGTCGGCTTTGAAGGTTGAGCCAACAGGAGGAAGAAGCCTATATGACAAAGAAAGGGTAAATCTATCCGCCAGATACCCATGGGCTTTTACCAGAGATACACTTAGCGTACTCTCTTCCTTCAGGACACCTGCCGCAAACAAGAAGATATAATTCAACCATGAAACAAAATGCCTTCGCGGAAAACGCATAACGTCGACACGGGAAGGAATTGACTCACGATTGCTGTCTCTCTTAAACTTCAAACTAGCCAAGAGGCGGATATAACGGACGTGGAGGCGGAGGACGCGGCGGTGGTGGCGGTGGTGGCGGACGCGGAGGACACCAGGGAGGCGGACGTGGCGGTGGACGTGGAGGCGGAAACTCTTCACACACCGAGCGTCCCAAGAAGGAGTCCATCCTCGATCTCGGAAAGTATATGGATCAAAAGATCCGTGTCAAATACAGCGGCGGTCGCGAAGGTAACAACAAAAAACATGCAATACATTAGCCTTTTTTTTTTTTTTGTTGATGGCGTGAAAATATGATTTCTAATATCTGCTCTTTTTTGTATACTGTGTTATAGTCATTGGAACGTTGAAAGGTTACGACCCTTTATTAAACTTGGTTCTTGACGAGACCGAGGAGTGCTTGAGAGGTAAACTGATTGATTCAACAAGCGTTCATTGCACAGGATCGAAGAAAAAAGAAAGAAAGGAAAAGCCATAAAGGACTGCAAAATCTCACCACACGCCGTTTTTCTCGCAAATAGATCCAGAGGATGGCCGCCTGTTGGACCAGACCAGGACTTTAGGTTTGGTGGTCTGCCGTGGACCCTCCGTCATCTTGATCTCCCCCATGGACGGTACCTTGGAGATTGCAAACCCCTTCATCCAAGAGGAGGAGGCTGTCATCTAAAACAAACGTTAAGAGATCATACAAACAAACAAAAACAACACCAGACACTTTTTTTTTCTTTCAATACACGCAAAAATGAAATCAAACAAACACACTTGCTCAACGTCCGTGGACCATTGTTCAACAACAGATAATTTGCTTTGTCGGGATGACTCTTTGATGTCTGGCATTCTCTTCGTCGCCGCAATATCGATCGCGATTTGAGATGTAAAAAAAAAGTAGTTATGGAAAATCATAATTATTCTAAAAGTAGTTTTTATTTTGAGAACAACACGCGTTTCGATGAAGATCTGAGGACGCTGTATTTTTCAATTCATAGAGGTGTTATTGATTGTCATCGTCGCTAGTTGTAGTGGATGTAGGATAGGCGGTGATAGGTAATTGGTTGGTAGTTGATGGGTTGTTGTTCTTTTTCGTTTCTCTTCTTTTACAGATGCTCCTTCTCCAAGTTCCAGGCACTGCTAGTCGAGAACGCCGAAGGTGCCGCCGCTTGGTGCTAATTGATCCACGCAAAAAAAAAAAAAAAAAAAAAAAAAAAAAAACAATCAATATCAGGTCAAAGTCACATATAACCAAGCAATACAAGAAAAACGGCTGTAATGCGATCGATCTCTATATCTGGTAGTCCCAAATGAGCTTGAGTAGACTTACTGTTTGACCACGCTGAGTTCCTGTAAGGCGGTAGTCGCGATCCAACATGACTCTGTCCCAACGGTCAAGACCGAATCTTGGGGGCTAGTATTGCAATTGTCAAAAAACAATACAAAGAGAATGTCAATTGTTGGTCCAAGTCGAGTGCTAAGTATTGTAAATGCGTCTCTTAAAGCCATCCCGCAATGGCAGGCGTTGTTGCTTGATAGTGATTGATGCGATCCTGATCAGGGTCGGATTGGGCGGAGCAAACGCGTATTTTCCATGTACCAAATTGATTGGTCTGCCGTTATCGATCCTGCACTATTCACAGCCAAAGCTGTGGTCCCAGAATCCGTAGATTACAAAAGCGAACATATTCCGATCTTCGCGAACTTCAACAATATGTTCGTGCTCTGTTTGGTCGTTCTGAAGGTGCAATAGAAGGCGGTCAATGTTCTGGCCCCTCCTCCTCCTGGGCAAACCCTGTGCGAGGCGGGTACTATATCCTGATCTGGTCGTTTGTCTCCTTCTTCCAACTGCTGCTGTAGATAACAAGATGCCGTGTCCGGTTCAAGGCAGCTGTTCCCGTTGTCGTGTAGATATGTTGTTGTCGTTGAATGATTGTGTGTCGAGTGTCGAGTCATGTACCTGGCCCTCGTTGATGCTGGTCTTAAGCTTCTGGAAGAAGAAACCGGAGACACCGAAGAAACCGGTGATCAAACTACAATGAAGGGAACAATATTAGGTGAGATTAGGTATCTGAAGAGATAGATGGAAGACGTAAGATGTGTCGAATGGTAGAGTTTGTTCGGAAGTCCTCCTGTTGAACAGATCAGAACGCGCAAAAAGTGTGATGAAAAGTGTCCAGTTGGCGTGAAGGAAGAGAGTGGACATTTGGTTGAGAGGGCGAGGAGGCAGTGATGGTTTACCCAAGGGGAATCAAGGCCTCGAATGGGACTGGCATGGCGGTGTGAGTTGTTGATGTGAGTGGAGAGAGTGAGAAGTGGAGTTTCCCTGGACACACTCAAAAAAACCGACCAAGATCATCTTCCATCTCTCCGACCCAGAGCCGAATGTCCGAAGTTATACGTCACAGAAAATTCCGGATCGTAAAAGTAAGAAGATCAGTCTAGGCAGAGTTTGAAAAAAAAAAGATCCTAAAATCGGTGGCGAGAACAACAGGTTCAGCCCAGCCAAGATCTGGCTTGGACACGAAATCGCAGAAACACGATGCTCAAGGAAAAAATGCAGTACGCTTCTTTTTCCTTCGCCAAGATAAAGTTTCGTCGATTTGGGAGAACATAGGAACAACCCTGGAAAAAACAGGTGATCAATAGACATGATCCTGCCAAATGGTAGAAAAAATGAAATGATAGCATTCAAACGTTGTTAAAAAAAGGGCAAGCACGATACGAAAGACATCCATTCGGCCAAAAAAGCAATTGACTGTCCGTTATTGTTCCTCTCTCTTCTCCATGTGGTTACACACTGCAAACGTGTTTAAAAAACATGGGCGCCTCCCATTACCAACAGTGTTCCTTTGTGTTTGTTGTTTGTTGTGCTTGCATGCTGTTTATTCATACATGGATTAGTGAGGTAAAAAAAGAAAGAAAGGAAGAAGGGGAGTCCCTAGGCATCGAATGCATGTAGGTGTTCGTGTACGTCATGAATAAAAAAGAGCGGGTACCTGAAGAACGTGAGAACTTTTTTATTTTCAGGGGCCAAAAAAAAGAAAAGAAATAGAAAAAAGAAAAGAAATAGAAAAAAAAAAAAAAAAAAAAAAAATTGAGAGAAACGACGGGGCCCTGGAGAAATAGAGAAATATGTCGATAGAATACCCCGATCAGGATCAAGTTGATAGGAGGGCCCATGCGATTTTAGCAATAAAAAAAGCAAACAATAGTCGTAATTAAAGACGTCATTTCTTTTCCTTTGCGTCATTTTACAGCTGGGGAAGCATGAATGCGATCAAAGGAAAAGGAAGACGAAGACGAAGAAGAAGAAAAAAAAAAAAAAGGTAAAAATCAACGATACACACATATATGGCTACAAGTATTAACAAGTACCCAAGTGTGGGGATCGTCCGTTTCACAGACATGATACGAGAGCGGCTTTATATTTGTTCTTGTTTTTTCTCTCCCGTTTTGAACTTTCTGTCATAATTATGTTATTTATTTACGTTTCATGCGTGCCTAGTTAGAGTGTGAGAGATAGAGAGTGAGATAGAAAGAGAAAGAGAAAAAGAGAGAGGGAAGACTACCTTCCTTCTTATTTTCAACCAGTTTAATAATACCATGTTGTTCAAAAAAAAAAAAGAAAACAAAAAAAGAGAAAAAGCACATCATAATTTAGTATCGCTTTGCATGTAAAAAGCAGTTCTTTGGTGACCAGAGTAACGAACATGAGTACCATGCAAAGAACAAAAAAGGATAACAACAAAGGTACTAAAAGGTATCTCTATTCTTACCCCCTGGTAAGACGACAGACAGGTGCACGCACTCTTTTACACAATATCCAAAAAAAAAAAAAAAAAAAAAATTGACGGTGACATCATGGATCCTTTTTGTTGGTAGCAAAAACTTCTTTCCTCGCAAGCCGATATGATTTCTCGTCTGCCCGATTTGCTGTAGTAAACAGTCCGGGTCACCCACCCAAGCCAGGATAACAATCAGTTCGTCCTGTCCACCCTATCTCCTCTCATTTGGTCTCTCTCACTCACTTTCAAACACTTGCTCACCAAAAAAGGTAGCGGAATAGGATCACCATCATCTTCGTCACTACCATTACTCCCACCAGTTCTGCCCAAGCCGATCCTAGCTTAGGCGGTATAAATCCACGCTAGTTTACCCTAACTTCCTCCTCGATAATCATAGGCGATTGTGAACAACTTTTTTTTTCTTGCACCAGAAACTTTAATGATTTCAAAGGTGACGACACTCCCGAGATAGGAAGTATTGTGAAAGGGTGCTGTAGGCACACTAATCTATGAAGAAGAAGAATTGTGTAGACTAGATAACTAACCCTTGGACTGGCGACAAGGGTCCATCCGTTGCTAAAAAAAAAAAAAAAAAAAAAAAAAGCGCGTTAGGAGCGTGTCAGTTGAAGGGCGAGAAAATTATAAAAAAAGTCGTTGGAAGGGAAGGGTTGGAGATCGATCGTAAGTGAGTGAAGCGGTAAATGTCGTTATTGCTGTTGGTTGTTCCTGTTTGTATGCCTTGTAAAGCTAGCTAACGAAATGAACGCATACAAATGTGTTTATGTGTGTGGGTAGGCCTGCATGTCCGTCATGCACTAAAAACAGCACCCCTCCGGGTATGATTCGGTCAAGGAAGAGCGCTTGTTTTTTAGAATAATAAAAACTCAATTGAATAAGAATGAGGAGCACAGGACAGGCGACCAATTAGGAAGCCGGGGTACATAGTTTTTAATTTGCAGTAAGGTCGGTCGCTCGTCGTCCGTCCCTTTGCACAAAAACAGTCTCCTTTGATTTCTGTCCAAAGGGATCATCGTGGCTCGTTAGTGGAGCGAATGGGATGGACGATGATGGCATACGGGAGGCAGAACCTGCTTCCCCGAAGAATAAATCTTTAAATTTTTGTTTTGTTTCCCTGTGCTCTCTCCCTTTTAGTGGCTCTCATGGCAACAAAGCGCGACAATAAAAGAGAACAGCAAACAGTTGTCCGGTTGCTGCTCGGACGCCAGACCGATATAGGATCACAACATGAATTAAAAGAAATGATAAATAAAGGAGAAGAAAGGGCAGGGAAGTGAAAAGAGAAAAAGGAAATGAACAGATTTCAATCAACAGCCAAGAATGGGATTCATTCACCCGTTGTTTCGTTTCCCATCGTTGTTCAATCTTCGTCTCTGTGAGGAGGAAAAATGGTGTTGAGAGAGGGACAAAACGAAATTCCTATGAGAACAAGATGGACGATAGAGAGAATATGAGAGAAATAGAGACAAAGGGATGAATGAAAAGAGAAAGAGAGAAAGAGACAGAGAGAGTGGAAAAAAAAGAGAACATCAGTAATCAGTAAATAACAAAGGGAGAAGAAAGCAGGGAGACAAATGAGCTTGAAAAAGATGAACGTGAACGAGGTGTATCTGTCTGCCGCGTTTGTAAAAAGTAGCAAAATAACAGAGAAAACAAAAGATACGGATCGCAAAAATACAGTTCAATGCCAGAACCACAACAGAAGGAAAACAAATCGGGGTCAACAGAAGAAAAAGAGTGGGAATATCGGGATCAGGCTCAAGGGAGCACTCCTGCCTGCGCGACTGCATTCATTCGAGGCATTTATTTATTATTATTTTTTTCATGAAAAGAGAAATTGTTAGCAGCTTAATGAGAACGGAAGAGAAAATGAAAATAAAGGAAGGAAGGAAAAGAAAAGAAACAAAAGAGAGACAGAGAGGACGAGAGAAGAAGGGGTGTGTGCATCATCGTCATATCGGAGGGTTTATGGGTGGTGAAGGTGTCAGCCAAGAGTGAAGAATGAATGAAGGGTAGCCAGTTATCAAAAGATATAGAGATCTGATTCAATCGGTCAGTATTGAGTCGTGAATGAGTCCTTGGCCTTTTGCGTCCTGTTTGCAAAAAGTGAAAACTTAGAAAAAGACAAGAGACATCAAGAGACATCAAGAGACAAAGGGCGGGGAGAGTAGGAGGCGTATCTTTTTCATCTAGAAAATAATAAGAAAATAAAATGAGAGAAAAGTTGAGAGAATAATAGAAAAGTAGACTAAGACATCAGGGAAGAGTTGAGGACGACAATGCAAGAATGGCCGAGAGTGAGAGTGGGGAGTGGGGGATTTGTTAGTTGTTTTAGTGCGGGTTAGGTGGGTACAGTACTGTAAGTCAGCAGTGAATGTAAGAGACAAAAAAAAAGGCTCCGAAGGGTGTGTGAGTGTGATGTCTGTCCATTCAACTTTGGCCATGAAGTGATGAACACTACTTCTTATTGAACAGGAGAGTATAACATCATCGACTGACTGTATTACTCTCTACTCTTTGTCGTCAATGGTCAGACATCATGCTTCTTTGCGAGGGGGGGTTATAAAAAGGGACCTCCACCTGAAAATCCCATTTCCTTTTTCTCTTCTTTTTTTGTTCTCTTCCTTGTCTTCTTTGACTCTCTCTCTCACTCACACATACACACACACGCTCCTCTTTGATCATTACAACCAACAACTAACAACCATCCATCGGCACTCTCACGCTCACATAAAAAGTCGCTATCACACTCTTTTACGTATTCATTTCTCTCGCTTCTTTTTCAACCTTTCTTTCTCTTCGCTACTTGACTTTTTCCCACCAGAAACAAACCAACAACAACCGCGTTTCCCTCCCCCTTCTCTCCCTCTACAACGGCAAATAACAACAAACGATCTTATTTCCTTTTCCATCTTTCAAGTGCGCGGACTCCTGTTCCCCTTTCACCCTTGGTCGTCTGCTCTGCCTTTTTTTGTTCTGCCTATTCCTACTAAACAACAACAACCCCCATCACAAACGAAAACTATGTCTTTGGAAGCCGAAATTCGTCGAGGTAAGATATCACCCCTTGTGCGTTTGTGCACACATACACACATACATACAAACGTGTACTTAGCCTGCTTCTCGGGTGGTCCTTCTATCTCTTTTCCTTCTTCCCCTTCCTCTTCTCACGCTCTCAAAATCCCTCCCTACCCGATAAGCTTTCTTTCGCCACATTTTTCTCTCTCGCTCTCTACTCTCGGTCTAACAGCCATACCAGTACCATCAACACAAGCATAATCAACCAGCATAAACACGCTATTTCCTTTTTCCCAGTTTTCGCGCTCTTACCTGTATTTCCATGATGGCGTGCATCGTTGCTTTGGGATAAATTTTCTGCACCCTCCTCTTCTCTTCTCCTGCAGTCTCCCAAAGTGCTGCACTGTACTCAAAATGTGCTGTGACAAATAACTGCGAGATGAAGTCCTGGTTCATCAACCCTTTCCTCACAAACATGCCCGTACCACTTAATGCCCCGGCTCAGCCCATCCTACATGTCCTAATACTGTATTAGCCTATGTATTGGAGTGTGTGTGCTCGTTCGGACGCCCTTTTCCTCATCCTTTTTGTACAGGAAAGGTGCATGTACCCTTGTCAGATTGTTTCGTCAGCTACAGAACAGCGACACGTTCCACTTGGAAGCAGATGAAGAAAGAGAACAAGAGTGACCTGCTTGCAGTCACCGAGCTGTAAAAATGAATGCAGTGTCCTCTACAACTTTTCTCTTGTCCTTCCTTATTAAAGAAGCCTCAAACACCCTCTTTATGTGTGTGTGCCTGTCTGCACTATTATTATGTCAAATACGGGATGATATACTTATACATCTTACCTACTTTTTTTGCCCTTCTTTTATCCTCATTTCCTCCTCCTCTTCTACCTTATCAATCACCTTCACTTTCCCTTCCTCTGGTACATATCGTGTTCCTTACCAAAAAAGACACAGCCAATCTCACCCCTACTCGCTTCCTCTTGGAATGTGGTGAGATCACCCCCGGCTTTGGTCTCAACCTCGAAAACTCTTACAATCCCTTTGACGCCAGCTGCAAATACCTCGCCAACAACAACAACAACCTCAACAACAATACCTTCAAGACCGACTCTGACTCTTTCAACTCGGACAACAACAGGAACGCCATGAGCTCTGCTCCTCTTCAGCACCCTTGGTCTGACTTGGCCTTTGATGAATCCTATCTGCCCATGCGTCAAATGACGCCCGGAATCTCGCCTCCTTCTTCTACCTCTTCCCTTTCGTCGTCGACGTCTCTGTCGTCGGAATCTACTTCCCAATCATTTTATCCCTCTTCAAATACCAGTCCCATCCACGCGTTCCACCCACGCATGATGTCTTTGACCTCGGACCACCTCATCTCCCACCCCGAGGTCTCACACACCCTTACTCACGAATACCATGCCCTCTATGACAAACTTGTTCCCTCCAAGAAGTCGTACCACAGTGATCAAGATCTTCCTCAGCTCTCGCCCGATTCTCCTTCTCCCGATTCCCTCGTTCCCACAGGTATTTTCCGCAGCAACAGCATCAGCATGGCCAATCCCAACCAAACCCACGACTCCTACCCACCTCAGCAAGCCGACGTCGACAACAACGACGACGACAACTCGGACGATGGCGATCAGGACATGAGCGACGTTGACAATAGCGATATGGATGTCGACTCGAACGAGTACAACGATGACCAAGACACCGCTACCTCGCCCAGCTCGCAGTCCTCTCGTGACCCTTCGGCTGCCAGCGAGTCCTCCCCTCCTAAAACAACGCGCACTCGCACCTCCAAGCGCGCTGCTGCTGCCGCCGCCGTCTCGGCGATCATGTCAAAGCCCGACTCCAAGCCATCGTCAAAGGCATCAGCAAGGTCCAAGAGGGCTTCTGCCACGTCAAAGACCAAGGGCAAGGACTTGAACAACGCGACTACCAGCAACTCCAAGAAGTTATCCAAGAATGTCGGCGTCACCAAGACCTTGTCCCAGCTACGCAAGCACTCTTCATCCGAGGAGGAGTCTCCCGAGGCTAAGCGTCAAAAGTTCTTGGAACGCAACCGCATGGCGGCCTCTAAGTGCCGCGAGAAGAAGCGGTTGCAAACCCTCAAGACCATCGAGGATGCCGACATCATTACTGCTCGCAACCAGGCGCTTCACGAGACTCTAGATGAACTCCAGGAGGAGGTCCGGACTCTCAAGAACTTGATTCTGTGCCACCGCGACTGCGGATGCGATGTTATCCAGAAGTTTGTACAGAGCAGTTTTAAGGTCCCCTCCGTCCGGGTCCAGGCTCCCCCCAGTCAATCGTTCTTCAAGCGATTCTAAGCTGGGAAATGAAATGGTCGTTATTTTCGACCCTTTTCCTTTCTACTCGTCTTTATTGCGTAGAAGCAATCTTTTACTTTTTTTTCCCTTTCCTACCTCTCCTTCCTTCAGTTCACTTTTTACTTTTATCTTGCTTATAATCCCCTCTCCTCCACGACTTGTACATACTCCAGGACTCCAGAGTCTTTTTTTTCATTTGTCCCCCTTTGTCACTTTCCTTGCACTTACTCGCACTGTATTATATCGCACTTTGAACGACAAACAACAAAAAGTCCTTGTCTTTTGACGAGCTGACACACACTCTCTCTTTCTAGAGAAAAACTCGCAATAACCACAAAAAACAATAAAGTCTTTGCTAAGAACTACTCTGTACATGTCGTTTTTTATTGTGCCTGAAGATCACTATGATGACACGCGTGCGTGTCAGAGAAGCTTAAACCCCGGAGACGCGTTGTCGCGTACGAAGAAAAATGAATACGAAATCACGTATGCATGGCGAAAACCTTTTTTTTTTCAGTTGGTTATTCGATGCAATCCAATCGGGGAGACAGGGTTTGTGTCCCTCTTCTTTTTCCTTGCCCCTGATTTTTGTTTCCTCTTCAATGTCTTCAGTGAGCAAAGCCAGCAGCAATGGATCGGGATGAACAGAAAAAAAAGTTGTACAATGCAGGTCAGTTGTTGTTTTGTAACTCGACAGAGACAGGTAGACAGACAGACGGACAGAAAGACAGACAGACAAGGCAGGCAAAACAAAAGTGATGCAGCACAGGAGACACAGAGACTCAGAGAGAGAGAAAGAGAGAGAGTATGTATATGTGAGAGAGAGAGTGTGAAAAAGGGAGGGAAGGGGAGGCTAAAGGAAGGGAAGAAAAAAAGACCCGCGGGATAAATCGATGAACACAAGAAAAAGGAAAGCTCTCTTTTGTTTTTTGTTTTGCATAAACGAGTCTGCCGTTGGGCGTTTCGTCCCTTCGTTTGTTTCCATCTGTCTTTGTCGTCCCTTTTTCCTTTCTCTTCCACCTACTGTTCTTTCTTCCTTTTTCACTCCTTTCTTTTCTCCTCCTTTCATTATTTATTCAGCCTCCCCTTTTACACCTCGTCACCAAATACCATTGTTGCCTTTTCCCCCCTCTTCTCTTCTCTTCTCTTCTCTTCTCGTCTCTTCCCCTTTCCCCAAAGCAAGAACTCTACCTCCTACTTTTTGTTCCTTTTTGCCCATTTTCTCTCTCGCTCATAAACAAAAGAGCACCCAACTTGAACACACGCACACCGACTACCATGGCAGTGGTAAGCGTAAGGATCACGTGCAATGGACATAGAAAAACACGGGACAGGCGCCCCACCTACGGTTACCCTTTCATTCCTACGTTAGTTTCCTGTCACTTTTTCATTCATTTGCTCACACTCCTCGAAATGAGGCAAGAAAAAGTCGGAGAAATGAGAGAAGCATGGAGTGAAGAGACAACCAGAGAAGGGTGATGACGAAAGAAAGGTCAACAAAGAGAAACAAAAAGGCACCAGGTGCAACTACGCCTCGCCGTGGAATCTTGGAAGAGGGCAGGGCAAGACATGTACTATACAATGAAAGGATACACGCCACCATTTCGTTCCTCTTACATACACACCTCAACTCATTCCTTCATTTTACATTTTGCAACTTGACGTAGGAACTGAGAGATGACTCTGATAACGGAAGCGACTTTTCCAGACCCGGATCACCATCGCCTTCTTCGCCCACACCATCACTCAGTAATACGACTAGCAATAGGGGACAAGGGATAGTCGACCACACGACATTTGATCAATTGCTCGATATGGATTTGGACGACGACGACGAATTCTCGAGGACCTTGGTCCACAACTATTTTGAGCAGGCACAGCGAGCCTTTGGCGACATGGACGCCGCTATGTAAGTTCGCAGTTTGGAAGGCTTTGTTCCTGTACTTTATGCAATTATGCAAGGGATTGTTGAGTAAACTAGGCTGTTTTTTAGATACTGGTAGCAATGGATGGCTAGGGTGTTGTTGAGGTAGGGAGGGGCTATTTGTTCGCTTGTTTTTTCGGTTCTCATTTGATTTGCTAACCAAGCGAGTCACCAGTTCTCAAAAAAAAAGCGTCCTGTTACGTCTGCGGCGGAATCCTCTCAAAACTAAGTGCTTGACTTTCTATTTCTTTTTCTCTTTCTTTATTGATTGTTATTTATCTTGCGTTCTTTTGACGAGAAGAAGCGGAAGGAGTGTGTGCTCACGTACATGATGAATGAACTGGTGTAGTTCGGTGGGAGAAGGAGTAAGACCGAGAGTCTGAGACCCAAGGGTGGGAGTATATGTGCGCGTGAATGTAGACAAGCCAAGTCCAAGCAAGGCATGAGGCATTGCATTGGCTAATCGAGGGTCAAATTTCCTTTTCTGCTCTGTTCTTTTCATTGCTTCGATTGGTCCTACCACCGTCTTTCTGCTCGTTCATCCTCCCCATACATACAAAGACTATAACTAAAGAGGAGAGGTAGAGAGAAAACACCCTAGCGTCGTCTCTCATGTGTCCCATGTGTTCAATCAAGCATGCGGCCCTTTATTTTCATTTTTATTTATGTCTTTGTATGTGGTTGTATTTGGCGAAGAATTTCGCGCTAAAGGCATTTCTTTTTTCTTTCGTTCACGCCTGCGTGGTATTATAGTGTTAGTATAATGTAGTGAAAGGGGATGGTTGTTGAAGGAAAGAGAAGGCTACACTATTCACTATCTTCCTCCTCCTCCCGCTTGGAGATAGACATAATATAAAGAGAGCTAAATCCAGTGGTAACAAAAGAAGGTGACAACAAGAAAGAAAGAAAACATAACCACACGGGTTTAGAGCTATCCGGGACATTGATGCATGGCGTGGTTCACGGGAATTTCCTTTTTCTGTGCACCGACCTTTCCTCCTTTGTCCCCGTCGGTTACAACCGTCTCTATCTTTGTGTCCTCGTGGGCTTTGTGTCCTGTGTATCCTGTGTTTCTCAATGCAGCGGAAAGAAAGAGTTGTATTGTTTGTTTTCTGTTTTGTACCTTGCTTCCTTTATTTGTTTTATGTCTTGTTATTTCCTAACCTCGATCCATTGTACCGCCGATCCCTTCCGTTTTTATCTCTCTACGACTACTCACCCCCTTTTTTTTTGTTGTTCCGCTACATTTTTAGGTCGGCGTCGGACCTGCTGGCATTGTCGCGGCTAGGCCACTTCTTGAAGGGGTCATCTGCACAACTGGGACTGTTGAAGGTTAAGGCATCGTGTGAGAAGCTTCAGTACTATGGTCAGAGGATGGACGCGACGGGTCAGCATTCTTCGATTTCGAATGAAGAGGCTGAGAAACAGATCCGAGTCCTGTTGATCCAGATGCGGCGCGAGTATGATGAAGCGGAGAGCTATCTGAGGGATTTTTATGGCGAACAGGAGCAGCAGCAATGAATTGTCGCGTAGTATTCCATTGAATTGACAAAGAGTTACATAGCTCGCTCTTTTCAACCCACGCACTTTCTTTCACACACACACACATATATATTTATACACACTCACACTCACACTCATATACGAAAAAAATACTTTACAATAATAAATCGCGAGCTTAAACTTTTTTTCCAGTCTTTATTTTTTTTTTTTTCCAGCGTACGATGTTACATGAATGAATGTTATTACGCCCTGAATTGGCTTCCCTCCCCCTTTCAGGAAAGGACGAATAGCGAAACAGAAGGAAGTAAGAAGGAAAAAATAATGCACCTTGCATTGAGCTTGTTTTTTGAGATGGAAGGGAAGAGAGGAGAGAAGGGGGAGAAAGAGAGGAGAGAGAGGCAATCAATGAAATGCATGAATCTTTGCATTTGGAGGGGAGAAAAGGTGGTTCGTGCGAGCGGGACGAAAGAAAGTCAACAAGCACTTAAGATGATTTCCGCATTTCAGCAGGCAGAAGGACTTCGTAAGGAAGGGACTTTTTTTCAGATTCAAAGCCACACACATGCTAGGAAAGGTCGGAAGACCCCCACCATCTTTTTTTTTTTTCCCCTTCTACTTGCATCGCCCACCTGCATTACGGACACTACTAAACTTCATCGGACCTAAACCAGGACACAGAACAGTCAAGTTCACCACACACACAAGGACACACACATAACGATTGAACAATATGCTCGGTTTCATACGCCGTTCTTTCAGAGCTCTCGGAGAAGAGACAGTCAAAGGTAAATGCACACATTACTCAATCAGGGCACACAGGTACCCAAACGAACACAATCAGACAAACAGACCAAACCAAGACAGACGGCAGAACCTAGGAAAAGAGTTTCAACTCTTTTGAACAAAAGTATACAAGAAAGAGGACCAAAAAAAAAAAAAAAGACGCGAAGCAGGACAAAGAGACCGACTATCATCCTATCCTAATAACATAGGGGGGAAACTAACGTCATTTATTCCTCATTTCTTGTGCGCCAGTCGCTAGAATGGACCACTCGCCTTGGAAGAGAGAATTGCCGATGGCTTCACTGAAAACGGATGAGGACCTCAAGGGCTGGCTTGTGGGATGCGACAAGGACATTGGCGGTTTCTCCGAAGCCAACCTCGAAATCACCAAGAACGGCACCGGTGAGTTTTGTCAAACAACACTAGCGCGAACTTTTTATTCCCCACCAACCAACAATTACTACGAAGGAACAGCAAGCAATGGAACAACAAACAAAGAAGGACAAATGATAAAGCTGGAAAACAAAAGCAGTGACAGCAAATACAGCAAACTTCCTTGCGTTATGCAGGAAATGAAGGAGTTTGTGTGTGTGTGTGTGTGAGAGAGAGAGTAAGCGTTTGTTTCTGACAACAATTTCCCCGCTCTTCTCCTTATCACTTATCTTTATGTCTTCTATAACGTTTATATCTGAATCGTTTTTAGGTCGTTTCTTTGGACATTTGTCGTTGGACCTTCCCGAGAACGAGAGTGTTGAAAAGAGTGGATATGCAGGATGTAGAACCAAGGTGAGTTTAAGACCGCGCTAAGCGGCATAAAGATTTTCAAAATGTGCAGAAACACGAACGAATGCAAACATTTTACGCAAGACATGGGTATTCAGTCATGGGAAAAGTAAAAGGATGGATAGATACCGAAACAACGGACAACAGACAATGGACAATGAAAAAAGCGGACACTGGATATTGGGCGAAGAATTTGAAAAAACGAAAGACATGGTGGGGCTCGTTTTCTCTGGAGCCCCAGGTTCTCCTGGCGCTTTCTTTTTTTTTTTTTTTTTTTTTTTTTTTTTAGCGTAAAATTTCGGTCTCACAGCTTCACTGCGAGCTTACATACACGCCCTGTTCTTAACCTTTTTAAAATATTTTTCATGTATGTGGTTCCTATTTAGACAAAAGAATCTTCGATATTTGGGACGCCTGTTTGGGACACATGTCTGTTTGAATACCTCCAGTTGAAAGTCAAGGGCGACAACCGGAAATACTTTGTCAACCTTCAGACCGATGGTGTTGTTCCTACGGATCTCTACCAACACCGACTCTTCCTCAAAACCCCTGGCGAATGGGAGACTGTCCTGGTAAATGAGCGTTCTCTTCCATTGGATTGGAACATAGCACACGCGGGTGTTCCTGAGTGTTTTCTTGGATGTATGAAACTGTGGGTAACAGTTATAGTTGCCCGCACAATATGCACTTTATCTAACCCCGAGCCTACCCTCTCCATACGCGTATGATATATATCCTAGATCCCATTCAAAGATTTTATTTTAACGAACCAGGGTTTCATTCAGGAGGATCAGATCGAGATCTATAGGGAGAGAGTCAAGAATGTGGGAGTGTCCATCATTGACAGGACCTCGGGACCGTTTGAGCTCGAGATTGAGAGTATAAGCGCCGTTAACACCGGTCCTGACCCCAACGCACGCGAAGGCGACGACGATTAAGAATAAGAATATAGCAATAAAACATTTGGGCATTTGGCATTAAGCAGTTGGCATTCTTTCCAGAAAGGGATTTGAGGGTAATTATCTTTTAGTAATGTACAAGATCAGCGCTGAGAAGAGAAAAATGAAGATGGAAAAATGCTAAGGAAATGGATGGTTGTCTAGATGCTAAGAAACAAATAACAAAAAAGTAAAACAGTGAACGAGCGACAGAATGTAATTTTACTGACGACGCTTCTTGCCCTGGTCCCTGAGTTTCGTGGCCAACTTGTGGGGATCCTCGGGCTTGACCTTGTTACGGTTCTTATTCTTGACGTTGGCGGTCTCGTAGTAGTGAGTACCGACCTTGCCTTTGTTGGTGGTCATACGGGCCTCTTTGACGGGCTTGGCAGACTCTTCCTCGACCTCCTCGACTTCCTCAGTCTCCTCGACATGCTTCCTCTTGTTGTTAGTAGTCTTCTTCTTGGCAGCATCCTTGACCTCAAATCCAGAAGTGGCAGCGGTACGCTTGGCAGCAGCAGCACGGGTCTTAATCCTCTGCTTGCGCTCAGCCTCCTCGTCCGAGAGCTCCAACTCGCTGTCGACATCCTCTTCAGCGTCCTTGGTCGCCTGGCCGGGGATAGCGTCCACAGTCTCGCCAACAACGTTGGCAAAGACATCGTCCCAGTCGAGCTTCTCGCCAGAGAGGACAGTCGAGGCCTTGGCCTTGGCATCCTTCTTGGCCTTCTTCTCCTGACGAAGCTGAGCCTTACTCTTGCGGACCTTAACGTCGGCCTTCTTCGAGTCACCCTCATCGTCGGTCTTGTGGATATCATCCTCATCAACCTCCTCGGGAAGAACGCCCTCGGGGGCGCTGCTCTCCTGCTTGCTCCTCTCCTCCTCGAGCAAAGCGGCATTCTGAGCAAGATCATCAGCCATGAACTTTTGCACGACAGGGATCTTCGAAAAGATCTGCTCGACGTTGGGGAGCGAAGGGTCGATGCTGTTGTGGACGGGGACATCCTCCTCTCCCTCGAACAAAGATTCTCCGCCGGGCTTGTCGCCCTCGGGGGGAGCAGTGTAGTATGGGATCTTGCCACGCAACCAATCGTTCAATACCATCTTGGCAACACTTCCGAGATCGGCCTCACCTCCCTTGATCAACTTTCCAGTGCGCTTGGCGAGCTGAGTCAAAAAATCGACAGAGTCCTCCCAGTGGTCCAACTCGTATGTGCGCTGAATGTACTCGGGACGGACACGTTTGAGGAGCTCGGGGATGTAGTCATCGGGCTGCTTGATGTTCTCAACACGGACAACTCCCTTGAGGACAATGTCCGTCTCGGTATCGGTGGTCGAAGGGTGGACAACTCCGGGGCAATCGATCAAGTAGATACGCTTCATCAAAGTAATGTACTGCCAGACCTTGGTCTCTCCGGGAATAGGGGCGACGTTGCAGACCTTTTTGCCGCGCAGGGTGTTGATGATGCTCGACTTTCCAGTGTTGGGGTAACCGACGAAACCGACCGAGATCTGCTTCTTATCCGAGTGAAGTGTCGAGAACTGGCGAAGGAGCTGAATCAATGAGCCCTTTCCGAACGAGTTGTTGATCGAGGCGTGGAAGGCGAGGGTGGGGTATTCCTTGGAAAGCGTCTTGACCCACTTGGCCTATAAGAGGGCAAATAATACGATCGTTAGAATAAGAACCTTTCTTAGCAGAGTGCACAATGATGAGAAGTAAATAAAAAAAGTTAAGGAATACGTACAGTGACCCAGGTAGGGACGAGATCACACTTGTTGAGAACAAAGATCAACTGCTTGTGGCGAGCTTCCTTCTTAATGTGGTACTCGACACTAGCGCAGCGGGTTCCCTGGGGATCACGGGCATCCAAGACGTGGATGACAACGTCAGAGGAATCGATAACCTTGTACAATTCTCCCCAGATACGCTTCGACTGACCCTTCTGGAAGACGCTGTCTCTGGCCTCCTCGATCCAGTCTGTGATAACGTTCGCTGTCAAGTTCTTATCGGCCTTCTCGTCGTAAGTCTCGAGAGTCGACTCAACCTTGGCAGCCAATTCCTCCAAGTTGCCCATAGCCAGCTTTGGGCGCTTGCGCTGAGCCTTGTTTCCAAAAGTGTCGTTGAAAGGCTCTGTCTCCAACACATGCATCTTGCCGACCTATTATGTTGTAGTAGAGTAGTAAAGTAAAAGAGATTGGTTAGCTGAATGAACAAATTCAGGGCAAGAGGGTACAAAGTGACGAAGATATAAATGTAAAAGATGACTCCTTACGTGAACGGGGTCCTGGAGGAGGGACATGGGGAGCTTGTGCTGTCGCAAGAGGACCTGGAAGGGGTCGTTGACCTTGGCGGCGAGGTTCTCTCTAAAGTTCTCGAGGGCCTTTTGGCCAATGACACGGGTGTTGCCGAACCACTTGCGGTTGGGGGCGACACGACCGGGCTCGACGACCTTGGACTGGAAGGCAGCGGCCTTGATGACCTTGCCCTGGGCGTTGCGGATAGCACGGCCACCCTTGAGGAGCTGGACCTGCTTGGCGGCCTTGGCGTCACGGTAGAAGTTCTCGCCCTTGACCTTGACGTTTCCGAGGCCGTTAGACCCGCCTGAGGCCTTGACTCTGTTGTGTTCCTTCTTCAGTTGACCCATGGCGGTTAGATGTGAGTGATGTGTTGATGAGTGAAGGAGGGGTAAAAAGGGAAGGATGCAAAGCTGATGTCTGACTTGTTTTTATCACTCTAGTGCTCTCTGTTGTTTTTGTCTGTTGTTTGTCTGTTGTGATTTTTTTTTTCTTTTTTTTTTTTTTTTGGGACTGCTGAATCATCATCCATTTGATTTTGGAAGTGAACCAATTAAGACTCGCGATGATCAATCATCCTATTACGTTTCTACTAAACTCGGCAACCTTGTTTTCGCCTTGTGTTCCGTTGTTATACGGTACATGTCAAGTGCCCCTCATCGCTTCTTATTTCTCTCCCCTCATAAACAACCACATCACTTACAATGGCCTCCAGAATCGCCAACGCCGCCAAGGGCATCCGTTTCGCCTCCTCCGCCACCGCCGCTAACCCCTGGTTGGCCGAGCGCGTCGCTATCAAGGAGCACGCCGGTCGTACGTCTTCTTCCCTCTATTTCTCAACAGCGACCCCTTTATGCACATTTTTTTTTCTCGTCCCTCCTTCTCCTCGCCCCTGACTCGCGACACAACAATAATGGACAGGCCACAGTTCAGGAACAGAACGTACCTCAGGAACAGAACATATACCTCATAGATCTGTAGGATCAACAATGGACTAAGGAACAAAGAGTTGAGCCTCTTCTTCGCCCTCACCATCTTCATCGGGATCGCCGGAAGAAGTAATTCATGGTTTGAACCATCTCCATTTCCAGGATTGGACCTCCGGATCGCTTCTTCCGAATATTCGGCCAAACTTCCGAAAATATAACGCGTTCTACCTGCACGTGCATCCTATATCCATTGGACTATCACTCTCCGTCTCTCTGCCCCTTTTCTGTCAACCACTTTGTTTCCTTTTCTCTTGGACTTGCATTAATGCACGGGCATTGACATTGGGAGCATCAACAACAACACCAATCGACGCTTGGACAACCAGGGAATATTTATAGAAGTCGCCAACCAACGGACAATGCGATCACTTTTTGTCCGCGTTTTCACATTTTTATTTTGATATTCTCCCTCACACGACACCCACACATACAATATTCTAATTGCCCTTTTTTCTCTCTTTCTCTCGTCAACCAACTATTACGGTACAATAGCCGCTGCCGAGACCTGGCGCAAGGTCTCCATCTACGTCTGCATCCCCGCCGTCGTCGCTGCCTCAGCCAACGCCTACAACCTCTGGGCCAAGCACCAGGCTCACTTGGAGCACGAGCGCCACGAGGGCCACGAGGCCGTCAAGTACCCTTACATGCGCCTCCGCTCCAAGGTAATCATCTGCCCTCAAAACTTCCGCCATGCTTGATACTATACCTCGTTATCGCAATTGCACACGTTGTATAGAATGAACACTCACCTTTTTTGTTTCCATTCCTTTCTTAATTTTAGGCCTTCCCCTGGGGTGATGACTCTTTGTTCTTCAACCCCGACGTTAACATGTAAAGTGTTTTCTTCATTACTAGACATTTAGACAAAAAAACGCAACGGAAAGTGGAAGAAGTCAACAAAACTCATTAAAATAGCGAATAACCATGACCAATTCTCTCCGGCTATGAACAACGGAGCCATAGAGGAAATAAACAACTACACTATTTTGTTCTCTAAAGAATACTAGGTTGCTGTGTTGCTGCTGTTGTCTTTTTTTTAAGCATTGGGGCAGTGCGTACACTGCAGACCCCTTCTCCTTCCCCTCTCTTCCGTGGAGAGTCTGAACTTTACTTCCTCTTGGTCGTTTAGGGTTTGCTATCAGAACGCGATTAATCGATCTGCTGCGTTTTTTTTTTTTTTTTTTTTTTTTTTCCTTTTTTTTTTCTTTTCCTTTTTTCTTTTCCTTTTTTTCTTTTTTCCCCTTTTTCTTTTTTTCCTTTTCCTTTTCCTTTTTTGAATGCATGACGCATCTTGTGAAAGTAAGGATAGCTACTCATGCAGACGGATGGGGCACTGCACAGCCCATTAACATCGACATCATCGTTATTTTTACGAACAAGGCTGAGGCGCATTTCGACATTTTGGGTGAGAGAGAATAATTTAATTTAACACCACAAAAAAGCATTGGTGTTTGGTCGAGCAAATTTGACAAATTGCAATGGAAGGGCCAGTTGAACGAATAGTATTCATGAAGGCAGCTGAGAACTAGCCCCACCATATCCCCATACCCACGATAAAATATAGATAAGACGACACGTTGTTATTAGCCTGGTGAACACAGCTGTTTTTCCCGCGGCGAAGAAGGAAAAGAGATTAAAGAAAAAAATACACCTCCATGAACCTGTTCTCTTCGCCATTTCTTTGACAAGTTTGTATAAAAAGGGTAGTGTTTGTCGTCTTGTCTTCCTAGTTCATCCTTAATAGTTTTCTTTCCTTCACACTCTCAATACAACCTTTCATACACATTTCAACACCTAAGAAAAAAAAAGACAGTATCATGGCCGTTGAACGAGACACCCAGGACCAGTTCCACCAAGTCATCATCGAGCACCTCGCCGCCGAGACCACGACCGTGACCGAACAAGAGGCCCACGTCGAAGAACTCAAGATCGCCGCCAAAGCAGACGATCTCCTCGACTCCATCTTCCACCCTCACAAAAACGATCCTAAATGGACCAACTGGGCCAAGAACCAATCCTGTGACCCCACCGAGATTTTCAACCCCTCTACCCTCCAGGACCTGACCGAGATTGTCCGCATGGCCAAGGCGAATGGGAAAAAGATTCGTTGTGCAGCTTCGGGCCATTCGTGGTCGTCGTCGTCTGTGACGGATGAGTATTTGGTGGTTGTCAACAAGATGGAGAAGGCTCATCAGCCTGTTTGGGACGACGAGCTGAAGTCGTGGACTGTTACGGTGGAGACCGGGGTGTTGGTCAAGGATTTGGATGATATTTTGAGAGAGAATAATCCACCCCTGGCATTGCCCTCTAACGTTGTTCTCGACTCTGTAAGTGTTCGTTTCTTCACTTATTGATTAGAAATGAAGTGACTATCCTTTACGGCATGGATGGCGGATATACTAATAAGTTGAATTGTACTTTCCATTGTTTGTGATAGGTGCGATACGGTGGCATCTTGTCCCTTGGATGTGTAAGTCATACAAACAACCATCTCTGTGTTCAACTTTTGAAGAGAACTGAGAAAATAAACATCGTGAAGAAAAAACTGGGCTGAACCAATGCGCAAGCACAGACAGACAAGCGCATTGATTTCTTTTTCCTTGGATTGTTTTCTTTTAAACGCCCTTTTTTATATTCTAATAGCACGGTGCAGCAACGCACACTCGCACTTTACCAGATCTTGTGAGCGAGGTCACGATCATCGATGCCGACGGCAACCTGAATACGTTCTCTGAGCGTAAGAACCCCGAGGAGTTCGCGGCCGCCACTATCAATCTTGGTCTCCTTGGAGTCATTTACACTTATACTCTTCGAGTCGAACCCATGTTCAACCTCCATGTGGTACATATGTCCTTTGAACTCAATCTTCACTTTGTTCGGTTTTGTTCGACACTAACCATCATTATACTAAGTGACCGATATGTGAATATTACTATTACTACCTTAAGTTGCTAACGTGTTTCCTCGTTTCTCTTTGCTTCTATTCTATTTCCTTGATACCTTCCTCTTTCAAACAGACGGACACATATCCTCCATTGAGCGAATACTTTTCAACACCCTCTATCAGTGGTCCCAAACTTAAAGCCATGGTCCTGGGGAACGACCAAACCGAAATCTTTTACTGGCCCTTCAACACCCCCAAATTGGGCGCAGCCAACGACCATATCTGGGTCAAACAATGGCAACGCACTAAAGTCCTTCCCGTCAGCGTCAGCGCCGCGGCCGAGGCCTACAAGAAGTGGTGCCAGGGTTATCAGACCCAGTTTGGTGATCACTTGTATGAGTTCATGGCGCACAACCCGTCTAGTGCACCTTATATTAACTGTTTGTTGTATAAGGCTGTTGGGGGCAAGAATACCGAGGAAGTGTTGAAGGCGCCGGATGCGATTCATTACCAAGCGGGGATTGAAAACCTGCCATGTCTTGACTTGGAGATGGCGTTCAAGGTTAACGAGGATTTTTCGAATGTTGTTGTTGCGTGGAACTATGTCATCGATCAGGTACCATTTACCGTTCTGTCCTTTTGAAATTCTTTTTTTTTTTTTTTTTTTTTTTTTTTTTTTTTGGTTCCTGCACTGGCGACACGCAAACTAATTCATTTCCTGCTCCTCTCTTCCCGCTCTGTGTGTATTATAGCTGTACGAGTACGCCAACCGTGGCGAGTTTCCGTTCAACTTGATGCTCGAGATGCGCTTCGTCAAATCCTCGGTCATGCTCATGTCTCCCGCCTATGACACTGACCCCGAGGCAATCTACTGTATGATTGAAGTCCTCTCCGTCGTCAACACCCCTGGCTTTGAGGAGTTCTCGAGCAAGGTGGCCAAGTTCTGGATGGATAACTTCCAAGCCAAGTAAGCAAAAAATAATCATCACACAATTCACTCCATAAGAAGAAAAAACGTTCAAACGAAAGGTCTGTCGCGTATTGGCTAACATCGCAGTATTTTCGCTTTTCATAAACACAAAAAAAAATAGACCTCACTGGGCAAAGATGTGGGAACATGTCCCCGGAATTGTTCCCTACCTCCGTCGACAGGCTAGCGAGCGCTACGACCGGTTCGAGGCCATCCGCAAGAAGTATGACCCTAATGGCATGTTCATGAATGCCACCTTTGCGGGGGTTTTGGGTCATTAATTTTGCTTTATGCAGACGACATGCGCTGTAGCTTTTTTTTTTTTTTTTTTTTTTTTTTTTTTTTTTTTTTCTGGAAAGGATGTGAGGTGCGGAGGGTGGCAGTGGGGCGATATTCATTTCACACCATGATCATAGTTAGACAACAAATATAGTTATATTTTCTCTCTTGAATGAACGCGATGAATTTAGCAGTGAGCGGGCTGTGGGGTGTGCTATTAACGGTGCGGCGACAAGGTGTAAAAGTGTGTAAAGTGCGTGGGCTATGCACAACCCTTTTGGTTCACATGAATCAGCAGATGTGCATGCATGCAGATGGAAGCAGGTGGACAGTTAGGGATCTATGTGTCACCCATCCCTTGTGACGTTCAATGATCGTTTTTTTTTTTACGCAAAATAAAAAAGACATTGCCTTCACTGTGTCACAGCTGAGACAGCTCGGAGAAGAGAAGAGGAGGAGCACAGTAATTAGATTACGGCAATAGAGGGACCATGACTGACGGAGGAAGATAGGAGCTAGTACTGCGGGGTGGAGAACAGGGTTGTGAAAATAAAGGAGTGAGAAGACAGAGCAGATACGTAAGGAAAGAGTAGTAAGGAGCGTGTGTGTGTTTTGGTGTGGCCCGTGGCCACATGAGTGAGAAAGAGGGGCAAAAAATAAAATAAAATAAAACGAAGCCTCGCAAGGTTGGTTTTTGTTTTGATAGAAAAGGGAAAACGATTGCTCACATACTTTTTATCGATTTAGGTTCACCCGCCAAACTGTACACATACCCTTTTTCAGTCTCTTCACCTTTGTTTCTTCCTTCATTCCCATACCCTCGCCTCGAAAAGCACTCCCACAACACAAAAAGAAAGCAACAATAATGACAATCAGCACTATCAAAGAAAAGACCATCCGCCGCATCAACAATAACACTTCCCTCGCTCCCACTCCCAAAAAATCAAAGGGCATCCGCGCGTTCTTCCGCTCCATCCTCAAACCATCCGCCAAGGATGCTGCCTGGACAAACTGGGCCAAGAACCAATCCTGCAACCCCACAGAGATATTTCACCCCAAGACCCTCCAGGACCTCACATCCATCATCCTCAAGGCCAAAGCTACTGGCAAAAAAATCCGCTGTGCGGGCTCGGGACATTCATGGTCGTCGAGTTCAGTGACCGATGGGTACCTGGTGGATGTGAATGGGATGCAGCAGATTCATACGCCTGTTTATGATGGTGTGCAGAAAACGTGGACGGTGACGGTGGAGACTGGGGTGACGGTCAAGGACCTGGATGATGCACTGAAAAAACATGATCCTCCTCTCGCCTTGCCCTCCAATGTCGTCCTCGACTCTGTATGTGCTAACAGCTGAAAACTCAATGCCTCATATAACCTGTTCTCCGATAGATAGAGCGATAATACTAATGCGTTGGGTTCCTTGTATGTGTCATGCTGTTAGGTACGATACGGCGGCATCTTGTCTCTCGGATGTGTAAGTGGCATTTCCGAACCAGCTTGCCTTGACAAAGGTAGATATTAAAGCTAAGAAGGGAATGAAGAAGTCTCACTACTAACGAATGATCCCATTTCTTACTCCCACTCTACTGCCGACGTCTTCCTCCATTCCGTTTTGTCCAGCATGGCGCTGCGACAAATACTCGAACACTACCGGACCTTGTGACTGAAGTCACCATCATCGATGCCGACGGCAACTTGAACACGTTCTCGGAAGCTAAGAACTCCGAGGAGTTTGCTGCGGCGACCATTAACCTTGGTCTTCTTGGTATTATTTATACATACACCCTCCGTGTCGAACCCATGTTCAAGCTCCACATGGTAAAGAAATGCAAATCGTATTCACGACCTTTCATGTTCTAGGACATGTCTACCTGCCTGTCTTTCGTCAATTATTCTGTTAGTCAATGAAAAAAATGTTGTATGTAAGTGAAAATATAGATATCCTTCCACCTCTAACGAACAGAAAAACGACACTTTCTCTTACGAGCTTAGACAGACAGATACCCTCTGTTGAGCGATTACTTTTCCAATCCAGAACAAGACGGCCCCAAAATCAAAGCAATGGTCCTCGGAAATGACCAAACCGAAATCTTTTACTGGCCCTTCAACACACCGGGTCTCGAAGCCGCCAACGACCGGATCTGGATCAAGCAATGGCGTCGGACCACCAACCCCGTTAGCATCAGCCCCGAATGCGAGGCGTTCAAGAAATTGATTCAGGCGTATCAAACCCAGTTTGGAAGCCATCTTTATGAATTCATGGCTGCAAATCCACAGAGTACGCCGTTTATAAGTTGGTTATTGTTTAGTGCTGTTGGGGGGAAGGATTCGGATGAGGTGCTTGAGGCCCCGGATGCAATTCATTATCAAGCGGGGGTTGAAAACATACCGAGTCTTGACTTGGAGATGGCGTTCAAGGTTAACGAGGATTTTTCGAATGTTGTTGTTGCGTGGAATTATGTTATTGATCAGGTATGGTACCCATGGTGCATTGGCCTTTTGATGTGCTTGTCTATACTCCCTCTGTGCAACATGTCTCTTTGCTTTTTTCGTTTTCTGACTTCCTTTTGGTACTACCTTATCAAATAGCTCTTTGAATACGCCAACCGTGGCGGGTTTCCATTCAACTTGACGCTCGAGATGCGCTTCGTCAAATCCTCGGCCATGCTCATGTCTCCCGCCTATGACACTGACCCCGAGGCAATCTACTGTATGATTGAAGTCCTCTCCGTCGTCAACACCCCTGGCTTTGAGGAGTTCTCGAGCAAGGTGGCCAAGTTCTGGATGGACAATTTCCACGCCAGGTAAATAATAATGATAACACACTATTCATGAGGGGAAGAAAAAAAACATCCTCCCAAAACGAAACTATCAATCTCATCCCACTAATATTTTACACCTTCGATTCTTATAAAACACGACCATTAAAAAAAATAGACCTCATTGGGCAAAACTGTGGGAATATGTTCCTGGAATTGTGCCGCATCTCCGTCGACAGGCCAGCGAGCGCTACAACCGGTTCGAGGCTATTCGCAAGAAGTATGATCCCAAGGGTATGTTCATGAATGCCACCTTTGCAAGCTTATTAGGTCACTAGAGGCGAGATTTTTTTCTCCATGACCAGTTCGAGCGAGTGATAAAGGAAGAGCTGGAAGTAATACCCTGTAGTCGATACCTTTTGACAAATAAATATACCAGTCGCGTCAAGGTCATCGGTCTATGAGTCCCGAAAAGGCTGTAAGAAAGTGATAAGACAACCAAAGTTGTTGGTTTCTAATCATCGTCTGTTTATTGTACTCGTCCACGCTTTTGATACCAATCCCTAAGTCCAAATATCCCAGTCCTGTGTTACTGCAAAATCTTGCGGCAGGCGTATGCATCCTCGCCGTCAGCATAGTACTTCTTCTCAATGTCCTGAACACTAAAATAGCGATATTACAAAATGGAAGAAAGCAGTGTTGTAAATAACGTTGGTTCAAGAAAGCTCCAATGAGGATGCTAGTATAGATATTCATGTAAGTATGAGGGATGGATGGGCTTACGTGAACTTGAGGGTATCTCTGTAAAGCTGAAGGGCGGCACGGTTACTCTTGCGGACATGGAGCGACACAAATTTGCAGTTGAAAACATCCCGCATAGCGTTTTCTAAATAAACAAAAAAAGAAATGTTGCAGTTCGTGAATTCCTGTTAGCTAAAACACGATAGTCAACCATGTATTTCATCGACACCCTTTCAGATTTTTCCGAGAGAGACAGATGTCTCCGACGAAGAAAAAAAGGTGCAAATGAAAACAAGCCTGCTGAAAAGGCATCGGTCCTTAACGAAAAGGAACAACCATTTTTTGACATCGATGTAGTGGAAGTATGCTGACAAGTACGAGCTGTATCTCATTCCGCTGACTTGTTGAAAACGACTTCCACATAGGTGTGTGTATCCTGATAGCCTGATCCAATCACTGGTCATAGAGTAAGAAAATAATTCCGCAGAAAGAACACTTACGCGACTGGGTCATCAACTTTTCTGCAACTCCGAGACGACGGTAGGTACGCATTACCGACAACGAGGTGATGTGTCCATGGGGCTCTGCAGCGGGATCCTCCTCCCTAATAGTCGAAAACGAAGAGCATTCTCGTTAGCTTCATGATATATGAGGTGTTGTCAAAGACGTATTTACTTCGTCCCGATTTTGGTTTCCACACGTGTGATCTCTGTATTAAACGGAAGTTCCTGTTGAGCGCGTTCTGGCATATTATTGACACCCAGCATGAAGTTTACACCTCGCGAACTTTCCGTGTACGCAGAGGAAGTAGCAAACTTACAACTTGGCGAGAACATATCCAATGATCCTGCCCTTCTCATCCTCTGCGACATATGAAAGCTGAGGCCAGGTCAGGGAATGGTAGAAGTCTACCAAAGTCATAAGCAATAGGGTACTGGATGTCAGTTCAGTGTATCCTCGATTTACATTGTATCCTTCATCTCAATTTGACTTTAGGCATATGAAAGTATTGAGAGACTGCTTTGGCTTACAGTATTTCATTTGGTAGTTCTCAGGTAGGTTGTGCAGGTTGCAATTCTGCATGGGGATCATGTCGTCCAGCTACGTTTCGTAATAGAACAAGTGAGGGTTGACGTGAGTGCTGTGTTGTTTGCTGATCCCAATTGATTCCTGTGATTCCCGTGTGCTCCCTAAGCGTCTCCATTCCAGAAAAGGGTGGGGTGGAAGGGGGTAGTTGACGTACGGTGGCCTCGCGGATGTTCATCTTTGCTGTCCTTCGTGAATGGTGTCGTGTCTGTGAGTGTAAAAAAAAGGGATTCGAGATTATTCCTCACTTTTGTGCGATTCACACTCGGTCAGGTCTGTGTGACTGTCACCGATCAAAGAAAGTTGTTTATTTCGTTGTTCAGGGGCATGCACACGGTTGAACGAAGCGAACGAGATCACTGATCAAAGAGTGATACGACCTTCACTCCAACTGCTTCAATCACTTGGTCTGTTTGACGGACCATCAACGCATTGATGCATTGATGTCGTGTACAGCACTCCTGGGCGTCCAGCCATGACCCAGTTGATATGTCCATTACCATACTGACTATATCGAGCGCAAGCAAACGGGGAGACAGACCGAAGTGTCAACGTACGGAACCGCGCGAAAGGTATGCTGCGACCTTGCCACAATTTCATTTATGAGGCAATCACCTACAATTGTTGGCAAAGTGTCTGTTTCTCTTTCTCAAGGTAAAAGAAGAGACTGCATAGACCTTGAACATCACGAAACAAAAAAAGCAATGACCCCTTTCCTTCAAAGAGCCCCCCCAGCGATAGACCAAATAGCCACAAATGTGGAGCTGCAAATTCTACAAAAATTCATTCGCCGATCATAACGAAACAAAATGAAAGCCTACAAGGAGTCTCCCTATCCTTCAAGGCTTCTCTTCGTAATCTGCAGGAGCTGGGCGGTTTATTTAGAGTCGATGGAGGAGGAGTGAATCGATTAAACCGTTGTTTTGCGTCTCTCTCTCCTCGAACGGACGGACCCCTCTCCTGAACCTGTGACAAAGCATATTCGGGCCGCATGGAAAGATGCTATTTTTGAACATGGACTTAAGATAACCAGCATTATTGTGTTGGTGTAAAAATAAGACAAGGAGATCGATAGAAAGTCTCGCCAAGGGAGAGTACGTCGAGGGATGATAACGATACAAGAAAATGCAACAGACCTGGAAATACTTGTGAAGATTAAAGAAGGGAAAAACGAACGGTGCTAGTTTGCGTGAGGTTGAAGGCGAGCTAGTGGCGACCGCCCGCGGAGGATTTGAGAAAGATGGTGGCGCTTGAAACCATCCGGTTCTTTTTCCCTTCATTCGGTTCTCGCCCTTCCTTGTCTAATGAAAATAGGCTTCTCCAGGGGATGACGGCGGAGATAAGTGCGGGTGGGGGTTGGGAGTGCGACATACAAGGGTTGACGGTTGTTTTTCCTTATTCACAGTGTGTGCTTATAACGGGTGATCTGGCCCAGCCCTTTTTACTCCCACCTCTTTTGTTTGTTACCAATGAACTGATCCCGAAGAAGGGAGATATTTTCTTCATTTTCTTTGAGTGCTCACAACTCTCTCTCTCTCTCTAAACTCTTTTTTCTTGCTCCTCTAGCCCACCCCATCGTTTCCTCCATCCTCTCTTCTCTTTTTCCCATTCCTTCCTTCTCTCCCCACTCACTACCCTCTTTCCAATACCAGCACCCGTCAAGGACAGTAACAGGACTCAACCCCAGGAAGAACCTCTCCATCTGATCACGCCTCACACAACAACCAGGACTAACGTTCAAGAGCCATGTCCGCCACGATGAGACAGGACTCTACCCCATCCCGCCCTGTCTCGATGCAGCAAAAGCTGCTTCACCAACACTACAACGTCAAACCTATCACCATCAGAACCAACTCTATGAACCTGCCCGGATTTTCGCAACCCAGGTCCCAGTCTCGTTTTGCACGGATACTCCAGTATGGACAACAGCTTGCCCACAAGGCCAAGCGCTACCACCGGATACGGACTCGGCGTGGAGGATACGAGGGCAATTGGTACCGCTTCACAGCAGCATTGTTGCTCCTGGTCACCTTCTTTGCCATCACCCGACTCTTCTCGTCCATCACATCTTTCCGCTTCTCCAGGAGCACTCGGTTGGGACCACGGATGACCGAGACTCTCCAGGCGATCGAAACGTTATCATACATCTCCAGCACTGGATCCATAGTCACCTTGGACAAGGAGAAGCTGTTTTCGGGAGTCAGGAGATCAAGACTCTACCAGGGATCGCGCATCAGACGACAAATCATGGACACTCAGAAGGACCCTATCATCAGGGTCATTAATGCTGATTCCCTGGACGAAGCTCTGCGCTTGAAGCGTCAAGGATACAAGCCCATCGTCCTCGACATGGCCAACAGAGAGTTCCCAGGTGGAGGTACGATATTTCCGCTCATTTTCCTTTTTGTTCTGCGTTTTGTGTTTCTGTGTGTTTTTGAGTAAGCTGCTCAATGAAATATTAAAATGTTTCGCATGTCCATCCCATGGCTCACACTTTATTTTTTACATGCCTGCTTGCTTGTCTTTGAACATTGTGTAGACTACAGGGCGGACGGAACGACACAGGAAGCGGGTCTCTTTCTGAGGACGAACCTCTATCAATGTCTAGACACCGAGCCCAGGCGCTCCGAGTTTTATCCGTTGCCTAGTCAAGGAGCTGTCTACTGCCCCAACATGGTTGTAATAAGAAAGTCGAGCCAGGACAAAAACGAGTTTATGGATCGTCCAGAGTGGATGAGCTTCTTGGTGCGTTGCGATTTCATGAGCGGATAAATCGATCGAATACCATACCACGTTGTCAGTGAAGAGTGCATTTAACACCCATCTCATAATAACTTGCGTTTTTGCTTATAGGCCATGGCTCCACTTCGTAATCCTCCACTGGTTCCGAATGGGGCGAATGAGATGATATTGGGCGAGAGGGCGGCAATCATTACCAAGAAAAAGATTCAAAATATGTTCCGCATCGCACTGGAAAACGGTAAGTCAATTGGCTATTTGATGATGCAATCAATTAGCATGCCTGTTTTCTATTCCGAACAAGTATATTGACATATCCTATACGCCCTTTCTCTTTAGGTCACGACGCTATTGTGTTATCTGCTTTTGGATGCGGTCGCTTGCACAACCCTGCCGAGTCAGTGGCTAACATCTTCAAGGAGGTGATCCATTCCAACTACATGGGAGGTGTTAAGAAAGGGCGTACCTTTGGCGCGATTGTGTTTGCGATCACTGACTATACGAGTCTGGACAGCGACCTGCCTGCGAACCATAACTACAAGACGTTTAAGGAGGTCATGGAAAGTCCTTATATCATTGAAGAGGAAGAAGAATCTGAGAGCTAGACTCTTCTATCTGTTTGTTATCTAACCATTTAAAATGTAATACTAAACACACAACAAACAAAACAAAAACAAACAGAAAAGCTTCCAAGAGTAACGCGCAATTGTCCTTTTTTGTGAAATGTGTCAAACGAGAATGGACGCATTGAGTGAACTCTAGCTACAGTAGAAAGGAAAGGACCGTTGGTGAGAAAAAACTAAGTGAACCCGTGTCTCGCTGAGCCACCGCCACCAAAGGCACGCCGTTTTTCTGTATGTTGTTCTCTCCTCCTCTTGCTTTCCTTTCCTCCTACTCTTCCCCTCCACTCTCATCTAACATCAACCTCGTTGTCTGTTTTTCCATTGCCACCCTTTTATACATATATTTTTTCTTTTATTATTTTTTTGCTTTCCGCTGGGTTGTCTCTCATCTTCGCAACGTGTGTATGTCCGTCCAGTTCGATCTCCCTCATCCGCCACTGGTTTTTCTTTTTTGAACTCTTTTTCTCCTCCCCTCCTCCCCCGCCCCCTGAAATCGCATCGACTGCCACAAAAATAATCACTTGTTTCCCACTTTCTCACCCTCACTCTCACTCTCACTCTCACTCTCACTTTCACTTTCGCCCCCACTCACCCCGTCAACAGTCGACAGCCAACAACAAGAACAACAACCCACGACCCATGGCCACCAACCAGAGTCCAACCGTCGGCGCTGCTCCCGCAGACTCTCAGCGCGAGCAGACCATCAACGAAAGCAATTCGCCCATCCTCCCTTCCGATAGCGAATTCGACTCCAACCAGGAACAGCAGCCTCCAACACGCTCACCCACCCCCTCACCACCACCACCCGGTCTGGGTGGCGCCTCCGCCTTGACAACCGCCACCATCGCGCCTTCCTTCCTCGCTGCCGATGCTCAGGCAACCGCACAGCTACCCCACCCCGCCAACAGGACCCTTCACGTCCCCGCTGCCCTCCGCAGGAACACCAGTACCTTTGTCCCATTCTCAGAGATTCCCTCTCTCCCTGCCTTCTTGAACAACTGCAATCTCTCCCAATACTTACAATCTTTCAACGAAGCAGGCGCCTCAGACGACGCCATGCCTCTCATCATCGACTTTGACGACGACGAGCTCAAGAGTATTATGGACGCCATCCCGATGAAGCCCTTCCATGCCGTGACTTTCAGGAAGGGAATTCGCGATCTTCGGGAACGCAGCCGACTTGGATCCATGCACTTTGACAATCCTCAGAGCTCCTTCATGCAGCCAGAACCTCACAGTATGCTGCAATATTCCCACTCTCAGTTCTTCCAGCAGCATTCTCAGCCATCTCAACATTCACAGAACTCTCAGTCCTCCCAGCAACCGCTCAATCTGTCCCAGTCGTCCAGAGGATATAACGGAGGCTCCTTCCAGGCTCCTGGACTCTATCATCAAGCCTCTACCACAGGCAAGAGCAACAGCCAACGGAACAACGCGCAGTCATCTACCCAAGGACTTCCGACTCCTTCGCAAGTTCTGTCTTCAGGAGGCATCTATCAGTACATTGGCCCGGCACCTCGTGGACCTGCTGGTCATTACCTGCCACACCCGGATACCGTCGTTTCTCAGGAGTCACTTCAAGTGCACCGTGCTTCTAGCAGTGTATGTTGCCAACTTCGCGCTTGTTTGCACCGCTCTTTTTTTTTTTGAAATATTGTGTGCACATCAAAGAATTACTAAACACCGCCTTTAATTGCTTTCAATGTAAATAGCTCGAGGCAGGACAAGGAATCAAAAGGAGGCGGTCATCAACACCTGCAGACAACTCGCAAGCACACCCAGAACCCAGCTCGTTCAACTCCAATTCGTCATCATCATGGAGTAACACGCCCAACCAGACCTCGCAGTCGGCGCAACTGGACCCAGCAACGAGGGAATTAATTATGCATCAGGCGCTGATTTACGGAAAGCATTCGTCGCGCTCGCTCACCAAATACGAGCACGCCATCAACTGTGCGGCGCAGAACCTTGCCCTGGAGGATTCTAGCCTGTTGACCAACAAGGGATTGCTTTGGAATAAAGCCAAGGCCAAGCTACTGGAGGAGGATTATCATTACAAGCGTGGAAAATCGCGTTCCAAACTGCCAGAGGCAGCCGTGAAGAAGGACCACAAGGCAAGCAAGGAACGTCTGATCCAGAAGCGAGAGGCGAACGCGTCGAATGCTGCAACGGCCCGACTTCGACGTATTGCATCCCTTGGCGAGCAGTTGCATCGCAAGACAGCCGAGCGGGAGGCATTACTCGCCCAATTGCTCCGTCTAGAGGCTGCCGAGTACAAGATTGCACACGCGGATACCTATGAGGCCGAGGCCAAAGAGTTGCGTGAGAATCTGGCCCGAGTCGAGACTGATCGACAGAGTGTTTCGAAGGAACTTGGCTCGCTCAAAAACAAGGAACGGAAACATCAGTGGTATGAGAAGCGCAAGAAGGTCCGAACGGATGGAGACCCCTCGGAGGCGGATGAGAAGGCAACGAACGCTGGCACAGATGCAGAGGCGGACGAGGAAGCCGAAACAGACACCACAGTCGATCCAGAAGGCGATGCCAGTCAAAAATCGTTAACGGGAAAGCCCGCTGTTGCTTCAGCAGCTGGTACACCGAGTGGTCCCAAGGTTGAACCAAAACCACTCACGTGGAAGGCACACCAACCAACACTCGCCTCCTTGGGTCTGGATGGAAACAAGGCAGCGTCGACAAGATCAAAGAAGCGTAAGGACATTTTCAGGCCAAGTGAATACACGCCAGGAGTTCAAAGTTAAAGGGGACCATTCTCAAGTCAAGTCGCATTTTTCTTTCTTTCTCCTTTCTTTCTCTTGTGTTTTCCTAGGTTAACAAGATCGTGTGCATATTTCTTCTCTCATCGTCCTCCCATTCATACCATTTGAATACAGGCATTCATTTTCTCATGCATTCTTTGATGTCCTCAATTGCTTCTAATGAAATATTGACAATTTTGAGGTCAACTGACCTGTGGTGTTCCCCGCACTAGTGTCCATGAGACAAATCAAAACCAAAAGTGGAGGGGAGTGAGAACGTGTTGGTGGATCGGAATTTGTCTATTAAATTGTTTTTGTTAAGTTCTGAGTCTGGAGCGGGTGAGGGGGAGGAGGCAGTGTATGAGCCTGGGAGATGGATGGACGGGAAGAAGGGATGCGTAGTCTATGCATAAGCGGGTGGCGGTATGGAAATTCAGTACGTACTGTACTGTGTCCAAACACTTTTCTAAGCTTTCGTTTTGTTTGTGTTTTTCATTCTTTTACACTTTAAAAGAGAGATCCATTGGCGCACACTCCTTCTCTTATTGAGTACAATTTTTTTCTGCTGTTCAAAAGAGCGAGTCAAACGGCATAGCCGTGTAGTCAGCATAATTAGGATAGAGTGCCCCCATCAAATGTCGAATGAGCGTCGGCGATCCTTCCCCCGGGTCTCGGACACTTCCCTCTTTCTCCTTCCCCTGAGATCGAAAGTGAAAAGAAAAAATTCCTTTTGAGCGGAAAAAGAATCACCGAGTACAGAAAAGGTGCTAACAACATACAGCAGGCAAGCAGGTGCACTGAAGAAGAGGACGAAAGCAAGCACCTGTGAAGATGGATGAGGGACTAGACTCGCTTTTTGCTAAAAAGCAATTGGCACGACTGAAGAAAGTAAACGGGAGAGAAGGATTGTTCTGTGTTCAGACGTATGTCTGTGTGCATATGAATATTGTGCTTTTGCTTGTCGAAGTTGTTGCTTATCTATTCAGATACTCAGGAGCAGGTCCCTGACTCTTTTTTTTCTATCTTGTTTCTTTCTTCTCTTTTCCCTTTTCCCTTTCCCTTTCTTTCTTCTTTTCCTTTCTTTTTCACTCCACCCTCTCCCCTCTCTTCCCTCCTCTTCCGAAGTCAAGAAGAAAAAAAAGTTGATTCGCCATGGAGTCGATTTCGCAATTCATCCCCAACAAGCTGCCTCAAGATCTGTTTATTGATTTTGCCACCGCTTTCGGTGTCCGTGCTGCCCCCTATGTCGACCCCCTTGAGGATGCCCTGACCGCCCAGATGGAGAAGTTCGTCCCCGCGCTCGTTCACCACTACCGCGCCTTTTTGACCGCTGTCGAGTCCCCTCTCGCTGCTAAGTTGCCCCTGATGAACCCTTTCCACGTCCTCTTGATCGTCATTGCCTATCTCGCCGCCGTCTTTTTCGGTATGCAGATCATGAAGAACTTTAACCGGTTCGAGGTCAAGACCTTCTCGCTCTTCCACAACTTTTGCCTGGTCTCCATCAGCGCCTACATGTGTGTCGGTATCCTCTATGAGGCCTACCAGGCTAAGTACGGTCTCTTTGAGAACTTGGCTGATCATACCTCCACCGGTTTCCCTGTAAGTTGTCTGCAAGATGAATTACTTTATTGCTGATTTACTTTGGTTGATGATATCTTTTTCTTGCCTTTTTACGGTTTACTTCCCACACCCGCCCGTTTTTTTTTTTTTTTTTTTTTTTTTCTGGACGTGTTTCCTATCGCATTCTTCCATTCGGTAGCGGCTCGATAGAAGAGTCCCGTTCTATTTGTGTTTGTTCTTGCGTTTTATTGGGGTGCAGGAAGGAAAGAAGACTGAAGCTGATGTTGAATTGATTGAAATTGAGAAAAGATACGATTACACGGACAGCGGGACTCAGGAACAGGACCACTTTCCCCCAGATCAGCTTTGTCTCTATGGACATAGTCAACTGCCACTCGCACCGAAAAATACTTTGTTTTTTATTGCAAGGGTTGACCAAAGGAATCGCTCTCGATTTTTTCAACAGACAATTCGATTCTCAGGAGCAGCAGGAATCATGGTTCAACGGCCCCCTGCAGAAGCATCAACTTTTTTCTCGGCGACATACTTTTTTCTGAACTCTCGCGTTCGAATATTTGTTGTTATTTTGTTTTTTGGACTTGAGTGAAGATAACGGCGACATGGTTGTTTTGGTCGATTGACCAATCCAATTGATCCAACACTCATTATTATTATTATTATTATTATTATTATTATTTTTGACCGTGGAATGAAGATTGCACGCGCTTGTGCAGAAGTGAGGGAGTTGGAGTTGAGTGTGGGGATTTCACAAGGGGGAAAATAGTTTTTCGTGTTCCCGTCCCATTGCTACCTGCGCATGCCATTGGGCATGCGAAGAAAAGAGGCGAGAAAAGGAACAACTATGCGATATGGCACGACCAATCTTTTATGCATGCTAAGGCCAGTGAGCCAAGAGCAGGTTGAATCTCAACCAGCGAGTGGGGAACTTTCACGGGTTTACCTCAGCAAACTATATCGCATGCGCAAACACAGGCCTTCATGCTATCGTCCTGCTTCTTTTATGCTGACCACATATCTTTCTGTTACTCCCTTAACCTTGTGAACGTGAGAATAGATGGCCAAGATGATCTGGCTCTTTTACTTTTCCAAGATCATGGAGTTCGTTGACACCATGATCATGGTCCTCAAGAAGAACAACCGTCAGATCTCCTTCTTGCACGTCTACCACCACTCCTCGATCTTCGCCATCTGGTGGTTGGTCACTTTTGTCGCCCCCAACGGTGAAGGTATGTTATTTCCCTTTCTCTTTCTCTTAGTATGTTTCATTGTTCAATCGCTTTTTTTTTTCTTGAGCCAAAAAACTGACCACAACATGCTTTCGAATGGGCAATCAATTAGCCTACTTCTCGGCTGCCTTGAACTCGTTCATCCACGTTATAATGTACGGATACTACTTCTTGTCTGCTTTGGGATTCAAGCAGGTGTCGTTCATCAAGTTCTACATTACCCGCTCGCAGATGACTCAGTTCTGCATGATGTCTATCCAGTCATCGTGGGACATGTACGCAATGAAGGTCTTGGGTCGTCCCGGATACCCCTTCTTTATTACTGCTCTCCTCTGGTTCTACATGTGGACCATGCTCGGCCTCTTCTACAACTTTTACAGAAAGAACGCCAAGTTGGCCAAGCAGGCCAAGGCCGATGCTGCCAAGGAGAAGTCCAAGAAGTTGCAGTAAATTATTACTTCACACGAGTTGGATACGAAGGGAGGACGACAATATCCAGGGGACGTTGCGAATTCATTCTTCGCTATTGTCTGTTGGATAGACAAATAAACTACAAGCATTTTCATCCATTCGAACGTGGCTCAACTTTCGCCCTCATCTTTCTCGTGTTCAGGAGGCGATTCGCTTCTTTTCGGTGACGATTCATTGCTTTAAATCCATTTTTAACCACAAAATGAATGAGCCTTTGGCCTGCACGTCAAAATTCCAAACTCTGTTCCCTTGACCCTTTGTGTCAAGACTGTAACTCTCTTTCTTCACTCGCTTCTCATCCCCGATCGACCTTTTTGGACCAACAAACAGCATCACGTCTGACAAGAACATAAGGAACACGAAAACAATCCTAGCAGTACAAGAAAACGACATATTACTCCCCTGTCAGGATGAACCACCAACACAACTCTGTCGAACCAGATGACTTCTTGTCGCCAGCAGCGCCAAGCTACGTCGAAGCAACGTCTTACTCTGACACTTATGACAACCCCTTCGAGACCAACATCCCCCACCGCATGAACTCGCCCTCCATCGAACCCGACGATGTGCCCCTCCCAGGACAAAAGCCCCTCAGCCCCACCAAGAGTCCCCTCCCCAAGGTCACTGGAAACATCGGCTCCTCCTCCAGCAGTCATGGCAGTGGCAGTAACAGTGCACCCACGGGCAACATTGGAGGCGGTGTTGGGCTTGGCGTTGGCCAGGCCAGCGGCATTGGAAGTGCTATTGATACCCTGGACGAACCCGTCTCCGAGACTCTTGTAAGTCTGAGTAGGCATTGCAACAGCTGCTGCCACGCATCTGAATGAGTGTTTTTCATTCCTGACGGCAGCCATGGAGCCAACAGCCACTCAGGGCTTGACACGCGACATGTTTTATCTTTTCAGCTCTTGGCGCTTTTTTCAACAACAAGTGATCTTTTTCTAACCATTGTTTTTTTGCTTCTCTTTTAATGGATATCAATAGCTTCGTGATCTCCGCAATGTTGGAGCAAAACTGCAGCAGGTGCTATATCCCAAAGGACGCAAGGATATTCTCAAGGATTGTATGTGCAGATTGGCGGGCGTCCCGTTGAACTAAGCTTATTAGGCATCATGGAACGAAAAGCTTAGAAAAGGAAGACTAACCATTTGGACTATCAATCGGGATATTGTTTCGCTCTCTTAATAGGGGATCTTTGGGGACCTCTCTTGATGTGCTTGACCTTGTCCATGTACGTTTTCAGGAACAAACACTTTGCTTGTGCTATAGCTCCATCTGGCTGCAGGACGTTTCGAAGGATCGGTTTGAAACAAGGCTTGGAAACTAATGGCAATTTACTTTTGTACCGATTACTTTAATAGTGTCTTGAGTATGAGAGCTCAGCCGGATCAAAAGATCACCGTCTTCACCTGGATCTTCATCATTGTCTGGTTGGGATCCGCAGTGGTCACTGTGAATGCCAAGCTTCTCGGAGGAAGAGTGTACGTTTGTTTTTACAGGACCCAATTGAATATTGGTTATCACTCTGGATGACAGGACCTCCTAGTTTACTCATGTTGTCAACACTAACATCTTGCCATGTCTGTCCTCGTCGACATATTATAGATCGTTCTTCCAGAGTGTGTGCGTGATTGGATACTGTCTGTTCCCACTGGTTCTCGTCAGTGTCGTCTCAATCTTCCTCTCCAACATCTATATCCGTCTGCCTCTTTCCGGAATCGCCTTTGCTTGGGCATCTTGGGCTTCACTGGGCTTCCTCTCGGATTCTAACCTGGCCAACCGTCGTGCGCTTGGAGTTTACCCATTATTCTTGTTCTATTTTGTCATTGCCTGGATGATTCTCATCTCATAAGAAGGGGACTCTTTCATGATCTCTTCCTTTCTTGCTTTTTTCTTTCATATTTTTCGATTCGTTGCAGGACTATGGCTAAAGAAAACATATGCGCTCAGATACAAATAAAGCAAAATACGTCTCATTTTTCCTTCATTCAGTCGTCGTCATTGTCGCTTACAGGCAATGTTCACGAAAAAGGATATCTTTTGACATTTTCTTTATTTGCAATGAGCTGATTTTTTTACAACGATTAGGAAGACATCTTCTGGATGACATTGGTAACCAGCTCCGGGAACGCGTGATCGCGGGTGAAATGTCCACGGTTGGGGAGTTCGATATAGTCGATCCCGACAATCTTGCTGGCGACAAAGCGTTGCTCGTCAATTGGCACCAAGTGGTCGCTTGGGCTAGCTGCAATGTGTTTTTTTTATGCAGTTTTGGGATTAGTACGAACCATGTGCACATGGGTGTGCATTGGGCTCAACACAAGGAAGAGAGAGTGGAAGAGAGAGAGAAAGATAGAGAAGATACTTACAGAATTGGGTGATCCATTCGACGTTCCTGGAGATGGCGTCCCAGTTCCAAGGACGGTTGAAGTATCCAGCTTCGCGCTTATGAAGGTTTGAATCAATAAGTCAATTGAACTTGTGAATGTTAAATGATTCGTGCCCTCCCTTTCACATTTCTTGTCAATCTTACCTCGGAGGGGTCATCAAGATCAGAATGATAAGCGCTGACAAGGACAACACCCCTAACTTTCCTAGTCTCAACATATCTCAAAATGGCTGCAGCACCACTCGAATGCCCAATCACCACATCCTGCTCTCCAATCTCAATTTCATCCTCCATATATTTGATCCAGATCTCTTCGTGGGCGTCGTAAGGGTCTGGGAAGGTTTGGAGAAAGTTGCCGCCGGGGAAGAGGAGGTGTTGGGTGACAGGATGTTTGGCGTCCGTGAGGTCGCCGATGACGGATGGGTACCACATTGAGGATTCAACATCGTCGTTTCCGTTGCCTGGGATTAGGATTATGCGGGACATATTCAGGTTGTTTGTTGCGAGGCGCGAATGAGATTGTGGGTGTAGAGGTGTGAAGGTGGATGAGTTGGCGGTGTGAGAATAAAGTCCAGCAAAAGGAGCGCCACGCGGTCATGGTCGGTGCAAGGAGCAAGGGTCGCGTTTGAAAGTCACATACCCCTTAAATTTGACGAGCCACAACGACACGGAGACACAAACACGAAAGCGCACCTTTTTTTTTGAGGGACTGATTCAACCCTACCTGAGTTACCCTCTCTTCCCTTCCATCACCTTCACGCCTTTTCTCTTCTCTTTCCTCCCTTTCATCTCATCCATCCTCTCGTTCCGCCTTCATACTCCACATCCCTTCCTCGCCCGCCTTCCGTCCTTAACTCCTCAAGGAAATCAACGTCAAGAACAGATTCGCGAACCCTTCTGTGCGCTAGTTGATCCTCTCCATCACAACAATCAACAACCAAAAAAAGCCAAAGGAAGGATTCGTCAGTAAACAACAACGCGTTGAAACCCACCCAGGACTGACACCCATTCACTTAATTCCTCGCCAAGACCAACTCTTCCAGATCGACCATGGAACCGCAGTGGACACCGGTCTTTGAGGAGCTTGCCAGGAACGTCCAGAGCGCGTTGCGATCGGATTCACACGACTATGTTTACACTGTTCTGAACCACCTGGAGGCCAACAAGTCGTCGATCCTCGCCCTCTTGGACTCTAAAGCACCCAACGCTGCACATAGAGCACAGTTGAAGCTCGGTATGCATTTTTGTCTTCGTCGCATTTTCATTTTATCTTATACTCAGTATCGTGGCGATCAGTCCTATGGATCACAACGATACTAACATTATGAGACGCCACCATATTTTTCTTGTCTATTGTTGTAGGAACTCCTGTGATTGGAGGCAAGGAACGCTCGGTGAACGAGCAATTCATTGCAGGCGCCATTATTTTGTCGGATCAGCTGGAAATGGATGAATACGCGGCCGCATCGCTCTTTCAGCACGGAATTGAGCATCACACTCGATATGACAGGACTCCAGTAGACACGTCGATCATCTTGTTTCATCGCGAAAGGATTGCTCTTCTCTATGTTATCTACGCCATCCTGGACACCGCCGGCACAATCGATACGCCCACAGAGTTCAGCAAAGCAATAGTACCCCTCAGGAACGAGCTCTTGGCAGCAGCCAGTGGCAATCTCGCCAACAAAGCTCTCATCGCACTGGAGACTCTCGACAAAAAGTCGAAATCGCTCAAGAACGACATGACAGAGACGTCCAACTTGGTGGCGCAGCTTGGTATGGCGATTAATGAGGACCGACTTGACTATATTCAACAGGAGCGTGCTCTTCTTGCCAGGATTCTCTTTGCGATCGCCTTCTACCACGAACTCCCCAACACCGTCCTCAAGGCAACCATCACTGCCCTGAAGGCAATGAACCTCTCTGATCCCATCACCATCTACCTCGCCACCACCGTCATAGCCGCATTCGAAGTTTCGGCGGAACATATGCGGATCCGTGGGAAGGCCGAGGAAGCGTTCCCCGATTACATGACCAAGAATACTTTTGTCACCGAGTACGCCCAGTTCATCACATCAACCAACTGGGCTGTCCCCGCGATCCAGGCAACCATTCTCTTCCAGCTCAGCCTTTGCGTCGGAAACATCTCGAGCCACAGCAACAGTGGAATAGGACTTACAGAGGATGACCTTCAGGCTGTCGCCGAGAGAGCAATCGAAATGAGCACCTTCCAGTTTATCGCCAACTACGTTCTCGGATTCAAGTCGCAGGTCGTGGTCACTGGAAAGCCATTTGAGGTCCCCTTTGTGATGTCGAACGCATTGTTGGGCATCGTTGATCAGAACACGGACGGATTCGACACAACAGTAGGAAAGCCAGTGGTGGTTCGCTTCGACGCCTCCATGCAGGATGGTGTACTGGCCCTCCTGGAGTTTACGGTCCGCGACTTTATCATCACCATGCAGCCCCTACTCAGGAAGATCAAGCACAGGGAGGAAGACAATGCAGCCCACCAGTCATCGCTCCGGCAATCACAGTCAACAGCCATCACCGCAGCTCCCAGGAACGACCTTGAGGCTCTTTTCACCGTCATCGCACTCATCTACAAGGATCGCCCTGAAGCAGGACTTCGATTCTGGCCCAACAACGACGACCGGCTGTACCGATTCCTCAAGTGGGGCGTGGACTGCAAGAACACGGCACGGTCCTTCTTTGACATGTTGGGATCGCTCGCCACCGGACCCCAGTGCGCCCAGTATGCATACGATTTCCTGAAGAGCAACGGCGGTCGATATGGAACTCAAAGCTCTGCGACCCCTAACACTCTCTGCTCATGGGGAAAACTGTTCGAGGCCATCGATTTCTACACTAAGGAATTGAATGGCGAGGTGGCCTCGGGAAGAAAGATCGAAAAGATTCGTCCAGATGAGGAGGCGCTCCTGAAGTCGTTCCTGAACCTGCTATGCACCGTGGGCCAATACTCGCCCGTGGCTCGCGCTGCTATGAATGACTCTAAGCAGTCGCAGGTTATCCACTCTCTTTTCCTGTTCTTCATTTGTCCGATCCCTGTTGACCTTAAGGCGTGCATTCTGGACAGCATTGCTGCTTTCGCTGCGCCTTCTACTACTGGAACTGAGAACGCCAACCTTGTCTGGGAGTACCTCGAGCAAACCAAGATCTTGCCCAAATCATACAGCACCGCCCTTCCAGAGCCAAAGGCTGCTGTCGGCGACAAGGCTGCCGTCCCAGCTGCCGCTGCTACCCGCCAGGAGAACGAGCACATGGATTTTGGCATCGGATTTGACATTGACAAGATCGAGACGAGCAACGAGACCTTCCCAGAGACCATCGCCTTCACGCGGTTACTCAGCAGCCTTGTTCAGGTGCCTTTGAATCCCGAGGATCTTCTCTCAGGCGGCTCCCCTACTATTCCCGACAATCTTGGATCCACTTACCGCCAGCCTGGTGTCATCCCCTACGCGCGGTTCATCCTCGACAAGATTTTCGTCAAAGCCCTTAATCGCTCGTACCGTGTCGCTAACGAGAAGTGGAAGGTGGTCGATTCTTGCCTGGACTTTATGGAGCGGTGTTTGCTCTCTTTCGACATCGGATCGTTTATTCTCGGCGATTTACCCAACGCACAGCAGGATCACACAGCAATTGAGGCGCAAAGGAACAACGCTCTCCGTGCTTCCCTTCACCCCGCCTTTGAGATTCTGACGCGCTTGCTGGCCGGAGGGGATGTCTTGCAGGAGCTCTTCCGGATCATCTCGACTGGTGTTGATGTTCTTAATAAGGAGGACCAGACGACGCCTTACCTCAAGTCTTCGATCGCCCGAAGTTTCAGGATTGTCAGTAAGACCATGCAGCTTCAGGGCGTGTTCGTGGAATACATTGTCCCAGTGTTGCTGACGACGTCGACTACAAGGAACTCATTGTTGTCATCACTGGTTCCACTGGAACAGCATCTGGCCTACAGCAACTCGACCATCGTGGACATTGCCTGCTACATCAACTGCGATGTGAGCAACGAGATCTGCTCACTCTCGATCGAGATCCTGGACCGCCTGTCAGCTTCACATCTCTTCACCAGCAGTGGAGTGGGCGGCCACCGTGGTATCGTCACAAACCGACTTGTGCGTCTGCTGGAGAACTCTCCACAGTCCAACCAGATCCTGTTCGGATTTGTTAACAAGTTGGAGGCCGAGGACGAAGAGCAGTCGACTGATGCAGGATCGGCATCGGCAGATAGCTCCATGTCAGTTGATGGAGCAGACTCTTCGTTTACTCTTGCCCAGAGGCGCGCTGTCTTGGGAGGTCCTAGCTTCACCGGCTCCAAGATCCGTCTCCAAATCATGCGACTTTTGTTGGATAACCTTGACGAGTCTCGCAGCCCGCCCTCAATTGCCCACTTTTTGCTCGGCTACCCTACGGAGTCCAGGATCATCACCTCCGAGAACAAGGATGCCCTCTCCAACCCCACCTCTGTCACCGTCCTGCACGTCATCTTAGACTTGTTGAGGCGAGGCATGGACGGTCAGGATGTCGACTACAACGCGCCCGAGACCGTTTCATTATACATCACCCACCCTCAGCTCGCCGAGAAGTGTCAGGAGCTCATCTACCGACTTTGCTCTGAGGCCGAAACTACGGCGCCTACCATGCGCTATCTCCGGACGCAAGAGGCGTTCTTCTACCGACACTTGCGCGCACTTCCTTTCCGCTTTGGCGGTGGTCTGGAAGGAGATGATGGCACTTTCACCAGGATGGACAACTCACGCTTTAGGGCCAACTTTGTCAACTTGGTCTCTCAACTCTACCAGCGATCATGGGTCATGCGGACTTCAGCCTTGGAGCTCCGTGTCGCCTGCGATACCAACCAACGCCGCGAGGCCATCAGGCTTCTCTCTCTTCTCTTTAGCAGTACCGACAACGGACGCTCCGCCCACGACGATGACTTTATGTACTCGCTGACAAAGACTCAGAACGGCCACTTGACGCAGCCCCGCATGAAGGTTTTGGAGCTCTTGGACTCTCTCGATTTTACTTGGGACGACGACGTCAAGGTTCAGGAGTTGGAACGCCATTACTTTGCAGATATCACCGTTGATGCGTGCGTTGAGCCGAATGAGCATGGTGTCGATGTCATCAACATTCGCAAGATTTGCTCGCTTTTATGGATCCGCAAGTCCCACCTGGAAAAGGACAATGTGATCTCGAGCTCCTTGCACCGGACTGCGGTTCACGCTGAAATGTGGAGTATTCTGGATAACTGCTTAGCCAGGAACCACATTAGGGAGCTGGAGGCTGGACGGAGGATCGCCTTTGAGGCATGGCGCGAATTGATTGAAATCAGTTTGGGTCCCGGCTTTGACTTCTTGAAGGTTGAGCAGCGTGAGGGTATGCTCTACGACGTCCTAGAGGCCATTCTGTACAAGCTTCAGGGAGACTGCTCTGCCGATGTTGCGACTATACTCAGCAAGGCCGCCCTTTGCATTCTTCAGCGCCTTCGCACTGATCACTTCCGCCAGTGTATCTTCCAGGCGACCTCAGCCGACCCCCGCGAGATCGACGCGCGCCTTCCTGCCGAGCGTCTCCACCGCGTGGCACGAAACATTATTGCCTGCATCCTTAAGCCAGGCTCCTCTCAGTCTCGCTGCAACTTGTACTCGACTCTGGTCAACTACTTCCAGTACACTCGTTCGGAGGGCGATGCTCATCGTAGCATGAAATCTGCGGAGCACTACCGCTTGGACGGGCATCAAAACGGTCGAGGAGACAATGACGTTCGGGAGGCATTGGAGCTAGGCAACCAAGTTCTCGTGTCTGAAGCGGGCGACCGTCTGTTTGAGGTTGTCTGCAGAGATGCTTCAGATATCGATCAGGTGTGCAAGATTGCCGCGTTCACCTTGTTGAACACGCTCTACGGCTTGTTTGAGAAGGACAACACCAACCGGGTCCTTGTGCACTTGGTCCAGCGCAACTACCTGAAGCACTTTATCGAGATCATGGCAAGAGAGGACTTGGATTTGCAGGCGAGCATTAAGGGTCGTGTGAGTAGAGTGCCGATCGTGAGCGAGACTAGACTGACATTGTTCTTGCGCATTGCCCAGCGCAGAGATGGTGCCGAGCAGCTTCTTGAGTATGGTTATTTCGATGTCTTGACCGCCTCAGCTGCCGTCATTGACATGCGCACCAACCTCAACACCACTGGTAAGTTTTCCGGGTCTATCGCCTGTTTTGTTGTTGTTCTTGTGATAAATCAAATCTAACTAACATGATTGAACTTTTTTTTTGGGACATATAGACTTTGGACCATTTGAGCAGACGGAAGGCAACCGATACCACAACATTGTCTACCCAATGCTCCAGGTCGGCGTTGCTATTTTGGCCAACCTCGGACGCAATCATCGCACTGCTGCCAACAAGGTAATCCATATTGTCGTTAATAGTTAAACCTTGAAGGGTGTTACTTTTTTTTGAGCAATACCTCACGTTACTAATTTTGTTACGATTACTTAAAATCACAAATAGGCTGAGTTGTTTGTGACAAGTCATCAGGATACCATTGCCTCTATTCTCAGAGACGATGACTTCCCTACCACCATCAACTCACTCCGTGAGCTCCGATCTATCACAGCGTTCTTTAACCAGCTTGCTGGACACATCGCTACTAGAACGGCTGTAAGTACCGGTCTCTGTTGTGTTTTGCTGTTGAACAACTGCGCGAATGTCTGTGAGATTGCTTCACTGATTTATCTTGTTTTCTCTTCATGATGTGCAGTCTGCTGGATCGGTGTTTAGTCCTTTGCATAGTCTGTTGGTGGCTTTGATCCCCAAGTACTTCTCGGCTGAGCAATGGTCCGCGTCTCTTCAGCCTGTCTCTGATTCTGAAAAGGTGATGGCTAGTATGCAAGCACCTTCGTTGACTGCCAGAAAAGGAACCACGCTGTTCGAGCGTGATGCCAAGAGTCTTGCGCGCGATATCTGTAAAAACCTCCTGTCTTACTGCCAGATCCGCACCGACAGCAATAACCGGACAGGTACATCAAAACGATGCGACCGAGCAGATGCTTTGATGGGACATATACATCATTTACACAATTAGTTTCTAATTCTTCTATTCTGCGACCACTTGTTCAAAATAGCATCGACGACGGCAGCGACATTCACACCACTTTTTACATGGACTGTATCGACAACCACCAGTGGATATGACTCAAGCTCAGTGCCTTCGTTGGCGACTCTTGTTGGTTTGATGAACCGGACGACCACCGAGTTGCAGGGAGGGATTCAGAGGCATCAGACCCAGCTACTTAAGCTCAGCAAACTTTCATCCTTAACACCGGATGAGAAGCAGGAGATTTTGGAAGCTTCGGATGAGGACTACCTTGACTCGCTTGTGGCCATCCAGCGTGACCAGTTGGCTGTACAAGTCTTGCAAAAGATGTTGCTCACCTCGACCCATGAGGTCACATCGTCACTCTGTAAGTTTCGCTTTGTGGGGATGTAATTTAATGTTGGTGGTTTCACCTATTCTGACATTTGCTTTATTTCATATTGCTGTTTTTTAGATGTTCTGGAGACAGCGTTGGTGTTGTTCTGGAGACACCTTGAGTACTACTTGGGTCAATACCCAGGGCTGCTGGATACTACTGGCGCGCAGTCTGGACTGGGAGCCTCCCGGTTTGGTCGCAGCGGTGCGTTGAACGGAGCTAATGGTGCCCAGTCCACGCTCAGATCGACTGTGGGACCGACTGCCGCAGACTTTAACCAGAGCCAGAGCCAGCTTTCAAAGAACTTTAAGCCAACGTTGGCCGAAGCTCAAGAGTTAAAGCGAAATGTGAGCAACATTGTTCTGTCAACGCTTGATAACATCATGGGTCTTGACCTTGTAAGTTTCTTCTTGCTTTGCCTCCTAGTCTCTCTCTTTCTCTCTCAGTCTCTCGTTTTATTTATTGTTGTTTGTTGCATCTTATTATGATACTCAAATACTGACGCTGCTATTGTTTTGCTAATAATATGACAATAGTCCCAAGAAAGGATTGGATGGGACAATGCGTCCAGGAATACCTTTATCGAGTTGTTGATCCGTAATATCCGGAGCCTTGTTGAGCGTCACTAAAAGGGATAGGGGCAGTTGAAGAGGGGGGGTGTATGTTTGGGGTTGGGGTAGTTGAGGGATCGAACAGTGTAGACATCGGGTGTTTGAAGTCGAATAAAACAAAGATCAAAGAATAGCTTTTTTTTTTTTTGTGTTCACCCCGATTATGCAAACGACACACTCGTGATGGTAGTTAGGTACCTTAGTTGCCTCCGTTTTTTACTGTCGCTGTTTTGTTGCTTTCGTTTTTGAGTGCTTGTTGCGATGTTTTTACGCGTGTAGATGACGCGGAAATGATATGTATCCCAAAAAGGGGCAAATGAAAGCGCCTGTTGTGATTGTGTTTTTTATGGCTGCGATTTCACACACTCTCCATACTGCTGCTGCTGCTGCACGCCAACGGGGGGTGTAAGAATTCCGATTTTTTGTTATTCGTACTCCCCCCTCTTCTGTCCTATCGCTCGACTCCACTCGACTCCACTCGACCTCGATTGCTAACGACAACCATATAACCACAAGGATCGAACACCCGCGACGGATAAAACAAGATCGACACTCTCGCTCCCCTCTCCCCTTCTCCTTCACGATTCTTTGTCGTCCTCGTCAAAAAAAATTGTCATTAGTTAGTTCATCATACACACACATTCTCTCTCTTTTTCATATTTGACCGAGTGTTGACAGTATTATTGCAATCATGTCGTCGACTTTTCTCCGCAAGCGAACCTTCATCTTTGCTGAGGATGAGGAGGAGGATGTCGGAGGTTAGTGGACCAGTCTTAAGCACGCAGAGATGACAAAGCGTGATCAAATGAAGGCCGTACTTAACAGAAAGTTGATGGTGTTTTGCTCTGTATTATTAGCCTTCCCCCCTTCACCGTCGAAGCGCAGGTCGACCCTTGTTATGCCCTCACAGCTGCAGCAGTCTGGCTTTGACATGAAGCTGGTGGCAGCGCCCAACTTTCATATCCTTGCTACTGCTGCTGACCAGGGCACTGACCAGAAGGAAGCAGCAGACCGCGACAATAGTGAAGGACCCTCTGTGGATGTTGATTCCCAGGCACCTTCTTCAATTGCTACCTCGTCTGACGAGTCGTCTTCAATTGCCTGTTCCACCGTCACTCCCGCTACTCAAGTTAGTCCGATATCGACATCGTCCTCAGCCACTAACGGGAGGACAACGCCACCGTTGAAGATGAAAATGGGCTCGGTAGACGAACCAATCACGCCACCCAGCACACCGACTCGCACAACAACAACAAAGAGAACCTCCTCGCGCCCTTCGTTGTCGACTAGGACTTCCTCCTCCTCAAAATTGGTCGTCTACTGCGATAACGATGATATTGAGAACAATAATAACACCATTGATTCTCCTGTGGCACTGAGTTCTACTGGTACACCTCGCAGGACAAGACGGACTGGATTGTTGACCCCTCTTGAAGCATCTCCCTCGAGCTCCTCTGCGCTCAACGCGTCCAAGGGCAACAACAATCAGACCACCGGATTAACGCCTGCTTTGAACAAGATGATGAGGCCCACCAAAGGTAAGAACAAAATAAAAATTAGGCAGATGCGCTCGCGATTATCATAAATTTGGAGCTTTGTAGAAACTGCAGCTGAAACACTTGATCAACTTGAACACTCACACTTCACTTATTTATATTCTACTTTTGGTTTAGATGTGGTGGATGCAAACACCAAGGCTACAAAGGAAAGGAAGGCAGGCAAGGGTGCACAGGATGAGAACGCCAACGACGAGAACGCCATTCCCAGAAAGGCGCAACAAGGCTATTCGACTCCAAAGCGCCTGCAGAGAACCAAATCGCTACAGAATGTCACACTCCCTCTCAACCAAGGGAAAGCCAGCTCGACTACTTCCTCCCGTGCGACTTCGCCCAGCCTCTCCACTGGATCTGCTCCTACTCCAGCTGCTCTTAAGTCAACAACCCTCGGATATTACCAGGATGCCAAGGCATTGTTCAGGAGGACTACCGAGCCTCATCGCCTTGTCGGACGCGTGGTCGAACGAGAGACGATCAGGACTTTTTGTCAGAACCACATCCTGACCGCCAAGGCTGGGTCTCTCTATATCTCTGGACAACCTGGTACTGGAAAGACGGCACTGTTGAAGGAGGTCATGCGTGACATGGAGGTCGAGATGCAGGCGGCCAAACATGAAATCAAGACCATCATGATCAACTGTATGACGATCAAGGATCCTCGACTCGTCTATGCAAAGATGGTTGAGGAGATGGGCTATGTTGCCGAGTCCAAGGACAAGGAAACTGTTATCAAGACTCTGGAGACTTTGGTTCTGGACAACAAGAAAAAGGCCGTCATGTTGTAAGTGCGCTTGAACAATATTTGTGGTGACTTTATAGTTTTGATTGCTTGTCATTCATCAACATCCCAAGTGATGTAAATATTGGATACTGACAGGTTTTGTCTTGTTTACTGTGGATATAGTGTTGCAATTCTTGATGAGATTGACCAGCTGTTGACCAAGGATCAGGAGGTGCTCTACAAGCTGTTCCAGTGGTCTACCACTGAGGGGTCTCGGCTGACTTTAGTTGGAATTGCCAACGCGTTGGACATGACGGACCGATTCTTGCCTCGACTCAAGGCCAGAAACTGCGAGCCTCAGCTGCTGAACTTCAACCCTTACCAGGTTGCTGAGATCCGGGACATTATTATGGATCGCCTGTTCTCTGTTGAGGACGACAGCAGTAAGGGCACTTCTTCCAACAAGGCCGGTGAACGCGACGAGAAGGGTAAGCCTCGTGTTGCCCCCTTGATGCAGCGTCCTGCTATCGAGCTCTGTGCGCGTAAAGTGGCCGCTGCTACAGGTGATTTGAGGAAGGCTCTTGATATCTGTCGTCAGACGATCGAGATGGTGGAAGTAGAGACCAAGAAGAAAGAGCGGATGGAAAGGGCCCAGCAACAGCAACAAGGACGACCCTTGGCACTCGCGCCGTTGAGCGAGATTCGACTTGCTGATTTAGAGAACAGGGCTGCGGGAGGTGCAGATCGTGCATCGCTTGTACGCCGTTCGACTACGGGCTCGATGGCAGAGTTGACGGGTCAGGATGGCTCTGGTCCGATCACGCTCCAGGATGCACCCAAGGTGACAGTGGCACATGTTCAGAAGGCGCTGGCGTCCGCATTCGGATCTCCTATGGTGCAAAAGATGAAGGGGCTCAATGTCCATCAGCAGATTATCCTGACGGTGTTGGTGATGAAGATTCAGGGCGGCAAAACGGTCGACTGCGAGGTGGGCAAGGTATTTGACCACTTTACAACCACGTGCCGATCGAGCAACAAGATTGGAGCGTTGAGCCGAGGCGAGTACCAGGATCTGATCAACATGCTTGAGGCCAACGGACTGATCACGCTGGGCAAGGCCAAGGAGGACCGACTTCGCAAGATTGGGCTGGTTCCTAGGGAGAGTGAGGTCCTGGACGCGATCAAGGGCCAGGATATCCTGGACACAATCGTCGCCAAGGCCGGTCTCAAGCCCACCGTGACCTCTGACCTCTAAGCAACCGTCCTTTCTTTTTTCTAAACATGTACTACTTTATTGCCTTTCTCTTCATTTATTCGCTTTGGCTTCACACAGTCTAGCTTCGGCTGTTTAGACGACAGAAGATGGATTGTGTGAGTCGACCTTTCTTCGTTGTATTTATCCCCGCCTTTCTTACTTTTCTTTCTTCTCCTTTACTGCTCCTTCTATACCCTTCAAAAGGGCCATTTGCTTTTTTCTTTCAAAAAAAAATAGCATTGCTCAATTTGACCTTTACCACCCAACCCACTCCAACCCGCCACAACACTTTACACTTTTTTTTTCTTTTTTTTTTCTTCCCTTTTTTTTCTTTTACTCAACTTTTTTTTACTTTTTTTCCTCTTCGGCGGCTGCTAAATAATCGCTGAACTCGACACCAACTACAACTGCATTGATTGACCGAGGCAGTCGCGTCGGTCCTCATTTGCCTTTTCGTTGTTGTTTTTAGGTTGCATTAACTCCATAGTTTGCTCCTTAGGCCCTTTCTTTTTCTCTCCCTCAGCACCTTCTCCCAGCCTTTCTTCTATTCCTCTTTCTCCACTTGAAATAAAAAGTTGGGAGTGTCATTTTGACAAATTTAATTTAAACCATACGACTGGGATTTACCTCTACATCCTTTAAGCATTACCGCCAACACTGCTTCTTCTATGTACGAGAGAATAAAGATACGCCATCCCACCACATCCTTTTCTTACCATTTATTTTGTGAAGACAGGCCAAGTACATCCAGTCCGGCAGCTCCAACCAGGATACACACTCTTCTCACTATTTCATTATTTTTTTTAAAAAAAATATCAACAACCTGGCAGCTGACACTTTCATGGCCACCCATTCATTCCTTACCTGGAAAGTCACTCGAAACCCCTCTATGGCGGCACACTTTCACACCTTGTCTATCTGTGTGCCCCTACTCAAACACATACACTTCGTCTGCGCGATTCATCCCCTCTGTTCGGCGCCCTACGACAGCGACTAGCCCTATTCACTTGGAAATAATAAAAGAATAACTCATTTCTCATAGTTCATGACACCTAAACTGGGCGGGGGAAGTTTTTTTTTTTTTTTTTTTTTTTTTTTTTTTTTGAGTTTTATTACTCGAATCGAATTTGAGCTCGGAGTACGACCATGGTGACTATGTGTGTGTGAATGAGCAGCAGTTCAGCGGCTCAGATATGTTGTGTTTGAGGTTCTGAGCATAACAACTTTACTTCTAGAACGAGCGAAACCCTTTTCTTTCATATGTGTGTGTGTGTGGCCCGATCAATCGTCATAGCTGGTTGGTCGAGTACAGTAATCCGTTGCTGAGCACTGGGCAGGAGCAGGCTAGGCGTAGGCATAGGTCGTGGATATATTTAGGGCATCTGAACTTGTACAAGAAAATGTATCTAGTCCTTCCGTCCACCCTGCCCGCGGGATCAGACGTAAACAGACAAGAATTTGACATGTGTCAATCAATTGAAAAGCCTAAGGGATGCTTAAGCGTAGAAAAGAGAGGATGAAATAAAAAAAAAAAAAAAAGGGCGAAAGGGTAAAAGAAGAGCTGAGGCGAAACAGAGAGGGGAGAGAAGTTGCAGAGGCGGAAAGAAGCTTGGGCCATCCGTGCCCTCCCTGCCCTGCCCTACTCTTTGTAGGACAAATTTGCCCCCCCCCCCCCCCCCCCCCCCTAACTCCAGTCATTCAGTCATTCAGCATATTTTATTTTATTTTGGAGAGAAGGTGCAGGAAGGAAGGAGTGATGGAACCCTGAAAAAAAAAGAGCAAATGGGTCTATCTATCCTTGTGAATTCCTCAAGGACATTTGCAGGAAAGAATGAATGTTTGAAATGCACAGTGAATGTAACATGGATATAAACATGTCTCACGTATCAATCAATGTAGATCGGACAAGGGCTGAAGGATTGGTCCAATTTCTCAGAAGTAATAAACAAATGCTTTCCAAGATTTTTTTATGGCTAGTTTTGATAACGAGAGATAAGCAGCTGTTCACCATTCCACGACTCCTCAATTTTTTTCGCATTTTTTTTTTGAGAGACAACATCTCGTCATTATCTTCATGAGTGTAGTAATACCACCACCTTCAAAAAGCGACGCAGGATTTTCAAGGGAGAGAAAGAGAGAGTGTGTGAGAAAGAGAGAAGGAGAGGGAGTGGCAGGGTTTGGGATGTTGCATGATGTGAAAAGAAAAATGACACTATCATTTAGTTGAGTAGGTTCGCACAAACCCGAGGCGGATCGTGATTTTTTTTCTTGAAAAATTTGGCATGTGGGCAGGTAGGATGGATCGAAAAAGTGGGCCTTTGCGGCTCTTCATGTGTCTCGAGGTGTGTTTTGCTCGGGTACCTCTCTCTCTCTGTTCGACTCGGGACATGGTATGGAATTTAGAGGGCAGAAAAGAGATGGAAAGAAATTGAGAGAGATAGAGTGAGCGAGGGGGTGACTGACAAGGACGAAGGATTGAAGAAGGAAGGAGCGGGACTCTTGACGGGAGGAAGAAAACCCTGCAAGCAAGAAATTGATGGCAATAGGAAAAAAAAAAAAAAAAAAAAAAAAAAAGGCGCTAGCAGCTTTGCGGAAACGAATCAATTCTTGAGGAGAGTGCCGTGTGCTTTGAATGTAAATGGCTGTTTGCAAAGAGAAAGAAAAAAAAACCAAAAAAAAAAAAAAAAAAAAAAAAAAAAAAAAAAAAAATGCCGGACCGGGGACATTTCCCCAAAAACATGGTCCTCCTTTTTATCCTTTTTATCCTTCACTTTAGCAATGGGTTGGTATGGCATTGTCCTTGCTGGTGTTTGTTTGTTTGTTTGTTGCTTTTTTGCTGTCTGTGAATGTATCTATTTGTTATAGAGAGCAAGAGGGAGGTGTCTTGGATGATCGGGATAACGACTAAATGAGCTTGAGCATTTGACTGTGAGCACAAAGAAAAGTCATCATGGCATGTTATGTGGTCCAGTACTGCAATGATGGAGACAAAATGCACACTGGCGTAGACGCACACCCACACGGCACGCATTACGAAACCAACAAAAAAAACGAGGGCGTGGACCATGCACCCGTGGTTGTCTGTCTAGCGTGTGTTTTGTTTTGATTTACCCTGTGATTTTTCACCTGAAAGTAGATAAACAACAGACCATCCCCCTCCCCTCCGTCCACCCTTTCTGTCCTTTGGGAGTCATTCTTTCCGTCCTTTCTCCATTGACATCAAGAGTACAATAGTTATTGTTATCACTTGGACAATGCGGGATCCAATGTTGCAGCAACACAACCGTTGCTAATTTTTTTTTTTCTCCAAGGCGGAGTACCAGTACAATAAAGTGAATCGATTGAAATTGAGAGGAGAGAGACTGATGATTACAAGTGCGGGTGGACCAAGAAGGGAGTGAGAGGATGTTGTTGCTGATGACTAGTCGCGTGTAATGTATTGGCTGATCATATGCAAAACTCGAAGGTTTATTTTGTAATTGTAAAGGAGAACAGAGCACTAGTCAGTGAATTGATTGACATGAGAAAGAGAGAAAGACAGAGAGAGGCAGAAAGAAAAAGAGGCTGTGAGCGTGTCGGTCTTGATTCTCAGGCACCATCACTCCCACCCAACAACAACCAACATATCACTCTTCATCATTGACGCTGATAGACTGAGACAGAGACATAACCACACATAGAAATATCAATCACACACCACCACTCAGCTTTCTCCCCCAAAAAAGGTTTTATCTTGCTCGTCGTCTTTTCTTTTAATCTCTTTTCTCTCTTCTTCATAATTCATCCATTCTCCGTTCAACACACTTCATTCATTCATTCATTCATTCATTCACTCGTTCATTCCCTTCTCTTCTCCTCTCTCCCTCTTTCCTTCTCTTCGCACTTGTTTCCTGATTCATCCTCACTCACTCTCACTTCTCTCTCTCTCTCTCTTTCTCTTTCTCTCTTCCCCCTTTCCACTCCCTACTGCTACCTGCCATAACCTACCTTGCCTGCCTGCCAAGTCTAGTAGCAACACGTTAGTCCCCATCGCTAAAGAGACAAAGCCTTCAAAGTGACACCCCTCGCCTCGATTCATTCATTCAACCCTTCGCTCGCTCACACACTCACGCCTTATCTTCCTCCTCTTCCTTCAATCCTTCACTCCTTCAACCTTCCCTCAAAAACAACAGCACGATAGCGACAAAAAAAGTCTTGAACGAGCAGATATAGACATATAGAATACGACCGCCATGGCGATGCGCGCAGAAACGGCCGCCGCTTCGATGGTCTCACCTCCCGTCAGTCCACTCTCGAACAGCAACTCAGCAGCCAACGATATCAACACCACCATCAAACAACCGCCCGCATTCTCCCTCACAAAATCGTCCATTCCCCACGATGCACAACACAACACCACCAACGCAGACTCGACCGAGGCTGATATGATGGCCTCCCTCGATGCCGTTCTCCTCTCTCGTAAGCAGGAGGCCGCAGTGACCTCAGATTATTACAGCAGTGGTCATGGCGAGGATGACTCGGACCATCCCCTTCCTCTCCCTCAACACAAGGTCTTAGCCTCGGCGACAACAACGACTACATCATCATCACACGGCCACAGCCATAGCGAACAACGCCCAGCTTCGCCCTTGGACTCTCAGACCCCCGAGCTTCTTCTCTCCCCTCCACCACAGCAACAGCAACTATCAGAACAGCACTACCACCACAACAACCACCATGAGCACCACGACCACAATCATTTGGAGGTCGAACATAACTACAGCCGGGCTGAGCGCGAGGCTGCCACCCCTACCCTCGAGCAGATGGGTCTCGAGAAGCTTGACGAACTGGATCTCCGCATGCTGTTGCAGAACGCTTATGAGGCTATCCAAGAAAAGGATCGAGGTAAGAATGAAGTTTGTTTGACACTGCTCTCTTTGAAACTAGCCTGTGAAAGGAGAGAGAAGAGGAGTTATAGGAGGAAGGACCATGACCATTGCCCACATCATTTGTCCTGTTAATGTTGTGTTTCTACTCATGCGTTTGAGTATCTTCATGATACATATGCCGCATCCCCTCTCTCCTTTCTCTTCCCTTGACTTTCCATCCCTCCCCCCCCTCACTCACACTTTCTTTCCCTAATTTACTCCCTCTCCCTCTATCACGCTCTCTTTTCTTTTTTTTTCCTCTTTCCATCTTTCCCACTCGCCTACCCCTTACCTTTCCTTCCCTCTCTTCCCTCCTCTGTTTTTTTTATCTGTACCATACCATACCATATCTATACATATTTTTTGCATTTGTTGTTGGGTATTTTTTGTACTCATTTTCTTGTTACTATCCATCTATCTGCATATCCGATCCCTATAGACCTCGGACTGGCCGCAATGATGGGCCAGGATCTTATCGTAACAAACAACCATTTGGAGGCAGCGAAAAGTCAATTAGAGGCCACAAACAGCCATTTGGAACAGACCAACAGCCATCTTGCAGCAACAAACAGCAGCCTTGAGGCCAAATACCAAAAGGTCTTGACACAAATCCGACAGCATCGCGCACACAACAAGCATCGACAGTTCCTTCAACCAAGGAGCATCCATGTCTCGCCCCCCTCCGAGACTTCAACTACGAGTAGCCGCTTAGGAGTCGGATTTAGCATTGACGAAATGGGCGCAGAGGTCGATACCAACGACGATAACTGGGTCGATGATCTCGAACCTAATCAGCACCGATCCATGACTCACTCATCGTTGTCGTCGTCGCTGGTCCCTTCTTCGTCTGCAGGAGGAAACCACAGCTTCCGTCGAAATCAGAGCCACAACGGAGGATTCAACATGCGGTCGCGGTCACGCCAGGATATCGAGAAGCTGGCCAGTCTGGAGGATCGCAACACAGAGCTGCAGATGAAGTTTGATGCGTTGACAAAGGAGCTTAAGCAAGGGCGACGACAGGCTTTCAAGCGCAGCCGCAAGGCTGAACAAGAGCTCAAGACGGTCAAGAACGAGCTCGAGAGGTCGACGGCCAAGGCTCTTGATCTCGAGGAACAGAACGGACGGCTCATCGAGGCCAGTCGGATGATTCGCATGCGCAGAATCCAACTCAAGAATCAGCTCCCAGCCCCTGGATCTATTCCTGGATCAACTATGGCGACTATGGCGGTTGAGATGCAGGGGGATGACATGACCATTCAGGAGATGCTTGCCGAGGATAACCGCATCTTTGAGGAGCTTCGAGACCGTCTCAAGTCTCTCGAGAGGATGAACCTGTCATTGGTGCAGCAAAAGGCCGAGGCTGACAAGAAGACTGCACAGATAGCTCAGGATCTGCTTGATATGCAGAAGGATCATGAGGAACTGATGACCAACCTTTGCGGATTCTCTGACCTTCAGACCGCCTACGACAAACAAACGGCCCATGTTCGAGAGCTCGAGAACACGATTCAGGAGTTACAGAACACCATTAGCACGATGAGCTCGAGGCTCTCACAGATGAATTCGCCCTTGATGTCGCCCTCGGAGCCATCGTCCCCCATGCAGAGTATTTGGCGTCGTGACGACGCCGACTTCAAGGCTCTGAAGACCATCCTCCAGGGATCGAGTCCTCAACCAATGGTTGTCAAATCGCCCAACCTCCGTGGTCAACCTACGGGACCCAAACGTCCACGTCGTACCCTTTTGGCTGAACTCGAGTCGGAATGGTTCCGCGATATCTCCTTCTTTGGCCCTCCTCGCGTTGTGGCCGATCAACAGGAACAGCAGCAGATCCATCTCCCTGGTATTCATGCTCCCAAGTCCCCCAAGGCTCTCAAAAATCACCGCCACGACTCCGAGTCCGAGTTCTTCTCGGACGATACCGGTGGACGTGTCAAGGGCTGGCGCCAGAGGATTCGCAATATTGACATGGAGGAAGAGTCTGCCTGTGAGTCTTCAAACTGCATTCGCAAGAAGCATCATCGTCGCGGCCGCTTTCAACCTATCGGCACCGATACTGATGCTGGCGGCATGACGACTGAGAGCCATGGTGGCGAGGACAGTGATGTCGAGCGGTACCAACTCTACCGCCGTCGTCAGGAGAATCATCACCACCAGCTCCGCAAGCGCCGCCATCGGGGTGGATCCAGATCCGGATCTGACGATGATGAGGATCTCTCGGACTGCTCGGACCCCATGCACCACCATCACCACCACCATGATAACAACCATAACGGTAACCATCACAGCAGCGGCGATGACCTCCGTGCGTCGAGCCCCGATGGCGAATGCTGCTGCCACCTGTACGACGACTACAGTGACTACTCGTCTTATGACGAAGACGAGGAAGAGTCTGTTGTTGGCTGGGCTCATTTCGAGGACTATGATGCCTCGTCATTCGGCTACAACCCTCGTCGGGATGGCTACTACCTTGGCCGTCAATCGCGTCGTGGTATTTTTGGCATGATCCAGAGCGTATTTATGCTTTTCCGTCTTATCTGGCGCTGGTGCCGGTTCATCTCGATCCTGTCGACTGCCCTTGCCATTGCCGTCTACCGCGGACCCGATGCCCTCTTGACCGATCGCTAAAGCATGTCCTTCTACCTCTCCCTTTCCTTTGCAGTTTCTTACCTGTTTTTTATACCCTCTACCATTTTTTTTTTTTTTTTTTTTTTTTTAGTTTTGTTCTATTTCAATGCTTCTCTTTCTTTGCTTTCGGAAAAACAAGCCCTTATGATATTTTAGTACTTTATGAACCGTCCTCCCATCTTTTTGCTCTTTATCATGACCATTTTTTTTGGATTTCTTACCTCTCTGTGTACGTCTTCAAAAAAAAAAAAAAAAAAAAAAAAAACTCTACACTTGCCATCAACAATCGAATAAAACCATTCAAATATACAAATCTTCTTGTCCTTTGTGAGTTTTCGTTATTTTATTATGGGGGGGGGGGGGGGGGGTGAGAAATTACAATATTATGTGCATGAAGGGTGAAAAATAATAGAAGCGAAAACAAAAACAAGAAAAGCAAAACTCCCTCAAATGTCCCTTTTACTGAGCCTTCTTGGAAGAACGCTTCTTTGTTGAAGAAGTAGTCTTCTTGGTCTTGGACTCGGTCTTGTTAGCAGTCGTAGCTTCAGCAGTGACAGTCTTCTTGAGGGTACCGTCGGGGTTGAGGTGAGCGTACTTGGAAGGATCAGAAGAGTAGCTAGAACCGCCAGAGAAGAGGGAGAAGATGACGCCGGAAAGAGAACCGGCCAGGATATAGATGGCCCACTTAGGCATCCAGTAGGTGTACTGATGGAGCCATTCCATTCCGTCAGCGTACTTCTCCATCCATCCCGACCTATTTTGGTTGAAGGGGTTGTAGAGGGAAAGAAAAGGAAGAGGGTAGCTGATTAGTCTCGATGTTCGATCTTAGCTTTTTTTTCTTCTCTTGTGGGAAAAAAAGAAGATGAGTATGAACGACGCGAGAAAATACGAAAAGAAAACTTACAACATGGAGTAAGGGCCCATGGGACCATCCAAGACGGGGTAGAGCTTGTACTTCTCCTCTTCAATGAACTCGACTAAGAACTCGGTGTTGTTTCTGACATAGGGGATCTGGCGGACTATTCGTTCACAAAAAAAAAATGGAGGGTGATAAGTAAAAGAACCTTGAGATACTGCCATTCAGAATGGATAACAACAGCCTGTTAACAACAAGAGAACAAAAAAAGGAAACTTACAGACGCCATCCTTGGCGTAGAGGAGGTAGGGGAGGCGAGCAGGGATCAAGAAGCGAGCAGAGATGTGGGCGCTCTCCTCAACCCAGACTTGAGCAAACTTTGTGTTGGTCTCGCCCTGTAGGGTCTTGGCTGCGTCAGCGTAAGTGGGGTAGTAATCTGCGGAGGGAGCCGACGCAGGCGAGATGCTATAGCGAGAGAGAGAGAGAGAGAGAGAGAGAGAGAGAGAGAGAGAGAGAGAGAGTATTATGCGTGAGTATGAGTATGATCTGTCTTAGTGGTTTGAGTATCGTCCTTCTTTCCTGTGTGGAATGGTATGCTCACTTCCTTGGCTTTCCATTTTCTATCTCCCCCTGAGTTTCTACTTTTTTTTTCCTTTCTTTGATTTAACTTTTGTTCACTCTCTTGAGGTGTTGTGCTGTCCCTTGATAACCCATTGATGCCTTCCCATTCCTTGACTCCCGCTTGTTTCCTTTGGTCCATGAGCATAATAATAACATAATAATCCTTCGAATATAACCAAACACACTTAACACGACAGAAAAAGAACTTACAAGGCGATGATCCACTCGTCCTCAAAGATGGTAGCCTTATAGTTGGCATCAGTAATGTTTTTAATCGAGGGTTCGGACTCGAACAGGTTGTGGCTGGGGAGGTTTCCAGAGATGTAGGCCTTGAAGAAGGAAGTGATACCCTTGATGCCGCCCTGGTTCTCCTGTTTGGCAGCTTGGTCTTCGGCGCCGTACTGAGCTGTAGCGGGGGAGGCGATGAGGGCGATGGCGCCGAGGATGGCGACGGATGACTGGAAGAACTTCATTTGTGTTGTATGAGTCGGTTGATGAGGATGAGAAGAGGAAGAGAAGGGAGGCTGGTGAAGAAGTGAAAGAAATAGAAAAGAAAAAAAAAGGGAAGAGGAAAAGTAGAAGAGAAGCAGAAGAAAAAGGAAGAAAAAAGCGTGTTGGTTGGAAGAGAAGAGGAGTGCGTGAGCAAAGTAAAAAAGGAAGGACAAGTCTCTTCGGAAAGGGTACCGTCCGTTGGCCCATGTAGGCTCTTGTGATTGGTTCACATTTGTTTTATGTGCTGGCTGACTGAGTGATCGCTCATTCGTATTGTACTCGTCTCGATTCGAGAACAATTTCACATACTTAAAAAAATACTTTAGTTCCTTTGTTCTTTGTGTGAAAAATGGAGTGATGGCTTAAGAGAATATCATCATTATTCTTGTTCGTCTCACTCGTTTCTACATCAATAGCCATTGGGAAGTAAGAGTGATCAGCCTAAACAGAGGAAGAAACCGTTCTCAGGCACGATCTTTGATTACTCTCTCTTTTTACTCATTCTTATTGACCTTCCTTCTTCTTCTTCTTCTTCTTCTTCCTTTCATTCAAGAGTCGATGGATGATTGTCTGGTTGTGGGAAATACTCTCGTCTTCTTTTCTGCTCGCATGTGTGTTTGCATTTGAGGTGAGCCAATAGGAACACGATCCCTCGTCTCTGGAAGACCAGCTATCACACACAAACACACGCCTCTCTCTGTTGTTGTGAGCACAACAAATTCAAATGTTCGCACACCTTCTTTACTTCAGTCCAGAATGATAACGAAGACCACCGAATAAGAGTTGAGCCCTCACTATTATTCATAACTGTGTGCAAAAAGCCGTGTGTGTCCAAGGAATGGAGGAGAGAGAGAAAGCAAGAAAATAACTTGTTGGGCAATCTCAGCAATCTTCCTAACCTCGCACCTCTCTCGGCATTGGTGGGGAATACACGACAATTTGCGTACGCCAACATTGGTTAAAGTTTTTTTTTTCTCTTCGAGTCTTCGTTCTTGCTTCTTCTGATCCATTTGCCTGTTGTCGTTGTTGTTGTACAGAGACTCAGCCCTTGGAACAGTAAAGAAGATTATGGAAACAAAACAATCATCATCGATGCATTGAGAAAGACAAGTCGCGCGTGTGAGTGGGTGCACCTGTTTATGAAATAGCAAGAAGGCACCAGATCGCACTACTTTTGAGGTCATGGGTGACGTGGATTTATCGCAGCATGGAAATCATCAACATGTTCGATCGATTTTATTTTTTCAATTTTTTTCTCCTTCTCACCCACCCACGCCGTGAACACAGAAAGCAAAGGGAGGACAACCCATGGACAAAGGACAAGGAGCAGCCCTCTACGCATTCGGGTCCAACGGAAACGGTCAGCTCGGAATCGCATCCGTCGACGACACAAGCTCTCCTCAATCCGTTCACTTTTCTTCCACCACCAACATCAACATCGTCGTCAACAACTCCCTCTCTTCATCACCTCAACAGCATGACAACAACAACAAGGATTCAACAACTCGGCCTCATGTGAATGCCATCACGCCGTTTCACGACTTTGCGGCAGGGGGGAACCATACTGCGCTGATTACCCACGGCAGTCGACAGTTGTTTATGACGGGATCGAATAAGGATGGCGAGACGCTTCTGCAGGAGTCTTGTCAAGTGTTCAAGCCTGCTGAACTATCTAAACGCCTTCAACACCAACAACCACAGCAACCTCAACAGCAACAGCAATTGAACAAAGATCAGGACCAGAACCAGGACCAAGAGAATAGTGGTCGATCTGCAGACATGAACAAGGACAGTAACAGTAATATTCAGTGGCGATCGGTCGCGTGTGGTTGGGCATTCACAATTGGCCTCACAGAACCCTATCATCCAGTGCCCGACAGTCACAACACCATCGCCGTCTCCAGGAGCAACAACAATGTCAACCAATCGGTCTATGCCTGGGGCTCTGGCTCCTTTGGGGAGCTCGGACTTGGACCCGGTCGTTTCAAGACAGGCGGGCAAGCCATTCCCATCACAACGGGTCTCCTCGACCCAAGTTCTGGTACACGATTTGAATTAGTTAAGGTCAAGGCTGGATTGCGACATGTTCTGTTGTTAGCCAAGGAGATTAGGTTTCCTAATGATCAAGGCATCGCTGATGGAGCGACAAGGACGGTACTGATGGGGTGGGGCAGTAACAGACAGGGACAACTTGGAGTCTTGGCGCGACCTGGTGGCAGTGGTCGTGGTGATCCTACGACTGTGGCGCCTATGACAGAGAAGGAGTTGCGGGGCAAGTTTATGGAGCCGACTCGGATCGTGATCTCGGCTACCACACGACAACACAACAGTAGTGGTACAGCTACTCCAGTTACAAGAGCGGCGGATGAAGAGCCGGAGATTCTGGATATGGCATGTGGGCAGAGCCATTCTTTGGTCCTCTTCTCGAACGGCACCGTCTTCTCTTCGGGACTCGATAAGTACGGACAACTGGGACCTCGAGCGTTGATTTCTGCAGAAGACAGCAGTGAAGAAGGTGGTATGGAAAAGAGCAAGAAGGTGGACTTTCGGATAGGATTTGAACAAGTCCTTGGACTGCCCTTTGTCGACTCGGTCTCGTGTGGGTGGAATCATAACGCCGCGATGGATACAAGGCCAATTGCTGATGACCCTACTGCCATGACAATCATTTACCTCTGGGGCAGGAACGATCATGGCCAATTGGGCGGAGGTATACCTTACCACGCCGTGAATGCTTGCTTAATTGGTGGCGTGGTGAATGTTCCGACGGGGATTGTTCAAGTCCGTATTCCTGTTCGACGAAAAGACGGCAGCGGTGGTAAGGAAGAAAGTGGGAACAAGGAGGGATCGGTGTTTGAATCGTTGGTCTCGTACAGTTGTGGATCTGAACATACATTAGTCACAACACAGTCGGGGGCCTGTTATGCCTGGGGTTGGAATGAGCATGGTAACTGTGGTGGAGGTGTCGACAGCGATGGGAATAAGGATCTGGAGGATGTGTCCGCACCGCGTTTGGTTCAGTTTCCGAATCGATCAGTCTCGTTGTCCACTGGGCATGGAGGATGGGTTTCTGGTGGATATGGTTCCTCGTGGGTCTGGACATAGAAATCGTCCTTTCGTTGCAGAATAATAAAGTGAAACTGGAAACAACTAGACCTTAGTCATAGTTTTATTATGTTTGAGAGATGGGTTATTATATACAAAAAGTGAAAGAGAGAAAAAGGGGAGTGGTTTAAGCGGTGGTGGCAGATGCAGTGCCCTGAGCCGCAGCCTTCGCCTTCTCGGCAGCTTTGTCGGCAAGCTCCTGCTTGGCAATAATAGCCTTGGCAGTAGCCTCCCAAGCCTTAGCCTGAGTTCCCGAGGCAAGGTCATAGAAGGGCTTCTCGCCCGAGACAGTGACACGAACACCACGACGCTGGTAAGGTCTGAAATCAGGAACACCAGTATGGTAAGTCGAGCGGTTATCCCAGATGGCCACCGAATCCTTCTTCCAGTGGAAGCGAATCTGGTATTGCAACTTCTTGGCGACCAGATCTGCGAGGTAGTCCAAGATCCATTTGGACTCGACCGGGTTAAGACCGTTGATCTCGCGGGTAAAGACCGGGTTGACGTAAACGGACTTCCAGCCCGTGACGGGGTTGGTGCGGATGACCGGGTGGATGGAATCGTTGAGCTTGCCGAATGTCTTGCGGCCCGAGGATTGGGTCAAGATCTTGAAGATGTCGGAGGAGTGGGTGGCGGTAAGGCCTTCGAGGAGGGTCTTGATGGGCTGGGAGAGATCGTCGTAGAGCTGGTAGCCGTTCGACCAGATCGTATCACCGCCGGCTTCGGGAATCTCTTCAAACTTGAGGATGGAGAACGAGGCCGGTGCGGGCTCGAAAGAGACATCCGAGTGCCACGAGTCATTCGTGTTGAATCTGCTTGGAGGGCTATAAGGATGGAAGAAGGTAAAGAAGTACGAACAGGCGTTAGAACATAGTGAACGATCAGGCGTTGAATCTCAATTGCAAGTTTGCAATTATGCTCTTATTCTTACCTGAGGCGAGAGTCGAGGACAATGACCTCGGGATTATCTTGGTTATGTGGCACCAAGGGGTGGACATGAAGAGGGCCCCACCGCTTGCCGAGCTTGACATGCTCCTTATAATCCAAGTCATCCTGGTCTCTGAAAAAGACCGCACCACGCTCAGCAATCAGAGCGGCCAGCTCCTCACTCTGCTGCTCAGTCAACTGCGAGAGCTTGATACCGTGGAGCTCAGTTCCAAACCTGGGAGTGTAATCGATGCGCTTGGTGACGCTGGCGAAGAGGGCCTTCTTCTCAGGGTCAGAACCGAGACCAGCGACGCGGGTGGCGAAGGTGTTGCGATCGGCCAAGGTTGTGTCCTTGTCGTCGGCGGAGAGGACGATGTTGTTTTCGGCGATGAGGGATCCCATTATTGTATATGTAAGTTTATATGCGTGTTGTTGGGGGGCGTTGAGAGGACTGAGTGGGTGCTAAACGAGAGAGTATGTGTGTATGTGTGAGGAAGAAGAAGAGAGTGAAAGTGAACAATGAAGAGTTGGAAAAGCGTTCGCCTTCAAGAACCTTTTTATACCAAAACCGCAGACCTTCATTGTCGATCGATAATCGATAAATGAGCAAGCTGCTTTGTAACCCGCCAGCCGCGAAAACCCAAAGGGCGGCGCATGTAAGTTTGCTTTCGTTGTTATTCATCGAAGCCGACACGAAGCGATGGGACCAAAAGGCGTTTTGCATTCTTCAAGAGCAGCTAAGTCCTCTAGCTCCAATTGGACTTTTCCTGTCCATGTAGAAACCCTTTCCCCCGGCTCAGACCATTTTTCTCACACTCCCTTCTTTTCTCCGTTATTCCTTCTGTTTCTCCTCCCTGTACCAATGCCGTATCATACACCTCAAGGCGAACACATAATAAAACATAGGATGGCGAATATCGTCGCAGTGTGCCAGCAGCAAAATGATACAAGGAACAGCACGCAATCACGACATTTCAGTTCTTTCTTTCGCCTATCCGCGCTCATCCTACCGATTTATTTTAGCTCAAAAAATATTTTGTCCGAATGCAGCAAGAAAAGCACAGGGCTGTACGCCCTACAGTACGTACCCTCGGATTCCGTTCACCTTACACGCACACTGCATGATATCTGATCCTGTTGACCTTGTCAAACCTTTTTTTTCTTCTTTTGTGCGCCGCGCCATTTCTTCTGTCTCTCTCATCATAGTACCATGACGCCCATCACACTTTTTATCCTTTTTGCCTTTTACCCGCCCCTACTCTGCATCTTGCAAGGTTTAAGAAGAGCGTAGAGTCAAAAGGCGCCATCTTGCTGTGCTATGGAGAATCCTCTTGTCGATTAGAAAGAGAGTGGGTGAGAAAGAGAGAGTCAGAAGTGACAAATGCATGTGTTCTAGAGGGTTGTGTTGGGAGGCGATGAGGAAGAGCCTTAATTGTGTGTCGGCAATATCGCACCATTGTTTTTTCCCGGTTGGATACAATGGTGTATGTGCCTGTATGGATTGCGTTGGTTTAATTTGTTAATAGAAATGCCACAAGCATCTGCTAGTATCCCGCCATTTCACACTCACACTTCAGATGGAAGTTGGAGGAGGGTATTGGTCTTCATTTCTTTTCTATACTTTTTTTTTCCATTCTTTTCTTTCCTACTTCACTTTTTTTCTGTTCTGCTTCTTTTTCACCTCTATTCACGTTGCTGTTTTCATTACTTCCACTCAGCCTCGCCCTAATTCCCCTCTCCATCATACACACATACCTCCTTCCATCGTATTACCAAATCAGACATCGAACCAACCAAACAAATAACATAATCAAAGGAAATTGAAAATAGGGGAAACAATGACTTTTTTTATTCATACAGCTGAATTTCTGTTTCAGAAGGGAAAAAAGGAGGAACAATGAGGGTAATGAAGAAGAATTAAAGTGGTGACGAACCAGCGTCATCTTTGTGTATTCTAATCTACTTGAGGGTTGTTGTTCATAAGTCCTGCCTTTTAGAGGTTTTTTCTTTTTTTGTGTGTGTGAAGAGATAATGAAAAGATAATCGTACAAGAGAATGATAGGAGAGGGGGGAAAGGTTACAAGGTAGAAATGCTTTTTGAAGAAAGATAAATGCTTTTGTGATGAAAAGGAAACAAGGCAGATGGAAGGGGGGTTCAAAGAGTAAAGAAAGGGCACTCCTTTGGTTCTTCTCTGAAACCGTTTACCATACCCTCATGGTGTTGACCATGATATGAAGTATGATTTACTTGGCCTTGACGGTGATGGTGACGGCCTTGCGCTTGGCAAAGAGCTCCTTGCCATCGGGCTGGGAGGCGGTGGGGAACTCGCCAATGAAAGGGGAGCCCTTGCCGTGGTTGGCGATCAGGGGTGCAACACCCTTAAGCTGACCACCGTTCTTGCCCTTGATCTCGATATCGGCGCAGTTGGAGTACAACTCACGGTTACCAATAGCGTTGTTCCTATTGTTCGGAAGAAATAATGAACAAGGCAGAGAGAAAGCGAAAGAGGGAATGAAGTGGTTAGCTTGTGATCGGTATTAGGGCATCCCTTGTTGCTTGTTGTGTGTCATAAGAAATTAAATTTTGTTGCGGGAAGTCACACAAAGAGAAGGAAAAGAGTTGCTTACCAGAGCCACATGAAAGTGGCCTTGCCGGAAGGAGCGTTGGCAGGGATCTGGACAGGGACAGAGTAAGAGCCAGTGGCACCGCGGAGGCAGTCGCGGATCATGGTCTTGAGGACAACCCAGGTCTTGCCGTTGTCATACGACAATGCCCACTGGCAATGTCCACCACCGTGAGCGGCACCGACAGAGTACTTTGTCTGGATGGTCTGGCCGGCCTTGAAGGTCGTGCGCTTGGTGTATGGCACGGTGTGCTGTTAGAGGTTAAATGAAGATGGAGATGGAGAAGGAGGGAGTTAGAAATGACTATAGAGAGAGTATGTGGATGTGGAAATAATGCCAGGGCCAGTGCCATGTGGTTATATGACATCAGTGACCAAAGAGGGAAATAAAAAATTCAGGAACCGAATTTTCCAGGGGCATCCACTAGGAAAAAAGTAGGGGGAGGTCTTGGGCTCTCATTCATCGGCGATCATTAATATCGCACAAGGACCGCACAGCACACACAATCGTGAGAGCCAGGGAAAGAGGGGGGCACCAAAAATACTGCATGGAGATTGAACATGTGGTGGTATTCCCTCATTTAAACCACTTGTGGTTTTGTGCGTTCGACTATTACCTTGCAAAGAGGGGCGTTGATCGTGTCCGAGGTGGAAATGGGAGCGTTGACGTCGTAGTCAATCGACTGGCCCGCTATTATATTAATATTGTTAACCGCACGAAAAAATATTGAAAAAGGCGGAGACGAGGAACATGGATCGGGTTAGTTGATTGCTGAGAAACAAAGACAGAGAGACAACGGAACCCATGAAAAATAAGAAAGGGACCGAAATTCCAAAAGAAAAGGCGTGGTTGAGCTGAGATCATTCACAGCCCGGGGACCTTTGCGTGGAATGAACTTGAGAGCATAAAGAGAAATACAAGAATACGTACGTGGAGGAGCAGGGCATCCGGCAGCGGGGTGGTAACGGGCACAGGGGTACGAAAGTCCGACATGGGCCTGAACGGTCAAGGCAGAGAGAGCAACCATGGCGGCAGCGAGGATAGTGGTCTTGAACATCATTTTTGTTGAAGTTGTTAGAGGTGCGGTGAGTGAGAGTTGGTTGTGTTGTTGGAGAGGATGGAGAAGCGAAGGCTTTTGTGAGGAGAGGAGGTTTCAAGTCTATTGAAGGAAGGAGAAGAGAGAAGTTTGATGTCGAGAAAAAAGTGGGCGAACCCGTCTGTATTTATACAAACCTGATGACTCCTCTTACCCTTTTTTTGATACAACTGAATACTTTCGCATTTGATGTGAACACTTGCCGCTTGGATCAAGGCACCCCCCTTTTTCGCAATTATGATTTGTATTTCTGAGAAACAATTCTCTGGAGCGGGCTTAACGCTAGATGATGGTTCCAAAACATTTTTTCTTGTCCCTGATCGTCTTTCCTCCACTCTCATTCGTCCTTCACACTCTTCACTCTTGACGAAAAATATCCGTTCCTCCGCCTCGCAATCACTACTAGCCACCTTCAAAGGAAAGAAAAACCATAATCGAGTGGTGCCTGGATCTTAGACTACCGCGGCTTGAAATGAACATTTACAAAAGGCTTGCAAAAAAAAATGAATTAACACTAACCAACCCTTGTTGTTTGTTTTGGTCTTGTTTTCGTGACTACAAAAGTCAACAGCGGGTGAATGACCAATGGTGGCCATATGGTAGCACAGTGTCAACACAATAAAATTTTTCAGCGGGAAATTAGGAAGAAAATGCAATTTAGGGCGTACATTCGGCAACAAATAAATCAAAATGTGCCGATGTATCGATGTCCCGATACGTCCCATTCCCCTATCCCCCTACCATTAGCGCTTTGATTAACCATCCCCTTTTACCGCACACACTACTATTACACATAGGTAAGTACTGGAGTGGGCTATTTGGTCAGAATGAAGAAGGCTTACCCTCTTTTGACTGCTTCTCATTCTTTGATTATTATTATTTAGGAAATCTAGGGTGTTTATTACATCGGATCATGCAAACACTATATTGCTAGTCTACCATCGATCATGTAGCCCTGTTTATTATCTTTGTTGCTTTTGACTAGAAGGCAGAAGAAAATATTTGCTTAGTTGAGCTAGCGAGAGAGGGTCATAAGAGAGATACAATGAGAGTCAGCGAGACAGAAGCAACATGCGATGAATGTGGATTAGTTGATTTATCCTAGGCCTATACATGCACGGGAATAGGAGGAAGGGGTGTGATGGAAGCATTGGAAAGGGAAAGCGAAAGGGAAGTTAAGAGGGAGAGAGAACCAATGAGGGGGTCGAACCTCAGGCTGTCAAAACTGTTAGATCCCTTGTTGCCTTGATTAGTACGTGTGCGTGCGTGCGTGTGTGTGTGTGTGTGTGTGTGTGTGTGTGTGTGTGTGTGTGTGTGTGTGTGTGTGTAGGCGATTATAACCACCATAGGTGAACCACAAGAACAGCAAATGAAAAAATAAAGGGAACCGTTGGCAAAGCGAGAAAAACGTTCAATGTACCACATAGGTTGACTGACACACAAAGAAAGACCGTATTATGCTCACCACTTCTCCCAGTTCATTCGATATTTTTATCAATCCTCAATCCGTGCATATTTGTCTCCGTCTTCCTACTGAACTTTTGCTCGTAAAATGTCACTCTGCATACACGACTGTCTGGTCTTTTTCTGTTCTTAGAGAAAAAGGGGCGAGGCAACAAGAGGAAGAGAAGTAGCGATAGAAAAAGAAATAGAAAAAGAGGGAGCCATTCACGTTAAATTCTTGTATGAGACGAATCCGTCTGTCTACCCACCTCTGACAGATATGTGAGCTTCTCTCCCCCCTCCCTCCCTTCGCCCCCTTCTCCCTTCTCCGGGTGCACCTATTTGGCATATCCCTGGGGCCCCTTTTGTCGTTGTATTAGGGAATTATAAATTGAGGTTTCCAATTCATTAAAAGACAAATGAACAATGACGAAAACACGTTCCTTTATTTTTCTGACTTGCACCAATAGCACCAGTCCCGGAAATTTGAAAATGATAGCGCCCGCAACGTGGAGGTTCGCCGATTCAAGGTGTTTGTGCCCTCCTTTCACAGGTGGAAAGAAGGTTTTCTCATAAAACCATCCATCATAGGCGTATGGGCGATTTGGATGACTGCAAGTACCAATTTGGCTTTTGTATTACCCTCCATGTACCCCGTCCCACATTCGTGTCCATTATCTACACATCGCTCTTTCTATTAGCATCGATCGTCCCCTCGCATTATCATGGTCCGACCAGAAAATGTAATCGTAGAAGTACCTACCTCCACATCCTAATATCAAACGAAAACGAAATGTATCTTCATGTGCATAAGAAATCGAGGGGACGTGCTGCTAATTGCTCCTATCCCGCCTACAGGTACTGCTCGATTTTTTCACTTGTTTTTTACCGCATGCTCTTCCTTTCACTCTCCTTCATCGCGGACAAGATCAAAGATCAAAGGAAAAAACGCCCTGACATTTTTTTTTCGATGGCCGACACGAAACAGACGACGGTCGAGAACGGATTGATTGCAAAAACTCAGCAATATCGGATTGTCCGCAGTGTATGTTTGTATGACTGTCACGTTGGTGACCCTGGACCAATTTTCTTCTATTGTTTCTTATTTTTCGAGGGTTCACATGGAGATGGGGACGTTTGAATATGTGAATCAGGGCCCGGTAATTAGCTTTTTTTTTTTAATGTAGAAGGGGTACCAGAAATGAAAGTGAATAGTTCGATTGAAAGGAGAGAGGGCGATCTATATCGTGGGTGAGATGGGTGAGATGGGTTAATGGCCAGGAAGAAAAAGGTCACAACTTGGGAAAGAATATATGTTCATTTTTGCCACCAAGCCTCGATGCGATTCTAAGGAGAGTAAAAAATCCAGCAGGGTGTACTCGTGAATACGAAAAAAAAATGGCGAGTATGGTGCACGAAAAAATCTCGGTACCCTGACTGTTGATCTCATCCACACTCTTCGTTCTTTCTATGAAACATTGGGTGAGACCGTGCTCTGTCACAAGAAAAAAACGTGGGATTGGGCCGTAAATACCATATGGAACCAAAAAAAAAAAAGAAATGACTGATTTCTACACATCGTGCACATTAGTTATCAGTCAAGCCTAGTCAAATGCGTTCACTACCAAGACCCCCACTCAGCTCCAAAGACCGACTTGACATATACATCAAGAACGAAAGCAAGAGGGCAATGAAGAAACTGAAGACCTCCTTTGAGACGACACAAAAACTTGACCGGCGACTAACTCCCCTTCTTTTCATTTTTATTTCACATCCAACGGTTCTCTCCCCTCGGGAATATTAACTGCCGTGAGCTTCAGGGGAAGGAGATGAGAGACTGCCCTTGTAGGCTCGCAATGTTTTTTCTGCAAGTATGAAGGAGGGGAGGTGGGTAGGCAGTGTGGCAAAAAAAACAAAAAAATGCGAGAACAACTGACTCGGTTTCGGATGTAATGCAAGGGGCTATGAGATAAAAATGCAAGGGCAGGACATGGATAGGCGCCAATCAGGCTGCCAGTTGTCCCTCTGGTCCAAAATGAAGGGATAAGGCCCCCAGTTGAATTGAAAAAAAACGCACGGAAGTGGGATATTGGACACAAACATACGATTCTTGTATGTGGGCTTGTCTCTCCTACGTGCTCACATATCTTTCCATCGAAATTGCAATTTTACGCGTCTGGATGTGACCAACAACAAACATACACCTTACAGCAAGAGAGAAAAAAGAGGTATATGTTTATGTATCTCGTTCACATACGATCTGCTCTCTTACATATCCTTCTCCTGAATTGCGGGATAGTCTTCTAAGCATGTTACGCGACAGACAATAAAACAAACATGTATGAATGATTGATCACGAGAAAATACATTTGGTTTGCAATACGGGCTTGTTTGTTAGGGTATTCTGGCTAGAAAATCATGTATCGAGGTTGGAGTGGGTAGGATGAGATCGTAAGATAGTCGCGTTCTTCTATTCTTTACTAATAAACAAACTCGCATTGGTTTACGGATATGGCTCCTTTTCAGAAAAAGCAATAGTCGGCAGAGGATTCGGAGAATCCTAGCAGGCGAAGAATCAACAAGATTTATCACATTGTCGTGGTCTACTCTTTTCTAGTATTTCCAGTCAAAGCCACCCTGCACACTTGTGCGGATCCTTCCCACTCTGGTCATTCTTAACTCGACTATGCGTCCAATACTACACCAATCAGTAGTGCACATTTTCAACACAGTCACCGCCTCGGCTCTAAATGACTTGTCTCATACTCTCATCAAGTAATGAGCAGAACTTTCCCACCATAAACTCTATCATAAATCGTAACCAAAGACGCAGTAGATGAAAAACACCATAACTATATCATGTCGATTGAATGCGCTACTGCAACAGCTGACCGCAGCTTCCGCAACGCGGACCAAATTCCCGGCCATGGCTTGTTCTTCCGGATCTTCAAGGAGGGATGGACCACCGTCTCTCCTTCCATACAAACAACATCCATCCTGCGCCTCCAAAGATCAGTCGGCGTTTATTTCTTTCGCATCGATCAAGGGCTAATCATCATTATATCGGTAAACATTCAAAAAAAAACCAACATGGCTATGGCTTGAGTCCAACATATAACTTTCCTGCAAGATACCGAACTTTGGAGACAATCTCTCGATATCAACTTAATGGCTGCGTCCGAAACCGTCTCAATCGCATGCGAACGAAGATACACGAGCCGAGATCGAAAGAAAACCAGTGGAGAAAAAGAGAGAAAAAGGAAAAGAAGAGGTTAGAAAAATGAAAGTAAAATACAACAATGATTAGAAGTCCATCACCAACGCCTCCACACACACTATTCACTACAATGCAGCGTTCCCAAACCCCTCAAGAGACCAGTCTGAACCATTGTCGATTGGCCCCGTGTGTTTCCGTAATTCCTTCATTCGGATCGTATTCAGGAGCTACCCATACCGCCAGCTCTCCATACATTGAACATTTTGCCAAGACATCACCAGTAGCCCCATCCATACTTGCATCAATAGCTCCAAGGACTCTTGGCCAATATGTTCTCTAGAAGCGTCAATTCACGGGCAGACAAGACCATTGCTCCAGGGTTTCGAGACGGGGACCAAGTCCATGGATCCTTGTAAATCAGAGTCGTGATATGCATCAAGGCACACAACAAGAGTTGGACCTGCCGGTGTGTGGGCAGCACTGACTGGATTTCGATTTGAAGGAAACAAGCCTCCGTAGGGGAAAAGAGAGACGATACACTAACAGCGAACGAAGGTCAAAAAAGACAAGAGAGTCGTATACTTTCCTTGCTTCTGGGGTTGACAGGCAGACAGACGGCAGGCAGGCAGGCCTTTAATAATTCAATTGCATGACGGAGGACCCGAGAGACGGAGGGCTGTGGCTGATGAGACCAAATCACCATGGTGACATGAGTGTTGCTGCTGCTACTCCTGCCACATATGCCGTTGTCGTTCATGCTATCCCTGGTGCCGCGAACTCTGTCCTTGTTGTCGTTGTTGTTGTTGTTGTCTATAGGAATGGAAGCGATGGATGAATCGACAAGAGAAGAATGGAAGAGAAGGAGGAGGGGATCTGCAAAGTAGAACACGAGGTCATCGTAGATAGTTGAATGGAATTGAGACGTCCTTTATTGCGAAGAGGCTGGCGACAAGACTTGAGGTGGGCTGGTAACGCGACGAACAGGTCAAGTTGAGGAGGCAGGCTTTGACGAGCGCGATGGAAGGTGGGTGTCAGCCGACAGAGGCGATTGGGATTGTTCTTAGAATGCATTGGTTGTGCCCATGGTGATGACGGTGGGGTGAAGGAATGACTAGAGAGGAAGGAGGAAGTATGTGTACATGGGAATGGAAGGAAAGAAAGAGAGGTAGGTGCGAGGAGTGGCAAACAAAAACTGAAAAGAACAAAAAAAAGGGTCGCATGGGTATTGGGAGAGCAGGCCAGTAAAACGAGAGCGATTGGCTGGAAGGGACAAGAAAATTGAACGGGGACATGGGCAAAGGTTGTTGTATGTGGTGATACTAATGGCCCAAGGGATTAGGGTCATGCACATCAAACCGTAGTTTCTTTATCTCTCTCCCTTGCCGTTATTATCTATCTTGTGCTGTGGTTGATTGATCATTGTCTTCGATCTCAATTGCACGAAGCATTCGACCGTTGGATTGTAAAATAACTCTTGCTACTTTTCTGCCTTCAATCGACAAGCGAAGACTTGCAAACGCCAGCAACGAACAAGTCTAATGACTAGTCGGATCATGAATAAAGAAGAAGAGAACCCTTTGTGCCGTTTTCAGGTCAAGCTGATGGTTAAGCAACATTGAGAAGCTGCCCTCTCAGTCAGGGACATTAGCTACAACCCCGGTATCATAACCTCCTGTTTCCTACATCTCTATCTCACAATTACTCTTGGTGCCAATCTCGAGACAGTAAAACAGATCGCTGTCACACAAGTGCACATTTTTTTTCCTTGACTGAAACAACGCGTCCAAAATCGATCGACAATATTTTTTCACCCTCGTTCACACTTCCTTCTCTTCTTCTCTGCCCTCTTCATTTACTAACTCTACACACATCCAGCGATGAAGCCCCAACACTACCATACGGCAATGACCCTCCGCAGGAGAACTTCTCACACGACTAACACCAACACAAAAAACCCAGATAAAACTACACAGGGCTCAGGCGCGATGTCATCGACAACACTTAACGCAATTGACCCTTTCCATTCACTTCCTTCGCTCGAATCAACATCCTCCTTACCAACCTGGTTCGAGCCTACAACGTCCCAGCACCGACTGCAAAAGCAACAACAAAAACCAACAGGCATCTTCCAACTCCCCTTCGAAATCCTTGTAGGCCAAATTCTCGCCATCCTCCAACTCTCCGATCTGGCACGCTTGGCCCTTGTCTCCAAAACAATGCAACAATTCTGTCAGGCAGACTACCTCTGGCAACGCAAATTCTTTCACGATTTCCATCATCGACCCAACAGGACGTTGCGACAACTCGGGAGCTGGAAACGGATCTATCAGGCTATGGATCGTGTTGAAGTTTACACCTGGGGTAACATACACCCTTCTTTCCTTTTTTTACGCTTACTTGCCTTCATGAAATTTTTATTTTGACAATTCTGCACGGACGGACTGGATTGATCTGACCAAAACACGACACCCTTTTCCAAACATTATTGTCATGTTGATGTAGGGAGTAATGGCGACTGTCGACTGGGATACGGACGAACACCCAAAAAGGTTTATGAGAGTGTACCCAAGCGGATCCGAAAGCTGGACGGCATCGGGATCTTGGAGCTGGCACCAACTGGATGGGGATGCCATGCCCTCGATAAGAACGGCAATGTCTGGGCTTGGGGTCGTAAGTCAACTCTCTCACCCGCTCCTTTCTTCCATTTCCTTTACTCAAGCGTTGCATCATATTATCTCATGGTTCGCACGTTGCTTTTTTTTTTTTTTTTTTTTTTTTTTTTGGTTTTTATGGACGCTATCAACTAATTGATGGCATTGTTTATTTCTTGCGCCTTACGGCAATGTGAACATGCAGGCATCATGGAATCGAATGGAATTCGATCGGACGCAATGCCGAGGATGCTGAAGCGTCCACGGAATGTGGTTCAGATCGCTGCAGGACGACAGGTCGTCTTGGCGATTGATGCCTCTGGACAGTTGTGGCAATGGTGCCGTGAGAACAAGGCTGTCGAAGTCACCCTTGCACCCCACCCTCAACCACTACAGTTAACATCACCAACATCAACAGCAGCAGTATCGACAGGAACTCCAGTAGAAGCAGCAGCAGCAAGTCTCGCAGAGGAGAAGAACTGCGATCCGGTTGCGCAGATTGCAGCTGGATGGGATATCTGTGCGGCTTTGACTCGGTCAGGTAAAATCTTTGCCTGGCGACCACCACTAACAGCCGATGGGCGATATCAACATCGAATCCACCTTGAGCATTCTGTTCAACTGAAAGAGCAAGGCCCTGATGGATATGAGGCCTCGGCGATTGATGGCGACAAGTTTGTGGGAATCGCTGCTGGGACGGATTATATTGTTGCGGTGACTTCGTTGGAAAAGGTATATATCTTTCGGCGATTGGATTCGCCACATTATGACCATGCCGATGCCATCTTGTCGACTTTAGCGACGCCCGGAGGCGCTTCTCATAGCCAGCATCGCCATCAGCATCTGCACCACCACACTTACCGACATCACCCTCATCACCATGGTCACCATGGTCACCGCAACCATACAGACACTTCGGGGCAACTACAGAACCAAATGGAGTTTGAGGATCGGATCGTGATTGAGCCCGAGATAGAAGGGTGCAAACAAGAGCGCGTGGTGGAGTTCAGGGCCAGGATCCTGGGAGCTGGGCTGTACTTGCCCATCTTTTCTGAGGCACTCACCCATACAGTGACAGAGACCTATGAGGAGCAGGATCAATGGGAACGACGACAGCGACACCACCGTCGACAAAGCTGGCACCCTTCTGCCATATCGTCAGATACATTCTTGACTGCAAAATCCAACGGCAATCGACAACAGCGATCCTCTTTGCCCTCCATCCCAACACTATCCACTTCCCCTCTCATCACACCTTCCTCCTCTCGTCCTACAACCCTTTCAGCCAACTTCCAGAATTTCGCCCTTCACCACTCATCCGGAAAAGTCCTCCTCGGGAAACACGACGTCCAATCCGATACCTGCCCCATAGTCCTCGACCGACTCCTCGCCAACGCCTGTCAACTCGAGTTTGGTGATCATCATCAGGGGCTTCTCACCGAAGACGGGCAACTCCGAACATGGGGTGCCTTCTGTGAGGGGGCTTTGGGGCATGGAGACTTGCGAGCTGGGTGTGCGATCCCGACGGTTGTCGAGGGTCCGTTGAAGAACCGGTTTGTGATCAAGGTTGGGATGGCGGGGTGGCAGAGCGCTTGTTTGGCGATCGATATGAGTGAGGATCGGACTTTTGGAAGTGGTATTGGGAATGCTCAGCAGCTACCTTACATGCAGGATATGACGGTGCAGTATGGAAAAGAGAGGGTGGATGATGGGTACTACAGTCTGGAACACACGAGTAGTAGTAACAGTGGTGGAAGTGGCAGTAGTGGCGGTAGTGGCAATAGCGGTAGTGGCAGTAGCGGCAGTGCGAGTGAAGGGTTTGACAGCAGTGATGGAGAGGACTGGAGTATGGGTCTCGATTCATCAAATAACCAGACCGGACAAGGACAAGGAGCAGCAGAAACTGGATCTCATCACCCACAACGGCATTCACAAAGTACAGGAGGAGCAGGGTCACATTCTCATTCAGCATCGCCTCAACCTACCACTCCTCCATCATCGTCGTTTCCATGGAAGTTCTCTTCAACGCCATACATGGCGCTATCCCCATACTGCACAGCATCCTGCTCACTTTTGGTCAGCCCCCACAGTCACCGCCAAGGGTCTGCTATCGCCAATGGCAGTGGCAACAGTGGAGGATCTTCGGCCCATGCACGCGTCTCGCCACTCCGAAAACGAAACTATTCATTTGCCGAGAAGGATCATGATTCGCCTACTGCCACAGCAGGACATCGTACCATTGAGTATTCGTATCATCACAGCACTGGAGAGCATGAACGGGCAAGGATGATGGCTGTGACACGGTTGAATCCCACACTGACTGTATATCGCCCAGTTCAGGATCAGCACCCGCAAGAGGAGTCTTCGACAAATGTCCCTGCACCTTCGCCTACGAGTAATGAGGATGAGGATCTGGCATTGGAGTACTCGCAGCTGTGAACAACACATAATTAGATACTTACCTTAGACACTTAATAATCTTTAACGACACATCTTCAATTTGCATCTGCCTTTTCTTTTGACGACAGTGGCTCCTCAAGTCACGCCACTGCCGCACATAACCGTGAGAAGTTGTTCCTGAAAACACAGCATCCGTTGCACCTTCGTCACTCCTCTGTTTTTCTCTCCTTTTTTTTTTTTTTTTTTTTTTTTTTTTCCTCATACCAACCTCCTTCCTCCTCTTGCATCAACAAGCCCTTAAAACAAGATGCAGGCAGCAGTAGTAATGACCCGTCCTCACAGCATGACATCGTCCTCCGCCTTTCTCCGGACACTCGTCACCGCCTCCTTCAAGACCCGCTTACATTCCTCCATCATAGTCGTGAATCACCGAGCTGCCATCACTGCTACTGCAAACAAGGCGTTTTTCTCCTCGTTCAGTCGACCATTGCAGGACCATCAACGACGCGATACCAAGGACGGCGTGAACACCAGTTCGATACTTCAGGATAGCAATACGACACTGGAGGCACTTTTGTCCAAGACCCACCAGGAACGTCATGATCACTCTTCAACGCCTGTTTCTGCTACGAAAACGGCGGATGCGTTTACAGGAGGAGGAGGAGGAGGAGGAAGAGGAGGAGGAGGAGGAGCGCCGGGTCCGTTGGATGGGATTCGTGTCCTCGATCTCACTCGTGTACTCGGTAAGAAGCCAGAAAGTCCTTCAAATTTTGCGACCACTTCTTTCCTCTACCCTGCTTTTCTTTTTTTTTTTTTTTGTCTTTTCGGCTCAAGTTGACCACAGGCCGGCCGACAGACACATCTGAGCATTGTCGTGATACCCACCAGCCATCCCCATCGGGTCTTGAAAAAAAAAGGACAAACCCTGTTAGAATCTCTTACTTTTTTTTGCCCGTTTTGTGTGCTGCCGACTTGTTGACTGCCTTAACATGCATGGAGCATGACCTACATTACATTTTTTGTCTTCTCCACAAAGTGCACACAGATAAAGACGATTTTTAAATCTATCCCCGACTGACCGATCGATCTTCTACTTCTCTTGGGCTTCTACTTTTTAGCCGGACCTTACTGCACCCAGTTACTTGGAGATCTTGGGTACGTTTACCAAAAAGTCCGACAGGGGAGGACAATCACACGGTAGAATACCATACACAAACCCGTTCACACTTCCTTCCATCCATCACGTTCGTATTCAACGACTTTATTAGGGCGGAGGTGATCAAGATCGAAAATCCAAAGGGCGGAGACGACACCCGAGCATGGGGGCCACCCTTCGCCAAAAACGTCGACCCTTCCTCCTCATCCACACAGGAAAGCGCATACTTCTTGGGCGTCAACAGGAACAAGAAATCCATCACCATCAACATTCGAACCCCTCAGGGACGCGACCTAATTCATGACCTGGCCAAGAAGTGTGATGTCCTGGTTGAGAATTATGTTCCCGGAAAGTTGGATGAGATGGGACTTGGGTATGAGCAGTTGAGGGCGTTGAATCCTCGTCTTATCTATACCTCCATTACTGGTACTGTCTTTTTTTTTTTTTTTTTTTGCCTTCTTTCATCGCTACTCGTGGTTTCTTATTTCAATTGCTTTTGAGATATTTCTGCTTCGAAGCTGACAGGACGCGCCTTATGTTTGTGAATATGTAATAGGATATGGACAGACGGGACCGTACAGGATGAAGCCTGGGTACGATGTCATGATCGAGGCCGAGGCTGGATTGATGTACATCACTGGAGAAGAGAACGGCACCCCCGTCAAAGTCGGTGTTGCCGTCACTGGTAACGACACCCTTTCCGCGGATTGCATTCGAATGACCTTGCTTCTATAATGTTACATATTGACCCACATCAGTGGCTGACCCGTCCCACACATTGACCTAATCTAGACCTGACAACAGGCCTATACGCACACGGAGCAATCATGGCCGCTCTGCTCGCACGTCACAAAACCGGAAGGGGCCAACACATCGACTGCTCCCTCCTTGACGCTCAAATCGTCACCCTCGCCAACATCGCCTCCTCTTACCTTATCGCTGGCCAAGAAGCCAAAAGAATGGGCACCTCCCATCCTTCCATCGTCCCCTACCAAGTCCTTCCCTCCCGTGACTCGCACATCATGATCGGCGCCGGAAACGATGGCCAGTTCAGGATCCTTTGCTCTGTCCTCCAACTCCCTGAACTCCCCGAATCGCCCGCATTCAGGACCAACAAGGATAGAGTCCGCAACCGTAAAGCCTTAATCGCCATCCTAACGGAGAGGTTACAGACTCAAGACAACGCATACTGGTTATCACAGTTGGAAGGAAAAGGTATCCCCTTTGCGCCCATCAACAATATTGCTCAGACGTTTGAGCATCCACAAGTCATTGCTCGCGATATGATTCAGGAGATTGAACATCCCAAAGCCGGAAAGATTAAACTGACAGGACCCGCTGTCAAGTACTCGGAGACGAAACCCAGTATCAGAATTCCACCGCCTCTGTTGGGTCAGCATACGGAGGAGGTTTTGAGGGATGTTCTCGGGTATGATGATGAGCGCATCCGGGACCTCAAGGATAACCACGTCGTGTAGGATCGTTCATATTTTTATTATCCGCGCGATACGAAAACGTACTTTTACATAGAAACAAATATATACGCCTTAGACATTAGACAAACACTACCGACTCCAGGACCAAATGCAAAACAAGAACGTAAAGAACATGCAGAAAAGAGAGTTACCAAAGATATTAAAAGGTTCAAAAGGTTCAAAAGCTTTTAATATGATACAAGGGGGATTGGTTTGGATTGGGTTCGTTGCTGTTGCTATTGAGAGAAGGTAGTGACAAAAACGAATGCATGCATCAAGCAAGTCTAGCAAGAGTATCGAAAAAAGAATCGGGTGAGCGAAAGAACGCTCAGTTGTGCCCAACAGTTTGACCTTCCTGCTGCTGTTGCTGCTGTTGCTGAAGACGCTGCTGTTGAAGCTGTTCCTGCTGGTGCTTCTGATACTGCTGAATGATCAACTGCTGCTCCTGCTCGCGCTTCCGCTGCAGCTCCTCCTTCTCCTTCTTCTGCTGCTCGTTGCGCTCCATCTTGGCAATCGTCGCACGACGCTTCCGCGAGAAATAATCAACACTGCGACCGTCCAACTGGATATGAAGAGCCGACATCACTGCATCCGAGGGCGTCATGTGACCGTTGCCGTTGCTACTACCGCCAGAAGTGTTGCCGGAAGAGCGTCTCGGCTTGCTGTTGCTGCCGCTGCCACTACCGTTGCTGTGGTGGTTGTGGTGACGACGATGGGCCGAATGGTCACCGTGCTCGCCAGGTCCGCTCTCCTCGTCGCCTTCAAAATCCTCTTCACCCATATCGCCTGTCGATCGCTTCTGTCCGTCCTTTCCACCAGCGCCACCATTGCTTTCCTCCTCCAGCATCTGCAGCCTTGACTCAAGCAGCTCATCCGTGATAGCAGTTCCAGAGACAGCAGCCTCCATGGCTTCCGAACGGGCCTTGACACTCTGACGCTTGTTCTGGAACCAGATCTGGACCGTTCGGGGACACATCCGGCACTGCTTCGACAACCGGAGGCGCTCCTCGGTCGAAGGGAAATACGACCGCTCAAAGGCCGCGTTCAGGACAGAGAGCTGACTGGCGTTCGCTCTCTTGCGCTTCGCCTTCACCGCGTAAAACTCGTCATCCATCACAATCATGTCTTCCTGTCCAGCTGCATTCTTGATCCGCTTAGGCTTCTTGGATTTCGACGACGTGGACGATGTCGAGTTAAGGTCTGCAGTGTCGAAGGGGTGAACCGAGGGTGACGATCCCATTCCAGTCTTGGATCGCTTGGAAGTCTTTGACGAACGATGGTGGTTGCCCTCTTCGTCCTCATCCATCTCGTGGATTCCAGCCAAGGAAGACGACTTTCCATAGCCATGCGAAGACGAATGATGGTGTTGCTGTTGTTGCTGGTAGTGGTGATTGCTGCCACCATAGTAGCCTGAATCCGAGCGTTGTTGCTGGTATGCAGGCTGAGTCTGGGGTTTGGGAAGAACGCTATTGGCATAGTCCTGGTACCATGATGGGGGCTTGATGTCTGGCGATTGAGCACGGGGATAGGCCCGAGATGACGATGTCGAATTTGAAGATCCATAAGAAGGTCCTCCATGAGCCATTGACGACGAAGATGATGATGAGGGTTGGCCATTAGACCATCCGTGATGCTTGTACTCGTCATATCGAGACGAACGATCCGTGTCTGATGACGAATAGTGGTGGTTCTGCGATACGGAGGGCTGAGGAGGTGGTGCACTGTAACCATAGGATTGAGGGCCACCATACGAAGGCGCAGACGAGGTAGGGGGAGCTGTCGTGTTTGATCCATAAGGCCGTTGCTGATACGTATCCGCCGAGTCACGTCCAAACACGCGCTTGCGAGATTCACCACCCTCAGCTCCGTCGGAGGAATCCTGAGGACGCTTTGAATAATGTCCGTTCGATCCATATGAAGATGACAGAGGAGGTGCCGCGTACCGTGATGGGACATCCGCAGCGTCGATACCATATATCCGTCTTTGCTTTTGCTCCATTGATCCGCTTGAGTATCCAGACGAATATGGAAGTAGCGTTGAAGACGAGGATGATGATGAGGCTGATGATGTGGGTGGTGGCAGGACTGGAGGGAGCATTGCAGAGCCGTCGAACGAGAAGGGTCGTTTCTCATTGGGTGCGTCGATAGGGACAACTCTGTTGGGGCGGGGGTGAGGTGGCCAGAGATCATCTACTGTTGAATCCCGTCCGTAAATCCGCTGAGGCTTTACATCTGCTCCTGACAACAATGCCTAGATGTGTGGAATTTCATGTCCGGAACAAAAAACGTAATATAACCAAATAAAAGTAGATGGTATGCGTAAGTGTGGGTGAAGAGGGAAGGGGTAGGTGGAGATGGTCCAAGATACAGTCGCGTGTGTTAATTCCGCATATGCGCTCACGGCGCAAGAGACGGTACGAATACAAAGGACAATATTTATGCAATCGGCATGGATCATTGAGCAGCATTGGGTAAGCATGGTCAGTTCGTATGACACACGCAGGCATAAAAAAGGCAGACAGACAGAGAGAGAGGCACAGAGAGAGAAGAAAGGATAAAAAATGAAAAAGGGTAAATAGAATAAGGAAAAAATAATGATATAAAAAAAAACTTACAGCGGGCGGAGGAAGAGTAGGCCGTCTGAGTTGGTCGTTTGCACTGCTGTCTGAGCTTTGTGCATGAGGATAGTCCCGCATGGACCGGGAGGACGAAGAAGCCATTGACGCCGTCGATAGGGAGCGGGCACTGTTAGGTGTGCCATGACCCCCGTTCGAAGAGACATTCGAGTAGGGATAAGTAGAGGGGGACGAGGACAGTGCTGGCGTGGAGGCCGAAGGCTGTTGTTGCGAATGTTGCTGTTGGTGCTGTGTTTGTTGTGAAGATGGTGCTTGTGGTTGCGGTTGCTGCTGCTGCTGCTGTGGCTGTGGCTGTGGTTGTTGATAATACAAGGAAGCCGGCTGTTCAGCCCCTGAGGCGGGCATCTTGACACCAGAGGACGAAGAGGGTGCAGAGGTCAACGACGATGAAGAAGAGGAAGAGGAGGTTGCGCCATTGGACCGGGCAAGGGTCGCTGCGCTCAGGGGAGGCGATGAGTCCAGATATGGACCATAGTTTTGTTGATGGAGCGCATAATCGCTCTTTGAGCGATCTGTCCGCCTTTGTTGCTCCTGCTCATATGAAGTAGACGACGAATGACCATGGCCATAATCTTGGTACCGGTCCGTGTTCCAGGAGGCGGACCTCTGTTGCGGGCCGGGGAGCTTTGAGCGGGAGGGTGCCGCTGTATAGACAGCAGCCGAAGACGACGAGGACGACGACGATAAGCCGGCAGACAAATACAATGGTCCCGATGAAGACGACGACGTGGAACCGGCAGAAAATGATGCTGGGCGAGTCCCAAGATGGGAGGCAGAGGAGGATGTGGAAGAAGAGGTGGGGGGTCTATAGTAGGATGTAGAGGGAGGGGCTGCACCAGGGGCATCGATAGCAAAGATACGCTGGGTCAACGGTTCGCGGGAGGGACCGGTCGAGGAAGATGGATAAGACCCATTGGTATTGCCATTACTAGTACCGTTGCTGTTGTAGTGGCTACTAGTATGGTTACTGTTCCTCGAGTCGGGGTAAGGGGGAAGCTGGCGGTGACGGTGGTGAGGGGAGACCTCGTGATCGTCGGCCTCCTCGGTGATGGCACGTAGCCCCTGTTGAAGTTGTTGTTGCTGTTGTTGTGAAAGTGATTGAGACTTTGGGTCGTGATGATGACCGTGAACGTTCGAGTTGACGTTTGTGGTATGTGGAGGGGGGGGAGGGGGGAGTGGGTTGCTGGCGGTTGTGTTTCGGGTGGGTCCGTTTGAAGAACTTGTACAGAGCAAGTTGGCGATATTTATGCGAGAGTGGTTGCCATTCTTATTATTGTTATTATTATGGTCAACAACGGATGACGCGTCGTCGTCTTCGTTGTTGTTGGAGTTGGAGTTCATGCGACGATGATGGTAGTAGTCGGAAGAACGGTCGTCGGGGCCGAGGGTCTTGGTGCGTGGGTTAGGGAAGACGTGATCGAGGGAGGTAGAGGAAGGATGGGAGCCCTTGACGAGGATGGAGGAGTTGTAGTAGTGGATGTTTTGCTCAGGAGGGGAAGGGATGGATGACGAAGGAGAGGACCTTTGCATCTTGTGTGGAGTAGTAGACGAGGAAGTGGAGATTATAGGGCGAGTGGAAGAGGAGGTAATATGATTACGAAGAGGAAGAGTGCGACCGGAGCTGGGGTCGAGGCATGGGAAGCGAGGGGATGAGGCACAGGAGTTGGAGCAGGACGAGTCAGGGGATGATGGGGCGACTTGACTGGGGTTGTTGTGGTGGTGGTAGTTAATATGGTGGTTGTGAGAGTGGTGAGAGTAAGAGGAAGAAGGAGGAGGCAGAGAAGAGGAGGCCGAGAAGATGGAGATGGAGGAAAGGAGGGTCGGGGAGGAGGAGGGGATGGCGACCATCGGATTGAAGAAGGGGAGAAAAAAGAGGGAAAGGGAAAGGAAAGAAAGAGAAAAGAGAGAAGAGGGTGGGGGAAGTGAGGAGAGTCAAGAGAGAGAGAGAGAGAGAGAGAGAGAGAGAGAGAGAGAGGAATAGAGTTGGTTGCGAAGTGAGTGCGAAAGTGTGAGTGCGAGAGATGGGAGTGAAAAAAATGAATACAAAATGAATGAAAGAGAAGATAATATAAAAAAAGAGAGCAGCGCGCAAGAGACTCTTTTTTTTTTGATAAAAAGGACTTGTTGCTTGTTGCTTGTGGATAGGGAGTAGAGGGCAGGGGAAGAGGAGAGCGAGGCTAGTTGATTGGCTGTAGTTGTTATGAACAAGAGAAGAGAGAGGCGACTGGGTCAAGGACGAAGAAAAGTGAAAGTGAGAGTGAGTGTGTGTGCGTGTGTGTAAGGATGGGATGTGAGCCAGAGAGGAGGACTAAGAGTAGGTGGATGAGTAAGTGGGAGTTGAAAGAGGCGAGAAAAAGGGAAAAGAGAGAGAAAAGAAAAGAGAAAAGAGGAAGGAGGAAAGAAAAGAGAAAAGGGAAGAAAGCGGCGGAAAATAATAACATCGACAAACAACAACAACAACAACAAAAGAGGGTTCAGCCAGACTGATAGACTCACACACGAACCATGGCCACTTCACCCACAAACAACATGTAAAGCCATCATTGTTCAACTCACTTTATTCCTCTCCTCCTCGCTGCGCTTCTCCTATCTTTCTTGACAACAAGAACACGATTTTCATCAGTGTTTCCCTCCTCTCGCTCGTTCTTCGTTCTTCCTACATCATCGTTGACATCCTGCGTCTGCGGCAAGTCTCCTACATAGGAGAAAAGGAGATAGAAAGATACGATCTCATCGACAATGATGATGATGATGGTGGTGGTGCCGAAGATGATGATAGCAATGGCGATCGAGAGAAGGGGAAGAAGAAAAGAAAAGAAAACGTCTTGGATCTGTGCAATGTTCTCTTCTCTTTCTTTTCTGTCGTCCCCTTTCTCTTTGGTCCTTCCCCTTCCCTTTCCTATCTTTTCTTTCTGATTCCATGGACAAACAACAGCAACAAACAAAGGAAAAAGAAAACTAAATAAAAAAGAGTACACGCCTAGTCCTACAAACAAAATGGTCATCCCATCCATCTCACATTCAAAGTTTTGCTTTTTTTTTTTTTTTCTTCAAAAAGGCATTTCATAGTTCACCGCCACAGCTCTAAAATGAATGAATACGAATAAGTATGATTATCAGAAATGAATGAATGAATCGATAAAATGAAGAGCGATGGATGAATGAATGAAAAGAAAGAAAAAGCGACAGAAAACAGGGGTGATTGTTCAAGGGCAAGGAGATACTGCCATCTTCTCTTTCTCTTTCTAGTCTCCTACTTCTCTTTCCTCTCTTTCCTTGCATTGACAAGCATAACCACCATGTCTCTATTCCGACCTTTCATTTGGAGCAATACAAAAAGACGGCACAATGGTAGGTCATCCTAGTCTCTCGTTTTTGTTAACTAACCCACGCAAAAAACAACAAACAAGAAAGGACAAGAGGTCAACAAAAACATAGCCGCCCCTTTCTTTCTCCATGAGATTCAAACCCTTATTCAACTCTATTCTTTTGCTCAGTCAGTCAGTCGACAAAGACAGAGAAATGGACGCGTCTAAAATCGCACGGCAAGGGTCATTCATTCACTTGTGCTGCCTTTTACTTTATCTTTCCTCTCTTTTATCTTCCCTTCGCCTGCTCCTCTCCCACTTCACCACACTATCCTGTCTCCTCGCCTTCTTCTCTTTACCACTCTCCATCTCTCCTTCCTTCCTTGCGTATACCTGTCTCTCCCCTGGATGGATGTGGACTCTCAGTGACCGAAATGATGGATTTTAAAAGGGGGGAAGGAATAAATAAATAATATACAAGAAAGGGTAACCGTAACGTACGGCAACGGGATCAAGTCTGTTTCTTAGCCTTTGCTCTATGCTCCAACTTCAATGGTTCAGATCGCCGTTTACACACATACAAAGAAAAGAGTGCATGCACAATATGCGAACCTTGAACTTACCCGTACAACCCATTGAGCCTTTGAATAAAGAACTTGTCCGACGACGCACTATCAAATCAACAAAATACATTGGCGCAGGAATAAAAAAAAAAGAGGCCAGTCAACCAGGCATCTTTTTTTTATGACCCCTCTGACCCCTTTTTTTCACTGTTTTTTTTTTCTTGATCTCCCTGTATGTATGTGAGTCTGCCGTCTATCTCCTTTGCCCTTTTTTCTGTTGTTTTTTTTCTGTTCCCTTGCTTTTCTCTTTTTCCCTCCTTTGAACGGACACATTGTACAAAAAAAAAGTGCAGCATGAGTGGAAGGGCACGCACACGTCTGTCTGTCCACTTTTACAGTTAATATTGTTTTACACTTTTTTATTGAGCATTGGGGTGGGGGCGGTGATGGATGAATGAATGCTATGGTTCAATCCACTTCATACATCATCTCACACTCTCATATGTCTGTCTAGCAACGGATTGGATGAATGGGCAAATTGGAGGAAGAATGAACGGACGGATAGATGGACGGACTGACTGGGCGAGAGACAGAGGGAGAGGAGGGCTGGGCGGGACTGGACAGACAAGACAGACGGAGCGGACGGACGGACGGAGCGTTCGGACGGACATGGATTGCTAAGCATTACTGCTCTCGACTTTTTTCATTTCAAGATGGCTCATCGAAAAAAAGTCGGCTAACAAAAAAAAAAAACATGCGCATCCTCGCATACAGACCGACAAAGAGAGAGAGGGAGAGAGACAGAGTGGGTTTACTTGCGGTGATGGGCTCGAAAAAAATAAAAACAAAGGCAAACCTTGACATGCTTACTGCTCACCCATCATCATCATCTTAAAAAGCATATATAAAAGAAGTGTACATGCGAGTGGAGTGGGTTCTTGTTTGGTGCACACATATACACAACAATAGCAATAACCGCAAGGAGCCTGGATTGGACAGCATGACCACCATTACCATTGGGCTTAATGGCACTACTCTACAATACAGAGAAGCCAGTGGGTGGCTAGACTGCACCTTATTACCAAAACATGCTGGTTTTTTTTATGTCGATTGCTATTTGAAATGATTGAATGAAGGGTAAACTCGTGCTCAGCTACCCATCCTATGCAGTTCATACAACGAACATAAGAAAAAATAAGGAATCAGAAAGAGATGGATATGTCGATCTTGACATGCCAAGACGAAGAATCTTCAACTGATAAAATAACAAGAGGATGGGAACAAAGTGGGAAGGCGTAGAGAAAAGCATGAAGTGGACACGGTAATAATAGACACATCCATGGTCAGTACTTACCATGCATTGTTGTTTGTTGTTGTTCTTGCAAAAAAAAAAAAAAAAAAAAAAAAAAAAAATCTCCCAGAAAAGTAAACAAAAGGAACGATAGCACAGGACAAGACAGGACAGATCAAGTGCACACTAGGTAAGATGAACAGAACAAGCTATAGGCAGGGGTGAACGAGTAGAAAAAAAAGTGGAACGATTGGGAACGACTACCAACAACAGAGATCATGAGATCCACCATGCTCTCCCCTCTTCTTCGCTTGTGCTCTACTATCTCTCCTTTATCCTCCGTGCTGCCTTTCATCTCTCTCTCTCTGCCTCTCTATTAACTGTGCTCTCTGTCGTTGCTCTGTTTTGTTCATTCGTTGTTGTCTTTTCTCCTTTATCATTCTGTCCCGTCGATTCCTATTCTGCTCGAACCTATGCAAAAAGCGTACAGTACATCATAAGCATCACTTCACGCCTTTTCGTTCATGCCTGAGATCGTAGAGTCATTTTTAAGGTTACAAGCAAGACAAGGCACCCACACTTACACGCATGCTGTACATACCTCTGTTTCCTATTCCGCCAGCATCAATTCATTCTTTTGCTATTACTGAATATAATCCAGCCCAAAGAGAACACCTTTTTTCTTCTATTCTGCAAAGAAACAGAAACCGTTCGAGAGATTGAATAAAAAAAGAAAAAAACGTGTCTATCACCGGCATCATCATAGCCTTTTTTTTTGTTATTTCTGGTCCTGTCCGTTATTTTTTTTTCTTCTACTCTGACGCGGCGGAGGTTGTATACGTGGAAGATGTACAGTGTGTGATACAACATGTCTGACCAAAGTGTGCAGGCAAAGGTCAGGGGAAGTACTTTTTTCTTTGTATTGAGAAGAGGGGTCAAGAGGCCGACAGACAAACAGACAAGCAAGAGACGTCAGTCAGCTGGCCGTGTCCGTTGGACTTGTTCGTTGGTAGTTTGTTCGGGTCCGCTCATTTGTACAGAAGCAGCTCCTAAAAGGCAAACCTTCTTTTGCCACTATTCTTTCTGTGGCGAAAGGGAAAGGAAAAAAGGAGATTGAGATGAGAAGAAAAAATTCACCAACAGAGGAAGAAGGAGAGAGAGACAAACGGGACTGATCAGAAAAAAAAGAGCGCAAGTAGTGACGGAGGAGAGCATAGCATGAACCAAAGGGTTGAGACTCAACTCTATTACACATCCGCCCTTTTTTCTTTCCTTCCTGTGCTGGCCCAAAAAAAAGGAGGGAAAAAAATGAGTTGGGCAAATCTGACCTCTTTTTTTCCTTGGATGACAACTTTGAGTCTCGCGGAGGAGCAGAGGGGATCCGTCGATAGTCGAGTCGAGACAAGAGTGAACGACGAGGCCAGACGGAAGAAGCGGGCGGACGGAACAAGAAGTGGCTTTTGCTAAAAAGCTGTTTGCTTCAATCTCTATCTCCTTCTCGCACTCTCTCCTTGATCTGGCTACTAATGAAGCGTTTAAAGTTTTCACCTGTGTGTGTGGCATTGATCACCCTCATGCGTTCGGACCGACAACCGGACTCCCATCTCTTCTCTTCTCTTCTCGATTCAATCCCCTCCACCTACACTATATGCGCCAGACTGCCTTTGAATATGTGGCAGTAAAAAAGAGGCCAGGAGGAGGGATCAGCGAGACTAGCCATCCTCCTCCATAATAAAATGGGCGCTAAAAGCATGGAATAGGGTAAAACTTTTTTCTCCTCGGGTGATTTTTGTCAACAAAAGCGCACAAAGCACACCAAGAGCCATGAACAAACACGGAACAAAAAAAAACGCGAATTCAAATCCTGAAACGCGAAAACAACGCAACTGATTCCCCAGCCAACAACGAGCGAAGTGAACATACGCCCAACGGATGATTGAAAAAAAATAAAACTCACTCCCTTTGTTTGCTTACTTTTTCAAACTTAAACACAAACACTAAACAAACAAGAGACAGAGGAGAAGGGAAGAGGAGCCGATGAGGACCGAGGAATCCTCGAGCGTTAAAATTGGCTCACACGTTTTTCACAAACAAAGGACAGAGAGAGGAAAGCAAGGGAGTACAAAACGAAAAGAAGAAAGAAGAGATCTCCAATCACCCTAGACTGAACAGGGGAGGGCGACAGGGAAGAGCAGGACACAGTGACAACATCGACAACAAAAAGAACGCAAGATACATGACAAAAAAGATGTATTCGCAATAGGATGAAATGAGAAGGGGAATGTTCAAAATAGGTATCAACGAATGGATGGCAAGAGTATGATAGGCAGGATGTATGCAGGATATGACATTTTCTTGACAAGAAAGCCTCTTCCTAGCACTCATCAAAAATAAAGTAACTTCCCACCTTTTCTTGACATACTCACCAGGCTACATGGTGTATTCCTTTTCTCTGCTTGTAACCCTCTTCTTTCATTGACCCATTGAATGAAACCCTATTTCTTTGTAAGTTGACAGATCGCTCTCTGGTTAAGTGAAGAATAGTATGCTCAAATGTGGAGTGAAAAAAGGAAACGAAGGTTTAGAGAGTGGGATAGACGAGGAATATTCGCAGGGAATGTAAAAAGAGTAGCCCAAAAAATATCCTAGTCTGCATGCATTGCATTGCACTCCCCCGCATTCTCACTCCTCGGCAAACTATACGAGCAAACAAAGAAGACAATAACAAACATGCAAGGCAGGCCACATATTCCAACGATGCTATATAATAAAGGGTCAAAGCAGCAGCAGCAATGAATGACGATGACCAATGCAAGAAGGACAAAAAGCGAAGGACCAATCCTATCCATATTCACAATCCTCAGTTTGCTGAACCTTGAAAAAAGTGGACACAGAGATGGATTCATACAAACTCCGCCATAGCAAACCTTCACCTCCATTCAAGTCGATGCCGAATCGATATCGATTCCAGCCCATTCCACCCTGTTATGAAACTCTCTCTCGCTCTCCTTTTCGACTGTCAGTCCATCGATTTCAATTTGTCCACCTGCCATTCCATACTTACACCCCCCAAAAACAACGCACAGGACAAGCCTAGCCTAGCCTCTTCGTATTATATCAGAGAGAGTGAGGGAGAAAGGAGTCTGGTCCACAATAATTCAGCATTATTATGTGGCCATGGTCATCTTGCTACTTCTGCCGCTTGTCTCCTTGCAATCCCCTTTGGGCAATGTTGGCCTGGATCTGCCACAACCAAAAACAAAAAACTTGTTTACATACTGTTTTAAATCCAATGCATAATCTGATTTGACCCTTGTCCTCTCTCTCTCACTCGTTCCATCATCCAATTTGTTTGCTCGTTTGTTAAGGTCCTCTTGCTTTTTTCTCTTTGTGCAACCATCGATCTAGTCCCTCCCTTTCTTCCTTTAGCTTCGCTCTTCACTGCCCCCTCTCGCTTTCTTTTTGTAGCAGCAAAAAAAAAAAGAAATGCGGTTATGGACAAGAAATGTGAATTTCAAACCACATCTTTTCCCATCCCACCCCCTCATCTTTTCGTTACCCTTCCAGGGACCATTCACCCGTCAAATCGTGCATGAACAATCCTTTTTTCTCTCTCTGTCTCCTTGTCTCCTGCCCACCTTGATCGAGCCCTTTCCTCTTCCTCTCTCTCCTTGCTTACTCTCTATCTCCTATACCGTTCCCTTCGATTAAGAGTGCCGAACGATGCTTTTTTTGTCTGTCTATTTGTCAGAGTTTTTTTGCCAAGCAGGTCCGCAAGTCTGCCCGCCCGCTTGTCTGTTTGCCTACTTGCCTACTTGCTTGCTTGCCTCGATCCAGTTATCCCTCACGTATGTCGTTGATTTCATCGTTGACCTTCTTTTCTCCTCCAACTCCCACATCTCTTCCATTCCTCCCCTGAGCTTGAGGACTACTATATTGAGTAATGATCTCGTGTCTTTTGTCTATGTCCTATGTGTGCCCCAAAGTGAACAAAAAATGTTTGTTAATCGCGCACACCATGCATGGACACACACAAGGAAAAAAGGGCAAGATGTGAGCACAAAAAATACGAATCCATTTTTCTAGATGAACAAATAGTAGTGAAATGGGAAAGGATAGTAGGACTGTATTTTTGTCAGCAGGCACAAGATCTGAATGGCGATAAGAAACGGGGTATGTGTGGTGAGAAAGGAGTGGGACGGGTGCTTTGTTTTGGCAGAGTTGAAGGTGCGCTTGTTGTTCTTCTATGTATGTGCATTTTTTTTCCCTGGGAAGAGTTTTTTGCTGTTGTAAGAACTTGCTCGCACCTTTCACATGAGGAGGAAGGATACGCTGACCACTTTCTACATGTCTCCGTTTTCTGCGATTTAGTAAAAAAAAGAATTCATGCACTGACAAAACAAACCATGCCACATAACAGCAACGACGGGAGCGTGTTGTGCATTAACCATCTTACCGAACCTTTTTCTGTCCCGCTCGTATGCGATGACAACATCGTTAACGGTTTCCTTCCCGCACGACCTTTTTTTTTTTTTTTTTTTTTTTTTTGGGTTTTCCGGTCTGCTTAATTGAGTCAGCATGATTTGCAGGGTCCGTCGGACGTCTTCATCCCTAGATGGGGTGGATGGGAAGAAAGGGCTCTCAGACTCGGACATACGAAAATAAAGACACGACAATGACGACGATGATAATCAGCTGAAAGAGATGGAGGACAAAATATCTACCATCTGTCCGTTCGTTCGTCCGTTCGCCCGTCCATTCGCGACACGCGACAAGTACGCTTACTTGGAGTAACAAAAAATGTGGCCGAATGGGCGAGAGGAAGATCGTGTTACTTTTGAACGACCGTCTTGACACCTGCTCAATCACTTTTCTTTTGTGTTTCCAGTCCGCTTAATTGAGTTGGCATAATTGGTATTGGGCAGGAGGACCATCACACGTGTTTAATGTTGTTTGAAAGGAGGGGAGAGCTCTTGGAGTCGAATTGGACGCGTGGAAATGTCATGGCACAGAGCAAGAAGAATCTCAACTGAAAGAGATGGAGGAAAGGATGCGCATCCATTCGCGACATGTAACCATGCACTATACTTTGAACGAACATAGATCTTCATGACTGATCGTAAGAAGGAGGATGGCAGCGTGGATGGCCGCTTTGACTCCCAAGAAAAATGCCAATTTACTGACTTTTTTTCTCGTCAACACTGTGCTATGAACGTCGTTTTTTGCGACTATGAGGACGAAAATTAAATCGTAGATAACGTGACATATGTTTGATTGTGCCCTTCTGCTTAATGTTCAGGTCTCGTGGTTGGAGGAATAACTCTGAGTATCGCGACAATTACCATCCTACAGAACAGTGGCCGACATTCATGATATAAAAAAAAATATCACATCGCGCTGCTCATAATCACCTCTGTACTCTATCGCTTCATATCCCCCTTCCTTCCTCCACCCTACAAGTATCAAAGCAAGGCGTCCAGTTTGTGAAAACGTCCTTCAAGCCATATGAATGTATACTCCAAACGGCCTCAGTGGAGAAATGGGTGATATAAACGAGATAAAGAATACTCCTCCGATGCTCGTTTCACCATGCTTTTTCTACGACACGTATCAGTCAAGAAAAAACGGGGTGGCGAGCGCGTGGAGGTGATGTGGCTGATGTGACTGATCGGGATTTTTAACGCGTCTGGTTTCACAAACACTGCCACCGCCATCGGCCCCTGGCGGCCCCTGGATTTTGACCGTGCGCCACCCGCCAATCACAAGCTATGTTTCAGCAACACTGAGGGTTCATGATTTTTTTTCTGCCGTTTTTTTTATTTTTTATTTTTCAGTGTGGAGGGTGCGCTACTTAAAACAAAAGGGTTGGGGATATTGGGAAGGAGGGAAAAGGGAGGAGATAAAAAACCGGGCTGGGATCAAGAAAAAAAAAAGAAAAAAGAAAAAAAGTGGTTGCCTTGACTGTCAAGCACACCAAGGGGAGTCAAAAAAAGTGGGAACAGGGGTAAAAAAAAAAAAAAAAAGAAAAAAATCCACAACTATTCAAAGTTAATAAAAGAAAAGGTGTTGTGAAAGTCATCCTTTGTGGAATGATCGAGAAAAAAGGTGGTTCCAAGAATTAGCAATAGGAAGAAAGAAAGGGAATCGAAGGGGAGGGGAAGTACTTTTTTTTTGTGATAAATGCCGTCTGTCCGTTGAGAAAATATATAAGGTGGAGGGGTATGAAAAGAGAGAAAGAATAAATAATTCACAAAAGCAAGAAAGAAATTCGACCGTTACATGGTCGTCTTGCCTGTCAGGACGCGTGTAGATGGACCGTGTCCTGTGGTCGCCATCATGCGTGCCGTCGAGTTGGCTCGTCCTCGCTGTCTTGAAGGTCCAACCTTGATGGTAAACAGGCCAGGGATAGCAGAGGAATTCATCACATGTGACACCTGGTGCTCGTCAAGTTCCAAAGTGAAACTTGCGAACGAGTGTGTGACATTGGTCGTCGAAGGGTTGAGCAACATCTGGTAGGGGCTGTTGCCGTTCTTGGCAGACTTTTTTCCGTCCTTGCTTGGCACTGGACCAGAGCGGGACAAGACCACTGTTACGGGAGTAGTGCCATCTCCAGTAGGGCAAGGAGGGAGATCCTTGGACATGGCAGCCACCAGCATGGCCGAGTGCTGCTCACGCGACATCTTTCGGCTGCGGCCACCGTTGGTGCTGCCCTTGAGTGAACGAGAGCGGGAGCGGTGGCGAGAGCTCGAATGGGGGCGATGGGTGCCAGTCTCCCCATATCCGAGCCTGAGCGAGTGCATGATGCTCTCCTCCAGCAAGTTACGTCTCCAGACATGTGCTTGGTACTGCTTCAGTGTGGGATAGTCGCTCGGACGGGCATCATAGGACGATGATCCCGAACCGGCAGTGTAATCGGTATGGGACACTGAAAGTGTGGGCGAGCGACCTCTAGGCACATCCTTGCCATCTGTATACAGGTCTGGACTAGAAAAACGATGATGCTTCTCTTGTTGGTGTTGAGAACTCTTCCTGCTATGAAAACTCCTGCGCTTTTTCTGAGGAGTGATGTCATGATCGCGTCCGACCTTAGCTCCTCCAGTTAGTGGTGTAGCATTTGCTAGTGCAGTTGATGTTGCTGTTGCTGTTGCTGCGCGATCCTCGGACGAGATCGAGTTCCTGTTCCGACCTTCCAACGAGAACAGTGACGAGAGACGATTCTGTGTCGTTGGGCGGTGCTGCTGTTGCTGTGGTTGCTTGAGCTTGAGGCTCTCCGCGCTTGAGGGGGTGGTGGACGTGGTTGTGTTCATATCTTGAAGACTGGCCTCGCTTGCACTCCTCGAGTCATCCCTGTAGCTGCTCAACCTCCGGCCGATCTTAGTCGATGACCTGAGGTAGTTTCGAGTAGATTCCAACAACTGAGGCATTTTGTATAGATATCGCTTGGAAAATGGAAAGGGAAGGGCGGGGGGAATTTTGCTCTTTTGCTATTTACAAGTGAGAAAAGGGGTTGGGCAAGATATATGTGCAGAAGATGTTAGTGGATTGATAAGGGAGAGGACGAAGTGGGAGAGCAGACACTGTACAAATGTGAAGAGTGAGTGATAGCGAAGAAAATGAGGGAGGAAAGAATCCGGACAAGCAAAATAAGAAGAAAGAATGACAAGAAGAGGTCGGGCCCCTTTTAGCTAAAACGGTGAACACCTACAGCAAGACAAACGACGGCGGGTCGGTGTTGAGGAAGGGATATGCGTCCTTTTTTTGTTGTTGTCAGGGGGCAAAGTAAAATACTCAGGCAATAAGAAAAAAAAAGGGCGAATAGCGAGAATGCAGGGATAGACAGGATAACTGTTTTTTTATGCGTTGTTATTTGGGTCGTTAAAATAAAAAGACAAGAGAAGAAAGGGGCAGTGATGAAGGATGATGAGAGTGAAAGGGGTGGAAATGAGTGAATTGGGGATGATGAAAGAAAGAGGAAGGGAAGTGGTTATTGTAGATAGACTGCAGGGAGAGGAGGAGAGGAGTGCAGTGTCGGGTATTGCTATTTCGTTTCTTGGGTATTCTCGAGAGGGGTGGTGGCGGTGGAAGGGGGCGGTTGTCTTTTCTCGTTGGGAGTGAGAGGGGAGGAAGGGCAAAGAGGAGGAGAAAAAGGGAGAAAAGGAACAAAGAAGCAAACAACTGTGCGAAAGGGTGGGTAAAAAGATATACAACAAAAAGCAGATGAATGCCGAGGAGAGCGAGGACGGGATCAGAATGGATAATGAACAGTAGGGCAAAAAGAACAATAAGAAAGCAGAAGGACCACGAGGGAAGGATGAGAGCGATGGTCTCTAAAATGAAAATGGGCAAAAAATAATGAGCTATTGAATCCAATGGTCATTGGTATTACGTATCGGATACATACATATGAAATTGGGTAGGAATTGAAGTGTGAGGGATGGGATGGAGGATGGTGAAGAAGAAGAAGCGAGGGAAAGAAATCAAGAGTAAGCCTGGAAGAAAGGGGTTGTTGGTGGAAGATGAAGTGGGGGTAGTGGTAGGAGTGGCGGTGATTGTGGTTGGTAGGGTGACAAGGAAGAAGATATGGGTGATGACAGATATGGTTGTTGTTGCTGTTGTTGTTTGGGTTGCCAAGAGGGAGAGAGAGAGAGCAAATGGAAAGGGACAAATAGGTAAAAGGAAGAAAGAAGAACGAGCAAAAACCTCTCGGGGGATAAGTCTTGTCTTTTAAAGTGTTTGCGGCAACTGAACTTGGCTTAGGGTTTTCCTTCTCTTCTGTTCCTTAGCCTTCCTTCTTTTTTCATTTTTTATCGGTCTGTTTGTCTGTCGTTCGATAGACTGCTTCACAGGAGGCCCAAGCAATTGAGACGGACTAGCTATCATCATCACAAGGGGGAGTTGGATAGATGAATACAATCCTACACACATGGTGAGAAAGAGAGAACGAGCGAAGGAAGGAAAAGAATAGGGGTCAACCTTGCACCGGAGACATTAAAAACAAAGCGGAAGGGCACATGGTGCTGTAAGCAGCACCACTAGCCATCTCCAATTGACCAAAAGCGAACGACTGCTGACAATATCCTGACTTTCCTTTTCTTTTCCTTGACAGCAAACAAACGTCAACAAACGACCAACACTAAACAGCCAAATCCACTCAATCAATCAATGCGACTATGACAATCGGGAATCATCATAAGCAATAGGAGGTGGGCACAGGCAGCAAATAAGATAAGATGATATTTCAGGAACAGAAAGTCATCTACTGATGGCGCCTGAGCGGATCAGATGGGTTAATGGGTAGGGTAGGATAGGGTTGTCCTAAACTAGATACGGTGCAGATCAGCGTAGAGAATTCCTTCACCACTGCCCACATTGTACACATCAGAAAGTAGCTATCAACATATTAACAACAGCCAACATCGCTACTCCTCCTCCTCCTCCACCACCTCCTCCTCCTCCTCCTCCTCCTTGTTCTCCTCCCTCCCCTTTCTTCTCCCTGCCCATAATCCCATTATGCCCGTGCCAACAATCAAACGATCACAATAACAACAACCCTTGAACTCGATTATCATCCCACCCTTCCCCCTTTCCTTTTCCTAACATGCATCATAATTGACCATACAAAAGTACCGTCTCTGACGGAGTTCTCTGGGATCCGAGGAGGTGCGATCGAACAATAAACAAAACAAATGGCAGCACAAGGAGAACACAAAGAAATAGGAAAAGGGAAGGAGACAGGGAACGCGGGACGAGGTTCTAAAAATTGCAATTGCAAACACAAATGCCCTTCCCGACCTGCACTGCATTGCAGTTGACGTGGAAGGAACGAAGGGTAATGATAACAAGCGCAATGACAAAAAGCGCAAGTAAAACGCCTCAAAAGCCCTATAACTTCCCTGTCCTTCGGCCGACTGTCAGTCACCATTACTTCTGTGTCATATTAATAGCCATTAAGCATTAGAAAAGCCCTTCCACTGTTACTTCTCTCTTGGCAGAGAAACCCAGCTTTACCGTCTCTCTCGTCCTCTCAACTACTCTGCATGCATGTCGTCAACTCTGTTTAATGGGACAATTTATTCAAGAACACAGAGACGGAGACACACAGGTGGCAGCGGGCATGGGCCAATTCCTTCCTCCTCCTCTTCATTCCATATGCTTGGAGGTAGGAAGCGAAAATAGCACGCGGAAATCCCGTCGCTGGGAAACATCAAATTAGCTTTCATGTGTTTTTCTTTCCCTTCGTCTTTGCAACGAACACCTGACGGTAAACAATGGTCGACAAGCTTTTATCTATCAAAATAAATACTTAATTCAAGCTAATCCTCATGGACTTCTTGAGAGTATCTGTCAACCAGTCAGTGTTTGGCTTGGGCTACCCACAATCCCATCGACACATGAATGTCCGAAAAGGATTTCAGTGCACCTGTGATATGTCTTTCTTGTGCTGTCTTGTGATGGGCCGGACAGGAGAATTACAGGTAGGAAAGAAAGAAGGAGAGGAATGGACGGACTGCAGCAATCTTCACTCATCGACCCATTCACTTACACCCCACCCCCTTACATCTCGGCAGGTAGGATAACAACTGCAAGAAACAGTGCATTGACAGTTGGGTTGATTTCCAAAACCACCGATGGGCGAAAGGCACGAAGAAGAGAAAGATGCTACTGTGTCGGTCTTTGAAAACTCTTAGCCCATCTTCCTACCATCCAACCCCTCACCCCATGCCTGGCAAATCAAGAAAACAGCGCACACGCGCACACGCACACACGCACACGCACATCTCTCATTGAAATCATATCAAATCAAACCAAGACATGTCAAAAGAGCACAAGTCATTGAGCATGGTTCACCATCCACTCTCTACTTTCTTGCTCTCGCTCTCGCCTTTTTCTCGCACTCCGCCCTTAGGTTTCAATGGCTCAAAGACAGAGAACTTTTATTACTGCTATGATTATGGTGATTTATTCTCATGCGTCGTCCACCCCTCACTTCAACCCCAAAAGTCTCAGTCAGCCGTCTGTCGTATGCAGAATTAGTCAGAGGCAGACTTCAGCTTGAGCATCACATCTAAGTAATGTGGGTCGTTCGACCAATCTACTCCACTCTCCAACAACAGACCCTAAATCATTACAAAACCAAGTATGCAAGAAGTTAAAAAAAGAAATAAAACAAGGCGCGCGACGGACCGACGGACCAACTCAGGTCCACCCGCATGGGCCATCTTTGGGTCAATATAACTATTTTTCATTTCTGGACACAAGAACAACAAGAACAACAAGGAGGTGCTAAAAAGAGTTGCCTCTTATTACAACTCTTTCAGCGAACTTTTTTTTTGAATAGCGCGAAAAAGAGCGACGCACGCTCCAAGACGAAGATGAAAGGGTGTGGATGGAAGAGAGAATGACATGATTCCATTACCTGTAATACATTCGACACAACATTGTACTTGATAGTAATCGTCTTCAGTTCCTCTTCGATTCTAAGTAAGAGGAATAAAAAAATATGGCATACCAAGGACGAATCTTGTTAACAACAAACTGTAGGATCATCGACACCATTCATTGCTTCTTCCCCCCCCCCCCCCCCCCCTTTTTTTTTTTCTCACACTCTCTTGCTTCTTCTCCTGTCTGTAACTCACTACCATCACCAACAAAAGGTAGTAGCGCAAAAAAGAACGAAGTTGAAAAGAGATGATTGAATGCGGGAGGCGCGTGTGCTGAAGTTTACCTTTGAGCCATCCTACGATTGCTGACGGCCTCTTGAGATGTAGCCTCTTCTTTGATAGCCGCAGTCTCGTGTGCCAATGCCTGTGCAAGCCTACGATTCTCATCTTGAAGGTCTAGAACAAAAAAAACCACAAAAAGACGGAATAGCGTAAAATGAACAGGAGTCGGGCGGCTGGGTCGGTTAGTGCCCTGCACACGTTCACCCGTTCTAGCTCATACAACGTACTAATAATAATATGCGGAATTAATTTTGCAGTAAGATTTTTTTCTTTTACCTAAAACTTTGACCTGGGTTTCTGCAAGGTCATTCCTTGCGGTCTGCAAGTCTTTATGGATGTGTAAGTACTCTGAGACCGCTTCATCGCGCTTGTTGATCGCATCTGCTAGAATCCTGGACATTAAGCAAAAGAAAAAAGGAAAAAAATCCGAATAGTTGTGTAAGCAAACTTGGGTTCTCTTGGTGTTGATATTCATCTCCTTAGTAGAAACTGTACTGCGGATCCGATGTATAAAAAAGAAGGTAGTCTTACTTTTCGTCCTGGTCATAGTCTTGTTTGAATAAACTTCTCAACACAACAGGTAATGAGTGTGCACTATTACGGGGGACAAGTGAATGGACACAGATGTCTATTAATTTCACGTCTTCATTGCAGTTTTCGTCAAGGCCTGGCTCTTCTCTCCTTATCTTTTTTTATAGTCCGTAGAATTATGGAGCCATCCACAAACAATAGCAGACAACCCGCGTCGCTGTTTGTCTAAACTAGTAATAATACAATACCTATTGATGACTTTAATCCGAACAGTCTCTAATGCAGCAGCAACGGCTAGCTCCTGCTTCAATGTATCAATCCTCAGTTCCAACGCATACTTGACGTCCTCAATCGACATATCCTCCTCACCCTCCTCCATGGGTTCCATCTTATCTAAAAAGAACAGGGGCAAGGTTTTCGCAAGTTTGAGGTTAGGTGAGGTACGCATCTTCGTTGTCCCAGCAAAAAAAGGGTGCATGGTATCCAGAGAGCAAAGGTCTCGTTGTTTTGATGTTTGCATGATGTACCATTGTCGAGGGCGAATTCCAGTTCCCGAATCTGTGCATCCAGCCACGCCTCGTGATCTGCAAGTTGGAGGACCTGTGCCTCAAGTGTATTAATCAGTGCTGCATCCGGCGTTGTTGCTGCTACTGCTGCTGTAGAGGTCATGGTTTTGTGTAATTCGGTTGATGCTGAAGCGAAGGAGTGTACTTTTCGTTCGTGTGGATGAGCCTCCACTGAGTCTATTAGAAATTGCTTGTCACAAGTATGTAAAAAAAAAAAAAAAAAAAAAAAATGGTGGCGTATCAAATTACGCAAATTTTATTTACAATTGATCATTTTAGATGGTCCAGCCAGTTCGTCGGAGGACAAGCTTCTCCATCTCACTCAAGAAAACCATGATAACACACCCAACAGCAACCTTGGCCCACGTCCGACCATAGACAGGAACCAAGTTCAAAATGCCGTTAAAGCCTGGCGTGTAGATACCGATCAACATCAGAACGAAACTCAGCAGAACGCCAAAGAGCATCCACTGGTTGCCAAAAAAATTGACTTTGAACACAGACGTCCGCATGGTTCTTGACAGAAATCCCTGAAGGAGTTGGAGTGTAGTCAGGAAGGTGAACGCCTCGGCATGGGCATAGTCGAGATGGCCCTCAGACTTGTCTGCCCACATATATACTCCGAATGTCAGAAGCATCATCGACATGGACTGGAAGACGATCACTCCGAGAGACGTGTATGTCAAGATACCCCTCTTAAGAGAGCGTGGATTCCGATTCATTAGACCTGGCTCGGCAGGCTCAACTCCCAATGCCATAGCAGGGGGTACATCAGCTAGTATTATATGAAAAAGCGTTGAAAATAGAGCGTGATTAGTAGTGGACAATCACAGCCATGTCAATCATTTCATTGCGGCAATGGATTATAAGGCAAGATCTTACCGATGATGTTGGCCCACAAGATCATGGTGACAGTAAAGGGGAGATCGACGTTGACGATGGAACAGAGGAGGAAGAGGAAAATTTCGGCGCAGTTGCAGCTGAGGAGATAGACAATGAACTTGAGAATATTATCAAACACTCGACGACCCTCCTCAACAGCTTCGACAATGGTATTGAAGTTGTCGTTGGCCAACACAATATCGGCTGCTTGTTTGGTGATATCCGTTCCTGCAATACCCATTGCCACTCCGACATTGGCAGCCTTGATAGCCGGAGCATCTAATAGTGGCACACAGTAATGTATGAGTTAGTTACAAAATGACAGATTACTCGCGGATAGTAAACAATCATCAAATATAATAACCGACAAGAACGTACCGTTGACACCATCTCCGGTCATGGCGGCGGATTCGCCGCGACTCTGCAAAGCAGTAACGAGCTTCAGCTTGTTGTCGGGCGAGACACGGGCAAAGACGTTGGGGAAGGGCTTAAGCTCGGCAATAGCCTGCTCAGACAACAGATCCAGCTCCTCACCTTTGATAGCACGTCCACCTTCCTCCAAAATACCCAGCTCCTTAGCGATCGCAGATGCAGTCTTGATGTGGTCTCCGGTAATCATGACTACAGTGATACCGGCCTCCTTACATATCCGTACACTCTCCTTGACTCCAGCACGCGCAGGATCGATCAATCCAATAAGTCCCAAGAAGATCAAGTCGCTCTCGGCATATCCTGGGGGCACGTCTTCCTCGTCGTCATCATCATCATCGTTGTTCACATTCGCGGCGGTCAAGAGATCTACCTCTGTAGGCTTGTGTGATTCAGGAGCAGCCTCTTTCTTGTTCTTCATGCTGTTGAACTTGTCTAATCCATCGTCAAAGCCATTATCCAAAGCACCACCGCCGTTGATCAAAACCTTCTTGTAAGCCAGTCCAAGCACACGGAGACCTCCGTCTGCCATCTTGCCAGACGCCTCAGAGACACGGTCGTGGAAGCCTTCGGTAACAGGCTGGGTCAGCTCGACTTGACTGGGCCTTAGGACATCCAAGGGAGATGCAAGGGAGCCGGGCGTGACGGTGGGCAAGTATCCGATGCATCTGTTCAAAATCTCCTCAGGAGCACCCTTGGCTAGCACAAACTCGTAGTGTTCACCTGCAGGGGACGCAGTGTCGAGAGGAGCCTTGTAGGTGACACTCATGACCTTTCGCTCGCTATCAAAGGCCTGTTCGTAAATACGAGTGTATCCGAGCTCGTGAAAGAATGTCTTGGGGAAACCAGCCTTTTGAGCAGCAACCACCAAGGCGACCTCAGTTGGATCACCAATTCCCTTCCACTCGACAACACCAGGCACGCTTGCGGCGGGTTCCACCTCCTTGTCCTTATCTGGGGTATCAACGCGTACTTGTTCATGTTCGTCATTTTCTTTCAAGACCACCGAAGAGTTATTGCAAAGAGACGAAACCATGAGAGAGATGAGCATCTGAGCCGGGACTTGATCCAACGTCTTGCCAAGGACTTGAGGTGAATCTCCGGAGGTGGCTTTGAGAGTCACGTCACCCTTATTAGGGTCCAGGCTTGTACTTTCGGTGAATCCGTAGGTCACACCATCGCTTGTCCAGAGTTCAGCTGCACCCATCTTTCCCTCTGTCAAAGTACCAGTCTTGTCCGAGCAGATAAAGGTGACACTACCAAGAGTCTCGACCGCGGGCAGGGTACGGACAATTGCCTTTCTGGACGCCATACGACGGACTCCAAGGGCCATCGTAACTGTCACGACCGCCACCAAACCTTCAGGAATGACAGAGACGGCCAAACTGTGATACATAGTAGAAAAGGATATGGTGTCAGCCGATATGTCTTGTCAACGTCCCTCAGTTAGTTCGCAGTTTCAAAAGAGACGAGCTGTTCGTACCTCAATGCGACCTTCAAACTCTCTCCGGTGGGATGATGATATCCAATCTTGATGCCAGCCATGACAGCGCACAGAACAATAGCAAAGACGACAAGCAGTTTGCCGAGGACAGCGAGCTTCCTTTGGACAGGGGTCAGGACCTTGACGTGGCCGGTAATGGCGGCACTAATTTTCCCCATCTCGGTCAGACGCCCCGTGCGGACAACAATACCTTTGCCGCGACCCTTAGCGACAACGGTTGACATGAAGGCGTTTCCTTTGCAGTCTCCAATAGGCAACTTGCGAGTTAGGGTCCTGATCTCCTTGGGGTCCTTGACAACAGCAACAGACTCTCCTGTCAAGATAGACTCGATGATCTCCAGCTGTGAAACCTCCGCAAGTCGCAAGTCGGCTGGAACAGACTCTCCCTCCTCCATAATAACAACGTCGCCGGGGACCAATTCTTCCGAGTTGATCATAGAGGTAGCACCATCGCGGAGAACCTGGGCCTTGGGAACCGACAACTTGGTTAGTGCATCCAGAGCCTTTCCTGCCTTGTACTCTTGAGTGAATCCAATAATGGCGTTAAGGACGACAACGATCAGCAAAACCGCCATGGGAATAAAGTCTTTGGTGGCTGCCATCAACACTGCGACGGCCAAGAGAAGCAGAATCATAAAGTCGGTAAACTGGGTCCAGAGCATTTTGAAGACAGATGTGCGAGGGGGTTGTGGGAGAACATTCCGCCCATAATGCTCCTGCAGTGCCGGGATGGCCTCGGAGGGTAATCCTGTCTGCAGCGATGTTCTGTACATTTTCAGAACACGCTTTATCCTGCGATCAAAGCAAAGTGCTGGTAGAAAGGGTGGATGCTACATATGGTTAGCAATAGTCATCATAGGGTGGTGTGTAGGTATAGCGACAATGTATAAGAGGTACTTACCTTGGGGTGCGAGGATGACGCCTCCAATTTCTGGCATGGTCTCAGCCTTGACATAATCTGCATGCTCTCGCATGCACTTTTGAACGTCTCCATGACCTTCAGGCTTGACCAACTCTTTCCAATCAGCGAACTGGGGATAGTTGGTGGTCAAGAGGGCAATCAGGGCGACGGCAGCTTGCTGCTCCTGTTCAGTAGATCCAGACCCGCAACGAACATCTAATTTGAGCGCATGACGAAGATCCGAGACTGACTTTTCTCCTACTGCCTGACGAAACTCCTGTACTATTATACAAAAGGCCAAGAAAGTATTATGGTTAGAGAAGGTACTTTGTATTCGCAGTTAACAAGATAGACATAACTCGACAAAAACTGATATGCATATCATAGAAAGTTTACCTTCGAGCATGAACTCTCCAAAGAGCTGAAAGGCGACATCGGCTTCCTCTGTGAGGATAGTACCACCGCCGAAGCGACTTTTCTTCCCAGAGTTGCCCATGTTCATGAGCAGACCGTCGGCAAGACGCTTCATGATGTCATAGTCGAGACTGGGGAAGCGTCCACCCTTGATGCGATACTCCATCACATATCGCAATCCATCCATGACCTCTTCGAGGGAGATATCCTTGTTGCTCTGGACATCGAACAGGTCCACGACTGTGAAAAAACAGTTATGGATACGATTGAAAAGAGTCCGTTAACATAAAGTAAGGGATGTATGCGCATGCTTCGCCCACCCTTTTCTGTGCTGTCAGTGATTTAGAGTTTTCAATAGCAAAAATGGAGAAAAACAACTTGCCATTGATCTCGATCTGGTGCTCTATACTTGCCTATGGTGAACGAAGGGAGTCATGATTATGAAAAAAAAGAGAACAAAAAGAGAGTAGTCAGCATGGTTGATGGGAGAGCCACATGTCAGTCTAGAGTCAAGTAGATCAGTTTACTTTGCCGTCCTTGATATTGGAGTAAATGGAGTAGCCCTCAGGGTTTGTTGGAGTAGTGCCACCACCAGGGACACTGACAAAAGTATCCTTGTTTTTATCGTCAGCCTGGGCGAATGTGAGCTGCTTTGGAGCCTCCTCCGATACGGGTGGTATAAGCTGTTGATCTACTAGGTAGTGGGATCCCGCTCCATCGGAAGGGGTGTTGTTTTGCGCCATTCAGACCAAGAGCAACTGTCAACTGTGAAAGGGTATTTTGGGTGTTCTGTTTGACGAGACGTTGATGTACGAGAGTATTCGAAGAAGAGGCGACAAAGAGTCAGGAGGTGAAATGCGAGTTGAGGGAATGAGTAAAAAAAGAGATGAAAAAAAAATAAAATGTAATGAATGAACGAACAACTTTGTTGATTTGAGTGGACGAGTATGAGGATGTGAATAATGAGGATAAAGGAATCTTCAACCGGGGAAAAAGGTGGTCAAAGTCAAAAAAGTCAAAGTGATCGATGATAAAAGGATAAAGGAACCTTCTTCTCGATGGTTTCGTCTCTAATCCCCGTTGATCGCTGGGTGCGGTGGCGGGAGACAGGGCATTTAAGGTCTTTAGGGGGTTCCCCAGCCCGCGGTTGTTGTATGTATGGGTTCAATTCTATCCTAATAGACGCAGATGCCATAGCTCAACCCCAAAAGCAATTTATCTTTGCACACTACCCATATTGACGTCATCCTGTAATTGTGATCCAATTGTGTCCTTGCCTTGTCTTTCCTTTAGGCAAACAGTCTTTTACACCCACCCGCTACCAGACTAAACAAGAGCTAAAGGGAGTCCTTCCACTTACCTTGAAGGTCAGTTTGAGGGTACCCATTTGTCTCTCGTCAACAGGATGTCAAGTGGTCTGTCTGAAAGTTTTTTTTTCTCTTTTTTTTGTGAAACCGAATTTTTCTCTAATATTGTGCGCAGGGTCCCTTCAAAAATCCTTTAAAAACTGTCGAAAGTTATGGCTGTTGTTCATCGCCAGCGTTTATTCGTCGGACGATAGTTGTTGTTTTTTGTCCTGGCCCTCATTCGTTCAAGATACGACGCTGCCTCGGCCGAGACGCTCGCCTTTTCTGCAGGCGCACCGTCAACTGTAGCTTGACGCGAAGGCGCGTGAGCAAGCGACGCTCCCTGCAGCATCTCCTTGTACTCTCGTTGTATCCTGTACAAATTCTTATCCAAATAGTCCACGATTTCTAATTGGAGAGAATCGTATCAAAAATTGTCAATGAAACAAGTTGAATTCACCAATATACATACGCTCAATGCTTCCGCAGATAGGTACAATAGCAACAACGCGAAGTCGCGCGAACTGACCTTGTTTGGACATGTCCTGATTCACAATGAGCATGCCTTTGATAGACTGACGGTTCGCGCCCTTGCCAGCAGGATCCGCCGTCGCCGCTTTTAGTATCTCTGCGCGTTCTGTACTCGAACTCAGAACCATAATCGGCACTTTCCTCCACCAGTCACCCAGGCGAAAAGGCTTCTGTACGCTTGTCTCGAAAGCAGAGGATGAGTTGTTATTGCCATGGTGCAGATGCTGATCCTCGTCCTGCCAATGAATCCATGTCCGGATAGTCTTGCTCAACTTTGCTGAGGACAGTGCTGGACTCTTGAACAAAAGCGGGTTCGACTGGATCATCAATTGAGCATCCAAAGCGGGAGTAATCCCGCCAATTTTGCCCAGATGTGAATCGCTGATAGTGTCGAGTGATGGTCCAGACTTAACATGAATATTTGATCCGGTCAGTGAAGAAGAAGAGGTTGCAGATCCGACGTGTCCTGAAGAACCTGAAAACGAACTCTGAAGTTCCTCTTGAAAGACCTCTGACACCGGCTTTTGGGGAGCTGCGCGCCTTTGCTGGATGGCACGCGTTCCAGCTTTGGCATTCGTGATCGATTCTTCAAGATGACCGGAAATGTCTATTTGATCAGGTGCCTTGACGGGGACACCCACTTTCCGACAAAGATCCACAAACGACTGCACCATCTCCCATGACTTGACCTCACGTTCGAGTAGATCCTGCTTTGAACTAGTGTCAGAGTCGATAGTTGACAAAGTCAGTATCCGTGGATCGATCGCCAGAGGCAACGTGTGTTCCACTAACGCCATTCCTTCCGGCATCCCAGTTGACCTAACAGAGATGTTGCTGTTATGTCCTGCATCCCTGGTCCTGTAATAAAATGCAAGTTTTTTGGTGGTCTCGGCTGGTGAGGAAGTATGGTTTTGTGGAAGAGAGGCGCCCTTGTTCTTGTCGTGACTGACAATTGGTAGCAAGTCTTGGAGGGAGGCGCTGTTCTGGAGTTGTTCTTTGGGGTGGTGCTGAAACAAGTCCGGATGGACGCGCCGCAGGAACTGCTTCAGATATTGTTGGAGGTAGTCCTGTCTGAGGCTGGCAGCTGATTTGGCGATGTTAGTCCTCATGGCTGTTCGAGTGATCAAAGAGAAGACATTTCCGTCCGCCAGCTTCCCAAAAAAATTGTGACCGTAAAAATGTGGAGTGAGGCTTTTCATTTCTCATTTGTCCATGAGGGAAGGTTTGTTCTTCGCTTTTTGCTTTTATTTTTTCCCTCCATTGCCACCATCACCAACTCCACGACAAAGCCATTCTTTCGCAAGCAACACTGCCTACCACCAACAAGGGGCTCTTAAACAAAAAAAAAAAAAAAGTAAACAGCAGGACAGAGGCAATGCTTGGTCTTCTTGGTCTTGGAACAGGACAAGTCTCATCGGCCACAACCACCACAACCACAACCACTACCCCCTTCTTTGGTCTCTTCAGGATCTTCTCCGCCGAGCCTGTCCGCTTCACCTACCAGGCACTCTACCAGGCTTTCGCCAAGGGCCTCTTCCGTCCGCTACCCCTCGTTCTCATCGCCGTCGTCGCCTTTATCCTCTTCGATTTCGACTTTGAAGTCATCTGGGACGACGACGACGACGACGACGACGACGGCGACCTCGGAGACGACAACCAACAGTGGGAGGATCCTGCAGACTTTGACCGACTCAACATCTAATCGTACTGCTCGATAACAGTACTTTCAACGGAAAACATTCATCGGTAACGGCGGCAACAAAAATAACAGCAACGACAACAATAAAAAAAACGTCCACGACAACAGCCCTTGCCCAGCATCTCAGCCCATTCACAAACGAGGCGCGGTTCTGATATTTGTCACCAAAATCATGGAAGGGTACGCAAAAGACAGAGGAGACGTTGGCTCGAACAAAATCTGGAGTAATGCTGTCAACACACTACTGAGTGCAATGGGTAAGGCTTCAGAAATGAGCGCACTGACCTTCCATCATGACGTCTATCCCGACCCCTTTACACTTGCTAATATTTATCATCATTTTTAGAGAGCATCTTGCTGGACGAGGATCTGCAACCGCTCTGGCCCCGCGAACATCATAGCCATGACGCCAAGCGGAAAAGTAAGTGCATTATAATTTATGACAGCGGCTTGCCAATTCTGCAAACTGGGTGGTAATTGAGAAACTCATTTCGTATGCACTTTACATTGACTATATACGACTAGACCTCGCGCCTTTGACACCGACACTACCGAGTTCCCACGACCCGACATTCTCACCTCCTCTCAAGCGCAAAAAGGAGCCCCTGCCACCTTCGGATCGAAACATCAAATCACAACGCATTACCGACCATCTCACAGCACGACTTGCGTCCAGTCTTCATGTTAGCTCGTCGGCAGGAGACAATCGTCACGCCACCCCGACAAACCAAACTGGACTCGAAGGCTCTCGCGGATTTCATCGAATTCAGCCAGGAAACACACAACCAGCTACCCCTTGTTCGTTTGATGCAAGTCTCACTAACAATCACCAACTGCAACTGCAGCAATCGCAATATCAGCAACGACATCAACAGCAACAGTCATTCCACCAAAGTAGCTCTTCCGATACTGCCCTGTCAGAGCCGCGGAGGTACAGAAAGGCCGTCAGAAATCGCTCCAACCCAACAACACCTGTCAGCAGCCATCCACCCAGTCCTGGACCCTTCTTTCAGCCGAATAGAGATGATATATTTTCGTCCGGTTCTCCAGCTTCAAGCCCCATTCTAGGATCATCCCTTGCAGGAAAAGCTTACGAGTCATTTGCACGGAACACCACTTCATCCAACATATTTCCTGACCCTAGGAGAAGCGGGAGAGCTAGTGGATTGCTGATGAGACGCGAAAGTCGGTCCAACCAACAACTCTTACGTGGTCCAGCACACCATCATCTTGCCATGGCCACTCGACTGGCCCTGTTGCACAGGATTATTTCTACGACAAAATCTGCGTCAGCACAGATGAAGGACAAGGATGAGTGGATCATGGAGCAGGCGTCCAAGCGAAGATTTCGAGACCGTCAGGCGTTCGAGGTAGAGTTGGCGAAGCATTCACAAGTGCTGATGGATGCCCTCAAGTCTTTTGATGATGTTTTCCAACAAGCAGTCCGGCAGTCATTCAGCCAACAGCAGGAGTTCTCAATCTACAACACTATCCAGGGAACGGTTGACGTCATCCTCGAGAACGCTCAATGGCTCTGCGGACCAGAATTCGAGATGGGAATCAACAGGATTTGCTCCGAGTGGCCAGTTCACGAGAGATCAGTAGAGAAGTTCGTGCATTATGTCCAGGTGATTGAAAGCATGCGAGAGACCCTCTCTGGTCGATTTCAGCACCCAGAGGACTTGGCGGAGGATCTGGCGAGGTCCCAGGAGGTGATTGACTATCAGCGGACGCTCTTTAGAGCGACCCTCAGGAACCATGGATTGGAGTGGCGAGTTCTGGGGTTGCCCCCCATGGAGGACCTTATACAAGGCACACAGGACTGGATATTGAACATGGCCAAGACTCTGACCGTCAAGATCCGAGCAGAGGTCAACCTTAGTCTAGAGAACTCTAACGGGCGCCGATCGGCAACGGACTCTCCAGGGATGGATATGATGGATGACGAGGACGGGACAGCGATGGTGGGTCGGCCGTTGGCCGAAGTTATGGACTTGGTGATTCAAGGCGCATTGTTGACCGAGTCATGTCTGGAGCTGGCAGGGAAGCAATGTCCCATGCTAGTGACATCTTGGATGGAGCTGGCAAGCCAATATTGCGCCTATGCTCTTGCGAAACGGAAGGAGCTCGTTCTCAAGGCGCGCAAATCGTCCGCATCAGCCTCAGCCTCAGCCAAAAAGCCTACTGGTTCAGGACATCTATTTTCAAGCATGCAACAAAGCACGGACTCGGCAGACGGTCGAAGGCAGCACCATCCTTCAGGAGTGAGCCGGGGTGTGTTCTTGAAGACGATGGAGCTCTTTGAGAATCTCAATCGACTGCTGCAGTGTGTCATGGAGATGAGAGAGGAGGAGGAGAACCGAGGAGATAGCATTGGGATCGAGGGAGAGATGTTTGACGATGACGACTCGAGTGTTTTTCATGGCGCCAGCGCAGCTTCGAGCGACCAGGATGATTCCATGGATGTTGCAACTCCAACGTCGACGACCTCACATTCCTTCGACCAGCAAGTTGACCAGTACCATCAGCCTCATCAGCCGGCGGCTCACTATCGTCCTTCGCGAGGTGGTCTTCACCAGCTACCGAGACGAATGCCTATCGACCCATTATCACTTCAGCGGTGGGCGGCCAAGGAGTCCCTGGCAGCGGTACTGGTCGAGACTGGTCTTGATCTCTGTGAATCCATGGCGGAGACACTAGGAAGTGGTCATACTCCGATGGAGTTCAGTCCATCCCTGGCTATCTCGGCCCCAACGCTACCCCCGGAAATATCAGGGGGCTTTGGCCTTGGATCCAGCTTTTCGTCCGGTTTTGGAACGTCGAGGACGAGTTCGAGCCCCAGATCGTCGTTTGCGTCGAGTGGTACTCTTGCATCTTCGCAAGGAGCGTCGCCATTGTTTTCTTCGATGAGTTCGTCAGCCCGAGCAGCTGCGGCTATCACATCATTGACAACGTTTGCAGGAGGTGGAGCTATGGCGTCTGGAACCGGTGGTATTGGAATGATCTATGTCCAGTTTGTGGTGCGTCTTCTGAGCAAGATTATAGAGTTTGCAGGACAGGATCCGCATCAGGAGCAACGTCTTGTCGTAAGTTTTGCTTGTCTCTTGTTCTCTCGTTTGGTCACTTGTCAAAGATTGCATTTGGTACGGCGCTTTTACTCATTGGAGTTCTTTTCTTGTCATTTTCATAGCGCGTCCACTCCAGCGTCCAGAACCTCGAACTCGCACTCTCGGCGTCATAGTTGTGGTCTCATTACGCCACCATAGACGGGCGAAGTCCTTAGTGATCTTTACCCACGGCTCCTAATAAATTAGCTCGCTGTACGATTTCACTTTTGTTTCCTTCTTGGCCTTCTTCCTTCTCTCCCTCCTCCGTCCTCGTCTTGTCTTTTCTCTAAAGCTCGAATTTCCCCAAAACTCTTGACCCATCGACATCCGAATAGCAACAACAATAAACAAATAAAACGCTTCGACAATGGTATGCATCAACCTACAACACCACCCTCATTTCTTGTACTCCGCCCTCTCTCTCTCTCTCTCTCTCTCTCTCTCTCTCCATATCATAACGCGGTTTCAAAGCGGACATTTCGTCTTAGACACCAAAGGGGAATCAGCAGCAGCCCTTGGAATGACAAGGGCTCGCAGTTGTTTTCTCGAGCAATAATTTTTCTTCAACATAAACCGTTTTTCAAAGAGAAAGCACGTCTCTTCTCAGAGTTCTCATTCTGCGCTTTTATTCTAGTTGTTCATCGATAAATACCCACCTCGTTGCTCGTTGGAAACCCATTTCTTGAACAAGACATGTACTTTGAGTCTCTAGTGTGCCATGTGCCATGTGCATGCAAAGCCTTAAGGAGTGGCCCTCGTCGCTTTGCCTCTTTCATCATGCCTTTGTTCTTGTTAGCAAGATTTCTTGCATAAAATCCTTATGTGGGCGCTACTTCCTGTAGGCTCGAACTTCTTTGTCACTCGGTTCTTCTAGCGCGGCGACATCGTCCTCGAACGAGACAGGGCCCTCCTCCTCGTCAAAAACAGCAGTACAATCATCACCCAACGTGGCAGGATTCTCTACTGCAGCTGCAGCATCTTCTACGGCGACAACGACAACCCCACCTGCTGCCACTACCCCTGTCCCTGCCTCTGCCACTCCTAGGCCAGCTGCTAATATTTGCATGGCCAAAAGAGCTGTCAGGAACGCATGGGCTGCGTTCCCAATATAATCATCCGCAGTGAGTCTCGACCGGACCGTTTCGAGCGCCCATGAACAGCAACATAATCACGCCCTTCGCCAACACCAGCTTTTGAACAGCTGACGCGGAATCCTACCTAAGCTGTGCCATTACACTAAACTTCTTGACAAGAATACCACCCATATGCTGTTCAGGTTCGCCAACAAGTGCCGACCCGAGACTAGGACAGATAGCAAATTTCGACACAGGACCAAGAAAGCTGCGAAGACAGCAGAAGCGGCGACCATGGTCAACAATGCGGCGGATGAGAATGCAGTTGCGTTGGACAAGAAAAAGAATAAGGGCAAGGCCAAGGTGGTCGATTCAGTGACGACGACAGCGGCTTACGACGAAGCAGCTAATAAGACGCCCTACTTCCTCAAGTACGGCATGGGCCATATTGCGGCGCTGGCAGAGAAGCAACGGGCGCAGTTGGTTGTGATTTCAGATAATATTGAGCCACCAGAGGTGCTCATCTGGTTGCCGGCCCTTTGTTGCAAGAACAATGTGCCTTACGCGATTGTCAAGGACAGCTCGCGACTCGGGACTTTGGTCAACAAACGGTCAACGACTGCAGTGGCATTCACAGAGATTCGAGAGAAGCAACAGCTGGAGTTTTCACAGTTAATCGATGCGATTAATGCCTATTATGCAAATGTGAATCAGCAGCCGACACGGAGCGCGTGGATGGGTGGATTTTTGGGTTTCAAGGCCAGGGCCAAGGTCGCGTTGCGCACCCTTGTTACAGCCAACCGTCTTCAGCAACAGCACCAACAGAAGAAGCAGCAACAGCAGGAGACTCTTGATAACTAATGGGATGGCTGTTCGTCCAAGAGGGCTTCTTCCGCTGTTTTCGTAGCGTATTCCTCTTTTCGGCTCTCTTTCTTGCTTTTTTTCTCACAGTTGAATTGTGTTAAGTCTTGCGCTTTCCATATCTACCTTGTACATTTTCCTACTGCGCCTCTTCTTTCCCCTTGCATTTTTTTCTCTCAATCTCTGAGAAATATCACAAGAAATACCAAAAAAAGGGCTGCTGTAAATGTATTCCACTATCCAAAAGTGGCCATGGGAACAGAGATGGAATGGATGTTGACAATAGGAAGACTATTATACGACAGCCGTGCATTGGCAAGTTGCTCCTTTGTCAGTTTCCGCTGCACGAAGCTGGCTACCAGCCCTGAAGACCTCACTGTAGTTGTAGTAGCTCCCTCAGTTCCTGGTCTTGGTCCTGAGGCGTTGGATGATGATGATGATGATGACGAGTCGCTGGCGTCGGCATCTGCTTCCTTGGACTGTGTCTCGGCCGCGGTAGCTTCGTGAATCCAATCCAACAGAACCTGTCCTTCTGAGAGACCAATCATCACCGAGTGGATATCAATTGCGTCCTCAGGGATTCCCTCGCCCAGTTGCGGTGCCTCCTTTTTACCCTCTGTTGCTGATCCTGTATCTGTCGTAGTAGGGGTGGCGGTGGTAGCAGCAGCTTCTTCTGGACTGGGTCCTGTCATCGCAAACGACGTATCGTCCCAATTAATTACCACAATCCCCTGTGCCCCTGCAGCCTGTGCATAGAACGCCTTCAGGATGAAAAGACATCCTCCCCTGTCAACTACCAAGATGTTGTTTCGAATCTGTGCAGATTGAGCGGTCGTAAATGGGCGACATCCTTTCTCGTTCTCTTTGATGCGGACCAATCCTGTCGTTGTCATCGATTGCTGCTGGGGCTGTGATTGTTGGGTGGTAGCGGTGAGGTCAGGGTCAACAAGGATGGTCTCGTAGGTAGTCCGCGGGACAGTGGAGTCAGTGTGGTAGTCGACGACACTGGGACGCCAGTACCCGAAATCCGCGGGAGTAACCAAAAAGTCTTTTTCTACCTTCGCCGTACTGACAGAGTCAGTTTTTGATTCTGACGTGGTTGTTGTGGTTGTTGATGTGGTGGTGGTGGTGGTCCTTTGGATCCTGAGATGGGCATCCTGGGCGCGCTGATATGAATCCCAAAGTGGCTGCATGGAGGAATGGTCGACGTATACGTTGCAATTCAGGCTCAACGGATGGCTTCCCACTGTTTCCAGAGAACAAAAAAAGCAAAAGCATAAAAATAATAGTTAAAGATCAGTCTACGATTTGATATTCTACGCGCTTAAAACCCGGCGGTTCAGAAATCGCAAATGAAAAACACAGCTTACCTTTGACGGCACGATATCCGTTATAGATCTCATCGTACTGCAGCTGCATCTTGACACCAACGATCCGATTGACAAACACGCCCTTTTTGACGGGAATCACCATCAGCTCTTTTAACTTCTGAGCCTCCGCAGATTCACCACCCCCAGCCCTATGAGTTCCTGTTGACGACGTTGACGATGACGACGACGCCGACGCTGATTCAGAGGACTCAGAAGCAGTGGAAGAATCACCATGATAGACAGTCTTCCTTGGCGGTCCAGTAAACTCTACAACAACCCTCTCCATCTCTAATGTCGGCTTCTCGCAGTATCCTTTGGGGTCCAGCTCCAACAGATCGCGAGGATCCTCACGGTTACCGACCATTTGTCTCGCGAAATCCGCGTCCGGTCGGTAGGGTATACTCTTCAAGAACGTCTCCGGCGCCTTGTACGCCTGGCACATGGGCCACTGTCGCACCTTCTTTCCTCGCTGAGTCCGATGATGTCTTGAGTTGTGTTGGTGGTGATGGTGGTGGTTGTCCATGACTTGTTGTTGATGTCTTGGGTACTCATGTCGAACCGCTGACCAGTCATCATCATGTCCAATGTTCTGAATATGTTCGCCCTCAGCGTTAGCGGAGGCAGTGCTGTTCTTCCGTGAAAAATCCAAGTACTTGTTCGCCAGAGCCAGAACGTGCCCCTCGGTCGTAAACACAAAGTTGGAATCCTTCAGCTCCTGATGGAGGATATTCTCCTCATCAAACAAGAGGTACAAATACTTGAACGTCTCCGAGAGCGCAAAACTCTCCATCCTGTCCTCTAGCTTCCTGTCAACGACGCTCTTGAGAGACGCCCAACCACACTTTGTCTTTGTCAGAGCCTGAAGGTCTCGCAGAATCATCTCGCCAACCTGCAAGTAGAATGGATCTTTAGTGGCCTATGGAAGCAAGCTAAGATTATTAGTTCATCCAACAAAATCGTGAATTGCGCTCAGAGAGTGTACTTTTCCATGTAATGTTGGTCACTTACCCTGTAGAGAAAGTAGTTGGATTCCACAAACTCTGGGCGTAAAGGGTAGTTGGAGATATCGACACTTTGGGAAACAAAATTGAATCGCTCAGGGATCGCCTGATACTTGCGCCAAATGTTGTAGTAGTACAAGTGGTTCTTGATTGCGCTCTCCAGATCACCACCCACCACCTATAAACGACACGATAACCAATCAAAGTTAAAATTCAGTCATGTCACAATGCTATTAGGCAAAAAGGCGAATCGAGACAGGCACGTTACCTGAACTCCTGGCATGAAGGCCGAAAGACTGTCGACCCAGGTTGCCATAAGACTTCCATCCTCTAGATGAACATGTTTGTAAAAGTACTTGGAGTCGTGCAGCAAGTTCCGCCGGATCGACTCCTGTGCGGTCTCATACATGTCCAGATACTCATCATCTCCAAAGAGAACATACGACTTGAGGAGGTACTCGTAGTAAGAATCCGTGCCAGCACCAATTCCTGTCATCATCGACATCCAGTTCCCAGTCGTCATATCAATCGTGTTGCCCATCAGGCCAATCTTGGATCGCCTCTTCCACAGCTCCAAAAGTGCCCTTTTTGCGGCCGCCTAATAGAAAAAAAAGAGCAAAATAGAATATTAGTGGTCAGTCTGTAAACAGTACATGCATTCGGCATGGATTTCCGATTTTCTTTTGCGTCCGCCCAATCATGCACAGACAACAAAATATTTTTTTTTTTTTTTTTTTTTTTTCGTGCTAGGTGTTTCCATTCTTACCTCATACGAGTCATTACCCGTAAGTCGACTCAAGACTCCAAATTCCAGCAGTAAACTTCCTGCACCCGCTACGCATGTCTCACCAGTCTCCCCTCGCAAGACGCCTTTTCGCAGGTTTACTCTGGCATAAGGAATCCCCGTTGGTGTGTTCTCAAAGGCTTTCATCAACCGCTTGCCCAAGTCCTCAGCCATAACTAACAGTTCGCCCTTGTAGCCCTTGACCTGGCTCTTGAACGCCGGATCAGAAGCATACAAATGGCCTGACAGTAGCGCGCCCAAGACTCTGATGTTGACCTCAAACACCTGTACTCGACTGTCAATGTTAAAGTTTCCCACATGTCGCTTCACCAACTCAATCGCCTGTCGAAACTTTTCTGGCTCCCGCATCGCCGCCAGAGTGTCGAGAGCATCGATCAGCGTCAACGAGAAATCGCCCAGAACATCATTCACATGAATATTCTTAGGGTTCCGCTTGTCCGGTCCTCGACCGATACATGCCACAGGATTTAGCTCATCCTTGGGGAATGCAAAGTTGAGGTAACCGTGATATCCATGCATAAACATCTCCTTGGCGTCCTCGCGGAGCTCCAGTCTCCGGATCTCGGTCATCCGCTCGGTGACGACTTTGCCTGGTCCCTGCGATGGATCGATGATAGGCGGCAGTTGGCGAAAGTATTGTTGGTTGTAGACTCCTGCGCCGCCACCGCCTCGTTGCCCTCCTTGGGCACTGTTGCCGCTCCCTCCGTTGTTCGATCCTGCGGCTACATTGGATCCGGCCGAGTGTGACGACGCATTAACGCCGTTCGAAGGAGAAGGGGATGTCATGAGCAGCTGAAAGACCGAGAAGACCAGTATCAGGATCCACGGCCGAATGCCTCCGTTCCCGTTCCCGTTCCCGTTTGCATTGTTTGCATTGTTGGTTCCAGTCGGAAATGGTCGCTGCGAGGGTGTCCCCGTCGACGTGGAAGGCGTAAAGGACTGCTGTTGGGTAGTCGAAGAAGTAGAAGAGGACGATAAAGGCCGTAAACTGCGACGGGGACTGTCTTCTGCATCAACCGAAAGTCTCTCGATGTTGCCTGTAGGATTGTTTGAGGTAAAGGAGTTTCTGGTATTGTCATAAGTCTCCAGAGTTCCGCAGTCCTGGTCATCCATGCCATCAGTTGCCGCCATGGAGGATGCAAGGAGACTGCTTGAAAAGTCAGAGGCCTGGCTGTTGTCCATCGTGCCTTCTTTTGCAAGGTCATCCGCTGCAGGCCTCAGCCATCCAGTCTCGGCAGCACTGTCCATGTTTTGAGATGACAGCTGCTGAGGGGGATTGAAGTGTGATGGTCGTAGAAGCGTGCGAGAGTAGTTAGGTAAAAGTTGACAGTGGAAAAAGGGAAAAAAATGGCTGGCTTGGGCTTAGGACTTTAGGTCACGTGTGTCGATGCGGTTTCATTGGTTATGAATGAGGGCTAGCTGATCTAGGTGTCGATGACAAAGTCGGGGTTGTTCTTCTTGAGTTCAGAGCGAACAAGGCCGCTAACCCAGCTAACAACGTTCTCTACAGGATCCAAATCCTTCATGCCTGCATGCTGGATCTTGCGGTGTCCGGCTTGCGACGCCTTTAACGTCAATGCCGGATCGTACTCGTACAGGATCGTGTCATAGAACGATTGGTACGACTCGATAATGAACGACTAATTTTTTGAGAGCAAACGTAATGCGATGTTAGTACTGCACGGCCTATGATAAAGTTACACTTTTCAAAATGCGATAACAAGATAGAAAACTCACCTGGATAGGACGCATCAAAATCATCTCGGTGTTAGGGTCCTTCAAGTAGGTTGATAGCTTCCTGACAGTCCATTGAATCCATGGAGGCACACTGTCCTTAAAAGCAATCATAATTCTTTGCAGTTCTTCAGGTCTCGCGAACGGTTTATCCTTCAACAGCATTGGGGGTCTCCTCGTGATGCCTGCGCCAACAGAGGGATCTCGTTCCCTTTGAGCAGCCTCAACATCGGCACGGATTCTGAATCCCGCAACCTTGTTCATAAACTCTGTCAGCGAGTGCACAGCGGCCTTGCCCATCTCCAAGATAAACGTCTCGCAGACCAACTTCAGATCCCGGTCAATCTCCTGTCGTGCATCCAAGTGACTGTCGATCAGAGTGGGCGTAATCGTCTGTGAAACAGCTCCGAACCAAGATCCAAAACTGAGCAGGTTGGTTCGATCGCGGAAGAGAGTCGTGATGGCGTCTGTCATCCTTGAAAAGTCAACCTCCTTGGTCGAGTGCACAAAGTTGCCCTCGAAGGGAGCGATTTGTTCCTTAAGGATAAGAAGGTGTTTGATTAAGAATAAGTGACCATCTACAACTTCCTTGGTTTCCTTGATGGTCGCCGAGGCCTGGTTGAGGGAAGCGAGGCACTTCGAGAGGGCTTCCTGAGACAAGTCATCAAAAATGGTCTGTTCGACGCACTTGTAAATCTTGGTCAAAAGCCAAAGTGTCTTTTGCAGGGTTGGATACCATCCTTGATACATCTCTGCCGACTCGTTGAACTGTTGGAGAGTAGGCGAGGAAAAGTATCCGCCGCTAAAACTTCCTGCCAAGGACGGGGTGGGTGAGGAGACCTCTGATACAGACTCGGCAGCACTCTCGACATCTGAGGATCTTTGGGCGTGTTGTGATGATCCAGTCCTCGTAGGGGTTTCTGAGCCGGGTGGAAGTGGTGGTGCAGCTTTAATTACCAATACAGGTCGCGCGTTAGTATTGGTCAATCCAAAATGAACATTACTCACCATTTCATTCAGGGCAGGGAAAAGTGGCCAAAAGTTACCTTTGAGACGTGCGGGGTAGTCCAAAATATTGGGCGTCGGCTTGAAATTTTGAATCTCAGATCGAATGAACGCCTGCGCCCTGTAAACGAGTCGATGTTGAGTGTCTTGGAGCATATTGCGGATCAAGTATCCAAACGCAAGGTGAGAGTTCTCATCGACTATTTGATAACAGGCAAAGTAATTACGGGGGTCAGTACACTTGAGTTGCAGATTTGCACGTTTGCTTTCGAGACGGTACCGATGGACGAGATCTTACTAGGGATGTCAGACTGTTGGATATTCATGACCACACAAAGCTCTGAAAGAATATCAATCTTGTTCTCATGGATGATCCTTGGGCGCAGATAGTCGTAGAGGTATCCGATGAGCGTGTCCAAGTATCCGCTATTCCACATAATATACAGCCTCGTTAGTTTTTTGGTCATTCAGCTATTTTCCAACCTTCTTCAATGATGATCTTACTTCTCAGCCAGGTACTTACTAGAGCTCGCTTTCGCCAGTGTTGAAAAAATTGTAAAAGAGCGAATATTCCTCCATGCAGACAGATGTCAAGTATGCAAGCCCGCTTCGAGCCTAATAAAAACGTGAGGGACCATGCTGTCAGCTTAAATTTCATCCGCATCGTCTGTATTGCCACCGTCTGGCAAACTTCATGTTCACATACAAACTTCAGCTTATCCTGTTGGCTTGGTCCCATTTCCTGAATCTTTGAAACAATCATTGGAGCAAGGTGCTGCTGTCGAACGGAGAAGTAGCAGTTGTAGCAGTCGTTCAGCAAAGAGTTGTACCTGGTATACAGAAAAATGAACGTTGCGGTTAGAAACGGCAGCCCTCCAATTGCCTTATGCTGCTGACATTTCGTTGTGACATTTCCGATAAAGAAACATACTCCTTGTGCGAGACACATCTCTTTTCCAGTTCTGCAACCAATGAACGCAATGGTGGCGCGATAGTCCTGAACTTGACGTAAAACAGAGCTGTAGCCATCGCTGGTTTGATCGACTCTCCCTTTGCAAGTACTGGCTTCTTGGACATGACTTCGGCGCTCAGGGCGCGCAACTTTGTAATAAGATGCATCTTGATCAGTGTCATTCCACGGGTCATACATTGTCGGAACCTCATCTGGTACAGCTCTGAGTCCTTGTATTTAAGCTAGAGTTGACAGGTAGGGTTCAACGATGAAGGGTTTGGTGAGAAAGCAAGTAAACATCTTGAAGATTTTCAGGCCATCCTTGGGTAATGTTGTCGATAGAATTGTTCCAGCTTACGTTTTGTTGAACATAGTCTAGACACTCGTCCAACTTGTTTAACATTGGAGCAAACTCTGGTCGCAGGCAGACGTCGTCACCGGGTGCATTGAACAACTTTGTAACTGCCTCCAGTTGATGAAAATACGAAAGCTTTGACGCCATTAGATCCGCAAGCGTTTGGAGATTGGTCTGTAGGGTTTGAGCAAGATAAGGACCACTCGGTTAATAAGCGCTCACTCCAGAAAACTATGTTGCTGCCATGTCATCATAGAGCGTTTGTCTCCATACCTGCTCCTGAAGCAACTTTTCACAGGCCAGCTGAAGAGCTCTTGTCTTTTCTTCTACGAACTCATAGTGTCCTTCCAGGCTCTTGAAGCACTCTGAAGTTTCGTCGATCTGCGTCAAAAATCCTTGGCACGCCTCCTTGTACATCACCACAACGGTCAGATAGTTTCTAGACAAAGTTCAAATGGTACAAAGGACATTTACTACGTGTACGTGTAATCCTCCGAGAACTGAGTAGCGATGTTTTTGCAGCGGACGTACCTGTAGACGTCTTCTTGGTCCCGCTCCATCTTTCCTTCAATTCCCGAGAACCAGTCCAAGAACTGCTGAGTCGTCTCGATAGGTGCCATCTGCTCAGATTCCTGGTCGTCTACTTGAATATCCTCAATGTTGGTGGCACTTCCAAGTCTCGACCTGGGAAGGGTGCCAGCCTCCTTGCCAGTATGTGACCGGGGTGAGAGCAGATTAGAAGGGTGTGAAGGTGACGGTGCCAAGAGTAGGCCCGACTGTTTAGCTCCTGTAGGAGTAGCGTTAGCTTGCGAGGACAAGTCTGTTGAAGAAGCGCTGTGCTTTCCTAGCGCCAAAGAGTTATACTCGGCTGCCAACTATACACAGGTTAAAGCAACGGAAGTCAGTAATAGTGCGTCAATTCCTTTTCAGTTGTAATTGCCGTAGGAGAATGAAGCAAATAATATCCACTTGCATTCGCGGGAAGGGGCAGTTCTGAGCAGGCGTCCTTGAGTTCTTGCACGCCTTGTCGTTGCAGCTCCGTCAGGGGCGCAATCGCATCCCAGTCGAGGATGCGATGCTGAGTCTGTCGGACAGGAGATGCCATGTCGTGTATCTGTGTGTCTGTGTGTCCGTGTGCTCCTTGATGTCGTGTCTTTTAGCGATGAGAAGTTGTAAGATGATGGCGTTTGACAAGATTGAGCTGGGCTTGTTGCATGCCAAGTGAAAGAAAGAAACGCGAATAAAAGACAGGCCTGACTGCTGGAGTGTGAAAATGACAGCGACTGGTGCATCACGACTTTAAGGGGTGTGCCTTGTTCCTGAATTGAACTGATCGATCATTTTATCACTGCAGAAAGTCGAACCTCACACCCCACGCTGTCTTCAAAGTTGGACGTTTCCTTCCCTCCCTCTCAGCCGATCAACTACTTCTTCACCTCTTTGCATTCCTTTTCCTTTCTTCTCCTTTCCTCTTTATTTCTCTCCGCTTCTTCACATCTCATTTATACTACTTGTATGACCACCACTCGTACAGCCTTCGCTTCCTAAATCACTCCCTCCCAACAACATTAAACAAACAACGCACAGCAGTCTCCCCCTCAACCTTTTTCCAGCTTCTAACCGCCAACAACACTCATCACCACAACCATGCCGCCAGCAGACCTCGACAGGTCAAAAATCGACTTTCAAAAGTACTATTTCTACGGCACAGTTCTCAATGTCCCTCCCATCCTGCTCATGTACCCCATGAGAACCGTCCGTCTTCTTCAGCAACGCAAGTCCTCCGTCCCCGTCTCGTCTTCCATCTTTACAGTCATCAGGGACGTCCAACAAAAGAACGGAACTCGGGCCCTCTTTGCGGGCGCCACCGTTTTCAGTCTCGGTCTTACGACGACAAAGATTCTTCAGTTTGCGACTTACGACTATATGGCTCAAAAGACCAAAGAGAACGACTATTTTGAGATCGAGGTTCTCAAGAACCCCAGTGTCTTGAGTGGCGTCCTTGGCACTATCTCCGCAGTGGTCACTACCTTTTTTGTAGTACCTTTTGACATGGTAATAAGAAACAGACAATGCACGGGCTGGGAAAATGAAAAAGAGGGAGATATGTTACTGTTATGACTCTTTTCATACATTCAATTGCTCAGAGACGGCGAGAGGCAGGGTCAACAGGGCTTTTTTAAGGTTCTTTTGATCATCCTTTTTTTCTTTTCTTCCTTGAGGTTGACTTTGTAAAATACATCTCTCGTAACGGAAGGACGAATGCGGAATGAAGGAAGAAGAGGACACAACCGATTACCAACCCATTTTGGTCACAATTACGAAAGGGAGGGGGAAGAGCTTAGCCGCAGTGCTCGTGCTTTAAAAGCCTGCGCATATTTTAATTCTTCCATTTGACCTTTTTGCTCGGGAGGGAAAACACAACGAGGGTGGGGCGGGGTGGTCCTCGTGTCATTTTCAATACATATCTTCAATTGCTTTGCTAATAGTATTTTTTGATCATACTTGCAATCGATGCAAATCATTTTCTAGGTCTCCCAACAGATCACAATTGCCAAGGCAGGAGCCGACGGCAGCATAGCCAGCGCAGCAGCAATACCAACAACAGCCGCATCGGTAGCACCACCATTAACACCCACAACACCCTTACCCTCCTCAACGGCGATCAAGACTAAACTCCCCATCTACGTCGCAGGATCCTTTGAACCTCTTCAACCACCGCAACCCATGCCCATCTCCGAATCGCTCAGGCTTCAGTTCAAACAGGAAGGGTTCCGGTTCTTGTTCCGAGGATATTGTGCAACATTGATGTCAACTGTCCCCTTCTTTGCTGCCTACTTCCCAGCATACGAGTACTCCAAGGTCTGGGTCAAGGGCGGCATCAACTACGTGCGAACCATGGATTTCAACAGTGACAAGGAGACACCCTTCCCTCCACCAGAACTTCATCAATTGATCATCTCGTCGATCGCAGGATGTTGTGCTTCACTTGCAGGAGTAATGATCTCATCCCCGAGTGATATGGTCAAGACCCGTATCCAGACCGAGCAGCGACTTCAACCCACTAATGGCACGGGCGTCAAATTGCCCATGCCATCACTCAAGTGGATGGATGTCTTTATGGAGATCTGGAAGAAGGAAGGGTTCATGAAGTTCTTTTCGGGCACCAAAGCCAGAGCCATCTTGGCGGTTCCTGGAGGCGCACTCAACTTTGTGATCTTTGATTTTGTCCGATCTGTCAGTATCATAAGAGATTCCGACGACATGAAGCCTCTCTCTCTCTCCCTCTCATCTACCGCCAACAAGGAGGCCCTTTACTAAGCCTGGGCCTTTTCCTTTCACATTTTTACAACCTTTTCTTCCCTTCACCATTTTCTTCCTCACCTTATTATTTACCACTGTATTTTCTGTCAACCCCAGCATGTCAACTGATACACTCGACTTTTACACTTTTCATATAGACACACTACTTCTCTCTCACGATCACACAGATGCACCTTGTACCCATAGACTTTATCTCCCCCCCCCCACTTACGCTTAATTGCTTTCAGATCCACTCGATTATAAAAATGATACATACACCCACATAGATCTGACAAACACATGAAGAAAAAATGTAAATGATCTATTGTATGGTGATTGGAGTAGAGAGGGAGAAAAAAAGAGGAAGGGAAATGGGAAAGTATGGTGCTAAAAGGTGGCGGTGGCATTCTGTAGCAGCTACCTTGTATCCTGGTATGGCGACTCGTGTGTTTTTGGTGTCATGATGCATGCTATTGCTTATTTACTTTCTGTACCACATGGTAGTGACACGGCTCCTACGCATCTTCTTCTGGAGCTGGAGCACTCCGTACAACAAAGCCTATATTTAAAAAAGAGAGATAATTAAAAAATGGGGTTGGTGCCTGTGTCTTTACAGATCCTCCGCACTGAGACCAATTCCTAAGTTTGTCATGCAAAGGCACAAGTATCTGCGTAGTTTTACCTCAGATGTTGGTGGGCATCCAGGGACATAGATATCGACGGGGACAATGCGATCGCATCCACGGACAACCGAATATGAGTAGTGGTAGTATCCTCCTCCGTTGGCGCACGATCCCATAGAAATAACCCAGCGGGGCTCAGGCATCTAGAATCACATTGCGATCATGTATCAAATTAAACATTGTCAGCTTATTTTGTAATCTTATCAACACTTCTTTCTCATGAATGCCTGCAGAACAAACGACAACGGAATATTGTCAAAAAGGGCTCCTGGATCCTGTTCCGTTACCTGGTCGTAGACTTTGCGGAGAGCAGGAGCCATCTTATTGGTCAAGGTGCCGGCGACAATCATGACATCAGACTGACGGGGCGAAGCACGGAAGACAATTCCAAGACGATCCTGATCGTAACGTCCAGCAGCCATGTGCATCATCTCGACGGCACAGCAGGCGAGACCGAAAGTCATGGGCCAAATCGAACCCTCACGACCCCAGTTGATAATCTTATCGACAGTCGACAAAGCGTACTCTATTCGAGTGAGCATATAAAGTAAAAATGGGTGCAAGTTAGTATATGTGGACTAGTGCGCCAATGGTCGGAAAACCAGCATCCTAGGTGACATTGTTGTAAATATTGGTGAAGTTTTGATTATCGACTGAAGTTTGAGTGAACATGTGAAATGTATCGTACCGACGGCGTTGGCGGGCTGACTGATAGGTCCAGGATATGACTTTGCGACGGCAGTCGACATAGCGCGGTTCTGAGCGGGAGCACTGGCTAAAATAGAAGATGGATACCAAAGGGAAAAGACACGAGTTGGGTTTAGTTAGGCGTGTCTGTTACAACTTGACATGGTAGCCTTCGGAAAATCTCCATTCCAAAGTCTTGCACTAATGCCCCTCCTTCATTTACCTTGTTCCTCCTTCTCGGAGATCAAGCCAAAGTGGCGAATCTGCTGAGCGACAGCGGGCTTGAGGGTAGCACGGGCAGCTACAGTCGAGTCGGTTTGGAGAGTGGGGTTGCAGAAAACGATGTGAGTGGGTGGTTAGATGATTCGGACTTTCTCTTGGCAATGGGCGCGTTTTCACGGAGTGTGTGTCATCGCGAGTAAAATGGTGTTTTCCGTGTTTTGTGGTGGACTGATCTTGTTATCACATTCTTCCTGATCATATTTGTCGGTCTGTTGCTGCTCTCGCTCTCTCCTGTTGACGCCAAATAGGTCGATCGAGGGTATCGTGTATATGTACCTGCTCCAACAACGGAGGCACGCAATCCTAAGGTCGACAGCATGGTTGGGGTTTTATGTGTGTGAAGTTTGAACAGCCAGCCAGAGTGGATACTTGAAGGAGACATCAGCAGGACCGACGGACAAGGAAGGCCGGCATTTTCTGGCTCGCCAAGCCACTCCGAGATGATGGCGGTCAGTTAGAGAGAGATGAAAGGGTGAAAACGCGTATCTACAGATCCCTAATTGCATACATTCCACGTGACTCATCTTTAAACCGCGAATCCACAAAAAATATGAAAAAAGTGAACACTTGTTTGTTGTTTCCTCTCTCGCAAACACAGACGACATCTCCCTTTACGGCTGGATTGCTCGCCATTGCATCTCTGCTCGATCCCTACCTCTTAAAGGACAAACATGACCGTGCCTACGGACACCCTCAGCCCCAGCACGCCCTCAGCAAAACAACACCACCAACACTCACCCACCGCCACCAACACCAACACTACACACTTTCGCCCTCATACACAGATGCTGCCAACAGACCCACAGCACCACCATCTCAAGGGATCCCACCCTCATCAGACTCCACACACACAGCCCCGTCCCAAAGGTAGCTCCCTCCTCTCGTCCTGGCTCACAGGCTCCAGCAATAATCCTAGCACCTATAACAACCACCCTCATCCCTATCCACCCGCACGACAATATCATCCAGGTCCCGCCAATCCGATCGATCCTCGTTATGATAGCAATCTTCCTCCTTCTGGGAGTCATTTAGCCGCCGAAGCCTCAGGTCCTTTGCCTGTTCATATCAGTCAATGGAACGGCCCTCGCTTCCACCGCGACCATGCGTCACCGATGGGAAGTTATGCCCTGGACTATGGTCATCGAGATGACGAGAGAATGGATATCGATTGCGCCCCTCACCTTCACCCTTCTTCACACCCACCGCGCTATCAGCATTACCCACCACACGGGCCCTTTCCCGCTGCTTCTCCCACTGACGCCACCACTCCCAGTCCTCACCCCCTACTCTCTCAAGAGTGGACCTTTTCCGAAATGCCCGCGAAGCGCAAGGGCAGAAAGCCAAAAGCTGCCAAGTCTGAAGAAGACGAGGACACCACTGGAGCTAGTCCCGCTAAGGAAAAGAGGACCAAGATTCCCAAGGAGACCAAACCGCTCAAGGAACCCAAGGAGAAAAAGATCAAAGAGCCCAAGCCACCAAAGGAACCCAAACCCCCCAAGGAGCCAAGGCCGCCAAAGGAACCCAAGCAGAAGAAGCTCAAAAAGAACGACAGTAGCGATGGCGGAACCAATTCAGGAGCCAAACCTGAGCGGTCGATTCTCAGCTTCTTTGACAGGTCAAATGTGGGGTCGACTGCCAAGGCTTCTGGTGGTACTGCAAGTGAGGTAAAAACGAAATATCAAAAAGGCTTCGGCGATAAAACCACTGACCATCAGGAATGGAGTGTTAATTGGTTGTGATAGTTGACCTTCCGATTTTTGTTGTTTCATAGGACCATCGAGGAGAATCGTCCATAGCTGTATCGTCGCCATCAAAATCGGTAAGGAACGATGCGCTTCAGCTGATATAGATGACCTCATAATGTTGACTCTATACGGTACTAACCGCATTTTCAACTTATTAACTTTCTAGGGATTCAAGCAATCTTGTTTGTCATTCGACATTCTGGATCCTTCCAAGGCAGGAAACTATGTCAACGTGGCGGTTTCGATGGACGATAAGCGCTTTGGAGGTTTTATGAAGGAGCTGCCAAAGCTAACGGGACGCGCACCCTACGAGGACCTCATGAGTGGGCTGCTTTTGAGGAGCTCCAAGCTGCCTGCTCTCAACAAATTAGATCTACACCACCCAGAATTGGATATGGACATGTTGGCAGATGTCAAGATGGTTCACGAGTTCCTGAACACGTTTGGCACACCTTTGGGGTTGACCAAGGATCCTGGCGAGTGGATCACATTTGGTAGGTGCTTTGCTGCAAGGCTTGATTTTCAGCTTCATACTCAATTTCAAACTTAGTCTGAACAACATATTTATTTACCTTCGTATTTTCACTCCTTGTAGACCTGCTACTGTCTATGATCAGGAACCCCAGGATCGACAGTCGCCTTGTGGATCTCAGCTGCAAGATGGTCATGGCAGCCTACGAGGAGGATGAGTCACCCGAGATTACTCAGTTCAACTTTCCCTATTTTATTGCTGCAGGTCCAGAAGCGGTGGCGGCTCGCAAGCAACGAAAGGACATCAAAAAGAACAAATGGACAGTGACGACAGCTTCCAAGAAGAGGACACCTCCTATGAACCGCCTCGGCACGATCGAGTACTCTGTCTACACCGTTGCCGACCGGATCGAGGCTTTGGTCAAGGCCCTGCATGACATCACGTCATCGCCTCGTTTCCACCGGTTTATGAGGGAGGAGGTTGAAGAGAACATTACCTCATTGAAGCGACACAAGAGGAAACGCACCGAGGCCCGCAAGGAGCTCGAGACGCTGACACATGACCTGGAGCGGGATATGAAGGCCATCGAGCGCGAGGCGGCTGAGCTGGAGAAGCAACGACAGGACATCTTGAGCTCAGAGCGCGAAGGTGGACAGGTCGAGGAAGAGAACGAAGGCGGAAGGACGTTGTCGCGACAGCAGCGTCTAGCTCAAGCCAAAGATGCACGCAACAAGGCCAACGATCTCCTCAATCAACAGAAGGCGTTAGCGCAGGACCTTAAGATCAAGGAGTCGCTTTGGGAGACCAAGAAGGAGGAACTCGATGATATTGTACTGGATGACACCGAAATACAAAAGGATCACAATGTGCCACTGACTCAATTACGCGGAGGCCATGCTGTTAATGTGGACGACAACCTACGTGTTGTGTGTCTTGGTAGCGATCGATGGGGCCGCAAGTACTGGTTTTGGAAAGAGTTTGGTGGCGTCATTATTGAGGACCGGGAGCAAGTTGGGCCCGACCTTAGCAAAGTCTCAATCTCGACAGCAACCCTGACAGAGACAGTAATACCCGCAGCAACCACCTCGAAAGGACAAGATGTAGAGAAGATTGCTGACGACGCAGAGGCCAAACCCGATACCACTGCAGAAGATATCTCGATGAACGATGTCACCCAACTCATGAAGACTATGGCCGAACCTGATCTTGCCGGCGAAAAGTTCCGATCCACCAAGGACGCCATGTCGATTGACAACCTCTTGACCGGCAGCCAGACACCCGAGGTAGCCAGCCCATTCGTTTTTGACCATACAATCTCAGCGACAGCCAAGGCTCTCCCCGAAAAGGACATCCTGGACTATGGACCTATCCAGACTTGGAGCTTGATCTCAACCAGCAAGGAACTCGCGTCCCTGACTCGCGCCCTGAATGGAAAGGGTCTCCGTGAACGTATCCTGAAGGCCTCCCTGATGACGATGCGCAAGCGGATTGAGGCCAGCTTCGACTTGATCAAGACCTGGGCCGGACACGAGTATGCTGGCAAGGAGGAACAATTGGTTTCGATACTGGGCGCCGTTGGTCAACCGTTGAGTGAGCAGGACTTGAAGCTGTTGTTGAAGAAGCGCGGCAGGAAGAGTCGACAGGAGCTAGCCGACATTGCAGCCACTCAGCACGAACACGAACTTGCCACTGCTGGCGGTGAAGACAAGATCATGGAGGTGGATGGTGAGGCCGGATCAGTTGATGAGTCGTATCACATGGATGTCGACATGACAGTGGAACATTCGGACGAAGGCGTTCACGAAGTCGCCCGGGACGAGGACAAGGACAAAGAGGATAAAGACGAAGCTGAAGATGACACGAAGAATGGATTCCTGGCTTTGGTCGCTCCCTCGGATTCTGACCTTACAACGGCAGAGTACTTTGAGAGAGCTGTTCGGATTGCAGAGGAGAAGGTCAAGGAACTCTCGGGAGTGATCTGCGATGGTGACAAGGATGCCATCCCGAATGCTATCCGAGAATTGCAGTCAGCCATGGATGGTGGTGAAGACAGCCAGCTCCTGGCTACTGTCAAGGTCCTGGAACACTGCTTGGAGGCTATGGACGAAACTGAATCTACGGAGGAAGATGTGGAAGACGGCGAGGATCAGAAGGGAGATGAGACAACCGATTCTCTGGAGCTGAAGGAAGGTGAGAAAAATGCATCAATGAAGCAGGACGAACCGAAGGAATCGCTCACGACGGCCACGACAACAACGACTGGGGAAAAAGAGACGCCTTTGTTCTCGATCAGTGTCCCTGTGAACGCAGGGCTGTTGAACTGGCTCAAGAATTATCATATCGACACGATGTTAAAGGACGTCAAGACGTTTGGAGCCCTCCACACGTGGGTCGATACCTGTATCCGCCTAGTCGCCAATGTTGTCTATGACGCCGATGAGAATGAGGAAAACGAGGAAGATCTGGACAGACGTCGGGAGAAAGACCACGATGCGGACGATGGTGAAGACCATGACCGTGAGGATGACGATGACGGCGAGGAGGAAGAGGAGGAACATGATCATGATGACGACGAGGGAGAAGATGCGGGTGATGACAAGGGCAATGACGATGGTCGACAGGATGAAGAGGACGATGGCGATAACCATGATCGCCATAGCCGTCAACCCAAACTCCGCCAGCAGGTGAGTGAACGGATTCATTTTTTTTTTTTTGGTTGTACTCGGCGCGACTGGAAATTGTTTAGCGATATGAGACTAATTGTTTGTTGTACTCTTTTGTATGATAGGCTGCGCCGGCTGTTATAGGAGGGCGAACACTGCGATCGCGAGGCAAGGTGTCGTACGCATACACTGTTGTTGAGGACGCCGAGGACGACGAGCCCGAAGATGATAGTGAAGAGGAGGAGGAGGAAGATGAAGATGAGGCTCCACTGCGACGGTCCAAGAGGATCAGGCACTGAGCCATGGATTAGAGGGAAGGAGGATGGAACGGGAAGGGGTGTTGATGCTGGACATTACACCATGGCAAAACCAGAATAAAACGACAGGGAACCAAAACTAGTGCCTGACCAGGGAAAGAACCTTGATTATTTACCCGAGTGATCAATGCGTGGAATGATTTACGTCTGATTGATGCAATGGTTACTAATCGGTCACTTACGCCACAGTTTTACCGCTATCCGTCATCATGTCGATCAGAGCCTATGACATCCATACCGAGCTGTCTGCTTAATGACTTTATATAGCCTTGTCTTCCCACTCTTTTCTCTTACAACTCCTTCTACCCATCCTTCAGAACACACACACACTCTAATACTCCTTCCTTCTACTCCTCACACACAACCACCCACAAAGTAACTACAGCAAACAACAAACATAACAAACATGTCACCTACTCCAGCATCCGCTCCGCACTTCATCCCTACCGGCCCAGGAGGCTATCCTATCTTTGCCGACGGAGGTCCACTTCCCGGCTATCGTGATAGCATCGGCTACTCAGCCGCCTTCCTCGGACGCCGCTCTGTCCGCGACACCTGGATTGCCGTCTCGGTCCTCTGGATCGTCTGGGCCATACTCTTGTAAGTTTATTTCTCTTCCCCTTGTCCTTGGTGTAGACACTTATTTTTTACTCTATTTTTTTTTCTTCGCAAGCTTCCTACATTTTCGCGTGTCGTATTAGTGTTTTCCCCACCCTTGTATCCTTTACATGCGTCCTATACTTTACTTTTGTTGACACTTTACGCTGCCTTTTGCATGTATATATCTCTTACAGCTTGGCAAGGCAGACGTTCGGGCCGACACGAGTCTATGACGCCCCGAGAAGCGAGCGAGTAACCTCGTCCGGTGCTCCAGTGGTCAGCGAGCAGGGTCCCTACGATGTCCAGAATGGAGTGGCTGGGGGCGCACGAGGCGGACATGACCACACTGTGGTCGGAGGGGGTGCTAACGGTACAACTACTGCGACCGGTCTTGGTGGTCACCGTGGAGCCGTTGGTGGTCGAAAGACCGGACTCGTTTCGCGTACCGTTGATAGTGTCGTAAGTGTTACCCTCTTGTGCTGTGTAATCTGTAGCGTGTGGTCATGATGAAGTGGCGCTGTTTTTGATGATATGATTGCTATGTGACGTGATTGGATGGGCGAAGGGAGGTGCGAAGTCAATCGGTGATTTACTATGCGGAATTCTGACGCGCATTAACGTCAACCCGTCCATTTTTATGCGTCTGTGATGTTTGTATAGAGGGACAGGATCGATCGAACCTATAAACTCATCCGAGACTTGACCTTGATGCTCCTCGTTGTCGTCACCCTCAACTCCTTCGGTGAGTTATTAGAACATTTTTTTCATTAATGACCCTATTCGTGTTGACAAAAACAAAATGAGAGACGCCGGTTTGAGACACGAATTGAAAATTGTTTACTGACATAGTCGCCGAATCACGTTTATGATAGGTCTTGGCTCTGGCGTTGCGGTCCTGATTCTCGCCTGGATCTACGTAAGTCACTTGACTCTCTTTTTTTTTTTTTTTTTTTTTTTTTTTTTTTTTTTTGGATATCCAATTTGTTTGATGTCACACGACTGTACCAGTCACGACAATTGTTTTTCTCCATCTTCTAGACTCTCATACCAACATCTCTACTTCTTCATACACCTCCTCATCCAACATAGGTTGCGTTTGCATTGATCTGGGCTGGTCTGATGATGGTGATCGAGAGCCGTGTGATTGATTTGATTATGGGAACTCTCCAGATGTTGCTCCTACTCGGAATCCTCATTGCCGCCTATGTTGTTGGCTGGGACGTCCTCCACTAATTCTTTCATCTCCACTACTGAGCCTCTAGAAATCTCTTCCTCTCGCCCTGTCGGGGTTGATTTTCTATGCACACACACTCTCTCCCCGAGACTTCCCTCAGACACAACCTACACATTTCTTTTTGCTGTTCTTTGTTCCCTCTCCACTCTCCTCCACATACTTCATACTCCATACTCCATATATACTCGATTCAATTGCTCAGTTGTTTTTTGCCTCCTCGCCACTTGTTTTTTTCCATAATCTTGATTTTTGTTTCTTCGTGCGCATGGGCAATTGTTAGTAGTTCTAGTTCCCAAAAAATACTAATTGTTTGTGCTATGAAATAAAAAGAAAAAAGAAAACAACAGCAAAAATAAGTCAGTGTGTGCGTCGGCCTTTCAGATGGGTTATGGACGTTGACAGGCGCTAAGAATATTCAAGGAATAGATTCAGAAGAAAATGAGAGTGGGCGATGAGTAGTCCTTGGAGATTTTTAGGTTATCTTTGTTCTCTTTTCACGAGGATGAGGACGTGCGAGCGAGGCACAGACGATAACAACAATGCAAACACCACCCCACATGCCAAGGAAGGGGGAAAAACAAAATAAGGAAAGAGAGCGGAGACGGCCGTAAGGCAGAGCAGACCCGACTAATAAACGTCGTCAAGAACTTGAGACCGATGGAATCACGTTCTGGAGAAGAGTGCAAACAGGCGGAGAGAAGGGAAATAGGATTTAATTTTTCTGTGCAAACGGTTGTCGGGCCTCCGTGCTCTCACATGCTTGTGTTTCCTATCCTCTTCACACACTGCCCTTGTCAAAAAAGACATGAACGAGAAGAGACTTGCTTTCCCCCCTTTTTTTTTCTTACCTCTGGAACAAAAGGAAGCATTTGCCTTCGGTTCAAACATGAGCCAAAAGATACCACAACCATCGTACATACACGCATCATGGTATGCACTCGATCTTCACTTACTCTATACAATTTCACCCAAGCAAGTCTTCCATGCCTTGCTTGACACGCCCTCTTGTTTCGCATGCCTTGACAGACCTTCTTTCATTCACCCACACAAGTGCATAGATTGCATTTCAGCCTCTGTACATACGCACACCCCCTTCACACTTAGGAAAGGAAAGAGGAACCAGGAACATGAAGAGGAAAAAAGATGATCGGCCTCGTTGCTTCTTGGCTCTCACAAGGGTTGGTTTCCCATATGCTCAAATTTCCTTTACTTTTTTATTATTTTTACATGCTTTGAGAGCACTTCTCATATCCATCATCCGATTGAAAGACACAGCAACAGCAACTGGACATTGAAATAGGGCAAGTCGATGATGATAGGGAAGTCAGGAACAAAGAAAGGTCTGAGCGTGGAGGAACAGTGATAGGAAGGGAAGGCAAACTGGTTCTATTCTACAGACTGAAGGAGGAGGAGGAGTTGTAAACTGGATAGGTTTGTTGGTCAGCATGAAAAGGAGCGTAAGCGTGCGGAGAACTACTCAATTGGGTCTCTTGTTAGATATTGAACCATGTCGCTCCCTCGTGTAGGTAGCTCTTCTCTCGCTCATGACTGATCGGACTCAAATAAATTACCTTTTCAGATGGGATCCAGAACGAAGAGAGAGGAGAAAAGGAAAGCCCACGAGTACATAAGCCCTCTAACCTCTCCTCTTCTTTTCGCTCCGTTTTTTTATTCACCTCTTCTTCCATCTTTAAACCTCCCTCCCTTCTTTCTTTTCTAGCAGCAACCGCCCTTTCCTCCTTTTGCTCTACTTCACGTTTTTGGTTTACATCTGCAGGTAAACAACCTACTCATGCATTATTAGCATGGAGCTTACGCGCACTCTCGCCCGGCCCCCTGACAAAAAAAAACGACCGAATAAAGTCCCTCACATCTTTTTCTCCACGCAGGCGCGCACAAAGACAGTGAAGAACGGACAAACGCACTAATGTTTATGTTTGTCCAAAAGACATCTTTTTGCATCAGACATCTCACACTCGCCCTTCTCATTCATTTACTTTCCTTATGTTAGACAACAACTCATCACCAAACAACTACAAAGAATCAGGATGTCACAAGGAGACGCCATCACATCATCACACAGCGACAGGACTGAAAAGCGTCATGACAGCACAAGCAACAACCTCTTGGACTTGCCACCACAAGCCGAGGACGTAAAGTCCTCGTCGTCAAAGAAGAAGAGATCGGCTTATCGCCACACTTTTCCAGTCCATACCAAAATCCTCCCTAGCCCGTTGTCCAAGGAGGCTCCACCAGAGAGCTATCGTGGCTTTGTCAACCTCGGCAGTAAGTCCTTTCTCTTTTTTTTCTTTTCTTTGTTTAATTTTTCTGAGGGTTGTTGTAGGTTCTATAATACGTGTAAAACATCAATAAGTTGCTGGAGAAAAGAAAGCAAGGAGGGAGGGAACGATCCGATCCTATTTACACGGAAATGAAAACATAAGAGCAAGATAGACTCACCATTCCAGTTTGCCATGAACAAACAACATGGTCCAACAACAAACAAAAACAGGACTAATGAACGTGGTTTGGGCGTACAAACCGGACAGAGATAACAACACAACGGTTTGACATACAAACACAACAGAACACAAACAAAACAAGAATAAGCATCAAGGACATGCCTCCTGAGGTCTCCCTCGTGATTGGCCAAATTGGCCCAAGCGAGATTTTCTATTCTCCTCCTCCTTTACTCCTTTTGTCTCGGTCGTGGATTGATGTGCTTTGTCATTCTGAATGCTGCTCTTTTCTTTTCTTGAAGGAGTTCTTTATTATCTGTGTTGCCTATCTGAATTCATTCATTCATTTCCATGTGCTAACTCTTATCTCGTTTCCCCACTTCATCGCTAAAATAATTTAGTGCTGCTGCTGTTCGGAAACAACATTCGTCTGATTATCGAAAACTACCAGAAATACGGATTTTTGCTCTCGATTCCCGGATCAAATGTGTCGAAGCAGGACTGGATCCTTGCTGGGCTGACCCATGCGATCCTCCCTCTTCATGTCATCGTCGCCTACCAGCTGGAACAGTGGGCTTCGCGCAAGGCCAAGGGCTTCCGTAAGCGTCTCGCCGACCAAAAGGAGAATCCTTCTATCAAGGAGGACGAGGACAAGAAGGCTGTGCCAGCAGGAGACAAGGTCCGCAATGGCAAGAAGGATAAGAAGAACCTTACATTGGAGGAACAGATCAAGGAGAACCGCAAGACAGTGGGCTGGCTCCATTTTGCGAACGTTTCGCTGATCTTGGGTTGGCCGTCGTTCATGTCGTACTTCGTGATCTTCCACCCCTTCCTGGCGATGGGCTGCCTGATGACCAGTCTGATTCTCTTCCTCAAGATGGTTTCCTTTGCCCTCGTCAACCAGGATCTCCGCTACGCCTTTATTCATGATACCCCCGCGACTGAACGGTCGTCCCCTCACCTGACCAAGGTTCATAACGATACCGTCACCACCACCAACACCACCTCTGACGGCGCTACCACCACCACTACTTTGACTACCACCACCACTGTCGTCAAGACCATCACCGTCAAGAAGGATGCCGAGAAGCATGGAGGCACTTACCAATACGAGGTTCATTACCCTCAAAACATCGCTCCAGGAAACATTGGATACTTCTACTTGGCCCCCACCCTCTGTTACCAGCCCTCCTATCCGCGTTCGACCGTCTTCCGCCCCTCCTTCTTCTTCAAGCGGGTCCTCGAGATCATCACCTGCCTCGGAATGATGTACTTCCTCATCGAACAATATGCCACCCCAACCCTTCAGAACTCTGTCCGCGCCTTTGACGAGCTGGCTTTCGGTCGCCTCCTCGAGCGTGTTCTCAAGCTCTCGACCACCTCGGTGATCATTTGGCTCTTGATGTTCTATACCTTCTTCCACGCCTTCTTTAACGCCCTCGCTGAGGTTCTCTATTTCGGCGACCGCCGCTTCTACCTCTCGTGGTGGAACGCCACCTCTGTGGGCATGTACTGGAAGACCTGGAACTCGCCCGTCTACACCTTCTTCAAACGCCACGTCTATCTGCCCATGATCACCTCGGGCCACTCGGCACTCACCGCATCCATTGTCATCTTTACCATTTCGGCCATCCTCCACGAGGTTCTGATTGGTATCCCTACAAAGATGATTTACGGATACGCCTTTGCGGGAATGTTCTTTCAGATCCCTCTCATTGCTCTGACGGCTCCCTTGGAGAAGTGGCGCGGAACTGGATCGGGACTCGGAAACATGATCTTCTGGGTCTCATTTACCATCCTTGGACAGCCCGCCTGTGCGCTCCTTTACTACTACCACTGGACTAAGCGCAGCATGAACGCATAATAGAAACGCTTTCATTACTTAACGACTCGACTACACCTACTACCCCTCCTTTGCAGCATTTTTCACGACATTTTGAATAAAAAAGCGATAATATATTTATTTTATAAAGCAACATTAGTATTTTTTTGTATGGGATGTAAAATGTAAAAAATATAACAGAAAGAGAGGACTTGTCTAGTCGTCGTCGTCACTAATATCAACATATTTAGGCTTCTTGACCGCAGCACGTTCACGGGCAGTGCGCGAGACCAACAGCGAGACATCATCCAGGTCTGTAAAAAGGTTGCTTCCTATCGAAGACAGCACCTTGCTCGGTTGTTTAGACGACAGCGAGTCCAGAATCTTTTTGCCCGCCACAGCTCCCGTTGACGTCGCAGAGGTCGCAGATGTCGAAGTTAACGAACTGGACGACGACGACTGCTTGAGCCCATTGCCCGAGATTTCACCACCGCCGCCGCCACCGCTGCTACCACCACCACCTCCCCCGCCCAACTTCTTCAGGTTCGCCGCCGCAGCATCCGCAGAAGAGGATGTCATTGTCGTGCTCGCACCAGGAGACGCCGCGGCCGAATGGTGCTGCTCCAGACCTCCTTCTCCGTCTTCAGTGGCCAAATTTCCAGACTTGTTCGATCGGCCAGTACTGGTAGGTCCCCGTTTCTTGGCCTGTGTGACCTTGGACGGTGCCGTGATGTTGAACATCAAATCCTCGTCCGCATCGTCCACCAGCGCAGGAGGAAACTCTTTGCCAGCATATCCGTGAACCAATTTCTTGCCCTTGGAGGGCGAGTAGTCATCCCTGCCCGAATCATCATCTCCATTTCCATCAACCTCGTCCATCGAAACATCCTCGTCACCTCCCGCCGACAACGAAAACATCTTCTTGGCCGCCGAAGCAGCTGCGGTCAGACTCGCGGCCACATCCTCAGACCTGTTGGCCTTTTCGGGCTTGGATGCCTTGGCAGGTGCTGCCTTCTTCTTCTTCTTGACCTCAGGGTCATAGACGTCCTCATCATCACCGTCATTGTCCACTATCATAGACTCTGCAAAGATATCCGCATCGGCGTCGTCCTCAGAATCCGACATGATGGTCCTAGCCTTGGACTTGTAGGTCGACGATTTGCCTCTGGCATTGCTCTTGGCCTTGCTCTTGACTAGTTCATCGTCACCCTTATCCAAAATGTTAAAGTCCGACTTTTCTGAAGCCTTGGCCTTGTATGCTTCCTCAGGCTCGAAGCTCTTGGACAACTTGCGCCTGGACGAAATGTTTTGGCTGGGCTTCTTGGAGACCACTGGCAAAAGGTCATCCGAGTCATCCTCCTCCTCCGAGTAGTCGTCCACAATGGCGGTCCTCTTGGCCCGAGCAGCACGCGGTGCCCGAGTCGAACGCTCTCTTGGGGCAACCTCCAAATCCTCCATCTCTACATCGTCGTCATCATCATCACTTCCTTTGCCCCTCTTTCCACCACGAGCAGCCACATAGTCATCTTCGTCATCCTCGTCAGAATCCGAGATGGTCTTCTTGGAGCGACCATTACTCGCCTTGGTTTCCTTGCTTGACGACGGCTTGCTCGTTCCGTTTGAAGAAGATGATGTCGAAGACTTGTCGCTCTCCTTCTTCATCATATCTAAAATGGACTGCTGTTTCTTGGGTGCCGACGAAGACGATGCTGGTGCCGATGTTGTGGTGCTTGAAGCTGAGGATTTACTGAAGAAATTAGAGATCTTGGGCTCCTCTTTGATCTCAGACTTGACTTGCGGTGCAGCTGCCTCTTTCTTCACTACCGGTGCCACCTTCTTGACCGGTGCCGCCCGCTGAGGCTTGACATCCTCAAAGTCATCGTCATCCTTAATCTTCTTGACAGCGATTTTGTTGGCAAGAATCCTGCCACGTGCAGTAGCCGCCGCCGCTTTCTTCTTGTTTCCACTGCCCATGTAGTTTGCTTCATCGATGTCGCGCTGAAGGAGCTCGTTCCAGGCAACCAGGAAGTCTTCCAGGTCCTCGTTCCATAAATCGTAGGCGGACTTGTCAATCAGAATCTTGAGCTCCGTGTTCTTGGCATCACGCTCCTTCTTCAACTCCTCGACCTTCTCGTGCGTCATCGTCCAAATAGGCATCTTTAACAAGTAGTCGTACTCGTTGCCTCTTTCCACCTTGACCTTCACACCCTCCTCAGGAACCTCTCCAACGTCGATCTCCAAATCCAACTCGCCAACGGTGGTGAAGTTCTTAGTGTGCATGTCCTCGACAATGATAGCCTTCTTGCGGTTCTGGACAATGAGCTCTCCCGAGATGATCATCAGAATGAATCGAACCTTGTTATCGAGACGGGTCCACTGCTTAGTATACACATCGATGAGATAATCCTAAAATTAAGAACAAGATTAACACAGGCACTTCAAGTCGTTTTCATAGGGGACAACCTAGTCAGAGAGGATGTGGGAGAATGCGTTTTTACCTTGCGGCGTCTGTAGAATTGCAGACGAAGGTCAAAGAACTCCTGAACAATCTCCTCCGTACTGTTGTACTTCTTGATACGGCCTTCGGGATCAAAACAGACCATGTTCGACGTCGTCACCGTGCTTGTCAACTTGAGCTTGGACTCGAGACCCTCTTGGCGAGCACGACGCATTTGATCCTCAGTCAAGGTAAGGGTTAGATCGATCCTCGACAACGTGCCATCATCGCGATAGTCCTTGATCCACGCTGGCGTCTTGTCGTTTCCAGCAATCCAAGTGTCGATCTGTTCCTTGTAGGGAGTGGTCCAGGTCTTGACAGGAAGCTCCGTAATCTGCACGGTCGTGTCGTCCAATTCGTGACATAATCCTGACACCCTGTAGCGGTGCTCTTTCTCCTTCTCGATAGTTCCGACAAAGCCACGGTACCAAGGGATTAAAGGAACCTGTTCCTCTCCGTTCATCAGGCGACGGATGTTGGCTATGATATCCTCGGGGTTATAATTGGGAATGCTTGAACTCCAGCCAGTGCCGATACCCTCGGATCCGTTAACCAGAACCATGGGCAGTACAGGCATATACCACTGGGGTTCGATCGAATCACCATCGTCGTTGAGGTAGTTGAGAAGAGGGTCGTCGTGAGGGTGGAAAACGCGTCGGGTAATAGGTGACAGGGCGGTAAAAATATAACGAGCGCTGGCAGCATCCTTGCCTCCTTGCATTCTACTACCGAACTGTCCATTGGGCATCAACAGGTTGACGTTGTTGCTTCCAACGTAGTCCTGTGCCAAACCGACAATTGTCATTGTCAAACTCTGCTCTCCGTGATGGTACGCAGACTTTTCCGAAACATATCCTGCCAATTGCGCGACCTAAAGATGAACGCAACAGTAAACTGTGAGTTTTGTAATTACAAACACGGGACATGTAATTATTTCAGAGCAACATAATCAAGAAACGCTAACTGCCGTACCTTTAGTTCGTTGATCATCTTCTTTTTGAAGGCACCAAAGATGACCTTTCTTTGACCGGGCTTGAGACCATCGACCATAGAAGGAATTGAACGAACGTTGTCGGCAAGCGAGAACAGAATAAGCTCCTTGTTAATAAAGTCCTCAATCGGAATCTTGGCAATGCGTGTGTCGAGGAAAGTTCCGGGCTAAGACAGTGAAAGTAAATATGCAGAAGTTAGCGAGTGCACCCCTCTGGCAACCATTCACCATTCGCAATAATTTCAATCAAAAGCAACGAACCTCGTAGTTGGCCAACCATTCCTTGCGCTCGTCCGCCTTCTTTTTGTTAAAGGCCATGTCGACTAGCGCCCGTGCGTCGTCGGTAATGGGTGCAAACTCTTTCTTGTGCTTGTCCATCTGCGAAAAGTAGTCCTTGGCGTCCTCCTTTGTGGACGTTCCTAGACCCTTGAAGTACTTGATCTTCCAGCCTCTTGCACCATCCTCCGACTCCTTCCAAGCCTCGAACTCCGGGAGCGTGTAGAATGCCTTCTTTTCTCTACCCTTGGTAGCCTTGATGATGGGAGTAATGAACTCGACCAAAAAGCCAGGGATCTTGAGCAGCGAAGGGAAGTAATGCTCGAGGAAGTTAATAACAAGACCCTTGATGTGCGATCCGTCGTGATCCTGATCTGTCATGATCATGAGATGACCGTATCGAAGATCCTGCACGCTCTTGTACACCATGCCCTGCTTGAGTCCAAGAATCTGCTTGATGTGGGAGATCTCAGTGTTTGTGGCGACGGCACTCGCGGCCATATCACGGACATTCAGCAGCTTTCCACGGAGAGGGAAGACACCAAAGTTGTCACGCCCAATAACACTGAATCCAGCCATGACCAGGGTCTTGGCGGAATCTCCCTCAGTCAGGATGAGGGTACAGTCCTTGCCATATCGACCGGCCCTGTGTGCGTCCTCCAGCTTGTTAATGGCGAGGCGTCGTCGGCTCGAGGATCCGTCTGTCTTTTTGAGAGCCAGAGTGTCCTTGACAGCTGCCCAATTGATAACACCTTCGACGATTGGCGACTTGATGACATCCTTGATGAACTTCTCACTCAGGTCGAACTTGGAGCCAAAAGCAGATTGCTTGAGGGTCATGGTTTCCTTGGTTTGAGAATCGAAGGCCGGATTCTCGATCAGACAGTTCACAAAAACCCACATGTGGCTCTTAATGTGAAAGGGCTTGACGTTGGTGGACTTCGACTTTTTCTTGACGACATCGACGAGTTCTTTTACAATCATGTTGGAAACGTAATCCACGTGGACTCCTCCCTTGGACGTGCAGATACTGTTCACGAAACTGACATGCTGGAACTGACCCTCACTTGGAATGCAGGCAATCTCCCACCGCTCGTGGGGAGTGTCGTAGATCAGCTTGACCTTGTCGTCACCCTCGGCTGCCTCTGGAATGTACATCTCAACATAATCCTTGAAGTTCCTGATCTTGATCCGCTCGCCGTTGAGGAAAACCTTGATTCCTTTAACGCATCCTGCCATATCGTACGCGCGCTTCTTGAGTAGGGCTTCCAGATCGTCGTCGATGGAGTCCATGTTGAACCTGGCGAAGTCGGGTTTGAACGAGATCTTGGTGAACTCCTCCTTCTTCTTCATCTGCGTGATCTTTGGCTTTCCTGTGACCGACATGTTCTTCGAGAAGACCTGCTTATAGTTGAGATTGTTGCTCTTGTCTGCAGTCTCGATGATGAACTCTGTGCTGAAGATGTTGCAAAGCTTGGCTCCGTATCCGTTGCGTCCTCCTGTGACTTTTTTCTGCGAGTCGTCGTAGTTGGATGACGTCAAGAGGTGACCAAAAATAAGCTCGGGAACGTAGCAGTGCTCCGTCTTGTGCATCTCGATCGGGATTCCTTTACCGTTGTTGTAAACCGAGATCATCCCGTTCTCCTTGTCGATGTCGACCTTGATTGTATCCATTGCAGGGTCACGGATCTAGCGCATAAATATAATAAAGGCCTGCTGTTAATTCGAAGTAGTGTGTGAGTGAAGCCATTATGCTGTTCCAAATATCTACACAAGAATTACAATGCGGATGAAAATATGTACCTTGTTATCTGCTGCGTTGACAAGGATCTCGTCAACAATCTTGTAGAGACCAGGAACAATGTTAACAGGGCGGTTCACAAACTTTGTCGAGTCTGGATCAAGAACCCAAAGCGACTGCTGGTTCATTTCTGTTGTGCCGATATAGGTGTCAGGACGCAAGAGAATGTGCTCGAGAGGCGTCTTGCGCTGGTATATCTCCTCGATGGTCTTGTTCTCATTGTAGTCAGTGTGTTTTTTGGAGGATTTTGGTGGTGGTGGGGGTGTATCATCATCGTCGCGATCAGAGGGACTGTCGAGTTTACGCTTTTTAGAGGCAGCTGCAGGTTTTGCAGCTGTCGTTTTCGCTGGCTTTGGCTTACTGGTGGCGGCAGCGGCCTTTTTAGGAGCGACCTTAGACTTGGCTGCCTGTACAATAATAACATCCAGTGTTAGTCAGGTTCGTCGAGTAGAAATAAAGACCCAAAATAAGAGAAATGAATGCGGCCAGAAAACATTCACAGTTTTTTGTGCTTTTGCTCCAGTGACCTTAACGCACAATGCGTTGCAAGTACTATGAGTACTTTTGTTTGTAGAATGTGAAAGAGAGGACGGTACCTTTTTTGGGGCCTCTGGCTCGAAGCCGTCGCTCTCATCCTGCGACAATGAAAAGTTGTCAGACTCGCTATCAGACATGTCGACAGTGCAGATGGGAGGGAGTGTATTTGTTGTTTTTGTTGTTGTTTTAGCAAACGCGTTGATGAAGGGGAAAGGTTGAACTTCTTGTTGTTGTTGTACAGGTGGAGGGCAGTGTGCGACAAGGATGAGAGATGGTCGACAGCTGGAGGAGCACAAAAAAGAGAATCAAATAACAACGGCTCGCAGGTTGTGTTTTGCCACGAAATTTCAAGCAATCTCGACGCGACAGAAAGCAGTCATTAATCACGTGCTTCTGACTTGATGGTCAAAGACCCGACTCGTCGTTGCATCCCTTCTTCTTCCCCTGTCCACTCTTTGCACCTCTCACTCGCACATATACATACCTACACACACCATGTTTATTATCGACTGGTTCCGCGACGTCCTCTCCAGCCTGGGTGAGTGTCAAACCTCTCTGTCGAATCGCCCTTACCCACCACACACATCCTTCATAGCTGCAGCTTGGACGGCAAAGATATAACCAGCTTTATTCCACCCCTCGGCATCCCAGCCTACCGTCACTTCAAACTTCGCACCCCCTTTACAAGAGTCAACTCCTCATCCAACGCCTTACGTGGACAAAAGAAACACTTTACTTCCAAGAGCCAACTCAAAACGGCAGCCGGCAATACAACTCAATCTGCAATGTGTTCAGCGATTCCATTTTGCGTACAAACTAAGAAACGACAGCCAGTCAATATTATTTCTTATTCGCCATTCAGGAGAGTACCTATGACACTAGCCACATACATCCCAGAATGACCTTGGAGAGAGCGAGAGTGGTGTAGGACACACTAACTGGCAAAGTTAATGTCACCGAGCAGGAATAAGAGAGATACAGGGGATCCCAGTTCTACCAGTGTGTTCGCAAACGCGATCATGTGCTAATTAACTTTGATGCATTCGTCTCTTATCTCTGTAACGATGGTATAGGTCTGTTCAACAAGAACGCCAAGATTCTCTTTCTGGGACTTGATAATGCCGGAAAGACCACATTGTTACATATGTTGAAAAACGATCGCCTGGCCACCCTCCAGCCTACTCTTCACCCCAGTAAGTGCTCATTTTTTTCAATCATTTCTGGAAGTGTGCTGGGTTTACATTCATATCACACGCTTCAGACAGCAATTGAGAGCAAAGACCGCTCGCTGGCATGTGCAATTATTCAGCCGGATCATGATATTGTAACATCGATCTTGTCCTAGGCACTATAATTGACACCCCTCGTGTTTATTTATGCCTACCTGTTGACGTATTTTAGCATCCGAGGAGCTCTCCATCGCCAATGTGAAGTTCACTACATTCGACTTGGGCGGCCATCAGCAAGGTATGCAACGGAGACCGGATTGCAGAACCTATTTAGTTATGACGACTCTGGATCAAAGATACATCTTGGGGCTGACAATATGCCACACCGCTCAGACAACCAATTAATTACTGTCAACAATTTTTGTATTGATAATACCCAATATCCGTTATAGCCCGTCGCATCTGGAAGGACTACTTTGCCGAAGTCAACGGAATTGTCTTCTTGGTGGATTGCCAGGACCGTGAGCGCTTCTTGGAGTCTAAGGCCGAGTTAGATGTAAGTTGGAATGATCTGTTGTCGGTGAAAAAGTAGAACATGGCGAGTAAAGCAAATACCTAACATGCGTCGTTCATTTGTTGTTTCGTCTTCCGCACTTTCCCTCCAATACCGAATCATTAGGCTCTCCTTGCCATTCAGCAGTTGGAGCGTGTTCCTTTCTTGGTTCTCGGAAACAAGATCGACGCCCCTGGCGCTGTTTCCGAGGAAGAGCTCCGCTCTGCTCTTGGATTGATCCAGACCACTGGCAAGGGCAAGGTCCCATTGAAGGACATGCGTCCCATCGAGGTCTTTATGTGCTCTGTTGTCATGAAGCAGGGATACGGTGATGGTAAGTCCACGGGACAAGTTTGACGCGCTGCTCTGTTGTTTCTCTTCTCTTCATTGATGATCGGTGACAAACGTTTATGTTATATGGTTGTTGCCTTCAATAGGTTTCCTTTGGATGTCCCAGTACATCTAAGTTTGCAGGCTACTTTCAATTTCACAATACATATTTTACTCTTTTTTTTAGACTTTTTTCCTTTTCACCAACATTTCGGACAGGGTGCAAACACCAAGATGAAAATTAGGCGTATAAAGGACGAACATGCAGGAGGCATACCGAAGGGAAGGAGGATAAGTGAGGAAGAAGATGCGGGAGAGTGTAATAGGAGGGTGGGACAGGCTGAAGGGCAAGGACGGACTAGAACAGATTGCCCTAGAGAAGCACATTATACCGTTGCTCCCGCTCATTGCGTGGTGGGTTTTGCAAAAACCTTGATCCGGAATGCAACGCCTCAAATTTCAAGACCTATTTTTTTACTTTTTTTATCCCTTTCTTCGACTTCTTCTTTCTGTCTTCGTCTCATTTCTTCTTTCATCTTTCTTCTTTTTTTCGCCCACACTTTCCCCCCCTCTTCCTTACAGTTTCGCTTAATTGATAATTTTAGCGAAAAGGTACAGTCGGTTCGCCCTGAAATGTTGGTTGGATATTGATTTGCAACTCAAAAATCGGGCAGCTTCTTTCCTTACCTCCTTTCTCCTCTTTCTCCCTCTCTTCCTGCTCTCGTATCCTTGTCTTCGTGGGGCGCGTGGAATCCAGGAGAAGGAGCAAACATTATTATTGTAATTACAATTGCTAATGGCATGAAAAGACGCGGTTCTTTATCCACCGAGAAGGGGAGGGGAGTCAGGAATCCGCTTATGAACTTCTCGATTCTTGGAGTATCATATTTTGTATGTGTGTGCGGGTGTGTGTGTGTGTGGGAGTGTCAAAAACCTGGGCAGGGGTGACGAATCTTAGGACATGAATGAATTGAAGAGTGAGAAAGGATAGAGAGGGGTAAGGAGTTGTAAGGAAGAGACAATGGTTGGTGCTGTCATAGTTGGCTGTAGTGGAGAAAGTGGAGGGAGTGAAGTCTATAGTTCATCCGGCTGGAAAAACGACCAAAAAAAGTGGATTTCAGGGTATGATGGCATCTTCCAGGGTATGTGTCCAATGAGGGAAGAAGAGACGTTTTAGTCCAGCAGGACAAGTCTGCCTTTTATGGCATCGCACACCTGTTGTCAGCGAGACATTCTCAAATGACATAAAAAAGACAGGGTGGCCATGGGGTTCCTTCATGACCGACTCTGTAGTCATGGTACACCTCCTTCTTCAGCTTGTACTCTACTAACTCCTCCCCTCGTCCCCCACTCATCAGTTGTCCCTGAATAGCCCTTATCTTCTTCTCTTCTTTTCTTCTCTCCTTCCCTCCTTCTCTTCTCTTCTTCTCCTCTTCTCTTCCTCTCCTCTCCTTCTCTTCTTCTCGTCTTCTCGTCTTCTCGTCTTCTCTACTCAATCTTCACTCTTCACTCATCCATCTCTCTCTCTCTTTTCTTGATACCTCTTTCTTTCTTCCCGTTCTTCCTCTCTCTGTCATTCACTTCTATCTCTCTTAGCCCTTCTTGGCCAATTTATTATTCTCGCTCTCTATTATCTCCCTTTCACTCTCACAAAATCTCCTTAGTCTCTTGTCCACCTCCGCTCACAACTCTCTCTCTATTCATACTCTCCTCACTTTTCCCCTTCCCCCCGTCATGACAACCCTCATCCAACTCCACTTCCGTTAACCTTTTATTCACCTCTATTCTCATTCTAACCATTCCTTTTTCTCACTCACAACTACAAGAGCTGTGACACAGTCCAACTCATTCCCATCTGCTTTCTACTCCCTTTTGTTTTAGTGTCTTTCCTTTCTCCGCACATCGACAAAGACAGACACATACAAGCAATTTATCTTCCTACCTCTTCCATCCTCTCTCTCGCTCACGCCTCCTCACTACTTCGCCACTCATCTCCTCAGGCCTACTACTGCTCACCTTTTGACCCTCATTCAGAGTGGTAGATCACTTTTTGAAACGGAGTCTCAAGCACGCCTGTCAAGCGGCTTGATTCCCAGCTCGCCTTCGGTCCCCAATCCATCGACCCATGGCCGCCGTCAAAGAGCTTGAGCGCCTCTCTGTGCCTGCCTCACTGCCGGGCTCCGGCTTTTCTCCTTCCGCTCCCTCTCACTCTCCCTTGACAGCCACTTCCTCTGCCACCGACTCTGGGCACAGCACACACTCCCGCTATAACAGCAACAACAACAGCAACAACAACAATCGCCTTTCTGTCCTCTCACGCTCCCTCTCTGTCCGCTCCTCTATCGCCTCTTCTCGACGCAGTGCAACCTCCATCAAGAGTCACGTCTCCATCAAGAGTCACATCTCCACTTTCCAGAATGTCCGATTCGACCCTGACCCCATCAAGGACATCTCATTCTGGGGTGGTTTGGCCCTGCTCATCTCCAACATGACCGGACCAGGTCTGGTGACACTGCCCATTGTGGCCCAGTCGGCGGGCTGGTTGCCAACCCTTGTCGCGTTCGGTGTTGTGAGTCTCCTTAGCTCACTCAGCAGTCTTTTTATCTGCGAGGCCATGACACAGGTGCCAGGAAACGAACACTTTCAGTCGAACGTAAGACAACCTTAAACTGCATGGACCACCGCTGTGTGACACGATTACCCTCTTTTTATTCTCACTGCAGTGTTATGACTTGAACTGCCCCTGAATCAATCAACCATTGCATTCATATCATGGCCAATTGCTAACATCAATATCCTTGTCCAATGCTATGCTATGCTATGTATGCTATGTATGCTATGCACCTTACAATGCACGCCAATTGCCAAATAAATATTTTAGGTCGAGTTCAATAACTTGGTTGAGTGCTTTTTTGGCCGACGCTATCACCTCCTCGTCCAGATCATCTGCTTTCTCGCCATGCAAACCACCAACATCGCCTCTATCGCTGTCTCGGCCCAGCTCTTCGACAACCTCCTTATCCAAATTTTCCACCGCACATGCGGCATCCAAATCATCCCACACGCTGCCTTTGTGTGCGTGACCGAGCAGTTGGCCTCTGCCAGCCCATTCTCGGGTGTCATGATGATGACCGCAGGTGTTCTTCTCGCCCTCTCCATGATTCTACCCCTCGCACTTCTCAAGCTGAGTGAAAATATTTGGCTGCAGCTCGCCTCATTCATCCTCATCCTCCTCATCGTCACCCAGTGGATCGTCACCTTCATTATCCATGGCCTCGACACCTCCTTAGTCCCCGTCATTGGTAACGACATTTCTCAGACTTTTGGGACCATCCTTTTCAACTACGCCTTCATCACCACAATACCCTCCTGGGCCAACGCCAAACAGCCTAACGTCTCGATCCACAAGACGGTCGGCTGGAGTGTGACTATCACAACCATCATCTACATCCTTGTGGCCATTCTCGGCGGAATGGCCTACCAGATCCCCAACAACTCGTCTTTGATCCAAGCTATCAGCTCCTCACCCGATGTCACCATTCTCTCTCAAATCACTGGATACACCTTCCCTATTGCCGCCTTGATCACATCGATTCCCATCAACATCATCGTTATTCGCTACAACCTCATCCAGTCAGGCGCGTGCAGTTATATGTGGTCCAACATTCTCGCGGGAGTTCTTCCCTGGCTTGTGGCCATTCCATGTATGACAGGAGCAGGACTTACAACCGTTATCAACTGGAGCTCGCTCTTCCTCGTTTCGACAGCCAACTTTATCATCCCTTTCATCTTGTACATTTACTCCAAACGACATCGGGAAAAACTCGACAAGCTACCGATTATCGAGATGGAGCAGCAGGCACGACTCTCGCGGGAGATGTCAAGGAGCTCATTCTCTGGACATTCAAGACGCAACGTCAGTGTTTCTGGATCTATTCGAAGGCGTCTTACAGGATCGAGTATGCAAAACGGACCTCAACCTCATCTTGACTTAGCGATGGGCCCGACCACAGGAATCGCCGCAGCTACCATCATTCCTTTGTCTATGGGCATTGGCAGTGGTGGTATCATTCACCACAGCGTCTCGGATGAGAATCTGAATGGCGAATCAACACGGCATGGATCCCGTCGTCGATACCACAGTCACCAGAATGTGGGCTTTGGATCGAGCAGCGTTAGCGACTTTGGAGAGGTTGTCAGCGGCCCGTACTTTTCATTTTATCGAGACGGCGAGGTTTTCGAGCGTGAATCATCCTCGAGTCACATTTTCGAACCATCCCACCCCCGATCGCAGTCGACATCCACTATGCATCGGCCATCAGGATCAACCGTCATTCTTCACGATCCAGGAACTGAACGGGCGCAACGAAAGATCCTACCTCGGCGTGTTTCACACAAGGACAAGATTCTCTCTATGATTTCTGACAAGCACAAACGGGCTGTGGAGAAGCAGACAAAGATGATTCAGGCCGAGCAGAGCGTCAAGCCAGTGCCACCTATGATTTTACTCAGCCAAAGTACTGCACCAGAGCCGGAGGACGACGACCAATCTTCCTCCATCGACCTCGGACTCTACTCGCAAGAAAAAGAGTCCTATGAGTCCGAAAAACACAGCGAAAAGGATCTTACAGGCGAGGCAAAGGATATATCGGAAGCCAACAGCAACCTGTCAGCAGCACTCAAGAAATTGAACAGGAAGAGTTCCATCATAACAACACATCAGCAGCCTACCAGTCGTTCAACCCTCACGCTACCACCATTATCCCCACCCGTTCGACTCTCGCCGCCAATGGCGGAAATTCGAAGCGACTCGAGGCCAACCATCCAACATCTCGAGAAATATGAGCAACGTACATTAGAGCCTTCGCCTACACTCAGCCCACCAAGATCACCGGCAAGTCCGCACTCAGCTCTCATACGCTCGCCCTCCAGTTCTCCAGGACGGTCCAGTCCAAGAGGCAGCCATGAAGCATCAGCATTACGGTCCACTGCTTCGCCTGGGTTTGGAAGCAACAGGGATTCGCTCAAACCGGATGCAACGTTGACGGATACGAGTCGACTGAGTCCAGGAGCTGGGTCGACTTCATCAAGTGGCGGACTCGCCTCGGCGTTTAACTTTCAGCTTCATCACTCTCCTTCTCCATCGACTCCAGACTCCTCAGGGAGTGTTCATTCTCTAGATAGGCGTGTGTCATTTTCGGACGAGTCAAGAGCAGTCATTTCTCCAACGGAACTCGAGAGGGAAGCGTCATTTGGCGATGAATCAAGACGATCCGGCAGAACCTTGGCATCAACTCTTTCTAGTGGATTAGGACGTTCCGGTACGAGCCTGGGTGCTAGTCCGGGGTCTAGGGATGTGAGAGTCTTGTCTCATGACTGGAGGGTGCCCCTTTTGGAGAACCACGAGGAAGTTGACGAGGATGAACGAGAGGACGAGACTGACCTTCGAGACGAGACTCTGGGACCTGAGCTGTATCTAGCCAAGACGGAGCAGAGTCACACGCCTAGTTCAGGATCAGCATCTGGATCTGGATCGGACTCTGACGGACAAAGGAGCGAAGCAAGGCGAGGGTCATTAGGTCGAATGGCGGCGGCATTTGTCGCACAACCGGGAGCATTTTCCATCATGACCGCACCTGTGGGCTCATCTTTGGCCCCTGAAAAGGCGGGCAAGGAAAGGGACGCAAAGAGTGTGCAGGTGCCGACACTTACCTTTACAGCTCAGGATACTATTGATCGGTCGCAGGGATTGGAACCCACTCAAGGAAGACCTAAGCATAGTGTCTCCGCGCCATCACTCTCACCTTCAGGACCACCTACGTTCTTGCCCGGACAGACTGTTGGCAAACGATCTCATGGAAGGACTGTCTCAGCCTCGGCGGAAATTTTGGATAGATCACCAAGGTCTCAGCGGCCCACACTCAGGACTCAGTCGACCCAGTCCCTAAAGGAGATTCAGCAGCAGGACAGACTCGCTCCACCAGAATCTGCCAACAGCATGTCGATTCGCCTCACTCCTCCTTCGCCATCGCTCCTTCCGAATGCACGATTCGAGGCAACAACTCCACATTCTGATGAGGCTCGGGATAGCGTGACACCTTTAGCCTCTCCAGCGGCACAGCCATCACCCCAACCACGGACACCGCTTCACCACCGGAATAGCTTTAATGGCAGAAACAACCACCGTCATAGCGTCGCGGCTCCATTTCAAGGCGGCAACAATTATTCGATCCCTGGCTTCAACCCTCATCCTCAAACAAGTGCACAGCACCCACCAAGTCCTGGAAGCAACAGTGCTTTCGACCAGGCGCCGACATCGGCGCAAGGGCTGGGCTCTTCATGGTTCAGTCGCCGGCATCATTCTCGAGACCCGAGTCGATCGACCATGATCAGCTTTGGGATGCCCTACTCTGCGGGATCGGTCCCTCCTTCGCCTCTTCCAACGCCATCGGAATTGACAACAGGAGGAGGACTGAGTGTTGGTATGGGAGCTGGTGCCGCAAGTGCAGCAGGAAAACGGTCGGAGGAGCAGTACTTTCCCGATTCGACAACCATAGGGTCTTTAACTATTGCAGCACACCACACCACGGTGACGGCTACTACGAGTACCGGTACGGCTGTTGCAGACGCTGCAGGAGTTGCCGAGTTTGAGAGAGCCGAAGGATGTCTGCACGAGTCCAACTTTCATCTGCCGCTGTACTCTATTGGATTTGATGCCCAGTGGAGTCTTCGCGCCATCCCAGATTGGTTTCCGTTGTCCAATACCAAGGTTGCATGGACTTCATTGACGATCCTGGTGTTGGCTATTGGATCGACAATTGTGTATGACTTTATTCAACTTGCGCGCGGCAATGATCTAGTAGGCGGATCTTAATAGAATTAGAAAAAATGTCAACTTTTCAAAAAAAAAAAAAATCCCCCTACAACCATAAAAAACAGGAATATTAAAACACAATTTGGTGGCGTAATTCATGTTAAGTGTCATCATCACTAAACCGAGTGGTGAAAGAATTCTTTTCTCACGGTCAGATCAGAAAAATAGGGGCAAATGAGAAGCACAAAGCGACCATTTTCCATATTTTTGTTGTCTTTTTCTGTTGCAGTTCATTTCTCGTGAATTCATAAGCATAGGACAGGGATGTCTAGCCTCAAGAAAAAAAATGTGGTTTCTTGGCTTCTGTTGATTCCTGCTTAGACTTTTTATAAGCATACGAACAGTGGGCGCATGAATGGCCCTCACTTTCTGTTTGAACACGTTTTTCTGTTATTGTTTTCATTTAAGTGACCTCGTTATTGTTTTTCTCTCCTTACCAAAGAATAGCCTGATGACCTTTCTTTAATTCTCCCTTCACCTCTCCGTTCCGACGGAAGAGAAAAACATGCTTTCTTGAAATAAAGAACACATGTTTGATGTACAATTTTTCGCGTGCAAGAAAACAAAAGTGAAATGAAAAAAAAAAAAAATGCCAACAATGGTCATAGTTGTGTTGTTTCGATAAACAACAACATGCAACATCCATGTACATGTTCGTCATCTTGCTCGGACATGGGAGAATAGAGGAGAAAAAAAGAAAAGGTGAGGAGGTAAAGAAGAGACGAGTACGTCTGGTACCACTCTCCTCTTCATTTCATTTCATTCCTTTCTCGTTCGCCCCTCTAAATTTCACACCTATGCACTGAGCATGGGCATTGTGCGTTCTTTCCTTTCTAGTCAGTCGGAGACATAGACACAGGGGTGCGCGCATGCATCACACAAAGTGAACTGGAGTAAGGAGAAAAGGGGTGAGGGAGAGCGGAATAAATTTGGTTTGGTCCAAAAAAAAAATAGCTCCATGCGAAAACATACTTCGAGAAAGGGGCAATCGTGGCGTTCTTTTTTGCATATGATGTGCTCATGGTGAAAAACTTAAAACGTTGACCAGTCCTTTTTAACTGATTGAAGGTGGTGTACAAAAACGTGAGTCTATTTTGAATGAGAAAGTAAAGAAAGGAGAAATAGGCGGGTTGATGTAATATTTTACCTTGACCGTGAACTACATCGCAAAACACAATCCAGTTTTTTTCTCACGTCCGTAGAGCTGACTTAGAAAAAAAGTTGGGAATGTATGGAGCTCGTGAGCCGTTTCATTAGTAATGGAAGCGTGGTATCAGAAGATGATAGGGGCGAAAGTGTTATCCACTACGTATAATATTCTGATCGACTCTTGGAGCAGCGCCAACAAGGACGCGGTACCTACGTCTCCTTGACTTAGCTAAGAGAAATGATCTTTTTTTGCACAAGACATTGTTTTTTGAACGCGTTCTGGTGTCCCAAAATGCTACTGTAGTTAGCGAAAGTAAACTGTTGTGCCTTTCAACCAAAATGAGAAAAAATTAACCGCTAATCCAGTTGTGAACGGGGTTTGCATGGGGTTGGGACAAAAACGTAGTCGTGAATAGCTGGCTTATTGGGGTTTAGCGGCCGAAATAAGATATTTGTGTGGAATGCGCAATAGTAAAAAATCAAGCCAGCGGTCTCCTTAATCCGCTCAATTATCCCGCCCTTCGCATTGACTCATTCATAAAGCTATTATACTCCTTCTTGACTCCTTCTTCTTCAAGCGTGAAAAACATGTTCATCTATCACACTTCACATTCCTCACTCTTGTCTTTGAATGACTAAAAAGAAGTATACAAACAAGAAAAATAAGACGACTCTTTAAAAGCCCTTGCGAGACATGTTACTGTCTCCTAGGAGACAGAGGATAATGGAAGAGGGATTTGGTCATGATGACCGCTTGGTTCGTCGGTCCTTGTCGGTCCTTTATGGGTCCTTTGTCGGTTTTTTTTGTCTTTGAGCGCAGGAGGCAAGGAGTGAAGGAGACAGAAAAACAAAAAAAAAGAGTAAGGAGGAAGGAGGAGAAGAAAAGGAGAAGGAAAGGAAGGAGGAGGGGACCGAAAGAGAGGGTGGGGTAGAGTTGGGGTTACATTAGTGCAAAGTTCGCAAAAGCAAGTAAAAAATAACAAAAAAGCAATGAGATACGTCTATCTTCATGTTTGTTGTGAACGAACACTCAAGCTAACAAAGGACCAGCTCATCACGCATCTCCACGCAGGAGCTGAATGAAGTCCATCTCTTTTGTTTTTTGCATTTCAAAGAATAATGATCTCACATTGAAAAGCAGGTATGTTGTACAGCACTGCAGCAACATATGTAGACGGACAAAAAAAAAGCGCGATTCCTTTTTTTTATATTAGCTTTGTTAACTCATTCTTTAGTTCGTCATAATCGTCGTCAATATTCGTTGCACGGACGCTTTCAAGAGAAAAGACAAAGAGAAACAATTAGCACCGTCTAGCGATATGTTTTGAAAGTGCAGAATGACGAGGAATGGAGAAACAGGAAGAAAAGGAAGGAAGGGAGTGGATACTTGACAGAGAAATCGCGGGCGTCTCTAATGCGGGCATTACCGATCGATCGATCCAAGAACCAATGAACCAATTATTTTTTCCGTCTGTCGTATTTCTTTTTCTGCGGTATGTTAATTTCGCCTTCGACGTACTCGTTCAAGTACAAGTAGAATTGAAGCTGACTCTTTAAACGTGCATCTACATTTGTGGTTCCTTAGCAGCTCCATTAAAACAGTCTCCACAATAGTTCAACTCCAGAACAGAGACAGAGCTAAAAGGAACGAGGAGGAGGGGGTGTTGAGTAGTTGGGTGGTGCTAGGAGACGGCGCTATTTCTCTCATTGCAAAGGGGCGAGAAAATATAACTAACGACAAGAGACCCACAACGTCAACAACCACCATTCCTCTCAATCTGACAAAATATAACAGCTATTAGCTCAATTTCTAATAGACTGCAAAAAAAAAAAAAAAAAAAAAAAGATGGCCCGTCCTTGAAAGCACATCAAGGAAGCAACAAAGAGAGCCATCTCGTCGAATATGAAAAACCTGTCTCCTTTCAACAACTCACGCACGTGCTCCCTTCCTTGCTTCTCTGCTCCCTTATTTTTTCTTGTCCTCAAACTAAGCGACAATGCTCTGATCTGGACCCATTTTTCGCCAATAGATACAACGAAGGAGTGTACAAAGAACAAGGACAAGACACAGAAAGAGGAGAAATAAAAGCAATAGCAACAAACGAAAGCTGCATAACTCTGTTTTTCTTTGCATTTTGCCCTCGTGCTTTTGGAATAAGGGCTCGCCCATTCATCGGTATGGCCAACACCCTTGCTTTCTTCCCTTCGGTGCCATTTTTTTTCCCTCTCAAAAGAAGCCATAAGTCTGCTATAAAAAAAACGTTGTGATAGCAATAGGAATGTATAAAGGAAAAACTTTTGATGGGGTCGTTTTTTTCCTTGTAGCCAACATCCCTCCCTCCCTTCCTGTCCGTTCATCGTTCATTGAGTCGACGTCCGTTTTTTTTATTTTGTTCTGTCTCCGCGTCCATCCGATAGATGAGTTCAGTAGCCCGAACTCTACTCCTTGTAATCGGGATGCTATCACTTCCGTGTACCCAAAAAAAGCTTAGGGGCTTGTTTATTTCTCCAATCCGCCTATTTTCTTCACTCTCTCCTTCTCTCTCACTTCCCTCTCTGTGTCTCACTGTCTCTTTCTTTCCATCACCCCCTGACTCCTCTCAACTTCCTGTGGACTGGGCGGAAGGATGAACGGACGGAAAGATGTGTACTTTTTAGGGAAAAAGAAAGATAAAAAACAAGCATAGAAGTTTTTTTTAGGTTGTGCAACGAAACTCCCTTTCGCGTCCTCTCCCTCTCTCCATAAAAAAACCGGACTAGGAGCTCGGGACATGGTCCGTCCTTTACTTTTCTACATGGATCTATAGTTTGTTTGTTTGTTGTTTGTTTATTTGTTTATTCGATTTTTTTTTTGGCCGCACCCTCAGATTACCATCCGAACTTATTTTTATGTGTTTGCTGTTCATCGACTTACTATCTCCTTCCTATGTCAGTGCACCGCTTCAGACTCGACTTAACTCGACTTTCCTCGCGTACCGAACAGTCGAAGAAGAGAGAATAAAATAAGGGCCTAAAATTTTATTCAAGGACTTTTAGATGCTCCAAGGGGAGAGGAGGAGATGCAACAAGGAGGGGGGAAGGAGGAAGAGTAGATGGATAGAAAGGCTATGATAAGAAAATAAGTGAGCGCGCACTCGCGAAGGGGACAGAAGAGAGTCGATGGATGATGATAATGATGATGAGATGTGATGATGTTGAAGGATACGGGCCAGCAGAGGAGAAAAAGGAGAGAGTGAAGAGATCCGAAAGGGCTTTGGGATTATTTTTTTACAGCCAGAGGAGAAGGCAGGATTAGTTTTTAATCTCTCCCTGCGCGTATTTTTATTTTCACTTCGTTGCCTTTCGTTGTTGTTGTTTGCCTACTTGCGCTATGTTACTACGAAGACTGTCGGAAATGACAGATGTTATGGATGTCGAGAATAGAAAGAGAGAGGGAGAGAAGGAGAGGAAGGCTTGACGCTTGATCACGCCTCTTTTTTCACTTTTCGAATTTTTTTTTTGTGCAAATGATGAGACGAAAAAAAAAAAGTAAAAAGCATAAGCGGGAAGGGAATAAAAGAAAGTGCGCAAACAATGGACACAAGGATCAGTAAGGTTCTCTTTGTTGCACTCCAAAACGATATGACAAACACCTCAAACCCAATTAACGGGAGGGGAAAGATTACGAAGTGGTATGATGAGTGATCCACATGGCGACAAACAACATCAACGCATCCGCACACACAGTCAATGCCAACATCAATAACAACCCAAATATGAACTGAGGTAGGGTTTGTCTTTTCCCTTTCTCCCGCCGTCTCCCTGTTCTCCTTATTTGGCGACGAACCGCTCAACAAATGAACTCGATAGATATCGATAACAACAACAGAAAACAAACAAAAAAGGACAAGAGAGAGAAAGAAAAAAAGGGCCAAGAGAAAGGGCAAGAACCTCCGTTCTTACGACTACACCAGTTTTTGAAATGGGCGTCTACTCATTCACCCACTCGGACAAAATATTAAACATCGTAGGATAGCATCCTCATACTCGCTCGCTCGCCCTTTCTCTCTTCACCCTCTCCCCCGAGCGCGCCAGTGCAAGGGAAAAGAAGCGATAGTATGGGCGAACGACGAAATTCGCTCCGGTATCAGGTGTGCCTTCCTCTTCGGTGTTGTGGGTACCTCTCATAAGTTAAGCCCGCAACCCATCTTATGCCTAATAACCTATGTCAAACCCGTCCAAATTAGTTGCAGGTGATTCACGATCCATTTTTGCGTTTTCCTTTGTCAAGGTAACACTTTTACATTTCTACTTGGGCAACTAGATGAACTCACATTGCACACACAAATATAATTTCTCTATTTGTCAGTTCTTGCACTAGGCTTGTTCAATGCAAAACCCTACGAGAGAACGGCCAGGATAACAAAAAATAAATAAAGATAGTTCCTCCTTTCATACCAGAGATGGACGGACGAGCTATGAAAAGATGATGAGGAAATTATAGCCTGAACCCACAAAAACAAATCTAGCTATCTCTCAAACCCTAAGTTCCGCCTCCTTACCATTTTTTTTTGGGCCTTTTGGGTCGCATCGACTGGACGTACGGCATTGACATTGATATTGTGCTAACAAAACCGGAACATAGATGAAGAGCGAAAATTCAAAAGGGCGATAAAGAAGAGAACAAAGAGGGAAGGAGGGCGAGGAAGGACGAGAAGGAGGGGGAGGCAATGAAAGAGGGAAGAAAAGGAAGGAGAAGGAAAGGAAAGCAGGGTGAAGAGAAGGAGGGATCGAAGGAGTTAAGGAAGGGGTGAAAGGAAAGGGACAAAGAGTGCCCCAAAGGACCATCGCTTATTCCATTCATTCAACGATTCATTCATTCAATCATAACTCAGCCCATTCATTCACTCATTCATAATTCAGCCCATTCATTCAAACGCAGTTGACCATTGGACATTTTTTACTATCATCATCATCATTAGTGATCATATTTTTTTTTATTTTTTTATTATACAGTAGGTCAAAAAATTGTTGCAGTGTTTTTACATTTTTTCTTTTTTCTTATTTTTCAAGATAACTTCTCTATCTCGCCTATCCAGCCCTTGTAATACTAAAGAAAGCCCATTCATTCAGGAATGCTATAAGAAAAGTCCCATAGCACTGTGATCATTTGTTGTAGAGAAATGACTAGAAAGATCAAGACTGGTCATTGCAACAATTTTTTGACTAGCCTACTTCAATGTCATAAATACTTTGTATACCCTCCTTTTACCTTCAAGACTGTATGGACACGATGTGACGCGGATGCACATATACTAAAGAAAAAATGAAGGGAAACTGCTATGTAGAAAATCAACCTGACTACGCAGTGAAGTTACATGGAGTTTGTGCGTAATTGCACTTTTTTCAACTTTAAAACATTGCTTCTGCTGCAGGACGCGTCTAATTGACGATCTAATGGCACATCCTGATATAGCACCCTGAGTTCAATCTTTAATAAGTGTCTTAAGGTCGAACAAAGAATAACAGAAGCACAATTGCAAAAAGAGTTAAAAAGAGGCATTTTTACTATAATATCGGTATATCTTGTGCAATTCAGTCTGAATGCTTGGATCCTTTTACTCCTTCTTCTTATTGAAGGCCCGAGTAAAAGTGCTTTATCAGAATGTGCCATTAGATCGTCAATTAGACGCGTCCTGCAGCAGAAGCAATGTTTTAAAGTTGAAAAAAGTGCAATTACGCACAAACTCCATGTAACTTCACTGCGTAGTCAGGTTGATTTTCTACATAGCAGTTTCCCTTCATTTTTTCTTTAGTATATGTGCATCCGCGTCACATCGTGTCCATACAGTCTTGAAGGTAAAAGGAGGGTATACAAAGTATTTATGACATTGAAGTAGGCTAGTCAAAAAATTGTTGCAATGACCAGTCTTGATCTTTCTAGTCATTTCTCTACAACAAATGATCACAGTGCTATGGGACTTTTCTTATAGCATTCCTGAATGAATGGGCTTTCTTTAGTATTACAAGGGCTGGATAGGCGAGATAGAGAAGTTATCTTGAAAAATAAGAAAAAAGAAAAAATGTAAAAACACTGCAACAATTTTTTGACCTACTGTATCAATCGTCGAATAATGATTGGGAAAGACGCGTCGCTGATCATTGGTTTAATGACATCTAGTTTTCAAAATCTCTATCTGCCGCGCCACTTTTCATACTCTTCGGTTCATTCTCTCTGTCTGTCTCTGTCTGTCTGTATGTCTGTCCTTCATTCTTCATCTTTCATTCTTTTCATTCTTCGTAGTTTTGTAGCCTTGTCGGTTATCCTTACTGGTTTGCTTGACAGATGCACAGGTGGACTGACGGGTTCGCTCCTTGCTGTCTCCTAGACCCCGCAGAAGGTGCGTGGACGTTCAGCTCTCTTTTCATTCCTTCCCTGCTTCTATCTCGTACTTTCGCTCTATCTCCCTTCTTTATTCTCACTACCCCTCATTCTTCGCCCTTGCCTTTTTCCTTTTAACCCTTTCATCTAACATTTGCCGCCAGTCTTACGTGCGTTGGGCCTAAAGGACGAAAGGTACCAGGCAACGTTACCCTCCCTTCCTTCTCCTTCTCTATCTCCTAGTCTCTCCCTTTCCCTCCCCGTGCCCCCTTCTCTTCATCTCTTTCTCTATCTCCTGTCAACAAATGGGTCATACAACAAACAAAATAGTCCCATGAGGTAGGGTCGATACTTTATCAACCTGTCGATTGTAGCGTAGTTTTAGAGGAAATGAATACTCAAGCGCGTGCGTTAATTTCTTTGTGCTCCGACACCTAGACCCTCCCTTTCCCCCGTCCTCCCCGCATTCACCCTAAATTCCTTCCATGCAGGTCTTTTTGGGGACAAAAAAACACTTTGGAACCACAGGGCATGGAAGAATGGTACGAGACACACACAAACACACAAAATGTGATGGGCGTGAATGTATGTAAGTGTGTGTATGTAATAATAACACTTGGACTGTGCTTCCCTCTCTTCGCATGCGGAGCCCACACATACATACATTACACACGCCCTTTTTCCTTAGTGCAAGGGTAACATGCGTTATGGATTACATACAACACCGTCCCTTTCCGTGCAGTGGCAGGCCCTGCCTCTAAGGGCTTATCTTGTGAGCTGCATAGTGTGAAATTTCTTTTATTCTTGTCAATTTTTTTTTTGCGGTGGTTGCTTCAATTGTTGTCCGTATGTACTTTCGGTGTCCGACCGATTGAATGAATGACTGAGTGGCGGATGAATTGGATAGTCATTATGAATGGTGACAATAACAAGGACACCACAAAAATAATGGGCAACAGACACTAAGCATACTGAGCACGGGAATGAATTTGTAGAAGAAATAGAGTTGGTTGGACGAGATATGTTGCGTTCATTGAGCTTTATCTCGTTCCTGTTGTCATCACATCATTATTTTTGCCTTTGGAGGACCTTCTCTAATCGGCCCAGATACTCGCAGGGCAACTATGCGATTTTTCATGACACAAGACAAGGACAGTTGTTAACGAAGTGACGGGTAGGTCATGAAGGAGAGCGAACGAACAGAGAGGGAAGCAAACATAGCCGTGATTTGTTAGTAGTCAAGACGAGATGGCGAGTGAGTGTTCATGTGTCAATGCTTTCTTTACGGAAATTGCTGATCATGCTGATGATGATCCTGTTGTTGCTGATGGGTCAAGTCTACAAGAAGATGTAGTGGTATCTTCAATTGAACAATGGAGTTGACGGACGAATTGGTAAAAAATGAACGAATGAAATGAAATGAATAAGCAAAAGCATTGTTTCCTTTGTTGTCAACAATGTGCGTGCTTGCTGTTGTTGATGCAAGTTTACATGCCAATGGTCCTTTAGATGCAACTTACTATACAAAGAGGCACACATATCTGCAAGGTTGCGAGAAAAAAAAAAAAAAAAAAAAAAAAAGTCAATGTATGTCTAGGCACAACAACAATAAACAACATAAACATAAACAAAGAGAAGAATCGTCGTACACACAGACTACCAACATGCATATGCATTGAGCCTTCGATGTCGAATGACACGCATGGTCGAGTAGGCTAGATTCCAATTGAATTGGATAGACTAACAACACCAGAAATTCGTTATATTCGCCCCTCGGCGAGCCCACTGGCCCGCTCTCTCGAACTCGAGCACTACTTAACACACCATTTCTTTCACTTGCTCTCTCTCGCTCACTCACACGTTCATCACCAGACAGAACAATACTCTCCCCCCCCTCGCTATTTCTCTCTACTTCGTTCTCATACCTTCAATCATCTCCCACCGACGATCTCACAGACACTTTTTTTGTTTATATAATACCCTCGTTCTCCCCCTTTGGCCTTTTTTTCTTTTCACTTCGTCTTCAATTTTCATTCCCTCTCTACTTTTATCTCTTTCTCGCTCGTCGATATCTTTCATCGATTGTATCATTTTCACTTCGTCGTTACTCTTTACCTTCGTTCTTCTTCACTGTCAATTGCTTCCAATTGCTCTGACCCATTGCTAACCATCGCATTGTTTTATACATATAATAAGGGGTTTCCGATAGCTCCCCCCCCCCCCCCCCCTCATTCATAGTGTATCCCTACTCGTAGTCGAGAGCTCCCTCCTTCTTCCATCCCCATCTCACCTCTTTCTTTAAACGTACCCAAAGACAACACTTTTTTTATTGGTCTCTCCGTTTTTTCTTTGCATTCCTTCCTTTCTTTCTTTTCAAATACCCTTTAATTTGCATACCGTAGAATGTCACACTATCACCACCAGCACCAACAACAACTACAGCAACAACACTTTCAACAACAGCAGCACCCACAAATGTACAACAACGCCACCTCATCTCAACAACAACAGGAACCACAGATGCAACAATGCGAGCAGCCACAACACCCCGCTACGACCTACAACACTCTGCAAGTGCCAATGATGTTTGACATGTCGTCCTCCATCCAGGACTACAACACCAATCCTTCTGACCTCGGTTGCGAGCAGACCTACTTCCAGGGCATCGACATGTCTATGCCCCAGGCTGTCTCCTCTAACTGCAACAATAGCAGCAATAGTGTCTGTCCTCCAAGTCTCATTAGCATCCGCCGCGACTCTGGCTTCGCACCCTCGCTTGACGAGCTGTCAATAGGCATTATGGCATCGAACAACGACCAGGACCGAGAAGATTTCAAGGGGGTGCTTCACACTCTGCAGACGGCTGCAGCACTCCAATCTTCCATGATGTCTAGCGATATCATCAATAACGACAGTAGTAGCCCCTCATTCTTCCTTTCTACACCGACATCTCTTTCTACCTCATCTTCTTCTTCGCCTTCTACTGCTACCATCAACAACACCAGTATCGCCTCCTCTCCCTCCTCCTCTGCTACACCAGTCGTCCCCTCCATGCTTTTTGGAATCGAATATCCCCTCACCAACGAGCAACGCCAACTCCTTCAGATCCAACAAGAAGAACAACAACAGCAGCAACAATTTCAGGGTTCAGCAGTAGCAACTGTTGCCGCTGTTGTCGGTGATGTTCACACTTCTCCTCCCTCTCCCTGCACGGCTTCTCCTTGGAACACCGATTTCTCGATGATTCAGTCTCAGCAGCAGCAGCCAGCACTGTTGTCGCCATTGCAGTACCACCCAAGGCAAAGTCAGGTCCAGCGTCCTCGTCAACGGAAGCCCATGCTCCAGATCATGGCCTCGACTGAGCCCGAGCAGCAAGCAGTGATGTTCAACAGTTCCTTGTCGCCTATGTCTGGTCCATGGGAGTCCTCCTCTGTCGCTCCCATGGCTGCCTCGCCCTCAATGTCCGCTGCCAACAACATTGCCCGTGCTGGTCATTACCAGCACCGGCACCAGCAGTCACAACAGCAGAACAATTACCCCTGCGGTTTCGTCTCATCCCCCGTCGAATCATCTTTCTCCTCCGGATCATCAACGCCTCTCTTTGAGTCGCCCTCGTCCTCCTATGCCCACTCCGACATAGCTGCAAATTCCTCCCGCCAGTCCTCCCGCACTGCCTCGCCATCATTTGCCCCATCGTCGCTCTACGAGAACTTTTTGGCCAATGAGCGTCGCGTCAAGCTCAGGGACAGTGAGTCTTCCAACCTCATCATCCGCTCGCGCAAGTCCTCGACCTCCTCGAGCTCGTCCGAGGTATCCCGGCGGCGCGCCTCGACCCTCCGGGAGTCTGCTTTGATCCCCTCTTCACCTGCTACCGTCAGCCACAGCGGATGCAGCACTCCAGCTCCCTCCACCACTGCGTCGGGGCTGTGTTCCACAGGAACACACCAGTGCCCCAAATGCAGCCAACGGTTCGCAGGTCCCGCAGTCTTGGTCCGCCACATCGAGTCGATCCACGACAAGCTGCTCTGGAACTGTGTCGGCTGCAAGTCTAACCTTTCTCGTCGCGACGCGGTGACGCGTCACATCAATCTGTCGCCCATGGACTCCATCTGCCGTGCAGTTGGAACCATCGGTCAGATCAAGACCTCGAACGGTGCCGAGGTCCATTACGAGATCAGTTCCTACCGGGCCAAGCCTCTTGACGAGGTCATGAACCGCATGGGCAAGAAGATCTCGACCACGCTTCGCAAAGAGATTGACCGATCCAAGGCCGCTGCCCTCCAACAGCAACAGCAGCTTCAGCAGCAACAGCAACAACAGCGCAGCCAACAGTATCACCCGTACCAGCACCAGTACCAGGTGATTATGATGGACGACATCGAGATGCTTCAGCAGCACGATGAGATGATGGAGGATGAGTTAACCAAGAAGCGACGGCGTTCTTCTATGATCGTCGATGAGGCTCTTTTGGGACGCAAGAAGAAGATGTAATAGCGTGTTTCTCTCCCTTTCTTTCCCATATACCATTCTATACCCTCGTTTGTTTTTCACGGTTTTCTCTTGTATTATTTCACACACCCTCACTCCCAAAAGATAATCCTAGTTAAAAAAAAGTTACAGAATACTAAAAAGTTTTATTACCCATACAAAAACATTGTAGCCTTCTAGTGTTGACAATGCATACCATTGCCTATGCAATGCAACTAGGCATGCGTAGTATACTTGAACATGTTGTTGTCGTTAACCGGCTTTTTTACGTTGTCTGTCGTCAGTCGGCATCGCTTATTTTTTTTTTGTTGGTTTTTTTGCTGCATGTACGCCTTACTGCTCCTACTGCGATATTACCCCTTCACATACTTGATTTTTGCGAACTATTTTTGCGATCCTGGTCATAGTCCCTTTCTTTTCCTTTCCCAATTTGCCTCCCCTCCCTCTTGCTCTATTTACTTCTTTTGCTCTTGTGTCTCATCCGACACTCTTCTTTCCCTCCAACCCCTCTTTTATGCATGTCATGCAATGGTCCTCGTGGAGGGGTTGTTTTTGATGTTGTATTTTGTTATTTTTTGGTGCTGTTGATGTTTTGTATTCATGTACGCACATCGTCATCATCGCCATCTCTCTTCTTCCATTCAAAAAAAAGAAAAAAAAAAAAGAAAAGAAAAAAGAAAAAGGTAAAGAAAAAATTACTTTGCATTAATGCAAACGACGTCAGGAAAGAGGAATGCTCAACTTTTGTTCTCCGTGAGGCACAGATTGACGGTGTAACTTCTTTGAGTTAGGGTGAGCCGTACTTTTTATCCAATTGGATACGTGAAAGACATTGACGGACAAAGAAAGAGGCAGGGATAGAAAAAAAGAGATGAAAACAGGCATAAGAGATGGAGAAGGTGGAAAAACTAGAAGGCGAGTTAAAAGAAGAGGGAAATGAGAAAGCACATGCCAAAGGAGAACAAAACGCGTAATTAAGTTATTTTCACTCACTCTATTAATAAACGCATCCCCTCGACCTCCAACCCCTCTTCCCTTTTCTTTTGCTTGTTGCGAAACGCGCATAAGAACATCGCTGAAGATGTGGCCCTTTCTATTTTTCTTTTTATTTGAACAACACCAATTAATCCGCATTTCTTCATAGAGCCAGTAATGCAGGTATGGGGCTAATTCATTGACAATGGTATGTATAGCTTCAGTTTGATTGAGAGACAATATGGTTTCTGTGTATGCTACTTTACACTATGTCTAGGGTTTTCGCGTTTTTCTTGTTACATCTATATATACGTATGTATTTTTATCATATCCAGAAAAGTATAAAGTAAAAAATATCTCACTGATACCCCCCTTTGCCTATTTCCACCTTCTCAACTCCACATTGGCCAGACACTCAGTCCATCCTTCCTTGCCATCCCACAATGTACTTGGCCTTCATCCTCTCCAGGTCAACCGTGACAGTCTTCTTGCCATGAGGACGCGTCGGGAAGAACTTGACCGTGTTCTCAATCTCGGTTTCAGACTTCATGATGCTATAAACCCTCATCTTGCGGCACCGCGACGTCTCGCTCGATCGGAGGATATGTCTCTGGACCGAGAACTCGTTCGAGAGCGAGCTTTGGCAGGCCTCACAGCGGACGGGCGAGTACCGCCCGCGCCATTTATGGGCTTCGGCGTGACGGACCATTGAGGGGTGGCTGGAGCAGGTTACTTGGCAACCTGGGTATTGGCACTAATGAGGCAAGCAAAACGAAAGTCAAATTAATAAAACCACAAAAACGCGAAGCGCAAAAGGCATCAAAAATTACTGAGAAAGAAATCAAAGACAGGAATCGCTTCTCCACAAAAGTACTTACGTAGAGAGTGATTGGAGGTCCTTTGGGCTTGTTAACGGGCTTGGGAGCGGCCTTTCGGATACGCTTTCTGCGCTTGGGATTGCGCTTGGTCTCCTCCTCATTGAGAACATCCGAATCGCCATCGTCTGAGAACGCGGCGCGATTGAACTGCTGCTTCAGGGGAGAAGACAGAGCTGGGACCGACGAACCGAAAGAAAGAGAGGTCGATGTGATCGACAAGGTAGGAGAGTTACTACCAACAGTGTCACCGGTCGAGGTTGAGGATGACGACAACGAAGAGTCTTGACGGTGTGAATTATGACCAGGAGCAGTCAGCTGCTGCTGGGAAGTGGTCTTTCGGACCGCTCGCCCGCTGGCAGACGAGGGAATTTTGATTGCTCGAGGAGCCGTAGTTAAAGATGTGGCGGTGGGAGAAGATGTCGGCGAAAACATGGTGGTAGTATAGGGAGTGACCGTGACGGAGCTTGAGGCCGAGCTCGCGCTTGAGGCAGGCGAGCAGGGCGCACCGTCGAAGAGAACGCCGCCAGGAGAGATTGAAAAGTCTCGCAAAGAACCCGTCAGATACTCGGCACCTCTGTGACTCAAGTAAGTCGACGAGAAAGGAGGAAAGAATGGCGAAAATGATGAAAGCTTCTCAGGCATATCAAAGTATCCTCGCTCCGAGGTCGGTGACATTGAGCCCTCATCAGGGCTGGAGAGGGAGAGGTGGCCAAAAGTGGGGGAGCGGAAGATAGTAAAGTCGATGGGGATGCGTTGGGTAGAAGAATTTTGGTTCAGAGGGACGTTATTGTATAACTGGGGGTGTTGCTGGTGATGACTGACCCCAGCGGTGGTGGTGGCAGTGGTCGCCATAGATGTGGCACTGCTCACGTCCAACAAAGAGGAGGAGGAAGGCAGCTGAAGGTGGAATGCGTTTAGGATGGTAGAGTCATAGTACTGCTGGGGTTGAGATGGCAAGGTTGATGTTTGATGCTGCTGCAACTGCTGTTGTGAGTCAGGAGTGGTGGTGGCTTGATGGGTTTGTCGCGACTCCGGGATATGTTGTAGTGTCGAGAACTGCGGCATCGACAAATAACGTGCATCATACTCCTGTGACTGCTGCTGCTGAGCAAAAGTGTGCTCAAATGGGAAGGCGAGGACCGAGGTGTCGGTCAGGGGCGCTTGATAGTAGACTTGTTGTTCGCTGTGTTGTTGAAGCTGTTGCTGTTGCTGGACAAGACACATATCTCCAGGGACTTGGGTGAGACCGGGAAACAGTCGAAGAGAAGAGAGGAGGTCGTCGGAAAAGTTGACGTAAAGAAGCTTGTCCGAGTTGAACAACATCTCGTTGTCAAAAAGTGCGTTGCCGGTGCCGCTGGCATCGTTGCCATCGTCGGCAGAGCTGTTTCCTTCGCCAAGTAATCCGTCGCCGCTGAAGGACTCTTGGAAAGCCAAGGGATTGCCCAAATTTTGGTCCATGATGGTGATGGGTGCGCTTTTGTCGTTGGGAGTGTGTGAGGGGAAGGCAAATAGGATAAGTATACGAATTTACTGGTGGAAGAGGAACAGTAGTGTATTTGTGTGCGAAAGAGAAGATGGGGGGAGGTTCGATGCGGTGTGGCTGCTGTTGTACGACGTAGAGAGAGGGGAAAGGGTAGGGGGAATAGGGGTGTTGTGTTTATTGTGTTAGGGATAGTTGCACAAAAAACGAAAGGTGATAGACGGAAAAGAGAAGAAAAAAGAGGAAAAGGGTGGCCACAAAGACGCTTTTATGGTAGCGAGGTGGTGGTGGAGGAGGAAGGTTCCCCGATTTTTGTTTACAATCCGTTGAGGTGTCTGTTCCCTTCATCATCATTCGCCCATTTCATCCATCACCTCGCGTTCGAAAGCCTTTGCTTTTTTCCACTGTTCAAATTGCTGTGCCAACCTTGTCAATTTGTCTGGAATCTGTGACCCCTTGCCATACTCTACCTGGCCATTAGAGCATTGGAGAAGCAGGAAGTTGATGCCCCATGCAAGAAAACCAGTCGGAGGCAATCCCTAGTTTCCTCCCCCTCCCCTCTTCCCCTTGCTCAAATACCTATGCACGGTGTCTTGTATTACTCATATATTTTTTATTACCTTTCATCCGCCTACTACTACCAAAAAAATAGAAAGTAGTTGATCTTCACATTCAGTCACCAGGTTACCATTGATACTGCCTCTCACCTCTGCCTTCGCCCGCCGTATCTAGGCATGCTTAGAATTGCCTCGCCATGCCTCGTAACGTCTCCCTATCCATCTCTTGACAACCAGAGTTCATTCTTTCCTTCAGTCTTACTCCTTCGGATTCAACGCCAACGTGATCATAAGCGCGTCCTTCTTTCTCTCCTCTTTTTTACATTGTCGCTTATGAATGCTTAATAACAACAGACGACTCGACAACAAGCCAGCGAAAACGAAGACCGCATTTTTTGTCGTCGTCGGAAGGGTTGATATATATATGATGAATGCTATTCGAAGGATGATTGCTTGGTCAGTGCCAGTGGCGGTTCAGTCAGGGACCTACGTATGAAGAAAAAAAAAAGACGACAATCGACTTTATTTTTTTGTCAGTTATGTCTTTGTCGTTTCTATTTCTTTTATAGTGTGGATTTGACGCGTCTGTTTACCCGTTCGTACCACTCTTTCGCTTTCCTATTTTCTTCTCTTTTCAAACCACATTCCCTTTTTGCAGGAAAATTTTTCAACGCTGGCTGATGACTCTAATACAGACCCTGCACCGATGTAAACAAGACAAAATAAGCAGACAATCACAAAAAAGGGTATTTCCAGTGCCTATATGTTTTTTTATCTTTGTCGCACAGAATATAGATACCCCTTGAACGGAAGTAAGGGTCCAATGATCCAAGGAGGAGGGGTGGACTCCCTCGTTGTACTCAACCCTTCTCAACCCTACTGTTCTTCTTCAACTCAGGCCCTCATACTCCCTGAAAGAACCAATCGCAACGACGCAAAAAAACGGAAAATAGAAAGTATGTGTGTGGAGTAGGACACTTGTTTTTTTTGATAAAATAGCTCATTCTCTCCTTCCATTGCTTGATTCGCTCTTATTCGTCCGTCTCTTCTGTCCTGCTCAAAGGTGCTGTGTAGCGTGAGCTTAGCCCTGGCCTGGTCTTTCTCTTCCTCGTCATCCTCGTCGACTTCGCTGTTCTCTTTTCTCTCGGCAAAAAAACCGCATGAATGCTAGTTGGCAGACGAGCCGGGTCACTGTGCTCCCTTTCATCGCCACGTTTTCTCTGTTTGTTTGTGTACAACATGTGCATATGTTGCATGTTGGTATGCCCACAGTCCACAAAAAAGAAGTAACCGTCGATAACTTTCGTATTAGTATTGATGTGGTCCGATAGAGTCACATATATACACACACTCCATGGTGGCCATGGATTTGTGGGCTTGGCATCGATGTGGGTGGACGATTCCCACACGTATACAAAGGGCATGCATTCGCCTTCCACATCCTAAACCACTTCCACAAGGTGAAAAAATAGCTCGCAGTCGGGTGGCATTTGGTTTTAGTCTCACAAGAACACAGTTTTCAACCCTCCACTGGACATGAGGACAGACGAAGAAGAAATAACTTCGGAATATGCGGACCAAAAACAAGGATGTTCTCAATGGCGAAGGTTTACCAGTTCAGTCTTTTGCTGAAGTTGTTCGATACTGCATTTATGATCTATTGCTTGCCACGGGAACTGTGGAGTGAGCAGGACGAGATATGAATATTTGGATCGAATTAGCTCGGAAGAACGTCGAAAGTGAGAGTGAATAAGGTCTGTTCATTGACAAATAAGGTCAACATCATCATTCGCAGAGCATGGTCTACTGTCTCTTGCTCAAATATGCCGCAGATAATTGGGTCGCACATCTCGTTTATTAAAAGATCATGAAAACAGAATGGAAAGAGCGAGGCTTCTTAGAATCGAAGTGGTCAAGTACATGATAATCTTTGAAGCAATTGCGAGGATTCTTGCCTTCGACAAGACACAGAGGGACATTGCAGTGGCTACAATAGACGTTCGTAGGGGTTCTAAGCCGATACCCCTTTAGCTTCAAGGTTGTATGCTTGAATCGGCAAAGCGCACAGTTGGGCCGGGAAGAACTCTCCAGGAACATTGGGAGATGCAGAACTCGGTCCTTTCGTGCCGCTGGTAGGCTGGTCGTACTCTTTACAATGTAAAGTGTCTTTCCCTTCACCGGTATAACTTCCGTATCCCCTACTCTGTCCGTCCCATCTTCTCGGTCGCTGTCTCCATTTCGGTGGCTGTCGCTGTCGCCCTCTCCACTGCTACCACCCTCTCCACCGTTGTCTCCGTCTCTGTCGCTATAATCGTCTTCCTGTCCACCTTCATATGCGGCATCGGAATAGGTGCTATAGTCGTGATCGAAGTAAGCACGAGTTTCAGCATTGGCGTCGTCATGTGGAGCTGCATCATCGACATGTGGATCAGCTCACCATCGGTGTAGTCCGAAAAGGGTGCATCATCGCCATGTGAATCAATGTCGATTCCGTCCGCCTCCACTTACTTGTCTCCAAAGATCAAATCCCAGGCAATTTCTCGCCGGAAATCGGAATGTGGTTGATTGTTCCCCTGTACTCTCGACAACACATGCGCATTTAGAAGGATCGAATCCAGTAGCCAGAGAAACAGGGGCATCCATGCCTGGGCAACAAAGAGGTCCCGATCATAAAACAATCGCTTCAGGTCGCTGGCGTCGATGTCGCCCATGATGTTGTTGTAGTCGTTGACAATATTCGGCACAGTGTGATCATGCAGACTTGGAGAATCGATGGCGCTCAACCGGCTCCTACTGTGGCTTCTGTTATTCCTGCCTGACGACTGAGGGTCATGCCGATTTTGGTCGTTGAACTCGGGTTCAATCTGGTGGATAGTCGACAACATATTGACGGAATTGTGATCACTCATCCAACAGCTCGCCAAGACCAACTGTTCAACAACAATACCAGTCATCGGTAGCCCCCTTTCCGCCTGTCACCCTTCTTGACCTTCAGTTCGTCTGGAAATCCAATCGAGTGGACACTTGCCCGTCCGCAGGCCCCAATGCCATAGTCTCGTAGTTTGATGAACAATGGCACATTGGCTAAATAATCGTCCATAAAGGCGTTGTGGGCTCGCGTCCGGTAGGGAAGCTTGCAGACGAGTTGAAGAACGGCGGTTGAAGCGCTGTCCAAATAAGGTCCTGCTCAATCTCCCAGTATGGATTACCGCTCGTCGTACACAAGAACGAAGATGTGTATTCAGAATCACAGAGGGACATAACCTTATACCCTTCCATCCGCCAAGACAAGTTAACAGCTCTGTGCAGCAAAAGTCCACCTTCGATGGGCTCCCCGAACCGTAGTGATATCTCATTGACAGAGACATTGGTAGGAGGGATATAGTGCCGCCAGTATGAGAGTTCCGTTTCGTCGAGAGAGGTTCCAGCTTTGAGTACCAATGATCTTGAAACGAGTCGGGGTTCGAGACATGAAAGTACCTCCTGATCTGCTGAAACCAAGGCAGGGACATCTCGGACACGAATCGGCGCCTGGGATAATAGGGCGAGGTGTTCCAGAACTTCTCAACATAGTCTTGAGGGGAGATACCCATGTAAATGAGGGCTCCAAGGTAGACACGAAGCTCCTTTGCGGTTGTGTCCTGCCAGTCCAATCCATCATTGCCGCCATCGTCATCCTCCTCTCCTTCATGCGGTTGTTGCGAGTTCTTTGCTCCCTGTAGCGTGGCGTTGGCGTTGGTGTTCCTTGACAGCTCCTCAAACACTTCATCCGTGAAGAACAAAGAAAAGAAATGTATTGGCCGCAGAGTTCTCTGGAGGAGCAACTCGGAATGGAGCTTTGCGAAGGCCAAATGGTCAGGTTGTGTGTGTTGGAATACATTCGAGAAATCCGGCACGTTCGAAACCACCTAGTGGGTTGAGCTGCATCCAGACCTTGAGCTCGAGCTCCCTCCCGCCCCAAACACTTCGCCATAGTCAGTCTCCTCTACGTCGATGCAAATCAATGTACCTTGACTGTTAGAAGGGTCAATCACCATTCATTGAAGCACCGATTAACGACAATAAATCACACAGGGGCGTTTACTTTCATCGTTACAGTCGCTATCATACATGTCCTCCTCTTCGATAATGTGGGTGCGATGGGTACGTGTCATGACAACACCGTAATCCTGTGTCTCGTCGTCCTCCTCCTCCGTTTCATATTCCCTTTCCTCTTCGAGATCATCGTTGTAATCGCTGTAACCGTAGTTGCCAGCGTTGCTGCTGTGGCCGTCATGTGTGGTGTTGGGTGCCTGTGCTTGTTCCTTGGCCTTTGCATTCTTGTGCGCCGAAAGAAGTTCGAGGATCCCGCGGTCCATCTTGCCTGGAGGAAGTTGATGTTTGTGAGATGTAGACACCCTGTGCGAGCTCGATTCGGGTCAACGCCCATCATTTTTATACGCCCCTTAATTCCCGCTTCAAAAATTTGGATACCCTACAATCATTTGTCAGGCACCAGATCGGCATCTCAACAGCCAACACCGTCCGTCTTCTGCACCAACACACACAATCGAGCAACGACCTTATCCGGACCATAGTAGGTGAAATCAACAAAACCATTGCCCAAAATAACTGGACCAAGGCTGATTAAGCCACAATAAAAATCTCCTATTCTACCAAAAAAAAAAAAAAAATAAAAATTGTCAGGCACCAGACCAACCATTACGAGTCAGAAACGACTCAGAAGCAGAGCTTGATCCTACTGCCCTTTACTACATTCACTCTTCGCGTCTCCTACGACAATAACTGTCTGTCGCGTTATTTTGAAGCAGGCCCTACACGGTGATTGGTACAAACCCTGATAGGCATCAATTACCACACGACATTTACCTTTTTCCGCTTTTTTAAGATGCACCCAGCCCTGCCGTGCACTTGGACCGTCTCCCCACACAATACCGTTGCTTTGTAGTAAAAGGCTTGAGTCTGGGTCTTCAGTACCAGATCATTCATGTTTTCTATGCTTTCTTCCTCTGCGCGTCCTTATTATTATATAATTATTCCATGATGTTCTTGCCCTTCTCTAGCTTGTTTTGCTCATCTTTTTGTAAAACCAAACGCCTTCAATGACGAGCCCTTCTCGCTAAACAAGCGGAACAAAAAGAGGCCTTTTCACCATGCTGTAAAGTTATGAACGATACAAAGATCAATGAAAAGTTTTGTTTTGCTCCGCCTTGAAGGGTATAAAACGTTTATTTGTTCCTCGCTCCTCTACTCATCCTCCTTCTCATTCCATCCTCTTCCTTTCCTTTCACCCTTACCCTTTCTCACTCACTTCTCCCTCTCTTTATCGCGTCCTCCATACAGACCTCAAACCTGCACTTAACTCCTCATCCTTTCAAACCGCCTTTCTCTCAATGAATGACGACGACCAGTTCGAGTCATGGCCTCGTAAATCCGCCCGTATCCGCGATCGAGAAGCCACCAAGGCCGCCGAAGCCGCTGAAGCGTTGCGAGTCAAGGAGAAAGAACAGAAGCAGCAGCAGCGCTCTCGGCGCCGTAATGCTCCTTCTGCTCAGGTCCAGAAATCCAACCGAGCTAAAGCCGCTCAAGCCAAGGCCGTCCAAGCCAAGGTCGCGCAAGCCAAGCCCGTGAACACCAAGTCCGTCCAAGCTACCCGTGGGAAGTCTACTGCTTCTTCTTCTCGTGCCACTCTCTCCTCTTTGTCGTTGCCTCCGACTCAGTCCAGCTCTCGTTCCCGATCCCACCCCGATTCTAAAAAAATCGATGCTGATACCGATAATGAAGCTGCCTGCGTCACTGCGGTCGGCACTCCGGCCTCCTTTTTGTCGTCTCCGTCACACTCTGACACGGATGGTAGCGACCACGATATGGATGCTGACTCCGAGGATGACGGCAATGCAGAAGATGAGGACAGCGAGATGCCTTCGAGGCCCAAAATACGAACCCGTCCGAGTGTATCCGGTAAGACACTTCCTGCTGCTCGTACTCCCTCTCGTCCCCGCACTCCCTCTCGTCCTCGCTCTTGCAGGCATTACAGCGGTAACGAAGACGGTGAGGATAGCGGCGAGGAAGATGATGAGAGCGATGAGGATGGCGATCTGTTGTCTGATACCGCCGGTGAATGCTCCGAGCTCAAATACTCTGACCTCGAGTACTCTGATGAAGAAGTATATTTCCCTCGTAATTTGACGTAAACAGGACATCGCGTCCCAATGTTTGTCTACATCCATTTATCTTTCAAAACCATCTAACTACTACTTTTCTTTCTATCTGCCTTTTTCTTAAAAAATGTCTCGCGAATGTAGGAGTATATCAGGCCCCCTTTGACAGGCAAAGAAGTGGCGCGAAAGTTGATGAAATTGTGCCTTGAAAATTTCTTGGAGAGCCGCGACTACCTCCTTACGCCTCTCTCTTTTGTCATCTATTGGATGCCCACTACCGTCGATGATAACACCCCCGAGGACACGTTCAAACTCTACACCTTGCCTCTCAAGGCTACGGACCGTGAATGGGACAAGGCTGAGGTCGTTGATACCCTGCGAACCGATCAGGTTGCGCACTGGCTTCAGATCCCTGTTGGAGATCTCCTTGGGTTCTTGGTCCAGGCCACTCCCACTGAGTTTGCACGGTTGAACTATTACTTGCATTTTCGTCTTGATCTCATGCGCACCATTCAAGGTATATCAAGGCCTTTTATGCCACACGTTGGCATTAAATTTGATTTATGAAGGACGATGAGCTCTCACTCTCCTTCTAGTTCTCCTCTAACCATATTTCCTTCACACTTTATACATAGCGATGCCGAGTTGCCTTGCGTGGCTCGACACAGACGCCGACCCCCAGCCGGAAGACCCCGTATACGAGGTCCTCCACCGCTTCCGCTCGCTCGACGACGAGCAACAGCGCCTCTTCACCTGGTCTCTCAAAAAAGAGACCCGCAACCGCCGCGAAGCCGACGTACGGAACAAAATCGATACCACGCCTTACCGTCCCGTCGTCCATGACGATTTGCAAACCCGTGCCGAATTCGATTACCTTCTAAAGACCTGGAACATGCATCGCGCCCGCACGTCCCCCGTCATTGAGTTCCGTGCTTCGAAGAGGTTCTTCCCGAACTTTGTGGATCAACGTGCGAAGAACCGTTGGTTTGTGAAGGCTGACGTTACTGAGGAATCATTGGAGGCGTTGACGGCTGAGGAGGTCTGGGGGACCATTAAGGCAGATCATGAGTTCTTGCATCAGCTCGAGTCGAGTCGCGCTGACTACCAAGAATTCAAGATGCCTAACGATGAGGTCGTCATTGCTGCTCAAGATTCACGCTTCCCCCCAACTCTTCTGGTTAAACCCCCAGTACCAGCCCAAGTTCCTGGCGGACGTGCTCCTCCTCCACCACGTGGGCCTCCCCAACCTCGCAATCCTCCTCCACCTCGTGGTCCACCACCCCCTCCACATCCCCGCATGCAACCGCAGACCGGCGGTGGTGGCCCAACCTTCCAGGCCTCTGCCTCGACTACCTCCATGATGGCGCCTTTGCCTCTTCCTTCGGATGTTCAAGGCCTAATTGCCAATGTTAACCAACCCCTCCAGGCTTTTACCTCGACAACTCCCTTTATGGTGGATCAGCCTCTCCCTCATGCATACATGCAGCTCCAGACAACCAGTATCGAAGCCACTTTCCAGGGCCCTGTCTCAACTACCCCCTTGATGATACCTCGGCCTCTACCTCCGCACATACAACTTCATACCACCGGCACCAACCCAATCCTCCAGGGCTCTGCCTGGTCTACACCCATTGGGCCTCCTCCAGTACCCCCTCGTCCTCCGCAACCTCAGCAACCACTTCATCCTCTGCAACGACCACCAGCTCCTCTTCCTCAAAAACCTATACCCATCATTTCTATGAACAGCGGCAACAGCGCCCTTCTCCAGCGCAGAGCATTGAGAAGTATGGGGTTCGGCGTCAAGAGCGCCGACGAATGGATCACCGCCGCCCGCAAGGCCGTCTCAGGCGACGACAACTGGTGGCGCTACGAGCTCATCCAGGTCATGGAATGGCACAGACAACACTCTCCCGTTTCTCGTCTCCAACCCGATCTCCCGCTCATGGCCCAACACCACGCTTATCTTCAGCGAGGTATCCATCTCGAAAAGCAGCGGTACCTCGCAAAGGTCCTTTATGAGCAAGCTGCTGCCAACAAGCAGAGGCAGGAGCAGGAAGCTTTGCGACTGCAACAACGACAGCAGGAGCTTGAGGCGGTGGCGCGTCACCAGGTTGACCTTCTTTTGAAGCATCGACAGCAGGAGATGGCCCTCCAGCTGCAACAAGCACTCCAACCTATGTATGAGCAGCAACAACAGGAGGCGATTGACTTGGAAATCCAGCGGATGGTGGGGATGCAAGTGGCGGATCAGAAACACCAGCAACACCAACAGAATCTGCAGTATTTAGTGGAGCAGATTCAACAGCAGACGGTATCAGAGCTGTTCCAACAACTCCAGCAACAGCAACAGCAACAGCAACAGCAACAGCAAGAAGTGAAGCAACAGCAGGGAGTAGAGCAACAGCAACAGGAGCAGCAGCAACAAGTTCAGCAGCATGTACCGCAATTCACGGAACAACAGCAGCACCAGATGTTGGAGCTCCTTCAGCAGCAGGCGGGGCAACTTCACCAGCACCAATCAGCAGAGCAGCTCCAACGTCAACAACTGGCGATAGATCAACTCCAGCAACAACAGCTCGCCGAGTACCAGCAGCTCTTGTCGGAGCAGCAGCACTCAGCCGAACAGCTCCAACTCCAGCAAGAGGCAGAACAGCTTCAGCTCCAACAACAATTGGACGAGTAGCTCCAGCAATAGGATCTGACGGCACAACAGCAGCTTATGCAGCAATGGGCGGAGCATCAGCAACAGCAGCAGTTGCTGGAAAATATTCAGACGCAGCAGCTTGTGGCTGAACTGCATCAACAGCGGCTTCTTGAGCGGGTTCAGCAGCCTAGCCCTGCTCCCTGTACACCCTCTGCGAACGCGGACTAAGCACTCCTCTCCCCCAAACCCTTCTCCACGTAGTCCAAGTCTGTTTGCATTGGCAAAAGACTATCTTTGGAACTGCTGGTCATATACATCTACACACATAGCAATACTTTTCTTTCAGTGCCATATCAAAACCTTCAGTATCTCAATACCAATAAACAATAGAAAGAAGAAAAAAAAATGAATACAAAAACAAGCGGTTTATGATTATTTTCGTCCGCCATGTGATGATGATGCCTGCTTAACACCCCCCTTCCCTGCCATCGCAGTCTCTTCCGCCGACAACGAATCCGACAACAATGAAGTCCTACCCTTCCCCTGCGCCTTCTTCTTACTCTGATCAATACCAGCCTCAGCCTCAGCATCTGCAATCGAACTAGGCTTATCCAACACCTCAACGCCCCTCAGATCCTCACACCACACACCAGACTCTCTACCCTTAGCATCCTTTCCTGGAAGGATACTATACGTGTTGATATACTGGGTCAACGACCGGATATCCTGTTTCTTCAGCCCAAACTCGTGTGCGAGCACGTCCTCGGTCCAGATCGAGGGGTCCTGGTTCCGGAGTTGAAGGAGCTGCATCAGTTTGAGCGATGTCAAGTTTGAGCCTGATTGTGCAGCTGCTGCGGCGGTTGAGGCGGTGGTCTGGGCGTAAAGTCCTGAAGATTGGGCGAATGTTGCAGCTGTGCTGGATCCTGAGTTGTATGATGATGATGATGATGATGAAGGTGTCTTGGAAGGCAATTTGCGCTTTAGAATTGCCTCAGCCTAATACGCGAGTAAAAGTTTCAAATGAACATTAAGTGTGGTCAGAGTACTGGCTTTAAGTGTTTCGATGACTGTGTATCTTGGCGATTTGGGTACACGATGCGGATGCTGAAAAAAAATCTCTTCAAAAATACCTCACGATGCTTGACTTGATCTGGGTTGGCAACATCCACTTGTCCAATTGCATTCAAGTTTCCAAAGAACTGCATCTCCGCCGCCGACGGCGTATCCTCCAACGGCCTACTCTCTCCATCTAAGTATATACAAATAATTGGATCAAAAAAAAAGAAAAAAAAAAAAAAAAAAAAAAAAAAGGGATCTGCTTAGTCTTACACATCCATTCTTCTTTCCTGCCGACCATATCATTTTGATTCACCCATTCCCTTCAAAACATGTCTGTAGCTACAGGATCGTTTTACCTAGCTTGCCAGACTTCTTAATCTCTTCGTCATACCGCGCAATCTCCTCCTCCAATTTCCGCTGCTGCTCCAAATAATCCTGCTTTGGTGAACTTCCTGCTCTTGCTCCTGCTCCTGCTGTCTTGAACGCCGTCGACGCGGCAGTGGCATTCAACTTTGTCGATGCAGCAGCAGCTGCTGCTGCAGCCGCGGCCTTCTCTTGCATTGCGCTCTTGGCAGACGGGAAATGACGCACCGCCGATTTGGCTCCTGCATTGCTCTTTGATGCCGAGTTACCCATGACGCTTTTGTTGGTTTAATGGAATGGAGCTGAGATTGTTGTTTTCTTTGTGGCTGTAAAGCGTTGAATGAGTGTTCTCCGAACTCTGGAGTGAGATGTACTTTGGTGTGTATATGTGCGTGTATGCTGAAGAGGGTCACAAAAGGTGAATGCCGCTGTAAGCTCCTGCTTCCTGTTTCGGTGAATGCGTGTGGAGGGAGAGTTAAAGCGATCGTGATTTTCCGTGTTCTCCGGGGTGACATAAATTACCGAGCACGAACTGACGACAAGCCACAAATTCTTCGAAATCAGGCGGAACATACAGGCATTCGCTCCACACTTATGCAAAAGGAAGAGGGGGAGGAAATTGAGAATGAATTAAACGAACCCTTTATGGAATACTTTATGTGTGAAAACAGAAAAACAGAGAAAAAAATATAAAAGAAAGCAAAAGAAAGAAATGTCTACTTGCGGACAATGTCCTTGGCAGCAAAGTTGCCAAACAAAGTGTTGCATACAATCTCAAGGGCCCAGGCGCCAAAGTAATCAAACGCCATGATACCAATCAACTTGACCTTGAAGTCCTCAGGGAAGGGTACGAGCTGGATGTACTCGTTGAACTCGGGCATAAACTCGGTCGCTCCGGCGACGGCAACTCCGCCAACCGCCAACAGACCGCGGTACAAGTAAGTGTTCTCTTTCAAGCTCTCGCGGAATGGGTGACCCTTGTAGTTGATCGCAAAGGTCGACACCTGCATCGACAACGAGATCAAGTAGATCGCAGAGTTCAACAGACCAGGCTCGAACGTCTTCTCCAGGTCCACCACACGGTCGTGCTCAATCAACTTGGCCTCGCGCGTAATGTAGATCAGCGAAAAAATGTGGATCGCAAACTGACCCAGCACAGACAGGATGATGTAAAAGTTGAAGATGTTGGGCTGAGGACGTTCCTTGGACAAGTGCTCGAGAGGGGTGGCCTTGGAGATGCACATGAAACAAACGGCCATCAGGATACCAGTGATTGTGACTTGGGTATCACTAGACTTGATACCGTCGAGGTACAAGACACTGAGCGAGTAGGCGGTAATCAGACAGTTGAGGGCGAGAATCTTGTACATCTGCATGGTGGCGACAAGTGTGCAGCGACCCTGGCGGATAATGTTGACAATCGACATGGGGGTCGACAACTTGGAGGTGAAGGGGGCGGCAGCAGAAGCATCTCCGAGCTTGAGAGTGGGGGGTGCATCCTCATCAACGTCCTCCATCATGTCAGCGATACCGCTCATATCTAAGGCGGGCTTAGGTGCGGCAACAGGGCGACCGTTCTCATCGACAGCACCGATGCCTGCGGCTTCGCGGGCAGCCTGCTGCTTAGCGGCAATGACCTCTGGAGGGTAAAGGTGGGCAATCTTGGCGTGGGGTGGAGGAGGTTGCATGTTGAAGCGGGCAGTGAACTTGAGCTGGTTCTCGTAAACATTCTTGATACGCTGGAGCTGGTTGTACTCGGCAATCCTGGCCAGGTCCTCGGGCTTTCCGTCCAAAAGAGCGACACCAATGTGTGCTTGCTTCAAGGCACCGACATCGTTGGTTCCGTCTCCACACATCAAAGTAGTGTAATCGTTAGCCTTCAAATTTGTTAAAATCGTCTCCTTCTGTCCGGGAGAGACACGGGCGTAGACCCAGGTGTGGCGGACCAACTCGGAAAACGTAGGCCTGTTCTCGTACTGGGACATGGCGGGGCCAGTAACACAGATATCGTAGTCGCGGAAGATGGAGGTGTCGAAGGGCTTGGTGGGGTCGAGGGCAATCACCTTGGTCTCGTCAATGGATTTCCAGACGAGATCCTCAGGGCCGGCTCCATCCTCGCGGACATCCATGATCAAAACATCGCGGTTTACAATATCGACCTGACGAGCGACATGACAGGCAGTCAATGGGTTATCTCCGGTAATCATGATACAGCGGTGGGAAGACTCATTCAACATCTTAATGGCCTGGGCGGAATCCTCCTTGAGGGGGCAGTGGAAGACCAAGAATCCGGCAAAAATAAGCTGGCTCTCGACATTGTCACGGTGAAGGGCATTGATTTGGTCAATGTTCAATCCATCTGGCAAGTACTTGTAGCCAAGGGCCAAGACACGGCTTCCACGGCGGGTGAACTGCTTGTAGGTCTCTTCGTACTGCTGAGGCAACTTGGTGTACATGTTCTTCAAAGTCTCGGGAGCTCCCTTGACGGCAACAAACAGCTTGGTAGTCCTGAACTCAGGGCTGGTCAAAGTGGAGACAGTCGACATACGCTTGAGAGCAGACGAGAACTGGAAACGACGGCGAATCAAAAGGTGCTCGTTTTTGTTGAAGGCGTTGTCAGGGTAAACGTTGTCATGCTTGCCAACCTTCCACTTCAAAGCCTCCAGTGTGACGCGCTCCATTGGGTCTCCAACAAGACCCTCCTCCAACTGGACCAAGGCATGGGCGGTAGCAAGGACATGACGGGATGAAATAGGGGCATGGTCGGGCATGATCAGCTTCTCGGGCTCTCTGGCATCGATTCCACAGACACCTTCGACTACGAGATCCTCTCCAGTCAATGTTCCAGTTTTGTCGAAGCAGCAGACATCAACCTTTCCGGCAAAAGGAATACGGAAGGGCTCAACACAGAAAATGTGGTGGCGGGCAAGGGCGATCAGCGACGTGTTAACGGCCAACGATAACTCCATGGGCAACTCTGGGGGAACAACCGAGGTGATAATCAAGATACAGTCCAGAAGCAGCTTTCCGCGTTTGCGCCCCTGCTCGCTTCCGACAACCCAGACGTAGTAGGCGGCGACAATGGCAAAGATGAGGAGGAAGAGAATGAAGAGAAGGGCTTCTAAGTTGTTGGCGGTAACACGCTCAGTCGAGTAAACCATAGTGCGAACGAGCTTTCCCTGGGCAGTTCCAAATCCAGTGCGGACAACGTAGCAGATGCATCCACCATCGGGGGCCTTCAAGGACGAGGTGGGGGCGGTAACCTGAAGAACCTTGGTGCCTCCATAAAGAACGTTAAGCTTGTCGGCGCCGTTCAACTCCAGGACATCGTCAGGCTCACGCAGCATAATGCCCTCCTTCAACAATGGGGTCGATTCTCCAGAAAGCATAGCCTCGTTGACAATGCAGGTTCCGTCAACAATGACCATATCGCAAGGAACGCCGGAATCCTCCTTGGTACGAACAATCGAAACAAGATCGCCAGGCAAGAGCTCATCGGACATAATGTTGATCCAAGTGCCACTGCGACGAACATTGACGTGGAATGGTTTGATCGACATGCCCTGGAACTCTCCAATGGTTCTCAAGCGCTATTATTTGTAATAACAAATTGAGGGTGGGTGTAAGTGTGACAAGGCTCTTTAAATCACACATACGCACGGATGAATTAAAAACTCTGCATTATTGTAAATTACATACCTGCCAGACGACAGTGGACTCAAAGATGACCAACATGACGAGGGTGAAGAGGGAGTAGTACCAATACTCATCCAGTAACCAGAGGGCAACACAGAAGATTTGGAAGATGAAGAAGGGTGCGACGGCGTGTTCCTTGAAAAGCTCCATGAACTTGGGCAGGGGGATATCAAATCTGTTCATACCGTAGGTGGCAGTGGTAGCCTTGGTCTGTTCCTCGTTCAATCCTCGTGCCTTCTGGAATTCGCCCATAGTCAAACCGAGATCGGAGGGATACTTGATCTTGGTGAAGATCTTCTTGTCGTCGTTGTAAACATACTTTTTCTTTTGGAAGAAAAAGTAGGTTGCTCCATTCTGTGTTAAAAAAAAAAAAAAAAAAAAAAAGGTTTAGTGGCCAGTCATGAAATGCCACGCCACGTCTTCGTCTTGTCCACGCAACCCCCCTTCGATCGCTTTTTCTTCTTCTCCTTTGTGTTCAAATCCGATTATATATGTTTACCTCATGGTGAAGATCGCAAAGAGCTCCGAGTCCACGGTGCTTGTCGGGAACAATACGGATGATGGTCGCCTTCTTGACATCAGTTTCCTGGCGGAGAAAAAAAATGAAAATTGTCAGTCCCAGTCTGTAACTCATTGCATTACACGATGGAGCGCATACTCTACAATTCTCTTTCTTTGTCAGATAACAATTATTAGATCGTATCTGGTGAAGATGTGTGTTGTGTGTACTATGTTGTACCTTTCTGCAAGTAAGCGAAGCCTTGATAGAGACGCTCCACTGACAGGTTAAGAAGAGCATGGCGTTGGTGGTGAGGAGGAGTCCGAGGGTGACGAAGGTGATCTCCTCTGATTTGATCCATTCGTCATATTTAAAAAAGTAGATGAATGCCCAGGCTGGGTAGAGGAAGAAGAAGGGCCAGGCATAGGCATGTTGGATCCGTGGAAGGCGAGAGTGCAGCGACGAAGTTTTGATCAGCTTCGTCTGGACAAGTGAGGCCGGCGCCCTAATGATAATGATGCAGATAGAGGTAATTGTTGGGAAAGGAGGGTTAGGAACTAAGTCTTATTGTTCGAGGGTTGTTAACATTGCTGTGTTCCCATTCCTTGCAAGTTGAGATGTCTCTTTTCTTTTGTTGTCTCTGTGTGCATCTGTGCCCGAAAAAAGGGTCATCCGCGGTGCGATGATGTCCTTTTTGTTTCTGATGATGCTATTGCCCTGTTCAGAGTGAGAGATGATGCTGCTACCGGTCTAATTGTTTGTCCGTCTTGTCCGGCTGTCTTGTGTTGTATTGTCTGTCCTGAAGACAAGAAATAGGCTGCTTACATTTTCAGCAGTGAGGTTTGTTGGTCAAACTGCGGGGTTGATGGTGACAATGGCCGTTGGGAGTAAAAAAAAGTATAGAGTAAAAAAAAAGTGATGAAAGAATGAAAAAGAAGAACCAACCACAGGCCGAGAGCCAAGGAGAGAAAGAAGGGCAAAGAACAACCCTTTGACCAGATCGGGAAACTTGAAATTCGTCCATTCTTTGCAACAGATGCGATTGATTTTGCTTCTACCACGTGAGCAAGGAACAGATCAAACTCAAAAGCGAGAAAAAAAATATGTTGATGTTGATCCAACACATCCTGCGCCTCTTCTTCTCTTCTTCTTTTCTTTCTTATCTTCTTTACAATAAACACGCATCTCTCCCTCCTTTTACCTTACATCCATACAAGCACAATGGTCGCACAGCAGGTCCTCAATGTCAAGTGGCTCAACTCCCTCAACACAAAGAACGTCGTCCTCGCCTCGTCTTCCCCTCGCCGTAAGGACATCCTCTCCCATCTCGGCCTCAAATACTCCGTCGTCCCCAGCACCTTCCCTGAAACCCTCGACAAGTCCCTCTTCAACCACCCTTCCGACTACGTCAAGGAAAACGCCCTCCAGAAGGCTCTCGAAGTCTATGAACGTCTCAAGGTAAGCCATGTTTTCCGCCATATCTTCGTCTCTTTACTTCAGCCACTCTTTTTTTTTTTGTAAAGCTTATTGCGTGTGATGGGAAAACGTGCATGGGTGGGGATATGTAGAGAATATACAGTCGAGCAGATAATAAAAAAACAAAAAATGGTTGGATGTTCATTCATAACAAGGCGCAGCTACGATCAAATACAAGCGTAGTACACTTTCTCACGAACTACGATGACTCATAATTATTACATTCCAAACCCTCTCTAGGCTGAAGGAAAGACCCCCGATCTGGTCATTGGCGCAGATACAGTCGTCGCACATGGACCCAGGATTCTCGAAAAACCCGCATCAGTTGAGGGCGCCATCGACATGCTGACTAGTCTCTCAGGATCGACCCACATGGTCTACACCGGTGTCACACTGATTGCCCCCTCTGCCGAGGGTGCCGATAAGCCCCCTAGGATCCTGACTGATGTCGAGGGAACCGAGGTCAAGTTCCAGAACGTCTCTCGTGAACTTATCGAAGCATATGTGGCCACCAAGGAACCCATGGATAAGGCGGGCGCTTATGGATACCAGACCACTGGAAGCATCTTGGTCAAGGGTATCAACGGATGCTCATGGAACGTCATTGGTCTTCCTGCCTCCAAGGTCTTCTTCATGCTCGAGGAGTTTACTTCTGAGAAGTAGAAAGGACTCCATTCACAAATACAGCACAATGTAAAATAGCAACAGTGAAATTGTGAATATGAACAATGGTATTTATGACTTTTTTATTTTTTGGGAGGGTGATGATCTATGAGTTTTTGTCGAAAGTATGCCTGGGCCACACACAAAAATGGCTGGGTTGTCCTGCAAGTTATACGAAGTGCGAGAAATGGTATGATCTGGTGTTCTGTATGCGCGTGTATGTATTGTGTGGGTTGTATGCTTATGTGATAAACGAGATCTGGGTAGTTCTTTCGAGTACTGTTTGGTGGCCCTAGAAAAAAAGCGCCTTTAGATGTACTTCGGCGTTTGAGCTGTTGGACTCTTAAAGTCCCAGATGTTCTCGATCCATGTCCGCACATTGACGTCCTGATCTGTACGTTTTGATGATTCGACAATAAAGGGATGGCTCATGATCTGTTCAGGTGTGGGTCTCTTCAAAAAGTTCTTTATCAGACTATTAGGCAGAAAAGGAGAGCGGAGCAAATAGAAAGTAATAATTAATATATAGCATTTGCTTGCAATATTGCAACAGGCACTAAAATAAAGTTTCATTCCCCCTGCTCCCTTCTCCTTACCATTGATTCAAAAAGTCTCTCAAATCGGATGACCATGGCTCATTCTCTGGTAATGTGGGCACAGGCTGGTTGACAATGTAGTCCAGGAGGTCAAACACGGGCATGTTCTGAGGGAAGGGGTTCTTCATCTGGGCGATCTCAATCATGGTCAATCCTAACGACCACACATCCGATTGCACTGGATATTTTCCTCCTTGAATGCGCTCAGGCTAAGAAAGTGAGAGAAAGTAGGCGGTTAAGAACTCGTTCCAGGAATCTCCTGCCTATCGTTTAAGATAGCCATAGTAAAACATTCCAAGACTTACGGCCATGTAGTAACTTGTGCCAACAAAGGTTTCTGCGAGGGAGTTAACAAGGTCTCCACTGACGCCAAAATCACAAAGTTTAATCTGCCCACTCATGGTTACCACAATGTTCGATGGCTTCAAGTCTAGACATGGGAACAAGGATACAATATGAAGTATCTCACCATTAGTACCCTTCACCCTGTGGATATTTCATTTATGGCTATATTCTCGTCGATACATGAAACACTCATTAGCTAAAATTGCCTCACTCACCTCTGTGGATAACGTGGTGCATCTTGTGGAGATAGACAAGACCATTGAGGACAGCCTCGCCGATTTTCCCAAGAATAGTCTCAGGTATTGTCTGACCGAGCTCTGCGACATGCTTGTAAACGGTCTCCATACTGCCTCCCTCACAATACTCCATGCACAGTGCCAGTTCGTCGTCGTCCATATAAGCGCCGTAAAAAGTGACAATCCATGGTGAATGGCAAGTATCTAAGGTCTTTAGCTCCCGCTGAAGTAATCTTTGAAAGTCGGGGTTGGGGTCACATCGTACATGCTAAAACGGAATAACGGAAAAACAACAGGGGGCAGCCAAGGACGAACAAAACAAAAAGTCAGTGACAATGCCCTTGCAAACAAGACAAGTTCGCCGTCACCCCTCTGTCTCGTTTTTTTTTCATCCTGCTTCTTCATGCTGCTGAGATTGTCAACAAACAATGCGTGGGTAGAATTTGTTGAGAGGGGGAGATACCAGAAGAAGGACTTACTTTTCGTGCCATGATAAAACCTGTAGGGACGTGCTTGACTTTACACACAGTTCCCGCGGAGCCCTCGCCCAATTTCTTAATCATCAGCATATCCTCGGGACGAAGTGTGTGGTTCTGGAGAGGGTCTGGGACACGAGTTCCACCGGGGGTTTCGGGGATGCTGCGAATAGATTTGGGGGTCTGTCCTGGTTCGGAGCTCATGTTGTATTGGTTCTCGCGCGTGGGGTCTCGAGGGTTGCGCTCGAGGTAATCCATGAGTGGCCTCTGTTCAAAATAATAAAAAAAAGAAATGTTTAGTGGTTAGACTAAACTCCTCATTCAGGTACCAAACACACGCGGGGACACAAGAATTAAACAAGGTTTTCGAGGCGAGACAGGAACGAGGGGTTGGGGAGACGATGGAGGGGGTACCGAGGAATTCCGTTTTGTGGGTGTGGGTGCAACCTACATGTACTACGGGTGGAGGTGCAAGTGTGACAGGCTTGGAGAGTGATGGAGAGTTCAATTGCAGAAGTGGTGGTGCTGGCCTCATTTTGCGAGCAGGGGATCGTGAGAGCGACATGCTGTGTGTGTATAAGTTGTTGGTTGAGGTTGCTGCTGAGGTTGCGGTTGACACTGTTGTCGTTCACTTGGTTGTGCTGTTGAGTGTAGATGAGAAGGAAGAAGAGGAATGGAAAAGAAACAGAGTTGGGGCTTTGTATTTTTTAAAAGTGAAGAAGAGGAAGGATGGAGAGAGACAAAGATGATCTCCAACCGACCTTTTTATAGACATGTCTTTACAAACAAAAAAAAAATTGGGAGCCCTCAGGCTGTCAAGGGCGCAGGCGGGGACAAATGTGGACGGCATTTACCATGGTAGCCCTTCTTTGTGTCCACTTTGTCTCTTGTGTATTGTTACTCCGCGGTGCCGCTCGCAAAGAATAGCAGCGGCCAATATGTCGATCGGAAACGGGGTAGCAATAATAGTTTTATGTTTCTCTCTCTCAGCTGTGTTTGCTCACAAAGTAGCTAGAGGGCGGTGCTAATTCAGTTCATTAGACTAGGTCTAGAGTGCAATGAAAAAGACAGGGTGTGGACGACGGCGACGATGGAGCAGTGCCCATGGTATGATATGGCATTGAACGTGCAAGCAACAAGAGTAATGCAGGGGCAGTGCACTCAAGGGGTATTCATAGTATCATGTAACGACCGTCAACAAGAGAGCAGCCGCAACAATCAGTACGCAGCAAACAGATGTCAACAAAGTGACTATGGCGTACGGTAAGGGGATGAGCTCTTTCATTCGAAGGCAAAAGGGCGTTCGATCACTGTCGACAGTCAGACAATCAGGCAGTCATATCGTCAGAGGGGCAGCAAAAAGCCTAAAGCATAGATCCCACGATGCGATCGGGATGAGACGAGGTCTATTCATCCGCTATTGCTGTTGATGATGAAGCCTATGGGGTCCAGCCTTTCCTTTTACGAGGCTGAATCCATTCTTTTCTCCACATACCTACTGGAATCAACCTCACTAAGAAATGGACAAACATAACGCCTTATGTCTCCTCAGTGCGCGTGTGTGTGTTTAGATAAAGTTATCACTTATTCATGTTCACTGGTCACTAATCAATGAACAAGCCTCCGCCTCTTTTACGCGCTCCACTGATGGGAACTGTTGCAGAAGAAGAACTATATCTATTCGGTGGTTGTTGCAAGTACGCCCATATGTATGTACAGATCAAGTCTAGGAGCAAACAATAAGCAAATACAGACCATCTATCCCAGGACAGATGCGGATCCACAATGTCCGTCCATGTTCATGTCAGTCGTTTAAATCTGGGTTGACCGTTAAATGGAATCCCGCTCCTTTTGTCCCCTTCATTCTTACACTTTCCTCTTGTCTCCTCGCTCGTCATTCGTTGCTGACTGTTGTGTTCTATGCGTCTACGTCTGTCAATCTTCTCTTTTACCTGTTCTCTCTTTCTCTCTGCTTAGTCTCATTCCATGCGCATGCAAAAAAAAAAAAGAGCCTTCTTTTATCACCTCCTTGCACACTTCTTCCAACACTTGTAGACCTCATTTTTTTTAGGCATTACGACAGTAAACCCAACTCTCCTCCCTACGTCCCTGATTGACCCTAGTCGTTTTTTCAGAACAATGAAGACAAACGACTACACGTCCGTTCTTAACGACAAACGCAGACTGGCGCGGGACCAACTCTATCTCCCCATCGCCCATATCCCAATCGACATGCAGAGCTCAATACCTATGCGCTCTGCTCACCCTGTTGACAAGGGACCCTTGTCCAAAGCAAAGACAAAGCCGCCAACAATACCAACAGAAACAACAACAACAGCAGCAGCAGCCACTGTCATGACACCCTCTAAAGCATTACCTGTGCCCAAAAATAAGGTGGCGACTCACAATACAGCACCAAGCACCGTTTCATCTACGACAAAGGACGCCAATGTTCTACAAGGTGGGTACCAAACAGCCAGGCGATGATGCCGTTTGTAGTAGAAAAGACACACCTCCTCTATTCTGTAACACTCTTTTTTTAAACCGATAGTGAAGAAAAATAAGAGGTTTGCCAAATTTTGCGTCAAGAAGAGGGGAGTGCAGGAAAGAAAAAGAGAGAGAGGGAGAAGAGCAACCTGACCAACACCCCTTTTACTTATATCATTGTTATTATTTCTTTCCCCGAACACATTACATACACACAGAGAAAGAGAGACACGTCTTTGTCATCGGTGGACTCACCATTGCCCCTTTTTATTTGGGCAACTGACTTGCTGCAGTGCGGACAGAGGGGTGGGATGGATGGATGGGTTGTAAGAAGGTATGAGACGAACAAAGAAAAAGATAGACCCTGTCTATCCGTCGAACATGAGAGGAACTGTTCTCCTTTCATTGTTGTTATTAGTTGCTGCCGTGTCAAGGGTTAGACTGAACTTCCATGGGGGCGCTAATGGAATTAAACAGCACTCTGCATTCTTCTTTGTTCATTTCATTCATTCACTCTCTGACACTCATTACCTCCCGTCTTTTTCTGTCCGTAGATAAGGCTGGTCTTCGAATTTCTTTACCCAGACAGCCGACTGCTCTGCCCAAACTCCACGTTCACGTCCCTGTCGTCCCATATATCAACGCCCGCTTTGCCTTGCCCTACAACAACAGCACTACCACCAACATTAACGATTGCTACAACAATAGCAACAGCAACGACGACTACCAGTACAATCAGAGCAAAGGCGGTCAATACTCGCCAAACTCCGCTTCTTCCAAAACCGCCAATTGTTGCGTCAGTTGGAGTCCCTCACAAGCCATCCCCGAGAGTCACTATTCCAAAGGATTCACCCTCACGTCCTTCCAAAAGGTTACCGACAAACATCATCACCCCACCTCCACTTCTTCTTCTTCAGCTGCCTCTTCTTCCTCTTCCTCCTCAACATCAACCCTCACAGCAGCAGCATTAGCGTCGTCCCTCAAACGGTCGAACACCAGTCACTCGCAACGAAGAGAGTCGACGACTCTCACACCCTTCCAACGACTTGTCGGTCGCTCCAAATCAGTCAAGGTCAAGACCCCCACCGCGCTCATCACAAACATCGTCATGGAGACTGAGCACCCAGTCCTTCCCTCGGAGGGCTTTGCCTCGTTCCACACCAACACCAACACCCCTCGTAGCATCAAAACTGATCACACCAACAACACCGACCACGTCAACAACGCCAACAGCAACAACAGTAGTAGCAACCGACCCAAAAATGTCAGCTCGCGCCTTAGCAAGATCATACACTCCTACGAAACTAGACCATCAAGAGGGGGGGACAAGAACTCGCCCGGCGAAGCTTCTAAACATAGCAACATCATTCAGTCCCAAGACAGCAGGAACACCGCCCCTTTTGCCAACAGCAACAGCAGCAACACCAAGACTCATATCGTTGCAAGCGTGAGTGGACTAGAGTCAGAAAGAGGAGCACCGGCTATCGTCCCGACAACCACAACCACAACCAAAAGGAACACTAGTATTCTTCCTGCAAGCACTGCTACCGTCACCACCATTCCGACTTCCAGCAGCAAGAAAGTCACCTCCGAACCCAACAGTGCCAACAACAACAAAAGAGGTATCAGCCACACAAAGGATGACCCTGCTGCCAAAGCAGCCTTAGTGAGTGATCCACAACCAAACAAGGCGAGATTGTCCGAGTCCGTTGACACCAATAAGACGGCGATTGCGAGCATATACATGGGTCCATGCAAGCCACTTTGGCAGCACACACGCATCAATGCCGATCAAATCCGAGCACTCGGGCTCACCACCAAAGAGATCCAAAAACAGGAGACAATCTTTGAGCTCATCTACACCGAATCGGAGTACCTCGATGATCTTAAAAACATGCACAAGGTAAACTTATCGGTTGTTTGTTTCATTCCCCGTACTTCGGCTTTTGTTTTTTTTCAGGACATCAAAGACGTGTCTGCAGGATGACGATCAAACAACTTATCTAACATTCTTTGCTTTTATGCTTGTATATTGGACTAGCTCTTTGTCGAGGAACTGAATGTCAAAATGGCGGAGGCACGCAGGAAGAAGCGATCGAGTCCCGACAAGGCGGACGTGAAACTGTACGAGAGACTTGCGCGCTTGCTCTCTCACATCAAGGATCTATGGAATGGACACCAGTCGCTCTTGCGCGTAAGTTACAAAGCGTCTTGGGTTATTTAGTTGACGTTGTTACGAAATGCACATCATACTTATACTTGTTTTTCATTTGCTTTTTGTGTGCACCTTTTTCTAGTCCCTGCAGAACAAACAAGAGAGCGAATCGCCAGTTGTGGAGGACATTGGCAGCGTGTTTGAGAGTGTAAATGATCGCTTGCTCTTACTCTCCTGACAAAGTCATACTGCGTCAACCGACAATATACTAACGAACATTTCGTTCGTTTGCATATTGATTCATACGTACTAGTTCTACATGTTTACGATCTACGATTCATACTTTGCCCAGTACACCACTTCGTCGCGTGACTTTCAATACATCTCTACAGGAAATTCTGAGCTTTGTCTTATTATTCGGGTAAGTTACGCCAGACAAGACATAATAGTATGACTCTGTGTCGTCATGCACTCTCACCTAACCCTCTTTAATTACACGATTCCGCTCTCTCAAAGAACCTCCTCAAGGACCCAGTCTGCAAGTCGCTGTCGATGGAGGGTATTTTTCTCAAACCCATTCAACGTCTTCAAAAGTACCCATTGTTCTTCAAGGTAATCATTGCTTGATATCGTGTCTTCAGGGGAATAACATTGTAATTCACGAGCGTGATACTAACAGGATAACTCTTTACTCCATAGGATTTGATGAACCTAACGCCAAAGGATGACCCAGATTACGCTCAGCTGGAACGCGCCCTTAGCAACCACCAGAGGGGTCTAACCAAGATTGACGATCGGATATGGATTGAGGAGCACAATGAGATGTTGAGAGATCTCCAGCAACGAATCAAAGGACTGCCATCGGTATGTTATCCATTCTTGAGTCCTACGCCTCCTTTACTTCATTGCCATATGAGTCGTATGATGGCCCGCTTTTAACCATGCTACGAGGCCTAATATTTACAATAGAATTTCTCGCTTGTTGAGAAGCATCGTTACTTGATCCTGGATGGCCCTGTCTACCGTGTAGCTACTCGTCAGCCAAGCAGGTTCTCGTTCGGAAAGCATACCAGCTACAAATCTGAAGGTCATGGAACCCCTATTTCCTCGTCTATGGAATGGCGCGATCGATTCCATACGCCCGGATTGAGTTTTGATGCTGGAGACGATGCAGCACCGATTCTCATCCATCGACCCAGTCAACTCGATTACCACCATCAGCATGCCAAGCCAGCCTTCTCGCCCACCCCTCCTTCGTCACTGGCCTCTTCTGCGTCGTCATCCCAGTCCGGTCTGGCATCACCCACAATGCTGTCATCACCCTTTCCTAATGGCAACAAGTTATTCACTCCTAGAGCCAAGAGCTACATCGACCCTCAGCACTATGATAGTTTCCAGAAATCAGGTTTCTCTTACCAGAGTCCATCCTCCCCACATTCGGCTACGACACTCCACTCTCTCTCATCGGTCCCCAGTCCAATCCCGATCCCCAACAATTCTACGCCCAAGCAGCCTTCAGTATCACAATTGGTCTCACACTACAACTTCAATCTCTCTTCCAGTTTCTCCAACTTTGCGAGCATTGGTGCAGCGGGACATCCTCGAAACACGTCCTCGTCGGCTCTGCATTTGCCAGGAATGATCAAGAACTCAACAGACGTTGAGGCAGAGTATCATGTCTTTGTCTTTACGGACATTGTCCTCTGGACCAAGCGGGTGATGAGCCGATACCATCGAAAGGAGGGTGTCCCCTGGAACTTTAAGCTTGTCGAGCCTGTCTCTCGCCTCACCAGTGTCTGCAATACCAGTGAAGGTGAATAAGGACTCTATTTATTGCAGCCAGTCTTGAGGAAGTGTTTGATTGTCGAAAGATATCTAACTCGATTCTTTCTCTGTACTACGTACTGATAGACAATGTGTTTATGTGCACCTCAGTGAACACGAGCAGCACGAGCTATATGGTGCGGACGGAGGACGAGATTGCAGCCAGGATGTGGCGGACGACTGTCCCAACGCTTGTTCCTTTCCATTGCTCGCGTAACCTACGAGATCGAAGCAAGCGATAGTTTCACGCCCTTCTTTCTTTTCTCCTCGTTAGACCTTGTTTCAATAATATTGAATCCCATATCAATTGGAAGATTCTCGTCACGTACATGCTGCATGCTGTTTGGGCCTTTCAGTCCTTTTTTGGCATCAAAAATCAAGGCCCCTTTTTTCTTCACTTTTTCCATTTTCACAATACGCTTCCACACACCCAAAAAAAAAAAAAAACAAATCCATGTCGACCTTTAAGCCCAAATTCCTGCCGCAACAGTCTGTCAGTGTGATTCCTGTGCCCTTCTCTGGTGGTCAGGTAAACAAAATAAGAGAAAAGGCACATCGTCTCCCTACCTCTTCTGCATGCATTGGGGTCAAGGAGCAAGGAGCTCATTGCCATTCAAACAACAAAGAGAGAAAGAGAAAGCTGAGCACCAATAACCCAAAAATACCTTTTTTTATTATCGGATCACCGCCACACACCTGCTCTGTATCACCTCATACTCCCTCCCCTCTCTCACCGTCACGCATTATATCTTTGTTTGAATTTGCTCTCAGAAACAAAACGTTTATGTGTGTTTTGTTCGTCAATTACTTGTAACTTACCAAACGGTCGCGCTGACTGTGTTTATTTCAACACTTGCAGTTTCGATCGATCGGAAGGAGGAAGGTTGTTTAGGGTGGCTATGTGTGCAACTAATCAAATAACCCCCTTCTACTCTGCAACAAAAACGCATAATATAAAGTAAAGACGCGAAGGAGCCGATCATGGACCAGTCAAGATCATCGAGTTTGGACTCTTGGACCAACTCAAGGAACTCGGCTGGGCTGTCCACTTTGACGGCCATCGCGATTACACTCAACTCCGCCCTGCCTCTGATCCGCCCGTGGGGAAACTGTTGAACGCCCGTTACGTCTCTGCAGTCACAGAGTCTGTTGCAGCGTCTGTCCAGGCTCAATTGAAGAGGGGTTCGTTGGCGTTGACTCTGAGAGGTGATCATTCGGTTGCGTTGGGTACCTTTTTGGGTACTGCGCGTGTTCATCCGACGCTGCTCTCGTCTGGGTTGATGCCCATGCTGTAAGCGTCATTTATTTTTCTTTGCTCAATACCACCAGTACGAGGCAAGGTATTCTGGGGAATCTCGTATGCTGAAAAGTTCGCTGACAATCCATCTCTCTTGCCTTGTTTGCATGGAAAATTGTGCAAGTTAGGACATCAACACGCCAGAGACAACAGACAGCGGAAACATCCACGGCTGCCCAGTCTCATTCCTACTCGGGATCGCAGGTCAGGTCAAAGGATTCTCTTGGGTTAAGCCATGCCTCACCCCGGACCGTCTAGTCTACATTGGACTCCGAGACGTTGATGCAGGCGAGAAAAAAATCCTACAACAGCACAGAATCAAGGCCTTTTCAATGCACGAGGTTGATAAGTATGGGATCGCAAAAGTCGTCCAGATGGTTCTCGACCATGTCTCTCCTAATGGAACACGACCGATTCATCTCAGTTTTGATGTCGATGCGATGGACCCTTCTGTGGCCCCCTTGACAGGTACACCTGTGAGGGGGGGGGTTGACGTTTAGGGAGGGGCATTATATCTGTGAAGTGGTTCATGAGACGGGGTGCTTGGTTGCTATGGATCTGATGGAGGTGAATCCATCGTTGGAGGATGATGAGGCTGTTTTCCAGACTATCACTATTGGATGCTCCTTGGTCCGCTGTGCTCTGGGCGAGACTCTTCTGTGAATGTTGGATACATTTATGCGGAAGCGAATAGAAGGAGAGATAGATATGGTCATGGACCTTTTGTAAACCACTATGCTGGTCTACTACATGCGTGACGATGAATAATATTAATAATAATAAGGGAACCGCTCGTTTCATAACGCAACAAAAAAAAATGAGCTTTCTAGGAGACGAAGGTTGCATTGTTGTGCTTACTTGGTAAAGTTTCATGATGCAAGTGGAAAAGCAAATTCCCTTGTACCTTTTCTCTATTGCTTTTAGTTCCAATTTAGTCGCCTATGCTATCAATTAATAACTCATTTGGATGCGCCCCATTTCATTCAACTCCTCTCGTTTCTTTTGCCCTTTTTTTTGCGTCAGCTCGTTCTCCTTGATCCCATAGACCTTGTTGTCTAGTGCAGAAAAAAAAATGGACGCGTCCAGAAAAAACGAAAGAGAGAGGGCTGGGCGCCAAATGAAGACGCCATTCTGGCCAGGCATGGGTAGATAGGAGGGATGGATGTAAGAGAGATGAATGCAAGAGGAATGAATGAAAGAGGGCAAGAAAAGACCAAAAGGTATTAAGGAGGAGTGAAGTAAGGGAGAGCGAAAGGGGAGGAAAAGGGTGAGGGTGAGAGGAATGGGTGAACCTGGGGACCAACCATCTTCTTGTTCAGGGCCAGGGGCTTAGTCCTTGCTGACTGTATGTGTGTTCGCGACTTGGGTTTTATTGGTTCCTCCCCTCGCTGTTTGTTCCTCTTGAGAGCCATTCATTCCAACCCAAAACGTGAAAAAAGAAAAGAAACAGATAGGACGACGTTCATTCATCGGCTCAGCGTGTTGTTCTTGTTACAGTTACGCGTCCCAGTGCTCCCTCCTCTCTTTCTATCTCTCCTCGCATTGCGCAGAGAGAGCGAGACGGCTGCCTTCCTCTCCCCTCCTTCCCTCGCTCCTAAAAAGAAAATTCAAGGGCGTGTGGTACATTTCTTCGCTCAAAGGGGACAGAGGGTGGAGTGGACCGGAGAAAAAGAGAGGGGTTTGGAAAAACATGCTGGCCACATCCGTGCCCATCAACCCCTCTCATGTTTCTCACCTAGCTCCACTCTGGTCCTCTTCATTTTGGTCTTGTTCTTGTGACGTTACACCATTTTTTTTTGTTAGCGTCGAATTGTTCTTAGCAGCCAGCTTTATGAAATGGCTAAGCCTAGAAGGAAAAGGAGGGAGAAGAATGGATTGGAATAGAACTTGTTTCGTTTCTATGACTCTATGGCGTGCTGGCGTCCTCTCCTCACCCTTGGCTTTTTCTTAGTGCAGTTTGCAGTTAGTAGTATGGTTCACCAAAAACAACGAGTCGCAGAAGCCAGAAGGGTAATGAAGCACCTTGCAAAGGATCTCCGTCTTTTTTTTTCAGTAAACATGGTGTGACACAATGTAGTGCTAAGAAAAGGAACACAAAGGTTAAACTAGCACTGTCCCCTTGTGTCCATCTCTCTTTTCGCGCGCGTAGCACTTATTTTTTTTACCTCTGGCAGCCTCTTCACCCTGGCTCCCAGAGAACAAAATCCAGTAGGCTAAACTCAATGGCTTTTATCCGTGCTTGCTTCCGCCGTCCCCTTCTTTTTTGATCTTTAGGGCGCAGTTGTCGAATCAACGTCAATGGCTCCGAGGCGTGGTTGAGAGGAGTGGCCGTCAGTTGTTGCGCGTTCGTAGAAAGACGTCTATCTCTTTTTTTCTTCATCGTTCGCCCTTCTCCTTGGCTCAAGGCATTGTAGGAGAAAAATAAAGGGGCCAAGAAGAGGGATAGTAAAAGGCTGAGCGGAAGATGCCATTCTCCTTTACGAAGCACACCCTGACTAGCCATCACACTATGAAGCGATAGAGAGGACCGTCGACCAGCACAAATGACGCCATTGACTCATGTCATTTCCTATGTTTGTCTCCACTCTAGTTCGGCTCCCACACCATCGCAATGAGTTCCAAAAGGTGTCAGTCAATCAGCCAGTATGTCTCCCAGCTCATGCCTCGACGAGTGAATGCAATGGTCTATGTTTAATAAAGCAATCCTTCAGTCAAGATGATGCATGGTACCATTCAACAAACAAGCGCTGGCCGGACCAACTCAAACTTCATCCTCGACCGGACTGGATACCTACCCTTTTCTCGCGTACATACAAACATCCACAAAAAGACAGATAACTCATGTCCCAGGAGAAGGGACATTCCATTCTTCACTGACTCACCCTTTCCTCCTCGTTCATCCACTTCATCTCTCCCCTTACAACTTACTTTCCTTCCTTTTTGCAGAACTGTCCAAATGGTACTTATCCAACTCGGGCTTAGTTCCCATATCACCATGAAAACTATGCATGATCAAAAAATAGACGACTCGAAGGGGCACCACCCCGGGACCCATACTACCCATTCATCGTTTCTCACCTTTTCCACATTGATGCATGTGTCCCTTCGTTTTTTCTCTCTCCTTCTCTCTCTCTCTCGCTCCCTTCCTCTCTCCCCTCCCTCCGTTTTTTTCGTGTTCTCCAAACTCCTTCCAATGGATGTCATTCAATTTTCGAATAGATACATTTGCCTACATCAGGTTAGGATACCCAGAAAGTAATAAACAACCGCGATAGCGTAGACACACACCCAGGCGAAGCAAATGTCGGAGACTAGTCGAAAAAAAAGTCGTATAAAAGCAATGACATCCATCCCCACATTCTTTCCATTGTTAACCAACAAACAGACTCCATCTTCACTCGCACTACTTTCAACACTCTACCCCCCCTTTCCATCTCCTATATCTAACTTTATCTATACTTTATATATACACTACATATTACAAATCATCATCATGAAGATCACCACCGTTTTGACCGTCCTTGCCGCCGTCCTCTTGGTCCAGGCTGCCCCCGTCCCCTCGGTCCCCTCATCCTCCTCCTCATCCCTGGTTTTGAAGAGAAGCCACCTGCAAGCCTCCACTCACAACCTCGCCGCCACTACCGATTCTACAGCTCCTGGTCTGAACAAGCGTTTCGGTGGCCAGGGGCAGAAGGAAGACATCAGTAACAACGGAGACATGAAGAAGCGCCAGGAGGATGAGGAGGAGGAGGAGGGTGGAGACATGAAGAAGCGCCAGGAGGAGGAGGAGGAGGAGGAGGAGGGTGGAGACATGAAGAAGCGCCAGGAGGAGGAGGAGGAGGAGGAGGGTGGAGACATGAAGAAGCGCCAGGAGGAGGAGGAGGAGGAGGAGGAGGAGGAGGGTGGAGACATGAAGAAGCGCCAGGAGGAGGAGGAGGAGAAGGAGGAGGGTGGAGACATGAAGAAGCGCCAGGAGGAGGAGGAGGAGGAGGAGGGTGGAGACATGAAGAAGCGCCAGGAGGAGGAGGAGGAGGAGGAGGGTGGAGACATGAAGAAGCGCCAGGAGGAGAGTGAACCCAACTCTAACGACGACAATAACGACGCCGAGCCCAGCGACGATGACAACAATGACGCCGAGCCCAGCAACGACAACAACAACGATGCCAAGTCAAAGGGCAAGAAGAAGGGTGCCGATAAGGAGGGGACTAGCGAGGATCTGAAGAAGCGCGGTGAGAAGAGGGAACCCGACTCTAACGACGACAACAACGACGCCGAGCCCAGCGACGATGACAATAGCGACGCCGAGCCCAGCGACGATGACAATAGCGACGCCGAGCCCAGCGACGATGACAACAACGATGCCGAGCCCAGCGACGATGACAACAATGACGCCGAGCCCAGCAACGACAACAACAACGATGCCAAGTCAAAGGGCAAGAAGAAGGGTGCCGACAAAGAGGAGACCAGCGAGGATCTGTAGAAACGCCAACAGGAGGGTGAAGATGATGATACCAACTCTGGCGATGACAACTAAGCATCAGCGCATCTAAAAACAATTACCTTAAAAAATACTTTTCACTGTCAAATAGCATAAATAAACCAGCATATAATAGTCAAAGATAACTACACTGAACAGGAAGCACGGTGAACAGGTTAGTGCTATTGCATTACAAAAAAAACGTCAAATGAGGAACGTTCGTATGCAGGCATATGTTTTTTCTCTACTCATATTATTTGACGTGTTTTTTTGCCTTGTGCCATTTTACCATGGAATTTCTTTCTCTACATCGCCGTGGACTTCCTTCAAAACATAACAGAGACACGGGGTGAAAGTACGGGCGAAATATCACCAAGATTTAGATCACTGATGACACGAATAAGCACTGGTGCCTTACCCGCCAGCCGACACTGATATCAAACAAGAAAATAGATATCACCTCTTGAACCGCAGAAAAAAAAACTCTCCTTGACGCGTCGGAGTAATCATATCCATTCTCACCGTCCTACCATTTTTTTAAACAAGCCAGTGCACCCTCCTCTTTCTCTCCTTTTCTTGGTCATTCGAGAGAATTACCTCCCCCCTCCCTCATTTTCACTTTTACCTTCATTCTCATCTTCCCCCTCGCTCCCACCTCATACTTCTCCCCAATCTCTTATTATCTTCGTCTCAATTAAGAGATGTTGCGAGTGGAAGAAGCAGAGGGAGAAGCCCAAATAATAGTAAGGTCATTTATGGTTCTGAAAGATATGTAGTTGTGGCATCTTAAAAACGAGATGCAACAAGAAAAAATACCCCTTTGGATTTCGGAGCAAGGTCAACTGATTGTCCCTGGCACCTTGTGCTTTTTATTTCAAGTTTTCTCCTCTTCATTTCCCTTTGGTACTGCTGTAGGATATTTAGGGAAGGGAGGGGAACCACCTATGTGTTTGTGATTTGTAAGTAAGAGCCTAAATACTAAACACAAGTCGGCGCCTTTTGTATTCATACACATCATGTCCCAACATCTCTCTCGTCAAGATCCTTGCTTCCTACAACAACAATCGAAGCGGAAAGGCGTACATGCTTCTGTCTGTCATTTACCCACCAAAACATCTCATTACCTTAAATACACCTCTTTTTATTACTTTTTTTCTTCATGCTCCCTTAATCACACCGTCTACAATACAAAACAGTATGAGGATCTTTGTCATTGCTTCCGTCATGATCGTACGTGGTCCTTGTTTCTCAGTCCCTACCTCGTCCTCTTCGTCCGCTTCTGGCAGTCCTATCAACTCGCGCCGAAGCAAATCAGAGCTTTTGACCAATTTCGATAATAACAGTATTCCAAACGACACTAACCAGAGGCGTCGCGATACCCTTGTCACCTCGACCGGTGGCCTAGTCTCTAGTCTCGACAAACGCCGTCAGACTAACAAGAGAGGAGACGATGCGCCAGAGGGCGGCAAGACGTTAAGAAGTATGAGACTGAGTTGTTGATAAAACCAAGTTTCCTGTCTCTCATGGCCCCTCGATTAACCATCAGGTCAATGATTCTTATGCTAACAGCTAATGGAAGGCAGTATTTCTGTGGAGCAGTATTCGCTTTATTTTTGTTTTCTATGGCACGTAGCATCCACTTTCACCCCCTCCTTTTTTCTACGTGTCACATACATACAAGTAGAAGCCCGTTCTTCAATGTGTGTCCTTTTTCTCTTTTTGTTTCTAGAAACAGGAAAAAAAAATTCCAGCAGAGGGAGGGCATGACCCTTTTTACAAGGGGGAATGTCGACCTTTGTCTTCCTTTCCCTTTCGACCCAATTATGCCTAACTTTCGAATGTTGAAATTTCGATACCAAGGATTCTTGTATATGTATTGCTGCGAGTGAGCTATGAGCTGCGTAAAGCCCGATGCTATTCTTTTTTGATGAGGCAGTCGGAGAGGGGAAGCCAACAAAAAAATTAATACCAGAATTCCTTATCCTTTTCCTTCCGGAAATCTATCCATCTCTGAGCGGTCTGGTCCCTTTACAGGATACCATTTTCTATAGTGATAAAAAAGCACATAAGGTACCGTTTATTCTTATTCCTGGCCTTTTTTTCAACGATGGGCATACACAGACGCGTCTACTTGTTGCTGTTCACCTCATTTTTCCCTAGCGAGATAAAGAACTTGGAAGGGACAAAAGGACAATTAGGTAAGCTGAGGTAGTGGGAAGGAGAGGAAGAGGAGCGAGGAGTGAGAAAGGTGGAGACGGAGGAGACGATGAGAAAGAAAGGCGACAACTTGTTTTTGTCTCTCGTATCTGCCGAGAGGAGAGGAGGGGTATTTTACGCAGGTAAAGGACTTCCTCGGCGAGCGAGGCAGGAAAAAAAATGGATCACTCGCTTGTATTTTTTTTTGCTTGTCTGTACTAAAATCAACTCCACAAGGGAAGAAGACGATAATTGAAGGGTGTGCATTTGGGTGCTGTTGGTGGCACAAAAGGAACGACTAGAGAGATTCAAATCCATACTGGCAACCGCGACAGTTTGCTTGACGTTCACACCTTGCAAGCAATGAGAAAGAGATATCTAAGAGGTTACCTTAGTAACTTTTCTACAGGTATTTTTTTTGTTTGCCTCTCTGTCAAGTACCAATTGTACACTATCGCAAGTCTTCATTGTGATCTTTGGTGCTGCACATGGATGTTGTTTGTATTTCCTATTGACACCTCCTTGATTTCATTTGGTTTGCAACCATATTTTTTCTTGTCATCTCTCTCTCTTTTTACTAAGTGAGCCCTTCTTCTTTCGTGTCACCTTGCCATATTTCACTCCTGAAACAAATAGTATGAACAAACTCGCTGGCAAAACAAAGAGGCACAGACTCATGGGCAAGGTCAGCAAAAAAGAAGATTCTTCACCCTTCTCCTAAAATCATATTACCACTTCCCTTCCCTCTCTTTTCCTTTTATAGTATCTCTTCTGTGTCTTCTCTGGAAGGGCCGGGAGGAGGGAATAGACGATTGCATCTCCGTGAGTAGGCGGTCCCATGTGTCCACTCCAAATGAGTCCTTCCATGCGTAGGAAGAACGGGCGCACTACATTTCTTGATCATTTGATTCCTCCTTCCAAAGTGTGATATGGGTGCCTTGCTTGGTCATGACTCAGAAACGTGAAGAAAAAGTGTTTATAAACCTCCACTCTGCTCTCTCTTTAATTTTAGTCCTTACTCATCACAATTTCTCAATTCTACTTCTACCAGGTCTCTGAACTCCTCCTCCCTCTCATAAATCAAAAACCAACACCGCTTCCACCCCAAAATCAACATGAAGATCTCAGGCATCATCGCGCTGTTCGCCATCGTCGTCTTGGTCCAGGCCGCCCCTACCCCCGCCCCCGCCAGCACCAGCAAGAAGTTCCACACCGAAGCCGCAGCCGCATCGTTCGCCTCCTACCAGGACAAGGTTTCAGGCACCGCTCCCATGATCGCCTCCCATCATAAAGGATCCGGTGAAGAGGCTGCTCCTATGCGCCACAAGCGTAGTCTTTTGAACGTGGATGTCAGCAGGAACAAGGTCTGCGTTAAGGCTCCCATCAATGTCGATGCCCACAAAGCCAAGATCCTTTCTCGTTAAACAGAAGAGGGGTCTTCCTTCTTCGTCTGAGTTGATACCCATTGTCAGTCTCCTCCCGCCGTAGCGCATTCTATCCATCTTATTTACTTTGTTTCCAATCATGGAGCATACAACATAGCAAACACCTCCCCCTTAATATTCGCCAATAACGACATCTATCACTTTTTATTCTCGACCCTTATTTATTCTGTTATTGGCCCTGGGACTTCTGGGATTGGATGGACGTGTCACACATAACTTAAGATTGCCCCAATCCAGACGCGTATCCCTCAATAATTTTTTTCTTTTATTTTTGATTGGAGAGACTGATCCACAACGCGACATGAAACCACGGTCTCGCGCTCGGTTGGAATGGAAAAATTAATAGAAAAAACTGTGGGTTACTTATTTTCCAGCAACTCATCTGACGCGTCTCGACTCATCAAGAAAAAAAAGAGGCACAAAGACTGATTTGGAACCGAATGAGATTTCTGATGTTTATGCAAGCAGTCGAGTTGGGCGGTTGGACTTTTTATTTTTTTTTTCTTTTTTTTTTTTTTTTTTTTTTTTTTACGCGCTTTTTTGTTCACTTGCTTATTTCGCGGTCAGCTCAAGATAGAATCAGACACGAGAACCAAAAAAGATGTCTTGGACAAAAAAATGGGGTAGGATCGTCCCTCTTTTTTTTCCTGCTGCTACTACTGCTGTGTGTGCATCAATAGACAGAGACGACAGAGCCAAGGTAAAGCCATCTGGTATTTAATATCTGCCTTCCTTTACTCCGACGTTTTTTTTCTTCTTCCTCTTCTACTTCTTTTTTTCCCTCATCGCAAATCGACCCTCTTCACTTGGTTTCCCTTCTCGCTCTACTCATCCTCTTTTTCATCTTAACTCCTCTTTTGCCCTAATAGTTTTTCCTTCTTTCCTTCCCTAAGCTACAAATCTCTATCATCCATTGATCCAAACTTCAACCATGAAGCTGATTATTACTCTCCTCGCGACCGTCGCGGTCGTCAATGCATACACATGCCCCGCGAACCCTGCGATCACTACCGCCTGTCGCGCCATCAGTGTCTTTCCTTGTAAGTGCGCTCTTCTTCATAACTCTTGCTCTCTGTCCGTGCGCGCAATAGCGAACGATTACTCTTTCTGTCTCGCCCTTGCCCTTTCTCTAAGTTGCATTGGGTATGAATGAATGGATATGTTTCACACTGGCATAACAAATAACAATGTCTGACTCAAAAAAATATTTTCGCTCCCTTCTCACACAAATAGTGACATGCAGCAACCCAAATGTCAACGTCGCCGCCTGCAACGAGAAGCAATGCACCCAGCCCTACATCGACAACTACGCCGCCTGCCAATGCCGTCGCAGCCCAACCCTCTTCTACGAGCACTCCGTCAACGTCGAGGGACTTCTCCGTCGTTGCGGTGTTGCCGGGTTGACCAACCCTTTTGGAAATCCCTACCAGTACCGTCCCGGTCAAGGTACTCAGACTTTTGCGCCTTCTGGTGGGTCTGGTACAGCTGGTGCTCCCGGTTCTGGTGAGGCTACGAGAGTTTTTAGTGGAACCACGTACTACGGCGGGTCAACCTCTGTTATTTCGGGGACTACCCGGATTGTTGACGCCACGGCTGTGGTCAACAATACTAGGATCGCTTCTGGTACCACGACTTGGGTTTCAAACACGCCCGGTATCGTTCAGGGTACTTCTACTCCCTGGGTGGGTGTCGCCACTACTAGTGCTGCGCCCATTGAGGCGCCCTCCGCGACTGCTCAGCCCATTGTTGAGCAGAACAACCACATGTCGGGTGGTGCGATCGCCGGAACCGTTCTTGGTTCTCTTGCCGCGATTGCGCTTGCCGGTCTTTTGGGCTGGTGCTGGAGAAAGAAGCGTGCCCAGCACACGACCTTGTACAGCAATCCTGCTGCGGCTGGAGCTGACCCCCACACTGCCCGGGCTCCTACTCGTACGGTTGTCACAGAGAAGATCGAGCCTGTAGTTGTCAAGTCTGTCCCCACGTCCAACACTCATGTTGTAGGCCCTGGAACGACTAATTACTCGACCTCGGCCAACAACTATAACACCAACAACACCAGTACCGGCTACAACAGCAACACTTATGGCAGCGCCTCAAACCCCAACTCAACCGCCCATACAGCCTACAACACCACCACAAACTCCGGATATAACACTCATCCCCGTACCAGCAACGGTGGCGCCCTGGACTCTGTCTCGAACGGCGTCCACAACACCACTAACGCCACGGGTAACGCGGTCGGCTCGGGTGTCAACATTGGTGGCCACGGTTTCAACTCTACTGGCAACACTGTCGGTAGTGGCGTTAATTCTGTTGGTAATGGTATCCGTGGTACTTCCAACAGTACCAGCAACACCATGCACTAGGCACTTAGAAACGAATCTCTATTTTTTTAAATTTGTAAATACTTGCTTGCACATAGTTCTTTCTCTGCTCCCATTTTCTTCTTCTACCTAATAATAACGATGAAAAAAACAACTGTTGTGTTGTGTCGTTATATTGACTGGAGGCTTTAGTTTTAGAGAAAGGATGAAAAAAGAAGGGGTTGAGTAAAGGGTTGAATGGATGCTTCTAGTAAACATTGTCACATACTTCATAGGAGGAGCGCGCCTCCTTTCTTACTGGTCCAACGCGAAGTGCAGCGGAGCGAAGATGTGTCTTTTTCAGGCAAACGTTTCCTAAGTAACAGTCACGGGTATTGCAAGGATAAAAAGAAGGGGTTCAGCATCAACCCATCCCTCTAACACTCTCACTTACAGCGATCTCTGTCATTCACAACCACAGCGATCAACACCGATAAACACACGCGCACACATACACAACATCAGTAGCACAAGAAAAATCCACAATGTCCACCAGAGATTTCACCATCAAGACCAACGTCCTCAAGAGGTTAGTTGTTGGGAACAGACCAACTCACTTTACATCACCGTGCCCTTGTGTTTGAATGAATGTCAAACACGCAAAGATGGTGGTGGCAACAACGAAACCCAAACCTGTCAAATATCTAACGTTTCCTATTACCGCCTTAACTGCAATAGATTGGCAAAGGAAGCAGTCTTTTACACAAAGGAGAAGGAGCAGCAGGAAGCTCGTATCGCCGCCATGGTCGCCAAGGACCCCGAAGATTACGAGATTAAGAAGCAGGTATAAAATCTCTTCACTCTTTCCAACCCTGACTGTTTCACTCTGCTGCCTTATCGTAGAGTCCGTTTACTCATGCTTTTCTATACTTCGATATCACATGTCCTCCTTTTCACCTATTAGCGCGAGGTGCTGGAGGAGACGTTGGATATGTTGCCCGATGTCGAGAGAAGGAGAAAGGCTGCCCGCCAAGATCTCGCCAACCTCGTGGTAAGTTTAGAAGCACAAGATTGCACTAAGTGAGTGAGAACCAGATTTGAAAGGGACAGTTAAAAAAAAAGCCTGCGAGTTTGCTCATCAAACCGCTTCTCATATAACTCCGAACAAAATATATAGACAAACGCTAACCCTGATGTCAAGGGATCCAAGGAGTACGAAGAGGCTGTCCAGGCACTTGAGGCATCGGAATAAGTCATGATGAGGATCTTGTCGATGGGGAGAGGATTGCTCTTTTTCAGGAGAACTTATCGTCAATTGTATACATGGCACGAATAGCAACCCCAGGAACAACACCAGACATATGCTGTCTTGACTTTTGAGAAGAGTCGTTGCGGTGTCAAATTAAAGGAAATATTGTATTTGTAAATATTGACAAATGTCTAAGACGCGACCCTCCATTCCCTACACCCTGCTTTGCTCCAGAATTATGTTCTCTTCCTCGCATCCTTTATCCGATGTATCTGATGTATCTGAATCTCAACAGAGAACGCCGTTGTTGTCCATGATGTCGATCAATTCCTGCATGGGGACGATATCCTTCTTGTCCAACAGATCAAATTCCCGTCCGAAACTGACAAAGTGTGCAAAGAGCGAGTTGAAATGAGCCTCCTGGCAGAGTGAGAGCATCTTGTCGTAGTGCGAATGGTACACATGTGCAAACACCCGCGTCAGCTGCTTGAAGATGGCTCGGACTGTCTGTACAAACGTTGGTGGGAAATCGCGTCCTATTTTGAGGAAATAACATACCAAAATTTTGTCAGATCGACTATTTTTTTTTTTTTTTTGAAGATGTGAAGACAGTTGAAAGGTAACGTGCCCATCGATTGAAGGAAAAAAGGAGGAGGCGTACCATCTTTGGTGGGAAAGGTGTTTTCGTCGTTGATGAGGGTTTGAATCCAGTTCATGACAAAGTCGATATATTGCGAGGCGGGCACTTTACTCGTTTTCTTTTGTCCATCCATCCAAAAGTACTCGCACCTACTCATCAGTAAAAAAAAACAAAAAACAAGGGGTCGTTATGGGGAACGAGTAAGGAAAGAGAAGGGGGTCAAGAAATAAAGGAATTACGTTAGCTTTGGGTAGGTCCATCATCTCCTCTTCTTCTCCTCCTTTCATTAGGTGTGTATAGAGACATGAAATTACCCTGATCCTGCTGACATGTTGGGGCATTCGCGTGGGGTGCAGAAGTCCGAGATAGATCCGTAAAAGATGTTGACGTAGTTATAAAAGTCAAAAGCTACAATGCAAAAAGAGGGAGAGCCGTTAGTGTCGTTCTGTTGTTGGGAGCAGTGAAGGGTATGAAGAGGAAAAGGATTGAGCAAGCGGGATACATGGGAATGAATAAAGGTCCTCCTGGTTGCGGTATGGGATACTTGCTATTTCCAAGGAAACAACTGTGTAATGAAATTGGACCGTGCTAGCCTATTCCTGAGTGTGTGTGTTTGTGTGTCTCTATCTGTATGTCCTGAATTGTTGTCTGTTCTCATTTTTTCCTCCAAACTTGAAACGCGTTTGATGTCCCTGCTCCTTCTCTCAAAAAGAAATACTAATTATCGAGAGCAGCACTCCCTTCCTCTCTCCCCCATCTTTTGCAGAATTCAATTTTCTCTTTTCACTCTTTTTAAGTTCTCCGAGCAAAAGAAGTGCCATTAACATGCGCATTGGTAAAAGTAGTAGAGGTATTAAAGAGAGGATCAGGGAGACTCCTGCTTCGAGTTAAACGAGTGAGTTACCATTGACGGCGAGCCACTCGTTGGGATCAACGTATTTGGGCAGTTGGACGATAGTTTTGAAGTTTCCCTTGACGATGGAGTTGTTGCAATAGGGCTGACAGAGGAACAGAGGGCGAATGGCTGAGATAGATCGCTTGGGTTTAATCCTGCCGCCCAGTTTGCTATGTTCGTTGTTGAATTCGTTTGTATGAAGAGGAACGATAAGTTGCGAGAAGGTAGTTGAGTGAGAGAGCGACATGAATGGTTGAGTAGTAGTGTGTACGGAGTAAGTAGCACAAAGAGAGCAATGTCTGGTTGGGCGAATGCTGAATGACTGTTGAAGGAATGTACCTGATATTGAAGAATCCGCTCATTGTTTGTGTGTTTGTTTGAAAGAGGAAAGGAAAGTAGGAGAGAAGGCTAGGTGAAAAGGGAGGGATGGTGTTAAGGATTGACGAAACGAAGCAAAAGTTGACGAAAATGGAAAGGGAAAGAGGATATGGAGGAGGGAAGAGAAAGGGAGGAGAAAGGGAGGAGAAAGGGAGGAGAAGGAAGACTTAGTTGAAATAAAAAAATGAACACGCGAATAAAAAAATTTGAGGAGGTAAAAAACGCTGTGTGACTGCGACCACAAAAAGTCGCAAATGAGTTTTCTACGGTTTTGCGAAGAAAGGGGACCGAGGGAAGAAAGGGACACAAAGGAAGGAACAATACATTCAAGGAAGGTGATAGTGGAACGAAGGGGATGGGAAAGTATGCATGCGCGCTGTTAAGACTGTAATGTTGTCTTTGTGTGCTTTGGCTCCTCTCTGGTAGAGACAAGGAAGAAAGGAGTAAAGAAAGTTTACATGAAGAAGCAGCCCATCGGGACAGGTAGCTCGGAGATGGTGGAGAATAGTGAGGAACGAGTCAAGTGCTCGAGTGTGCCGCTTCTTTTTTTCTTTCGTTTGCTTTACTTTCGTCCTCTGGTGTTTGTCTACGCGTCACTTTTCCAGGTTTGATCACTGCACATCCTTCACATATCATCATTATCAAGAAGAGGAATGAAAAAAGTACAAGAAAAAGAGTAGAAGAGCGATAAAGGTACTCTTGACTCTTTGTTTGAATGTATCTTCCTTGTGTGTGCAACCAACCAACCAACCAACAACACAACAACAACAACAACAACAACAACAACAACAACAGCAGTGTGCTCCCTTTTCTCTCCCACATCCACCCCCTCCTGCCCTCTGCCTCCGATGCTCACACTCCATTCACCGCTAAATTTTTCTTTGTTCTCTCTCTTCTCATTTACCTTTTCCCTTGTCCATCTGTCCTTCGTCCTTTTTGCCCCTCCTTTGTTGCCCCCTTCCCCTTCTTCTTGCTCTTCCCTTTGTCCCCACCCCTCTTCCTGCTCTTCCTGCTCTTCCTTCCCTTCTCTCCCTCCCTTCCTCCGTTCGTGTCCTTCTTCTCCTCCCTTCTAGCCTCTTCTCCCGCTCCTTCGACCTTTTCTTCCCTCTCTTTGGCTGAACACAAAGTCCCTTTTTCGCACTCCCTCTCTTCTCCTCCAAGTATTTTTTTTTTTCTTCCTTCACCTTCCTCTTCCTCTTCCTCTCCTGTCCACCTTTTCCCCCTTTCCTTTTTTTCACGTTTTTGTTCACACACACTCCACTTCTCTTTTTTGATCTCCCAATCACTCACTCACCCACACATCCACTCGCACTCACTCATCAAAAACTTACTTCTTCTCTTCTCCCTTCACACCCAGTCCATGCGACCACTCTCGCCTTCTCTACTCCACTCTCCTACTTCTACCTCACCAACAAAAACCACCTCAGAGATTAAACACGCCTCCACTACCACGACAAAAACAAAAGCGACCACAGGCCACCACCAATACGAAGTCGACCACAGGGATCACCCACAACATACGCCACCAAAACAGCTTTCCCCCTCTTCATCTGTCCGAGGAAAACAAGAACAAGAACGAGGAGATGGTCACGCCTCTACAACAACTGCGATAACAAACAAGCTCGAATCAACAACTTCCGCGACCCCTACCTCCCCCATGGAAGGTATTATCAGCATCTCAACCGCCGCCGCCACTCCTAATACCACACCCACTCCCGCTGTTAACGGACGCCACCACAATCATAACAACCACGACGACGAGAAGAAAAAATACGCCGTTGTCGACGACCGCCGCAGACAATCGTCGCCGACTCTTGGGAAAAATGGTCAGCAGCATAACAAGAAGGCTCTTTTCTCGGAAACAGTCAACAACAGCTACATAAAAAACGGCGACAAACACAGCAGCCAGGATATTCGAATCCACTCTCCTTATCCTTCTTCCTCCCCGAGCAAGACGAAAAATACGAACGGAAGTTCTATCTCCACCAGGTTCAACGTCAACCACAACGAACACGACGAATCAGAGGACCAACGCGACGACCACGAGCACGACCAGGATGACCACGAGTCTCACTTCTCGGGCATGGACCTTGACTCCCACGACCACCGCCATGGACACTATGACGACGACCGCCATCACTTCTCCGACGACAAGTACAAGAGTCTCAAACGCAAACTCAAACTTGCCCTCGAGGTACTGCAACAACACAGAAAAAGAAAAAAAACTGGGCCGGGCTTTTTTTTTACTTTTTGTACTGCCTTGTTTTTTACTCCAGTTCGTCTTACGTCAAACGAACAACAAAACTAACATAAAAAAAATGCCGTTTGTCATTGTCCGTCTTTCGTAGGATAATGAGCGAATGAGCCATGAGCTCGACAAGTTCTATCGAAGAGTCAGGCACCTCCGACGGGAGAAAAAGTAAGTCCAAGAAAAAAAACGCCCAAAATTCCCTTTGAGACTGGAGTTGTATTCTTTTCTTTGTTCTTTTTTCTTTTCCTTGTGTCCACAACTGAGCCTTGACGATGAATAAGAGAGAAAAGATAGAAAAGAAAAAAAAGAGAAGTCCTTGATAACAAGAAGACGCATCATAAGGGGAGAGAAGAGGAATGATTAGAACTCTTTCTATTTTCAAACACCTACGCACTTTTAATTTATACTCATTCATTCTTTCACGTTTGTCCAACTGACCTCCTTGTTAATGTTCTGAATAGTCTATTGCTTGACCGTCTTTGTACTCTGCAACGTCAAGGCTCAGACTCTGGAAGCGACTCGATCTCATCTCTCAGCAGTGATAATGAGTCATCTGATTCTTCACTCTCAGACGAGTCGCGTCGTCCCGCTCAACGGGCAGATGGCTCAAAACAGGGGCCCGGAGGCGGAAAGGGGAGTGGGAACAAGGGAGGCCGGAGATCTGGAGGAAGTCAAACTGCATCAAATACATCTCACTCCGCAGCAACCACATTAACAGGAGAAGTGGCGTCATCATCAACACAACACCCAAAGAAAAAGGGAGGAGTTAGGCGTTCATCTCCATCTGCCGCTGACGCCCCTACACCAACTTCTGCTCGGTCAGGACCCAAAGAGTTCAAGGCGCATACTCCAGCCGCGGTCCCGTCGACCATCACCAATGTTGGATCTGCTACCCAAAAACCCAAGCGCGTTCATCAAACCAACAAGCAGAGACCAGGACTGGCAAAGGCTCGCAAGGTACAGATCGTCGAAAAGGACGACCAAGGCAACGTCAAGCTGCCTGTTACAGTCGGAATTATCACCATTTTGAACATCGGACACGTCGTCTATGATCGCGAGGCCTTCCACAATGATCGTTACATCTGGCCTGTGGGATATAAAATGTCGCGTTCTTACAACAGCATGATCGACCCCACCACCCATACCACTTACACCTGCAGCGTCATCGATGACGGCGAAGCTCCCAAGGTAGGTTTCATTAAGACAATTGGGGTTGTCAATATTATCAGATAGCGATAAACGTCTACTGGAGGTGCCTAACGAGCAACATTTCTTACTTATAATTAATAGTTTCAAATTGATGCAGAGGATCAGCCTGGAAAGCCAATTATTGCAGGAACGGCAACGGGCGCATGGACACATATTGTCAAGACAGCCAATGCCATCCGAAAACGGGATCATTCCAACTCGGCCTCAGGACCGGACTACTTTGGATTCTCGAACGCGACGATTGCCAAGATGATCCAGGATCTTCCGAATGCGGAAAAGTGCTCGACGTATGTGATGCAGCAGTTTGAGGAAATTGCGGGGTCCGGCGGCTCGGCGTTGACTGGGGCTGCTGGTGGGACTGGATCTGGAGCTGCAGGACAGACCTTAGGGGGAGGAGGAGGAGTGACGGGGAAGCGGAAGGTTTCGACTTTGGCGTCTGGTGCAAAGGCAGGGAAGGATCAGAATGACGATGACCACGATGTGGCAGATGGAGAGACAGGAGCGACAGGTGGTAACGATGATGAGGATGATGATGAAGAGTACACGTCGCTTGGATCCCTGAGCAAGCCTACTAACCTCAAGAGCACCAATGTAGCACTCAACAGCAAGCAAAAGAAGACAAAAAAGACGAAACTGTCTACGGCAACGCCTGTGGCAGTACCTGCGATTCGATTGGCAGGCATTAATGATTTTGCACCGGTGTCCTCCAACCCACCGCCACTGTCTACTACTGGATCCCTGTCAGTCAAGGAGGAGATCAACGATGGTCAGGATGGTGGTGAGGAGACGGTTTCGGAGTCAGGATCTCCTCGAAGCAGCAAGCAACAGCGTCAGTCCAATGGCACATCGACAGCGGAGGTGGCTGCAGCTACAGACTTGGCGGATCAGGATGTGGACGTTGATGTGGTGGATGTTGATGACGACGACGAGGAGATGCGAGAGAGACCTCGTCGAACCTTGTCGCCGGTCGGTGCCAATGGAAGTGAGGCTCAGCACGATGACGAAGGCGTGACTACCGACGAAGATGTGCCCCTGCACAAGGCATAATCTGCTCGCTCAGCTGCGTGGAAGTATCTGCTAGATACTAGTCTGACTTTGGTGTTTTTGTTCTTTTGTTTTTTGCGATTGTCTTTCTGCGCACCTCCTCCTTTTCGCTTCTGACTCCCTCCCATTTCTACACTAATTTTTTTTTTTTCCCTTTTTTTTTTTTTTTTGCAACTGGCTAATTGATGCCTCGTTTTTTTTTTTCACTTTTGCCGTTTTTTTACACTCAAAATATAAAATCCGCTGGTTCTCTGTCAGTTCTTTACAGTAATGGTATTGCAGGATAGTGATACATGGCTTATGTTGTGTCGCGATGCGTTTGGTATGATAAAAGTACAAGTTTTGATTATTTTTGTTCTGCTTTTCTGTGTTTTTGTGTGGGTTCGTAGTGTTTTAACTGGAGAAACTCGTCAAACAGCCAACCCATTCACGTTCTCCGAAACTATGTCGTGTTTTGCCTAGCTAAAGGTTGAGCCAGCCCATGTAATTCAAGTCCGCCTTCAATTCCGCTGGCTCTGATGCTATTACCGCCGCCGTTGCCGTTGTTGCTTCAATATGTACAGATGCATCGCCGCCATCCTCCTCCTTCTCCAAAGAACCCACAACCAAACCTCCCTCGATCCCTTCAATTTCTGGCACCGATGCCTTGTCCACCACAAGAGTTGCAGCACTAACAGCCACCAACTCCTTCAAAATCCCTTCAGGAATACCGCCATCGATCATGTTGGCCAATGGTGAAGTCGCATCTCCGGCAATGATAGGCAGCAGTGACGATGCAGCCACGTCAACGCCAACAGTCGCGATTGGGGAAGGCTCAACTCCGTCCTGATCAGCCACGAGACCAGCTCCTGTATGATCCAGAAAATGCGACGGCACAGCTGTTCCCGATGTCGACAGATCCTCCACAAGAGCATCTCCAACAGCCAAGACCTCGGGGGACGCGATACACACAGTCTCAAACGCCTCACTCTGACAATGCTCCAGAACCTGCGAAGACGCTGCGCTATCAATATCAAGTTCTTCCACAAGCTCTGTGACCTCTGTAGTCGCTGTCATCATCCAGCCTGGCTCACGGACAAATCCCTTGCAGGAATCCGACCCCGAATCAAACCCAGAATCGCAGCCCGATCGAGCAGCGCCACCACGTCCAGTGATCATACTTTCGCCACTGTTGTTGCTCATGTCAATATCAGAGTCACCCTCAATGTCAACGTCCTCGTCCTCTGAGTCAGACTCCTCATACCAATCAAGAGACGCCACCACAATCTGCTGGATTCCGGCAAGTCGTCGCTGCTCATATGTTTCGTTCTGACAGACGGGTCTGCCACCACCACCAGCATGTCGTCTCGAATATACGCCACGTGTACCGCTTCTATTGTTATTGCTCCTGCCTTCGTAGCAATTGTCCTCGTCGTCATATCCCTCTTCCTCCTCCTCCTCCTCCTCCTCCTCCTGTGACACGGCATGACTCAACTCCAAATCCTTGAGCGAGATAAACGCGGGTGCACAACCGGCGGTAGCACCCACAGGACTCTGCGCAGTAAGGGCAGCAGCAGTAGCGGGGACTGAAGTAGAACTCTGTTGTCGGGCTGGTGTCACTGCATCCTTGACAGCCGTCGCCCTCCTGTTGCTGTGACCAACAACACCACGCCTAACGCCATTGTGCTGTTGCCGTGAAGATGACGACAATTGATCTCCGACATTGGATCGTGCTCGCTTCCTGCCTCGTCGCTCTACCCGCTGACCTGTCTCTGTCACTTGCGTCGCTGTTGTTGCTGTTGATATAGCAGTAAGATCCTGATTCCCTGAGGCTGAGGAAGGAGACGACGATAAGGCCGAAACCAAAGAGGGCCGCTTCCCGCAAGGAGCAGCCTTAAAGTCTTCTGACGATACAAACTCGGCCAACTTCTGAGGAGGGCGTCGAATCCGGGGAGAGGTCACCACACCAGGAATACTGGCAAATTCTAGCTCCAATGGAGCCTTGCGGGGTTGAGTACCAGGAGTGGCAGCAGGAGTGGCTGGTGCAGACACCAATGGCGATGGATTGTAGGGTGGCAAGTCGATGGTGAAATGGTTCATGCGGGAGACCACAGGTCCCATGAGGCTCTTGTCAGACCGGATCGAGTTGGATCGCTTCCTTGTCGATGAGGATGGTGGCGGAGGTGGTGATGTCATCCTTGCCGTTGTCTCAGAGTACCGGTCATGGGGAGCAGGCGAAGATGGTGGTGTCGACAACGAAGCGCCGGCCACCAAAGATGGCTTTCGACTATGGGTGGTGGTAGTGATGTAGTCATCCGCCTCCTTGGTTCGAGGGGGTCTTCGTGCCCGCCCGCTTCGACGCACAGTGTTGGCATCATCGGCGTCGTCTGATGCCGCAGGGGAGGGAATCGAAGCCGCTGAAGAATGGAACTCACGCGACTTTTCATCCTCCAGAGATCCTCCAATCGTAGTCATACAAGTCAACTTGGGAGAAACAACACCCTTAGAGTGAATAACTGAGCAAGCAGAGGCAGACACATAGTCGCCACCACCAAGGTTGCCACCAGAAGCCTTTCTCTTCCGTGAAGGGTTCGGGGTCTGTTTGTTCTGGGAATCGATAATCCACAGGCTGCCCTTGCCTGGCTCGCCTGGGCCGCGTTCCAACTTGCAGAAGAACTTACTCTGCGAAAGGGCATGTCGAACAGAGCTCTATCGACACAATAAACACAATAAACACAATAAAAAGAGATCGTGATTAGCATGGGTTGATGATTAACCTTTGTCACTCCACAGCTAGCCTCAGAATACTCCGATGGCGACATAGTGTCATAGAAACAAAGAAACGCACCTGCCAGACTTTGCCTGCCTTGCGGTAAAAGGGATACTTGGCCGTAATTCCACTATAGATATCGGGTAAGTCCAATTTAGCCTTGTTCGATGCCTGGAAGACCTCCATAATCATCGTCGTGTAGGAGCAAGAGGGTCTGGCTGTTGACGACGTGGCCGTTGAAGAAGAAGCCTTCCGTCTCTCCAGCCTATTGTTGTTGCTGCTGCTAGCGGGGGTTTCAACATTTTTAGTGGCCTTGGTCTTGGCAGCAAGTGTGGTGTTGTGACCCTCAGATACCCTCTTCTTCCTCGCCCTCTTCTCCGATGGCTCGATGGGCAGTGATACGGTCTCAGGAGAGGCGAAAGTGGTTGTTCCAGCAGTAATCGAGGCCGTCCGGCTGGCCATAGTCGGGTTTGAGATCATTGTCTCCGTTGTTGGCTCAGACTTGCAAACAATAAGCCCCTTGGAGGTCGACGACGACAACAACAAAGAGGAGGAGTAGTCTGTTTCGATAGGAGAGGGAAAGGGAGAAGGCAAGCCCTCGCTGTTGTTGATGCTGGAGTCGTCGTCCATTGATCTTCTCCTTTTTGTTCGGGCCTGTTCGTGCTTATCACTCTCGTTACCCCTTCTTTCATTGAAGGTGCAAGGAGAAGAAGAGATGGCGACGACAAGGCTCCTTGGACAAGAGTCCAGAGGTTGCGCGGGAGGAGAAGAGGACGACAACACGGACGGCTGCTGCCTCTGGTGATGGTGCTGCTGGGGAGATGATGCTTGTGAGGGAGAGGTACAATGCACGACGGGATCTGTCTGTCCAGGGGAAGACTCCTCTTCCTTGTAAGAAATTGAGTTTTCCGAGAAAAGGGAAGACAACAATGATGATGCTGCCACGCTTGAGCTGCTCTTCTCTGTGCTTGAGCTTGTATTCTGGACGACGTTCCCGCGGCGGGCCACACTCGTGGGGTCCAAATCAACAAAGACCGAGGTCAAAGAGTCGGAGCGAGAGGGAGAAAAGGACAAAACCGATAGTGGAGGGAGGGCAGTGGTCGCACTATCAGGAGGGGACAATGGCGAGCCAGAATGTGCAAATGATGACAATGAAGAAGATAACAATAAGGGAGAGGGCAGCAAAGGGTTGTTGTCAGCCAAGGAGGGCATAGAAGGGAAAGAAAGGAGGAGAGATGAAGGAGGTAGAGAGGGAGAAGTTGAAGAGGAGGAGGAACCGGAAGAAATGGAAGACAACGAGGAAGAGGAAGAGGAGAAGGGCGATCCACGGTCAAGGCCACGACGACCCTCTACTGCTATTGCAACGGGACAGGAGCTATTATCCCTCTTTCCCTGGTTCTCCTCTCGGTCATTCTTTTGCTCGTGCTGTTGTTGAGCTCCGGTGTTGTTGCTTCTGTTATCGACATCGATTCCATTATAGTAGCCCTTTAGACGCCCCTGTAGTTGTGTGCTGATAGAGAGGTGAGGAAGGTACATTGTCTCTCTACTGCTGCTCCGTTGTTGCCCTTGTTGTACTTGCTGCTGAGGTTGCCGTTGTTGTTGTTGCTGTTGCTGTTGTTGCTGTTGTTGTTGTTGTTGCTGTTGTTGGGGGCAGTGATGGTGCTGGCGAGGGTCTGACTGGGAGGCAGCAGCCCATGAGACCTCGTCCTGATCGCCTTGGTCAAAAACAATGACGACTGGGTCCAGTTTTGTCGGCAGGCAAGCCTCTTTTGCTGGTACTTCTTTTGCTGCTGACTGGCGAGTTTCCGTTTCCGTCAGTCCAGGGATGGAAGAAAGTGGAAGAGGGGAGGTGTCGTTACCAGAGGAAAGAAGCCGCGATTGTTGTCGTTGGTCATCGTTATCACTGTTGTTGTAGTTGTGCTCAGGCAAAGGGGTGTGGAGGGACCAGGCCGTGGCGATAGTGTCCTTCTTGAGGGGATGTTGCAGAGTACCAGACCTCATGATGCGCCCTTCTTCAGAGTCAGCAAGGCTGACCGTGGTATCGGCACCTTGTTGCTTTTGTTGCTTTCGTTGCTGTTGTAGCGGCAATAATTGATGCCCATTGTTTTCGCTGTTGCTGTTGTCGTTGTTTCCTCTGGTGTGGTTGTCAAGGACAATTGGCATTATGGGGGTTGAGGGAGGGAGAGTAGGGAGGGAACGCCCTTGTTGTCTGTGTGGTCTATTGTTGATCTGTATCTTCTTCGTTTGATGTTCGACTCTGGACGAGCACTCTGTCTTTTGATGAGAAAGGAGGTATCTTGTGAATTGGCGAATTGATAGTGCAATTGAAGGAGGGAAGAGCAGATGAAGGGAAGAGAAGAGTAAGGAGAGTTGACAAAGAAAGGACGAGAAAAGAAAGTAAGAGTGGGTGAGAAAAGCGTTGGATCGATAATGAAAATGCGTAATTCTCTTAGTTCACTTTGTGACGGAGTGAACTGAGAGATACAAGGAACAGCGAGAGATAGTCGGCGAATCGAAGAGTAGGAATAAAAAAAAAAAAAAAAAAAAAAAAAAGGGTGTGGTGCAACAATCAACAATAGAAGGTGAAGCAAAAGAAAAAGTAAGGTACACAATGCGTACGAGAAATAGGGGCAGGAGGACGAGGACAAGGAGGGAACACAAATTAGAACAAAAGGAAACAAAAGTGTGTGTGTGTGAGGGAGATAGAGAGAGAACGACGAAGGGAAGTAGGGGGTGAGGGGGAAACTAGTCAGAGAAAAAAGTAGTTGGTAATGAACTGGTCTAATAGAGGGTTGCTTATTGTCTTGTGCTAAATGTAACGAAAGGAAGGGAAGAGAAGCAGGTAGACAAAAGGCAAAGAAAGCGGGTGTAAGAGAGAAGAAAGAAGAAGAGGAAGAGGTTTAATTGAAGACCATGATAAAGATGAGCACATCGACCACAGGAACTGTTTGTATGACACGAAAAAAACGCGGGGTCGTGTCCTTTTGGCTTTTTTTTTTACTGCTGCTGTTTTCAAAATTTTGGTATGACGAACGGAGAGAGAAGGGAAAAATAGAACAAAAAAGAGGGTGGAGTCGGGGACTAAGAGGGTATCTGTACCTGTGGGCAGTTGTTGGGCTGGCGAGGTGGATTGATCCAATGATGACTGATGGTGGAAAAGTGGGTGACGAGTGATGATGAAGAATATGAAGAACGTGTGAATGAATGAGAAAATGGAAGAGGAGGATGAGTGAAGAAGTGGAGAAAGAAGAAGAAAAGGGATAGGAGGAGGAGGAGTGAATGGTCGAACGAGAGAAAAGAAAGGAATAGAACAAAAGGGAGTGAGCGGGAGATGAAAATAAAAATATTATAAGAGAGTGAGTGATGTGATGCGAGCGAAGGGTGAGAATGAGAGAAAAGAGGCGCATAGAGAGAAGGATGGGAAAAAAGATGATAAGGGTCCAGTTGCGTGCAAATGGGATGGGGACAAGTAGACAGGCAAAAAGGAAAAGTGCACAGCGGTGATGCCCATCTATTCCACCCTCTTGTTCTTCTCAACCGCTTTACCAGGAGGGTGTAGCCAGTTCAGACATCATTACTGATCACCACGTCTTCAATATCATCATCAAGTCGGACCCCAGGGTCTCACAATTCTATTTCAATTACCAAAATATAAATTCTTCACAAAAAACGCGTAAAAATAAAGTATCAAAACGCGTCCAAGGGCTTTTATTATTATCATTACTTTTTTTTCATCTCTCACTTTCGAATCACAAATAAATACTTTTTACATGATAATACAGCAGCAACGCCTATTCTCCATATAGGATCCGTCATCCTCTACATCCATCCCGATTGGGCCAGCAGGCGTCGGACTCTTGACATAACCCATTGACAGCGACACCTCCCCTTTATCCGACTGTTGCTGTTGCTGTTGTTGATACTGGTACTGGTGAAGAGGATGCTGTTGATAGTTTATCATGTCTGCATACCCCTCACGCTGACGAGACCGTACAATCTCACGGACCAACTCGTGTACCATCTCATGAATATTGAACCCAGTCTTTGCACTGTTGTATGCACAAACACAGAGAAATAAGGAGTCATTGTCAGTCAAGCAGTTCGTGGCTTCGTCAATTGTTAATCCCTAGACACGTTCATGGTTACCTGGTCTCGATATAGGAAGCATTGGTGAGTCGGGCAAACTCCATCCCAATCTCACTATCGACCTGTCGGGCCTCACTCAAGTCATTCTTATTGGCCGCTACGATCATCGGCACATTCTCTGACTCTTTGGCCTGCCAGATCTGGTTCCGGAACACCGCCAGCTCATTAAACGACCCCATTGACGCGATCGAATACACGCATATAAAGCCGTCTCCAGCCCTGTTAGAATGAATACGATAAAAAAAAGCAATACGCAGGTGAGAGACAATTTTTTACGAAGAAATAAAAAGAAAAGAGAGCACAATCCACTTACCGCATGAATTGGTCGTTCCAGTGGCCTCGGTATTCGTGCTGGCCCGCAGTGTCGATAATGTCAAGGGTATACTCTTGCCCATCCACCTCAACATGCTTGCAGTACGAATCCTCAATCGTCGGATCATATCTACATTACAACGGTCCATCCACCGCGTGTAACAATTTATAACGATGTCAATTTTATGCTACCATGTGTTGTTTTTCACACATGACGCAGGAAACCACGGTTACAATGAAGGGGAGGAGGGATACGAACAGACACTGTTGTACTTACTCATCGTGGAACCTACGAGGGAAGATGGTGCGTGCACAGAACAAAAAAGAGAATTTTGTTTCGTATGGTTAGCGACTAATGTACTCCATTTCCTATATATTCATGCAAAGAACTCCAACGCAACGCCCCTAACCCCTGCAGCCGCAAACCTGCAGCATGCAAAACACCCCCCTTTCCGCTCTTCGTTCTTCTGTAATATTGGGGAGTTTCACTCTGCTGCTCTTCTCATCTTTTGGAGGGGAGGGAGGGAATGGGATGGAAACGCACTGGTCTCGAAGGAAGCGCAGGGTCATAGCAGACTTTCCAACAGCGCCATCACCCATCACCACAATCGAAAACCTCGGACCGCTTGTCATTGTTCGTCTGGATTATTTCGTGTTGTTGGATGGATGTAGCAGGACTAAGAAGAGATTTCTTTTGAACAGGTGAGAAAGAGGGAATGTGAGGAAGAGAAAAAAAAATGAGGGTGGAGAACAAAGTAGTTGAAGAGAGCCTGATAAAAGGTGAATTTAGAGTGGTATTGTGGATTTATCTCTAAGAAGACGAGAAGGAACGGGTTGTGATATACGGGATGGGGTGGGTGATGTCCTTTTAGTAATTGAAAGGGTTTTTTTAGTGGGAAAGTAAACGAAGGGGAGAGAAAGAAAATCAAGAAGAGAAGGGAAAGGAAGAGGAAAAAGCGAAAGATAAAAAAAAAAAAAAAAAAAAACAAGCGAGGGAAGGGCAATAAATGGGATAGGGCCAGTTGGAGAAAAGGGAGAGTAGAAAACAAAAGCAAGTAAAAAGAAGGAGTGTTTGGATCGCTCTGCAGAGTAGGCAATGCGGGGTTTGATGAGCAAAAAACAAGGACAAAAGATGCAAGGGTGTACTGCTGCTATGGGATGCAATGCGATTAGTGTGCAATGGGCAAGGGAAACATGGGGCCGGGACAAAGGTGCAATTACATTGCGCATTGGGTCAAGTAAGACTTTGGCCTTTCAGTCAATTAGATGTCATCCAATGCATTCATGAGGTGCGTCTTAACCCCAAAACAAAATACCATGCTCTTCCGATGGCCAATGACACCCACCTTTGTTTATTCTCCTCCCTTCGCACTCTTTCTCATCCTTTTTTACCCTGTCTCCCGCGCCCCGTTGGAGGGACCCTTCTGTTTTCGTTTCTTCTTTGGCCAACGGTTCGGTTCCAGCAAGACTTTGTTGCTTCTTTAAACTACACGACAACCTGTCAGTCGAATCTCATGATCCCAGAAAATCATCGCAATTATTCTCCTGTTTCCACCTTACCTTGCGTGTTGTGTTATGCACCCCTTGTAACAGATACTCAACATCAACCGCCCTCATGCATTGAGGTTTTTTTTTACCTCTCTTTCTCCTTTTTTTTTCTTAACGTGCCTGTATATGAAGCTGAAAAAAACACCGAAAACTGGAAAGCAAATGCAAAAGAGCACACAAAACCCTTACCTAACAGTTACCTCCTTCTCTCGCCCTCTCTTTCTCTTTTCTTATTACCCCCAATTCAGCCCACTCAAAAGGAGGTACCATGTTCATGAACAATACAAAACAGGGTAAAGACGTAAGATGAAAAGAACTGTATGTGATAGAACATGGTATTTTTTACTAACAAAAGAAAACTTTTTTACTCTTACTCCTGTGCAGCCAACGATTTTTTGGTATTCATCACCGGCACCATCACCGCCGCTGCTGTTCCTGGCTTTGGCTTGTTACTGCTCCTGTGGGGGTGTTTGATCTTGGACCAAACCCGGCGTAAATAGCATCGACCACAATTTCCTCCTCCTGCTGCACCACCGTGTGGCGACGACGGAGATTTCAGGGTCGTCGTCTCTCCAACACCGCCCTTTCCCTTTACTCCTTCCTTTCCTCGTCCTCCTTTGTTTTTGCCAAAGGACAGGTCCAGTTTATGCGGTTTGGAGCTCGATGGTGTCGTGGATGCTGACGAGAAGGTGAATGGTGAAGAAGAAAGGTTGTCGACCTGGCGTAAATGCTGGGGTGGTGAATGATCCAAGGAGGGGAGAGTCTCTGGCAAAGGAGATGAAGTACTTTCATCTTGCCCAGACTGCTGGTTGCGCTCGTGCGCGCGCCTTTCCTCCTCTTGCCCTTGTCTGCATTCGAGCGGCTGTAATGCAATACATTCCTCCCCATCTTCATCCCCTGTCGGCTTCGTCATCCGCGCATAAGTTGTTGTTATCGCTACTGGTGTCGTTTCGGGCTTCTTCCTTAGAAACAGTTTCGCGACCCGACTTCGCTTCTTCATAACCGCCACACCACCTAAACTCTCCCTCCTCGCAGTCGAAAACCCTTGGGTAACCATCTCCCTCTCCTCCTGTTCCTCTCCTCCTCTCCCATCACCACCGCTTCCATGTGATCCTACGATCCCTAACCCTTGACGCCCTGCCCCTCCACCACCTGACGCGCCATGATTATACGACTCTGAAGACTGCGAGCCCCTTCTACTCGCCGAAGTTGAAACCGACACCCGTCTCCCCCCAGCCTTGGCTTTCTTCAGCGCCCGCTTTCGATCCTTCTTTTTCTGCTTCTCCCGCTGCTTCTCGGCCGCCTTGAGCTCCTTGGCCTCTTGCTTCTGTTGCTTTTTGAGTTTACGAGCGCGTTTGTATTCCTGGTATTCGTACTCGTCTGCCTCATCCTCCGAGTTGTGTCTCTCGACTTCTTCTTCCTCGCTGTTGTTGTATCGGTTTCCTTTGGCGCCTAAGAGAAGCTTGCTGTTCGGAGCATGTTTGGTTTTTGTTGGTGCCTGTTGTGGTGGTAATTGATGGTAAGAGCCATGATGGTCGATCATCGCCGTAGTAGTCGTTGGTCCTGTGGCTGCTGCGATGGAGACGACAATCGCCGGAGTTAAGACTTGCTGCTGCTGCTGATGTTGGTTTCCAGCAGTAGCATGGTGGTCCTTCAGGACCGATTTTGGGACGTAGGTATCTATGGTGAATATATTCGGTCTTTTGTCTCCCCTTGGTCGCTCTAAACAGGTCATTCAATAATTGGTGTAATCGAAATGAAAAAAAAAAAAATAGCGAGAGAGAAGAGCCGTGAGTAGGTGAAGCTGATGTAAGAAAATGGAGAGAGATGACAGGAAAGTAAGGAAAGAAGGCAAGGAAGTGAAGAGGAGTAACAGTAATAACAAACATTCCTCAAGAAAGTGAAAGTAAGAAGGAGGCAAGGTTGATGATTCGCTTTAGCAATGAATAAAGACGGGGCTGCAGCGCAAGGATGGAAATGTGGAGGGATCAAAAAAAAAGAGTGGAGGCAAAATAAGGAGGCTAGGAGAGAATTACAAGGAAGATAAAGAAAGAGAAAGGAATGAAGGCGCTAAACCGAGAGACATCTGTGCAGAATAGAGAGTGGAGTGGACATGGTGCGTCGAATGACGATACCCAGGACTGGGAAAGGGCAGGCAGCCCCTTCTTAATGTCATGAGTTAGTAGAACGAACCTGAAAGGGAAAGGAAAGAGAGAGGGTGAATGAAGAAGGGTGCGAGGTGCGAGCACCAACAAGGGTTGGAGGGGGAATAAAAGAACAGGCAGAGGGGTTTGTGGGATCTCGGGAAACAATGAGAGAGAAAACAGAGTGGGGGTTATGGAAACGACAAAGGGAAGGTGAAGAGAGCGCGGTCTGACGGTCCTTGACTTCGAACCATTTTTGTTCTTCGGCCTCGTCTCTCACCCTGTTGCTCCTCAGTCAGCCACCTCATTCATAAAAATAAGGGTGCCGTCCAAGTTCCCATTGACCATCATCCTTCACCAACTCAGGTAGTACCAAAACCATTCCACCGGGTGTTTTTTTCACATTTCCTGTTGTGTTGTTGAACTCCAGGTCGATTCTTTTGTTTTTTTTTGGTTTGACGACATCATCCACGTTAGATAACATATATTCAGGGTGGTTCAAAATTGTGTGTCACTCCATCCTAAGATAGGGCTTTGTCTTCATTTTCTAAGCCCGACAAAGGATATTTGCATCGGTGTTGGCTGTGCTTCGTTAAATCAAACTTACCCTGCTTCGTTTATCGATTCAAACAACAAAAGTCGAGATGAAGAACTTCCAATGGTGCTGGGTGCTTGAAATAAGTGGAAGAGGTTGGAAAGAAGAGTTGATGAGAAAAAAGAAAAGAATGAGGAGTGAACACGAGAGAAGAAGGAAGGAAAGAAATATAAGAAAGGTGAAAGAGCGAGTAAAAAGGGTGAGAAAAAAAACAATCAGGACAAGATAAGACACCCCACGCGAGAGGGAGAGAGAGAGAGAGAGAGGGAGAGTGAGAGAGAGAGAGGGAGAGAGAGTGAGTAAGAGTGAATGAGAGTGAGTGAGAGAGGAAGAATGAGAGAGTAAGAATCGGAGTGAGAGTGAGAGTGAGACTGAAAGTGTTGGATAAAAACAATGAGAATGAGGAAGAGAAAGAGAGAAAAAATGAGAGCCAAAAAGCGAGCAGTGAGCATTGAATACATAAAAAAGGCACAGGCCCAGAACGCGCCATATATACTCAATAATGCCAAACTACTTGTAGGACAGTCGTTTATCTTTCTTAGCCCTTTCGTGACTTGGTACACCAAACTCGCACTCACTTCTTGCATCCTTATATCCTTAATGGAGACCGAAAAAAGCAAAAAGTAGGCACATTCAAACTACGAGAGAGAGACTAAGCCCATGCCATCATGGCTCACGTCTCTCTTGCAACTATGAACATCGACCAGAGCAAAGCAAAAAGCGAAGACCAAAAATAAAAAAACCATGCAATAAGCAATGTAGTGGCTAGGACCGTAACAAGAACCATGATCATATGAATCCATGCTTTCTATTTTCTACCACGCCTCTCTTTTCTAGTCGACCTATCATCCCCCCTCCATTTATCTGCGCACCACCTACCTGGCTCCCATAACTCCCACAAAATTAGACCGATCACTCGCGGCTCTTTTCTTTGCTACCTCTACTGCCAATACCTAACTATCAACAACTACTGCTGGGCCGGCCACTTGTGATCAATTATGAGAGCACATTAATTATCTTTTCATAGAGCTGTGTGTGTCTGTGTGTGTATCCAGTGCGCCTCCTTGACCCCACCCATTTCACTCTATCTCTCTCCCCCTTTATTTTGGATGATCCTTCATGCTTATTTTTTTTATTTTGCTCTGCATCGCCGTGCAGTAAAGCGACCTCCTTGAACTACTAAAAAGGCGAGAAAAAATGAATGAACAAAAGGTCAATCCCTCCCTTCTCTCCAGGTCCCAGAAAAATCAAATGACGCACTTACACACTTACTCAGTATCTTTGGAAGAGGTAAGAAAGAAGAATTGTTGTCCTTGTAAGAGACAACCGAGAAAAATAACTTTTTTAACGGCAACAAGGAGAACAAAGACCTTTTTTCTTGTAGCGTAGTAAGTTCAAATGCCGACGGCGCGTGAGAAATCATGAGCGACGATTGGACGCGTTTTTTTTTTTTTTTTTTTTTTTTTTTTTTTTTTTTTTTTTGGAAAGGCACGCGACAAGCCACACCAGCGCGTTTGGAGAAAAGGAGATAATGTGGAGGAAGCACGTCCAGCCACCAGCATTTATATTCTAAATCGGGAGAGCCAAAGGGAGGATGGAGCCTTAAAAAAAAAAAAAAAAAAAAAAAAAAAAAAAAACACACACACACACAGGAAAAGAGGAAAAGAGGAAAAGAGGAAAAGAGGAAAAGAGGAAAAGAGGAAAAGAGGAAAAGAGGAAAAGAGGAATAATCTCAGAGGGGATCAACACCATTGAGATAGATAACATATGGTGGATAAATGAGCGAGAAATGAAATAAAGTATCTGGACTACCAAGGAGCAATACAAAAATAGGTGCAATACCACCGTCTCAACTCTCTCTCCCTCGCCCACCACCACCACCTCTAGCACAGTTGGCCGCTGTGGTGATAACTAGAATATTTGCGAAATGTGGAAACTTTCTCTCCTATCCACCGCTCACCTAAAAGTCGACAGCTCCATCGCTACTGCCGGAACTCTCGACACCTGAGGGGCAAGGGCCTCAGTCATTGACACCAGGTAGATCACTAACTCCATGAAGAGCTCTCTTCTTCGTCACATCAATGTTGATAACAACACCTAAGTTATAGTCTGAGTCAGTGCCGTCGCGCTTCTTAAATTCGACATTTCAATCAGATGCCGTCTCTGCTGAGGAAGCACGGACTCCATGGCAGGTACTTGTGTCGCCACCCGGTGAACCAGCTCCAGAGCGGGGATTCTCTTTGCGACTAGGCCAGTCGTGGCGATCGATTCGTCGATAAGGGGAGTGGGGAGGGGTGCTGCTTGGGTGACGAAGACGACCAGAACGATGGCGGTGAGGACTGTCAATTCGATTGTAATCTTCATCTTTTGTTTTATTGTGTGTGAGCGCGTCTGTGTGCGTGTGTGATTGTCTTCATGTGTGTACAAAGAAGCGAGAGAGGTATATGGAAAGGTTGAAATAAAACAATGAGGCATCTTTTTATTTTATATGGAAAACGAGGCGTCTGAATAAAACGCGCTTTACCAAGAAAACATGGTTGCGAAGGCTATGGCGAAAGATGAAAAAACGCGAAAAGATGAATGAGAAAGAAAACACGATCTCGCCTTTCTCCCGAACACCTCCTTCTCTTCTCCTAGTATGTGTCCCCAATATACCAAATAAGATTGAAGCGAAGGGGGCAAAGAAGGAATGAACGGAAACAAGGAAGAGAAAGAGGGGCATTACGCGAAAAATAAGGGTTTTGAAAGGAGAATACGATCATTCCAATGCAAACAGCAAATGATCGATGCGTGGAAAAACAAAAACGAAAAAAAATGTTGAGAACCAGAGATTTTTTTGGACACTACACCAGGTGTGAGTGTCAAGATTCTCCCCATAAGCATAGTAATCCCTCCGCGATATTGCTCCCAAAAGCATACTGTCGATTTTCCCCTCTCTCCTCTGAGCCCAGCAGCCCTTTGCACACCTGCCACAAGCTTGTTGACGATCCTGGACGCTCATGCCTTGGGGCTAATTCTGGGAACCACCACATGCTCGGATACTGTTACTGTTGTCATGAAAGCAAATGGTGCAGTAGCGCTACATAGACCGACTAGAGTCTCCGAGTATAGTGTCCGGAGTGAGATTTGTAGGTAACGTTATCCGCCTAAGGTTGACGAAGAAACTGATTCAACCCTTTTTTTAAATATCCACGCTGCTAATACGTGTTTACAAGAGACCTTACTAAGAAAAGAGCTGGGTTCTTTCTGCTGGATAAGCTCATTGTGCCCTGACCTTCAATGGATGGGGCAAATCGTTGTACGTAGTATTTTGTAGAAGGGGATTGACGCAAAGTCTCTTAAAAAAATTATGAGAACTACCCGGTAAGATTTCTCAACTGGCTTCGCCAGACGTGCAGAGAACAAAATGTTCGAAGGGAGGGGTGATAGATGAGAAAAGAAAGAAAGGGGGAGGAGGAAGTGGATACGTGAGAGCGTCCAAGCATTGAGAGTGAATACAACCAAGATCTAAACATATCCTTCGCCCCTCACTTGGTAACCAGCTTGTCTTTTTCATGTTAGCATTTCTGGATCGCAAAGCTCATGAACAAAATGATGCTGTTAAGGAGGTGTGCATTTTTTACATTGAATTTTTCTTTTCGATAGGAAGAGGAAGGGAACTGGCAGGCACACTGCTGAGTGAGGGGATCGAATATCGAATCAAGACCAGGGCAGAGAGTGTGGTGCCTGCCTGAAACTTTTTGCTGAAGCCATTCTTGTTTGAGTGAAAATTGGGATACCGTTGTGTCTGAAAAGTCGCACATATCATAAAGATCCATTTTCTTCCCATATTTCTACTCGAAGGTAGACACAGAGGGTCTCTCAGCTGCACGTCAAAACTTACCAAATCAGTGTGTTTGGTGTACGCAATGCTGAACAGGACGACTCTGAGGCCTTAGGTTTTTAGCATTTTAGTGTAAAACTGCACGGACTAATTACAAGCAGGAATGCCAACTTCGGATCTGTGCCGTTCTGGTGCAGTCTCTTCCTCGTGTTCCCTAAACATCAGCGTCACCATTAGCCGTTGCTTCGAACGGGTCTACGGGTTCCAGTCCGCCTCCTCTCTTCCTAAAGGTGTCGTTGCTGATGCTGCTACGTTTCTTGAGGTCGTCTCCGTATCCACCATCTCCATAACCGCCACCGCTTTCTCCACCCTGTGGGTCACTAGGGTTATATCCGCCACCTCTCTTGACAGTCCTGCTAATATTACTGGTGCGGGAACTGGGATTATGTCTCTTCTTAAGGTCGTCTCCGTAGCCGCTCTGCGGGTCCCAAGGATCATATTCACCATCTCTCTTGGCCTTCACGGTCCGGACCCGTACCCTCCATAACCGCCTTGCGGGTCGCTGGGGTTGTACTCACCAGCTCTCTTGACGGTCCTGCCTATAGTGCTGCTGTCAGAGCTGGGATCGTGCCTCTTCCTGAGGTCGCCACCGCCGTCACCTTCACCACCGATGTTGTGTGGTGCGCCTCTGATAGTTCCGCCTACGCTCTTAAAGGTGCGCTTCATGAAATCGTAATTGCTGGCGGAATGCTGGACATAGTGTTCCCCTAAGTGGCTGTCAACATTACCGGGTCTGTCAAACGGCGTTCTCTTCTCCATGGCTTGAGTGTTGGAGAATGACTCGCCTCGAGGGATGGAAAAAGTGAGAGGTGCCGCTTGGACCAAAATGAAGACTGCGAGGACTCAAAACTGTAGCGATCTTCATATCTATTATTGTTGTTATTGTTATTGTTGTTGTTGTTGTTGTTGTTGCTGTTGTTGTTGTTGGGTGTGTTGTGCTCTGTGTATTTTGGATGGGTTAGAAAAAAAGTGAGGCTCCCTTTATTTTATAGGAGTCAAATCAATGGAGAAATGCCTTCTCGTTCGTTTCTATGTGTGCGACACTATGTTAAAGGGGAAAAGAGAAGGCGGGGCGGGCAGGCGACGAAGTGTAGTATCAGCCCAAAGGGACACATGACCACAAAAAAGGGTGATGGAAATGTAGCCAAATTACAAAAACCATGGATTTGGACACCCTCCTTCCCTTTCTTTTCATTCTTTGACAAGTGTAATGAGATCATACAAAATGAAGAAAAAAAAAAACAAAAGGCGGGTACTACTGTACAATTGTCTTTTCGATTACAAGGAAAAAGACAAGGTCCACCCCTGCCACACTGCCTTCTTTTTCCCATCAGCGGCTACCCTCTCTCCTAGCTACCCATCCCCTCAACTTTTTTTTTCACAGCCCATCGGCTCAAGATGACCATCCCCTTACTTTTTTTGTCCAAGTAGACACTTAGTACCATCCGCCAAGAGTAAGCATTCCATCTCATAAAACTATCATGGATGAAAATTTTCACTCAAGGTTCCTATACAAAAATAGTCTGACTTTATCTCCAGAGTTAATTCTAAAAAAAAAAAAAAAAAGGCCGCTCTGGAGATGACGTCCCCTTATTTATCCACTATTCAAAAACTAGAGCACCTGTCATGTGCACTTTCAAGAACGCGTTTATTCCAAACTTGGTAGGTTAGGCGTAGCAGTAGTAAAAAAACGAAAATAAAAATATGCAGATCTATAGAAAAGGTGCAGAAACCTTTTCCAACAACAAAAGCAACAACGAATGGTAAACAAAAGCAAATAGTGGATAAATAAGGGTGGATATTAATTAACGATATGGGTGGAGGGAAGGGGTATTATTTGAAAGGTAACTGGAGGGATATAATGGTGCATGTTGTGCGTTGTGTGTGGTTTTGAAGATAGTGGTGATAATGGAAAGAAGCCTCGAAGTCTAGTAGAAAGGTAGCTTGCTCTCTCAGACAAGATCCGCTCTCACTTCGCCGCGAGGGATGTCGCCTCGAGGGATGTCGGGGCGAGAGAGGGGATCGTTGCGTGGATTATCAATTCTTGGCGTGTCTGCGCGGGTCAGCTCACCACCAATACTGGTTCCAGCAGTCAAACCGCCGCCATGGATAGCAGCGGCTGCAGATGGATACTCGCCGCGCTCAGTTCCACCCATCACATCTCCCATGGAGCCCGTCGTCGTCACCACCGTCGTCTCTTCGTGGTATTTGATGTTCTAATTATTTCAGGGGACATAACATGAAGTTAGATTTCAGTGCTTTGAAAGGAGAACAGAATTATCATTCACGGGCGCCCAAAAAAAAAGAAATAGGAACTTACGGCCCAGAAAGATGTCCACTCCTTCTCTTCTTCCTCTGGCTTGAGGTACTTGAACTTGAAGCGGAAGGTACCGGTCTTCTCAAAGCGAAGGATACGACCAAAGACACGCATACGTGTGACCTCGCCTCCGACACGGGGCAACAGACGATCCTTGACAGTTGACCGGACAAACAGAAGGACTACAAATCCAGTCGCCGCACAGGCGCAGAGCCAGTAAAAGTTGGTATTGTACACTTCGGGGGATCCAGGGGAATAGCCGCGGTTACGGATCAAGTGGTTGTAGATCAACGTGAACAGGATACCGCCTCCAACACCGGCAATACTCCAGGCGGTCAACAGGATACCGTGAAGACCCGAGATGTTATGCATTCCAAAGAGATCATGAATAAATGCGGGAATGGTACCGAATCCGCCTCCATAGGCGCATGTCAGCGTCCAAATAGCCAACAGGAAGGCCCAGTAATTCTTGGTGACAAAGATGAGGGGCAGAACCGCCAGGATAATGACCTGAGTGCCCAACATAACCAGGTACGAGGGTTTGCGACCAATCACATCCGACAGAGACGAGAACATCAAACGACCAACAAAGTTGAAGCCACCGTTGATCGCAACGACAGTCGAGGCCGTATCAGCGCTCTTATCAAAAACGTTGATACACATATCCGCAAGACGGGATAGGATTACCAGACCAGAGACCAGGTTGGCCAAGAACATCATGTACATGCCCAAGTATTCGTACGTGCTTAAGGCCTCGCGAAGAGTCAGATCAATGGCAGGCTCAAAGACAATGCGGTTCTGGGGTGGCGTCTTGGAGTCGGCAATGACGGGAGGCATCGACTTTTCATCTTGAACAGAGCCGGGCTTTTGTTGCTTGCGGGTGATGAAGAGGGTACCGTTGCGATAGATGGGACCACGGATCTTGGTGCGCTCGGGTGGAGGGAACCGGAATATGAAGGCGCAGATCATCAGAATGACCCAGTAGCAGGATCCAATCACCACAAAGGTCAGTGTCAATCCAATGGCATTAATCAAGGGCAGTGGGATCTTTGCACAAATCAAACCACCAATACCGAATCCTAGTAATAAAAACACCGCGTTTGTAATTTTTCATATGTTAGCGAAAGTGAATGCTTGAAACTATCGGGAATATGTCCAAGTTGAATATATATAAATAGAGAAGACGGCAGTAGAAGGCTTACCACAGACAGACAGACCAGCACCGAAACCCTTGCGCTCAGGAAACCACTTTTGAAGAGCGGAAATAGGACTGGTGTGTTTAATGAAAAGGAAAGAGAGAAAGGAAAGAGAAAGAAGTAAACATTGTTAGAAACTTTTCATTCTCAGTTTCATAGGATCATGTGCGTGATTGTGGTACTGGAGGGTTAAAACATCAATCCTAGGAAACAGGAGAAGAACGACGGGGGAGGGCAAGGACCCTTGACACCATCGAAGTAGCCCATCAGGGGGGAAGGGAAGGGATAGAAAGAGATGGATAGGAAAGGAGGGAATCGAAGGGAAGGGAAGGGAAAGAGACAGAGTGTCGCGTCTCGAATGACAGCGATATCATACCTGATGTAGCAGAGTCCAAGGCCAAGACCCGAAACGACTCCGTATCCGAAAAAGACGAGGGCGATCGACTGTTCAAAGGAAAGAGTAAATCATACGTATGGATAAACAAGAAGGTGATTACATAGAAACGTTAGCTTAGTCGAATAAACACAGTTCCAAACACGAGAAGGAGAGAGGAGCAAAAAAAAGGATAGAAAGGGAGAGGGAGCAAGGGTGGATTTTTGAATGATCATGAGCAAGGGTAAGGGATAGGGGCTTCTTCTGTGAGGAGGCGTCGTAGAGAAGGAATGGGCGACAGGCTAAGAGCAGCCGGGCTGAATGACAATGTGTTGGTTTGTGGTATGCAGGGATGATAGACAAGAGACGTTGTTATGCAAAGACACACATAGACTACCGATATTATTGCTTCCAATGAAGACAGGGCGGAAAGGAGAGAGAAAAGGAGCCCGCATATGGGGCAGTAATCAAATCGTGAATACTGTGTGCCAAACACAGCAAAAAAAACGGGCGGACTGGAGGAAGGATAAAAGGACCATCGCGCAGGGTTTGAAAAAAAAAAAAAAAAAAAAAAAAAAAAAAAAGAGCAAGCCACTTTGCAAAATGGCGGGATGGGAGGACGTTACCTTAAGATAGATGCCGAGGGCTGCAACCCAGTGACCAAAGCAGAAGAGAGACCCACCGATCGTGGCGGCCTTCCTGGGACCATTCCTTTCCAACCAAGGACCAAGTAGCGAAGCGGCGATTCCAAGGCATCCAATGTTGATGTAGAAAGTGATAGGAGCCACTTTCTAATACACCGATGGCCCGATGGAGAAAAGCGGATAGAGAATGAACAAAGATAGAGCGACAAACAAAGCAAAAGGCAAGGCAAGACAAGAACAACCAAAGACATCAGGCAGGCAGGCAGGTAGGCAGGTAGGAAGAACAGAAAGATAGAGAGGGAGAGGGAATGACAGGAGGAAGGAGAGGAGGAAGGAGAGCAGATGTGAAATTAAAGGAGAGGAACGGACGTAAGGGGAAGGAAGAGATGGTTGGATTGTTGTTAGTAACAGGGCGTCTTCGTAGGAAGGCGTACGCCTTTGAGTCCCTTGTCGCCAGAAGGGCAAAAAAAAGACAGCACTCCTTTTTTTGTGTTGCAACCTTGCATTATACAGACTCGCTCTCTCTCTCTCTTTTTTTCACTCTATGTATGCACCCTTCACTCACTCTTTCTTTGTATTATATCTTGTATCCATCTCATTTCTTCTTTTTACTGGCCCCTTGAACCTTCTTTTGATTAGCAGGTTACCATACCCATAAAAAAAACGCAGCATTTGACAACTTATGGTGATGGGGGCAGACAACCATGTTATATCTAACCATTCACTGCATCTCCTTTCTCTCACACCCCTCCCTCTCTCCCCTTACCAGGTCCACTTTTTTTTAGTCCCTCTTCTCTTGTTCACCCCTCTGGCGACAGTGAAGTGGAACTGAAATATGACAAACAAATGAATTCTGATGTAAACTCAAACCCACCCTCTCCACCGCTACCCCTTCCTTCCTTTTCCATTTTCTCTTCTGCATCGCCCTTCCTCCTTCGATAGACCCCATGGAAAATGTTTTTACCTGATCAGATCCATAGATGGCGTTATCGATGGGGAGGTTGAAGACAGACCAGGCATAGACGGATCCACAAATGGCTTGGAAGACCATGGCTGCTGGAGCAATGTACCATCGTTTGAAGGGCTTGCCGAGAATCGTTCGGTCGTTTTGGATGGACTTTGCCGAGGCATTGTATTTGGTCTCGCCGTAGTAGTCTTGTATTTTGCTCCAGACGTAGCTTTCCTCCATTGCTTATTTGATTAAAATAATATGTTGAGGCAGCTGTTTGAGATCAAGTTTTTCCGTATTTCCGTGTAGGAGTGAAGTACGGGAGGAAGGCGGGATTTTTGTGGTTACTAAAAGAGAGTATGTGAGAAGTATGGTTGAGGAAGGGGAGGATGGTAGAGGGAGATGAAGTGGGTGTAGAGGAATGGAAACGGAAAAGGAAAGGAGAGGTTATGTTAAGGTTATGATGTGATATGTGTGCTCAGTTAATGGAGAGGAGAAGAGTGCTGCAGAGAGGAGTCGAAGAAGGGCGGCAGGGCAGGGAAAGAATGAAGGAAGAGGAAGGCAGGATGGAAGGAGGGAAGGAAGGATAATAAGGAAAGAAAGGCAGAGAGAGATGCAATGTGTGTAGGGATAATATCATGTAAAACGAGGGGACGAATGTTGAAAATAGACGTGACAGTGGCTGTGTGTGGCAAAGACGGGCAAGTCAGTCGCGTTTAGGCCAATGACAGTGGACGTACTGATAAGAAGGTTTAGGGCACGAGTGATGGGCGTAGATCAACTACTAGTAGAGGTAATATGATTGTCGTGGGTGAGTAGGAGAGTGTAATGTCTGGAGTGAAGAAGAGGAGGAAGGAAATGAGGGAGGAGGAGATGATTAGAGAGAGGAAAACAACGGAAGGGAATAGGAGTGGGGTGTAGTGGGAAATCTCAAAGCGACGTATGGGGGGGAGGGGGCCAGTTCAACGCAATGAAATGAACGCAGAGGAGGAGCAAACGAAGATAAGAAAGAAGAATGAAAGATAAAAAAAATTACCAGAAGGAAGGAAGGAAAGAAAGAAAGAAAGAAAGAAAGAAAGAAAATGAGTAAAAGAAAAGAAGTGAAGGAGTTGAAGGAGAAGAGATGAGATGAAATGAAATGTGAATGGAGAGAAGGTTAACAAGGGACAAAGGGAGAACAGCAAGGGAAGTGAGAAAGAGGACGAATTGAGGAAGAAGTTAAAGGGCAGAACGAGAGAGCAGGGAACAAAGGGAACAGAAGAGAGGAGTGGAGAGGAGGAAGGAAGAAGGACACGACAGATGAATAACAAAAGAGAAAAAGAGACAGAAGGTAGGAAGGAGGAGGAGGGAGAATAAGATATGCCGATACTTGGTGCTAAGAAAGTAGCTGCAGCTGCAGGTAACAAGTTAAGCACCGGGTTGAGTGGAGTGAAAGTTGACTAGTAGTTGAAGACTGGTAGCTGGTAGGAGGTAAGCTGGTGCCCGCCAAGGTAAACAGAAAAGCGAGCTTTGGTGATTGTTTTTTTACGCTCTCATTTATTCCCTTATCGTATAGATGTTAAAAAAAAAAAAAAAAAAAAAAAAAAAAAAACGGAACTTCAACATGGCTTGGATTAGATAAACAACTAAGAAAAAAGCTGTTATTGAGAGCACATACCTGAGCGTTGTTGTAATGGGTTAGTTGAAAAGGGGGGGCCTGAAAGAGTTCTGTCAATGACCAATTAGAATGTATGTATCGGTGGGGGGTGTTCAACAGAGTGCAAAGTGCGTGTGTTTGGGCGAGACAGATAGAGTGAAAAAGAAAGTAAGAAAAAAAGATCTGTTGCTCACGAAGCCGCCTTTGCTTTGTTTGCTTGATGTTGTAGTAGTTGTTGTACGAAGCAAAAAGTATACATTAACACGAAACAGCACGACAGTACGTATGGACGGAGAGACAGACGGACAGACGGCCAACTGGCAAAACAACATCACAAACTTCAGGGCGTCCAACTGGGAAACCGGCAATCAAGGGTAACAAACGTATTCGTAACACGGACACGGACACAGATAGATATAAGTGAGAGAAGGAGAGAGAGAAAGGGAGGGAGACACGGGCGAAAAGAAAGGAGGTGCACGACAAGCCAGGATGCGAAAAAGGAATACTATTTTTTTAAAGGATCAGATTGCTAAAGAGAAGACACACTAAAAAGAAGGGCAACTTCACTCTCATTAATCACTCGCTCTCTGCGTCTGTGTATCTGTGTGTTCGCGCGTTTGGCATGCCCAATTCCCCACAAATGAAAATCTAAGGAAGGGGGTGCGTGAGTATGTTTGTCTTCTTCGATGAGGCTGTCTAAGAGAGAGTCCTCCTTTGCATTTCTCTGTGTGCGTGTCTCTGTCATTGTCTTTCTCTCTCGCACAAACACAAACCCTCTTACTCTCTATCTGTTCTTATCATGGAGGTCCCGACAAGGCGACCACCATCAAGGATACTATTGACTCAGGAGAAAGAGAGTAAAAGCACAGAAAGAGAGAGAAAGAGAGAGAGAGAGAGAGAGAGAGAGAGAGAGAGAGAGAGAGAGAGAGAGAGAGAGAGAGAGAGAGAGGAGGGGGTAGAACAGAAGAATAAGGAGTAGGAGGAGGAGGAAGAAGAGGAGAGAAGTAACAACAACAATATGTCAAAGGCGGCCGTCAAAGGAGACAATAAACAACAACAAAAAAGGCCAATAAGATCAACATGTCCCTCAAAAAAAATACCCTCCATGGCGGCTCAATGTATCATTACCCGACGGATGCTCCAATTGGTTGGTGCAGATCACCTTCCCTCTATTTCAACTCTCACTTTTTCTGTCCCTCATCTCGCAGCAAGGTGGTTTCAACGCACGCACGAATGATCCTTTTTAACGAGACAAACACAACAGGCATTCAACTACTACGCCGAAATCGTGGTTAGCGTTCATGACGTGAAGTCGAGGAAAACACAACCGTAAAAAGAATGCTCTTGCGCACACGCGTACATACACAGAAAAAAAAACGCGCCAAATAACGAATTACCTCCCTTTTTTTATCGCCGAAAACGACAACCGTTACTCCTTGCTACTGCTGCTGCCGGTGATAGAGCATCCAATTAGCGTTGCAAAAGTACAAACGGCTCACTTTCCCCAGAAGAGTGGGAAAATGATACGTTAGTATTGCAAGAATCCGCGACTATACATAATGGGAGGAAGTCATCCGAAAAAAAAAAAAAAAAAAAAAAAAAAAAAAAAAAATGAAGAGATAGATCTGGGGTGGTGACAATATTGCTGTTGTCAGCCTTTAGCAGGTGCGCGTGCGTGTATGCGTGCGTGCGTTCGGGGGGACATATCTGAAAGGCTCATACCCACTCCACTCCAGGATCCTCCCCCTCTCCCTCATCCTCTTTTACCACCACCAGTACCTCCTACTTTTTTTTCCCATCCTTCCTCCGATCTAAAATGTGCCAAATTAGAAATAGAGAAGGTTTAGAGAATGAAAGTGGTGCAAGAGGGAGAAAAAACAACACAAATTGTTTTTCATGACGTGTTACACTTCCAGCCGCCTTCAAATACAACACGACACGACACGATACGACACGAAAGGGTGAAATAATTTCGGGGTGAAGGAACAACCTTGCAAAGCAGGGTGAACGGGAGGTTTTTGTTTGCTGTCGTCTCCCAGGAGGCGTTGGAAAGGAGAGAGAAAGGGACCCAACGAGCACAATAGCAAAAGAAAAAAGAAAAACGAGACAGAGAGAATGAGCCAGAAAAAGAGAAAGTAAGAGGGGAGTGAGCGAGATTGTCCTATGCCATCCCTCAAGGGACATATGCATATTTCGGCCCTTTCGGATAAACCATCCATTCTTTTTTATCACTTCTCGGTATGTTTGTAAAATAATGAGAAAGATATAGAGGCGAGCGGTTTCGTGCCAAGAGGCACTCTTACTCTCTGTTGGCGTTATTGAACCCCGGACTTTGTTTTCCCTCCATCATAACACTGGCACTCTTCTCATATATGCACATTTGCAACATACGACATAAAAGGAACACAGCAATTGGCTATTTCAAATGAGCTCTCGTCATCTACTGCTTTTCTACGTCTGGATACCGCTAGGTAATGGGAAGGCGTATCCCTCGCTGGCCTTGGAGTGGCCATAGGTCATGAATCCTACATATGGCACAATGTTCCAGTGAAGAGACACATTGGCGTTGACATCGCTAAGGAAACATATATAAAACAATCAAGGTTAGCCCTTTGTTTCCATTATTAAATATTGCACTCTTTCCCCTCTGCTTCTCTCAAGCTCAACTCATGGTTTCCATAAAGATAACTTACGTCCACTTCTTGTTCACGTCGATCAGGCTGTACTTGTTGTTAAGGCCTCTCTTGCTGATCACAGCAGCCGACTTGCGCTTAATGATCGTGTCCCAGAGCACAATCTGATTCTTAGGCTAAAGTGGATACAAACAAAGAAATCGCCTTGCGGATTAGCAACCATGCATATGTGTTTTTCTTTTTCAGCTTTCTGCCAGAGTCCTTCTTTGCTTCCAGTTGCATCCCGTGACCGATTGCTTTTGCGTTGACAGACATATTCTACATACGTGTGTGGGGGTCGAGTACTCAGCGACGGCGTAGACAAAGAGCTGCTTAGTGTTCCAATGGAACAACGACGACAAATCTACACAGATAGAAAGCATGGAATTAGTTGATTGATACAGTTGTCAAAAAAAGGTGGATCATTCGACATTTGGAAGCATAAGACGTACCAGCGTCGATCCTCATGATTGTATTGGCGAACTCGTTGTTTCGCGTCTTGTAATCAACCCAGTTTTTGTCGTATCTTCCTGTCACACTGAACCAAAAGAAAACAATTGCGTCGGTTAGCCTCCGTGCGACTGTTGTCGTTTTGTTCGCGATACATAATGGATGACTGCATTCCACCTGTCTGTCTTTTTCAGCCTGCCCGTTGCATGCACGTTTTCACATACACTTTGATGGAATCCAACGCGACGGCGCCAGAAGGGTTGGAGGGAATGATGAGTGCACTGAAAGCAATGGCCTAGTAGCAGGAGAAATGTAATACGCCATTAGTTAAAGTCTTAAAGCCTTTGTAGATACTTGTTGCTATTGCTGCTGTTGCAATCCTCGTCCGTCTCGTTGCTTGCTGGAACAAAGGAAGAAGGATGAGAAGGGTCTTTTACCCCAAGGAGACAAAAGATGGCCGAGATGGAGAATGCCATCACGGCGTTGGCCCTGTTCTGCAGACTGTTCATAGTGGAGTTGATTGGTTGGTTGTTGGTCGGCGAAGAGGGATTTTGTGAGTGGAGACTTGGGAAGTTGGTTTGGTAGGGATGATGTCCTTGGCCAGAACGCGAATGCAGTAAGTAGGCGAACTTGCCAGCAAACACACCCCTTCACTTCCCCCGCTTGTTGCGTGTCTGCCTCGGATTGGGCGTGGGTGGTGGCTGTGATGCACGTGATCAATTGACCAAGTGATTTAAAACTAAAACAGTCGCAGAAACACAGTGGAAGAACGCGTCCTAGAACTGGTCAACCAATTCCTCGGGGGAGACTTCAGAGTGTTGCTAACCCTGAACAACGTCAGCGATCAATGGGAGCAAGCGTTGACGCTACTAAATGATGTGTTTTCGAAACAAGCACATTGATCCATGTGGTTAAACTTCTTCTTTGTTTGTTTACAGAGAAAAACGAATAAAAACACACGCCTAATTCAATTCGCAAGGCAACTCTTGAGGATTCCTGACCTTTCTCTCGTTCATCTGCACTTGCCCCTGTTGTTGCTGTTGTTGCTCCTGACCAGCAGCATCAGGAGCGGCGGCGGCGGAGATGGTGGTGCTCTTACAGAGGTTGTCAAGCTTGAGTTCCCAGTCCTGCACGACCAAAGTCTCGTACTGTCGCAGCAAGGCCTCGGTCTCCCACAGCGCCGATTCCAGCATGATCCTACTCGCTACTCGTTCTTTGACCTGCTCCAGTAAGCGTTCCGTCCTGTCTGTTGATTCCCCGCCATTGTGTCGAGATGGTCTTATAACTGTTGCGGCAGAAACGGCGTCACTGGCGGCGGAGTGACTCCATCGTGAGCCCCAGTCATGGAATGAAAAGGGTCGAGGTGCTGCTGCGTGATGGAAGCTAGAGCTAGCGGAGGATTGATAGCCGGTTCTAGCAGTGGCTGAGATTCGTCGTGGCTGCAGTATACGGGTCCTGTAATCGCATCCGATATCGACTCGTCTGATGAGACTTGGCTTTGTGCGTAGGGATTGCTTATGGCGACTTGTCGTTTGTTCCTCGCTGAGAGTTTGTCCATGGTGTTGTGTAGGTATGGATGTGGATGTGTGGTTGATGAAAGGTTGCTGCTGCTGTAGTTGCTGTTTGGGTTCACTTAAAGCAGGCTGAAGTGCTGAACTCTCGAGGACGCGAAGTCGATTCTCGATCCGTTGAATGTGCTCAATGTGTTTCTTTGTGAGCGCGAAAGGCCCTTGGTGATCTTGGAGATCTGAGAAACTGGTAAGTCGAACAAGTGATGGAGGTTTAGGACTGGCGTGGCGTGATGATGACGGTGATGGCGCCACCTTGCTTGAAAATCGCTGCGAGAAACCGGGAGACTTGAGAGGCGTGGACAACGACAAAAAGGACCGAGCACTGGTCGGGGTCGTGGGTGAAGACAGACCGGAAGCATCGTACGTTCCTCTAAAGGCCTTGCAGCGAAGAAAGGAGCGATTACTTGTGGGAGTCGTGGGAGAAGATGGAAAAGAAGCGTCATAGGTTCCGCGAGAGGTCTTGCAGCGAACAACAGATACAGGCGTGGAGAGAGCAGAGGAGCCGATGCTGCCGCTACTGGGACGGGCACCCTCGATGGAGAGGCGAAGTCTGAGTTGCTTTGCATTGCGCTTTTTCATGACATGGACGCTCGCTCGAGCCAACTCCTTGTCCAGTTCTTTGATAAACTCGTCCTCAGATGTGAATAGGTTATGGTGGTCGTGGTCGTTGTCCGCGTAACGAGCTTGATTGATGTTCTCAATGTTCTCGATGCTGGGGCCATAGAGCATGCGGTATCGGAAGACAGGACTACAAGGCGAGGGTACAGAGAATTCGCTGTGGGTATCCATCAGGCTATGACAGTCCGTGCCCACTGTGAATCCAGAACTGCGCCGAGAGAGGATACGGCGGTGTTGATGGGGTTCATGGATGGCCTGCACAGGTTTTGGGAAATCTTGGAATGCGACTTGGCGATCCTGAGGCTGTTGCTGGGGTACTTGAGCAGGCAACTTGCTGGACGGTTTCCTGCTCTTCCAGGGCAAACGTAGGTTCTTGAGGATCTTGGGACGCTTAGGAGAGGGTTTGCTGGTAGAAACATTTGGCTTGTTGTTGACAGTCTGGGCGGTATCGACACCCTGCTGCTCTGTTGCGGTGGTATTGGTTCTGGAAGAGGATGAGGAGGGGCTGAATAATAAGACAATTCGACGCTTCAGGGAGGAAAATGCTGTAGAAGGCATGACTGAAAATGAAAAGAGAGAGGGTGTGAACGAGAGTGATAAAGGAAGCAGGGGAGTAGGGAGCGATGATGTGGATGTCAATTGAAGAGGAAGGGAAGTAGAGAGCAGACAGACAGCTCGTGACGAGAGAAAGTGGGAGGCCGACCAACATTTTATATGCGTTCCCCGGTTCTCGAGAGGAAAGCGAACAATATTGTCTTGACCACTGTTTGTTTGCTGTTCGGATCCACAATGTAGATAATGTTCCTCCGCCCTTGTGGCTACCCTTTTGTTTAAGAAGGCACGCAGATAAAGAGTCAAGGTGTGGTACACCAATTACAAAGTAGGTCCAAGCCTGGGCTATTTTCTTGTGCGTAGAAAGATGAAAACAATGAAAGAACGTGCGAAGAAGAGAGGCTTCTTTTTTTCCCTCTTGCCCCTTCTCTCTTTGTGCTTGTTCACTCGCTCTTTGTGTGTGCTATGTTTTGTGCCCTCACTCCATCTTTTCTCTCTCCCTCATCCTCTCCTATTTCTTTAGGCACAAATTTGCGGATCGACAGGCGAGTTGGACAGATCTGTCTAGTATGGACCATATTATGCAACTCACACACAGACATAAACTACTAAAAATAAAAGGTCGGCGAGAAAATACATTCCACTAGGTTCACTAGGTTCACTAGGTTCACTAGGGCACGCTGGAATGAGCCCTGATCCACATAAAAACACGTCTATTTTTCTACTCTTTTTTCTAATCCTTGACTCCCCACTAACTTCCTACAGCCCAGACATTCACTCATCCTTTTCACTCACTTTCTCTCTCTCCCTTTCCTTTTCCTTGGAACAGTTCAGGTCCATCGCCACTCTACTTGTGTTGCCCTTTGGTAAAAGTCTCCATCTCATTTTTTTGTACACACGCCCGCCTCTTCTTGACGCCTCTATTTCATTTACTTTGATTTCCCAGCTGACCAAATTAATACTACAGTTCGTCATTTTCTTTGCTATTTGGCTCACTCTTTGTTGGTTACGAAAACAAACCAGTCCAAACATCGTCGGAGGACCCATACGCAGACAATGGCTCAGGCATATCCTATCAACTCATCGCAGGAGACGAAAAAACGATAACTCCTTTGAATATGCGACAGCGAATAATACTACGGTAGCAGCACCCTTTCTTCAAAGACTATTTCCCTCCACTCTTGGCAAACAATGGTGCCTGGACCATCATCCCTACCGCTATCTTCTTCTCCCCCTCCGCCACCAGCACCGCAGTCTCAATCAAGACGAGCAAGAGAGACTGGCGCGCCTTTGTCCCTCGAACCCTCTATGATTGAAGACTTTGAGCCTTCTCCCTTCAAATTGCAACGTTCTACTATCGCATACTCTTTAGCATCTGCCATGGTCATTCCTGTAGTAGTCTCCCTCCCGTCATTATCGTCGACCTCAAGTAGAGACCATCATCCAGCTTATCCACGCCAACAGCAATAACAGCAATAACAGCAACAACAACAGCAGGAGACGGTAGGGTCGACTTGTCGCCAATTGCCTGTTCTGCGGGGCTGCACTTTTGTCCTACTCCGTGTTATGCTCTTTCCAAAAACAGCTTTTGTCAAGGGGGGTCGTGATCAGACAGAGTTGTCTGGGCCAAGTAGGAGTCCACACCCCACGACATCGTCATCGTCAACAACAAAAGCATGTTCATCACTCTCACCAAGACACCAATGAACCTCATGACACTCATCAGCGTCACCATTTCCGGTCATACCAACACACCTCAGTCTTACAGTTGCATTTCGACAACAGTCCAAGTCGGAGATCACGCGGTGCATCAGACTCTACCTCAACGTCTTCGCGACATCATCACCGCCAGCGTCAATCGCAATCCCTTTCTCGTTATAGTCGACACCATCCACCACAGTCATTTGACAACAATTACAGCTACAACAACAACAATAGCAACAACAACAACAACAACAAGGAATGGTCTCTTCAGATTTGCTGTTCAGAGTTTTGAAACAGCTGTAATGTCCAGGTCGCAGATTTGTGTGTGTCTGACGGGGGAGACCTTCGCCCAGGCGGTCATATGCCCGTTCCTGTATTACATGGTCCGCGAATTTCATGTGGGTACGGACAAGTGGATCGGATACTATGCTGGTTCCCTCTTGACCGGCTTTTGGGGAGCCAACCTGGCTATCGCCTTGTTCTGGGGATACCTCTCCGGTAGCGCGTAAAAAATATGCGCAAATGTGAAACAGCGGCATCTTGTTGGTCTCAATGTCATTGTATCTACTGGTCAACTGATGAATCCTCTGTTTTTTAGTGACAATCTGAATGATAGACAAGTATGGACGCAAGGCGGTCATACTGATTGGGCTCTTCATAACAAGTATCACCACAGTCTACCTCGGCCTCTCGGCCTGTTATCACAATGCTATGTGGGCGCTCGCCATACAAGGAACATGCACAGGATTGGTTCCAGTCTCCAAATGCTCCATCGGCGAACTAGCTAATCGACAGCAGAGGATCCATAATGCAGAACTGGCTCTGGCCCAACAGCGACAACAACTTCTACGCCAACAGAAGCAGTGACGTCGGCAACAATCAGCAGAGTGGGAACATGGATTGGACGATAAGACAATGAGCACCCGCTGGAGAAAGGATCGCGTCGATGACGGACAGGAGGTTGACGATGCTTTAGCGAATGGAGATTCAATCCATTATGCACAAGCAGAGTGTGACCAGTTCCAGGCAACAACCGCCAATGCGCATATGATTTTGCTTCCAAAGGGTACTTGGCTTGTCATTGCCCTTGCTCTAGACGCCGCTCGTAATCATTCTGCTTATATTAAACAGCTAACGTTGCCCTCTTTCTTGTGCTTTGTTATCTGATAGTAGGGCTGTTGGCAGATGGCGTTTTGACCAAGAAGATGATCCCTGGATTTGAGGCATACCCTTACTTTGCGCCTTGTCTCCTTGCCTCGGCCGTTGGTATCTGTATTACAGGGGTCGTGGGCCTTGTCTTGAACGAAACACATCTTAAATGGTCAAATACCCCAGAGTTGGAAAAGACTCTTGAGAACCTATCGTGTTTTGAGAATATGGAGGAGGAGGCTGATGAAGATGTGATTCGAGGAAGGTCTGGGTATGAGAGCAATCAGCATTACAAAATGACCAAGGCGGCATCTGTCACGAGTAAAGGTTTAGGGTTGCTCACTACATCGAGAGACAAGGATGTTGTGGTTAATCTGAGCGTTGGAGCTACGGCTACAACCACAACAACGACAATGTCGTTGGGTACACGACCCAAGCTCCGACAGACAGCTGGAGCAGGAACAACCACCCCACCAATAGCCATTTGCACATGTCACCCTCACGAATCCGCAGCAGACACAGTATCGTCACTATCACCTTCCTACTATCGCTCCAGCACTGCTAGCAGCAGCAACATTCATCCTCGACCATCGCCATCACAATTATCATCAAACTCTTGCCAGCAACACAACTCTACCTCACCTTCGCGATCTACACCCTCTTGGTTTTGATATTAATCCTCGGCAGCGAATTCATCATGCTCTACACCCAATCACCCACCTTCCGAGGCGGCCTCGGGTTCTCGGCAAAGACTCTGGGCTAGATCCTAACTCTTCGTGGGATCCTAAAGCCGGGGTTCACATTACTTGGGTACCCCTGGATGGTGAAACACATAGGACTGCTGGAATGTTTGCGATTGGGCGTTGTTGCCATTGGGATGTTTTCAGCCATTGGGTTGGGATGGTTTATACCGTGGACCATTTTCGCTTAGGAGTCAAGGGTGGCAAAGAACCGTGCGTTTTCGGCGAATATAATTGGTTCAGCTGGCAATGAGGATGCATTAACGTCTGATGGTACAGGAAGCGCTTTTTCCGACGGAGGAGAAGGGAGTGAAAAGTCCCCGGTGGGTATGAGAGTTATCTTACTCTGCCTGAGTCTGATCTCTATGGGAGATGTCCTAGGTTACGTGTCCGTTCTGGTCCTGTTAACGTATCTTTCTCATTTTTGTAAACATTCGTGTTTTCACAAAGGAACATTCATTGACCCCTCTTCCCAATGCGACTCTAATCATCATTGCATATGGTGTCTTTCCCGGACTCAGACCAAACAAAAGAAATGTACCTACCAGAACTAACGCTTCTTTTGCATTTGCATTTGCATTTACATTTTTGCATTTACATCTTTTATTTTGCATGGCGTGCATTGTTCGCAACCACCCGATATAATTTGGAAAGAGTGCCGATCGCATGAAGGGGTCACATCAACAGGAGCAGGAAGAGCAGGAACTAATGCCCCGATTGAAAATGCACCATCTCTAGAGAATCAGGCAGGAATCAATAATAACAACAACAATGGAGCTGCAGCACCAGGAGCGACAGGACCGGGAGCACAAGGAGGAAGTGAGGTCCTTTGGAGTGTTGCTCAAGTCTCGAGCAACGTCATGTGGCTCACGGATCCCGTCCTTGCAGGGTAAGTTCGTTGCATGCTTTATTTGAATCAAGAGGAGAAGGGATACAAGGAAGGGATGGGAGGTGGGAGAGAACATAAGATAGTAATGCAAAATAAAGAAATGGTTGACGGCTTCTTTAGATCTGGGAACCGAGTCACGAGTACCAAAGAAAAAAAGAAATGGCAAAATAGGCAATTATCAACAGCCTTAACAGCAATACAACAAAGAAAAAGCAAAGTTACAGTTTATCGTAATTGGGATATAGTTTCCTTCCTACTTTTTCCTTCTCTCGTTTTTTACGTCTATGCGTACCGGTACCTTTCTTTGTTTTTCATTTAGTTGTTTTGAGTAGGATTGGGTTGAGCGGAATTGAGGATAATGGTGGCTCCTCTTGTTCGCCTGTTGCTTGCTGATTGTCGATTGTTGCCCGACAACAAGCAAACATTTAACCAAACCAAAAAGAAAAATGAATACATTTGTTTGCTGTAATCTAGCCAAACAATGTACCATTTCTTCCATAAAACAAAAAATGTAGCCTTCTCTGATCACTGGTGGAAACGTCTAGGGCCTTTTCAACTTCAATCATCACGGACCTTCATCATGTGCCTCCCTCTGTCTCCCCCGCCTCCTCCATGGAAAATCAACATCATATCATGTACCCCGACTCTCGGATATCACAGCAACAGTCCGCTCTCGTAAACAACAGAAAGGAGCCCACGCTGTTCGGCAAGGCGTTGGTGATGTCGACATGGCAGTACGAAGACCTGACTACTGCAAGTAGTATTTTCTTTGGCTCGACAAGTGTCTTTTATCTCATCGGCGTCATCTGTTACATCAACTTTATCGGCTGTCAGTACTTGATCTCTTCTACCGTCGAAGTTTCTTTGGTTTCTGGTTGTTCTACATCTTTGAAGGGGTCGTGATCAAGGCCGAGACCGACAACGAGGTCAAGGGCGCAATCTAGAGAATCTCCTTCAGGAGCAGGAGTAGGAGCAGGAGCAGGTATAGGAGAAGGAGGAGTAGGAGTGCTCTTGTCGGTATTTTTGTCGCGGGATGAACAAGAGTTACGGCATTTGGAACAGCAGCAACAGCAACAACAGCAGGAAATGGTGATAATGATGGACATGGAACAAAGGGATGAAAAGAGCGATCCTATTTAATTGACCAACATCAACAACAACAGCGTCGTAGGGGTGGTGATGTCAATGCGCTGTTTTGCGTCCTCCATCGTCTTCTCACCATGCACACACTTTAGTTATTGTCGATGATGGTGTTCAAATTAAGTAGTTGCTAATAAATTAGACGGCGTGCGCATGCTTCCCAGCTTCTTAATTGAAGCTCAATAGATATTCACATTTATTCTGTTATTCATCGAGTAAATAAGTATTGTAAAGTTTGGAACATATGAGGAGACATGTTAAAAGAACAACAAAAAAAAAAAGAACAGAGTGGTGTGAGAAAATCCAAATGGATGGTAGACCATGCTTGGTCGATTGAGTGAGTGCAGTGTTAAACATAGTTCTGTTGATAAACTAAGGCGCGATTGAGTAGGGAGAAAAGCAAGATGATCATTGAACTGAAACTCAAACTGGATAGGGTACTTGCCCCGTCCTTGCTTTACTTACTAACAACCTGTTTGTTATTTAGCCGAACTCAATTCATGATCGACAACACCAATTCGGCAGTTTTGCATGAAGAGACGTAAAGGCGAGATAGAAGGAGAGAGGGAGAGAGTGCGAGAGGGAAAAGGCAAAGGAAGGAAAGGAATGAAGGGAAGAGGGTCAGATCGCAGAGTTATGCCAGATCTCCTTGAAAATGAGTAGGTAAATAGAATGGGGTTAACACTATTCAAACCTGAAGTTGAGACGCTATTGGTGCAAAGGACTGTGTTCTGGTCGGGTTGGAAGTGCCTTCCCTGTCTTCGTTTTTGCTTGGATGTTGTGCATGAGGGAGAGGAGAGGAAGGGAAAAGAAATGATGGAGTAAAGAGGGAAGGCGTGTTTGCTTCTTTTTTTTTGAGAGAGAGAAATTTGGTGGATCCATGGAGAAATATGGTCCACTCCCGCCTCCTTCTCCTCTCCAGTGCTCACCTCTGGCGCGCGCTCACTCTCCACTCGTCCTTCCCCTGTCTGTCCAACTTTACTCTCTCTCCATTCTATCGCACGCTCTCTCTCACATACACCTCATGACTCTCTGTCCCTCGGTCTCTCTCTCTGTTCCACCTATGCATTTGATTGAAAGAAAAAAAACCTTCAGCATGCTCTCATGTTTTTTGATAAAAGAAAGAAAAGACTGGTAAAAATACCAATGGGAAATATTCAGCAGTGAGAAGGAAAGGAAAGTGGGAAAGTAAAAGGGAAGAGGAAGGCGTTGAAGAGCGGAGCTCGGCAGGACAGGGCTTGCCGTGAAAAATATGAGAGGAAAGAAAAAGGCGATTGGCCCTGGGAGAACTGGACAGGAAAGCAAGAGAAAAAAAAAAAAAAAAAAAAAAAAGAGCAACGAGCGAAGCGAGCGAAAGAAACCACTTCTTTTTCTCTCGTCGATGCCGCTGCTCATCATTTTTTTCTTTCCATTTGATGATTGCAAGAGTCATGTCGTGTTTGTGTTCGTTGTTTGACGAAGAGAGAGAGAGAGAGAGATAGAAAAAAAAACATGGCAGCACATGACCGATCAACAATACACCGATGCCCTTTCCTTACTCTATTCTCTCTTGCTAATCAATTAACTACGCTAATAAATACAAATCTGGGTGCTATTTACCACACTTGTAAACATGTATCCGTATCCTACTTCCCTCCATCTCTGAATGCTTTTTTTGGAATCACACAAAGATAGAACATTAAGCAAAAAAAAGTGCCACTTCCTCCTCTGGTATATTTGCTCTTCATTTCGGTCTGCGGAGCAAAATATATGTGCCATAACAGATGAGAAACGGACGGAAGGAGGGATGAGGGGGATGAACAAAATTCCCCCTTCACTCTCCCTTACACATACATAAATACGACATACACACGTTTTTCGAATTTTTACCCCAGTTTAGGATCAAATGTGTACAGTGTCAGTTGTACCCACCTTTTTTTTTTTTTTTTTTTTTTTGTTTGACTCTGCTCTATTCCCATCTCAGGTTCCATCTCAATTTTTTTCCCGCCGCCTTTCCTTACTGCCCTCTCTTCACTTGCCCCGACCAACGTAACCCGCAATTTCAATTGTGCTCTAATAAAGTTGTCTGAATAGAAACACAAACAAATCTAATTTTGTTTGGGTGCGTCCATGGACGTCCAGTAGGAAAAAAAATCAAAATCAAAATCAAAAAAAAAAAAAAAAAAAAGAAAAAAAAAAAAAAAGTTGCGTCTTCGCCCCCTTTCATCGCACTCTTCACCCTGAGTCTTATTTGTTACCCCTTTCGGTTTTTTTTAATGAAGTACAACATTGACAGAAAAAGAGCCGGCTGGAGTATAGGCAGAGCATTAAAAAAGGGAAATCGAGAGGTTGAGAAAGAGAAAGAGAAAGAGAGAGAAGTGGGGTGAGATAGAGCAGCAAAAGTGCGGGTTGGTCAGGTTGACGAACTGCACCACAGAAAAAAAACACTCTATAATCCATTAACGTCCAAAGGAAGGTCTAGTTCATTTCCTCTCTTTGTTTTGTTTCGTTTTGTTTTTTGTTTTCTATGCCAGTCTAGATGTGGTTTAGAAGGAGGAAATGGGAAAATGGTATGTGATCTGTTCTTGCAGGCACCAATAGTGTGCAGCTTACCATTTTGTTTATGCTAACTCTTCTTTGCTTGATAAGAGAAGAAACGTTCGTCAAGTGCAATGGCGATTCGAACGAGAGCAAAAAAGGATTCTATGGTTGCACAAAGGAAAAAAAAAGAATCATGTATGCTTATTTTTATTCGGAAGTGGAGGAGATATGGACGGCAGTAACACCACTGGGCATATGACTACATGAAAAAGGGAGAGAAAAAGAGGTGATGCATACAAATAGGAAGAGGAGTAGTCGAAGAGGATAGAGGACAATGAAAGAAGACAAGACGAGGCATTGCAGCATCACTCATCCTCCGTTTGTTTTCTTTTTTGTTGTTTGCTATCATCCTAACAAGGCATAGAACAAAGAACTCCCTCGATGCGCTGAAACAACTCGTTTGTGTGTTTGTTTGTTTATTTTTTTTTGTTCTTTCCTTCTTTGACAAGCTATTGCCAAGGGGCTGGTGGAAAGGAAGATGAAAGGAAAAGACAAAGAAGGAGAGAAGGAATGAAGAGGAGAAAGAAAGATGGAACAGGAAAGTGCGGGCAACTTTAGGAAACGTCGTAGAAAAACAAAAACCATGTCAACATGGCCAAAGGCCAAGAAATAAAAACCTGTTTTCTTAGTAGCGTAAGACAGCACATGTCCATCTCTGCATGCCTCTACCAAGCCCTCTTTTTCATTGCTGCGTGGTAGGAAATGAATAATGCAGAATAACCAAGTAAGTATCCCATGGATCCCGTTGATCTTGATAAAAGGGCCAGATGAGAGGGGATACGAGAACATCATCTCATCCACATACTCCCTCTCTGCATCATTGATGCCCCAGAAAAACTTCCCTCCTCCACTTCGTCTTGATCTCCTGAATCCTTACTTCTGTTTGAGCTACTGATGAAGGTGCTGTTGAGCTAGCTGTGAACAAGATGCCCAGCTATCAATGAACAAGGTGTCTAGCCCCTCCTGCTTTTCTTCATAGTTAGCGGATCTGCAAGGAAAGAGTTTCGACCAAAACCATTTTTTTCTCTTTTTTCTTGATCAAAGACGTAAGTAAAAGCGAGAAAAAAAGGCAAAATTCTCTATTTTTTGTTCACTCCATCCACCCATCCCGGCGACTTGAAACTCAAACTAGGCTAAAAAGACAAAAATAAGAGAGACTGAACAGCCCTAGCGAATGTATCACATATCTCGAAAGCAACCATACGAAGTCCAAAAGGAAGAGGCCCGGCAAAAGAATAACAACGTTGTCGAGCCCCTTCGTTCTCCTCCTCTGCAGCTCTTTTTTTATGCTTTTGCTCACTTTTTTCGGGTGGCTACTCCCTCCTGGTGCGACTCCAAGCTTACAAGAACGAGGAAGGAGAAGAGAGATGGACGTGTTGATAAAATGTACAACGAGAAGAGTACATTACCATTTTTTTTTTTTTTTTTTTTTTTTGCTTGTTGGGTTGGGTTGTTTGCTGAGATGCGAGAATGTCTTGTGAGGGTGAGTGGGTGTGATGTATGAACCTATTCAAATGTGCAACTTTTCTATTTTGGTCACCATTTTTTTACTTCTCCTTTCCTCTCTCACGCAGCCCAAATATTTCGGAATGTCAAAAGTGGGGAGAGAGATGGACAAGAGGGAGAGGGGGGGGAAAGAGGCTGTGATAAGAGGAAGGACAAGGATGAAAACTGGCAAGCCATCTGAGAACACAAAATAAAAACTTTAACAAAACTGGTTCGCCTCACCCTCTCTCTCTTCCCTTCCATTTTCTTTTCTTTTTCTTCTTTGCTAGCCCAAATTGCAGTACATTTTCGTGATCAAGGCAAACATCGACAGACAGCAGAGAAATAAGTGGAGATGAGAGGCAAACGAGGCTGAAAAAGGGTGGGAAAGAGAGAAAGGTATGTAAATCGCGCAGGCACTTTTTTTTCTTTCAAGGGTAGAGCGGTCTTTGAATCCAAGAGAAAGGAAAAAAATTGAGCTCAACCCGGACCGCCACCCAATCGAGAATCAAATGGCCATGAGAGGAGGGTCTCTTCTCGTTCCAAGCCTGACCCACACCTACCACTTGAGAAAGCCTTCGATATACCCACTTGGATTGAACGCACAAGAGCGAGTGAAAAGAAATGAGTACTTAGCCAAAAATTGTCAGTCTACTTACAATTTTTCTTCTTGATACACCTACTGCATCCAACCGACCCACACATTCCTTTCGCTTCCGAGATGCGACTGACCATTTTCCTCAAGAGAGAAACCAAGACCCACTTTTTTTGTCTTAGTTGCATGCACTGAATCTCACATAAGCTGAGGCAGTGATTCAAGAGCACAAAAGGATAACAGATCACTCTCTTTTATTTCTTGCTGCGTGAGTGCTGTTTTTGAATGGTTCTTTGTATGAGCGCTGAGCATCTTACCATAGAAAAAAGCTCACTGCTTTCAGTCTGGCACATGCGGCTGACTGATAACAAAGGCATCTGACAATGAGCAGTTTATTGTTTTAACTATCGATGATTCTTTAGATATATCTGAGGAGTAGCGTTTTTGAGCATAGAAGAGCGGCCCTCTTTTTAAACAACAAGGCAATTGAGATTTGACGGTTGAGAGTTAGAGAGGATAATGCATAGAGTTGCCACAATCCGATAATATCAAGTTCAATTTTGGGTTTAACTGGAGATATAGTGCAATTTCACTAGTCTGGGGCATGGGATTTGATTTGGTAAATAGGATCAGGGAACACCATGCCTAGAACGTCAAAGCATTTTTTAACTACCCACCCCGATCTACCGCTACAACTCCTTACTCCAGGGGTTATTCTAGGTGGCACGCGCGCGTATAACATAATCGTTTAGACATATACGTGTTTGCAGGCACCTTGTACAGGTCTGTCAAATAGTTAGCTCTTGACTTTTCATAACCGGTAGGGTGTCCGTCTCTCGATTTTTGATTTTTTGTGGGCTGTGTTTACTTATGGAGTATGGAGAAAGCAGTCCGTCCGACAGCTCCTTAGCTTCCATGCCATGCAAGAGAAGATAAGGTGTCCCATCACACAAACACTAATTCTCTTTCCCTTCCCCTTCCTCCCTCCTTTCTTTCTCGCTGTTCTCTCGTCATCTCTCTTGAATTTCTTTGGTGCTCTTTTTTTTCTACAGTCCAAAGAAAAAATAGAGCATTTTTTTTTACTTATGAGCCTTGCCACACAAAAAACGATCGGGAGAATTAAGAGGAAAAGACGGGAGGATGAGGTTCTGGATCGTCCTCTTTTTTCACTTTTCGTATTCTCTTTTGTGCTGTTCACTTCAGTGTTTATTTTGTGCGCTGTTGTTGCGGTTGAACCCATTTATTTCGGGTCATTTTCTAGGCGCCTTTCACTTTCACTTTTCTTTTCCCCTTCAGCCAACTCCCTTCGCCGTTTTTATTTCTATCAAACATAAGACAGTACCTGTATTTGCGGCCCTGGTTTGTATTATGATACCCCCCTCCTTCCCTCCCCCCTTGCATCGAGCCTGGAATCGGTGATCCCTGCCTATCTGCCTGAAGTTTATTATTTTTTTCCTATAGCAAAATCAGCACTCATAAGAGTTTTTTTTTCTCCAAGAAACGACCGTTTCTCTCGTTTCCTGATACAAGATCTTTTTTCTGCTCCATGTTAGAGCATGTTATCCCTGTAGTACCAAGCATATATATTCGGCAGGCACCATTGACCTACCACAAGGAACACCTTAATAGTACCTGAAGACGATCTCCTCCATCAGTGCCTGAATGTGTGTGACTTGGGAGTAGATCTAATTTTTTCGAAGGAAGCGTTGTGAATTGTGAAACATATCTAGGTGGAGGGCGGAGCGAAGGAGAAGTCGAGAGGGGTGGAGAAACAAAAAAAAAAATGCGAGACGGACACCCGAGAAGGAATGGGACAAGGAAGGAGCGAGAATGATCGTCCGAAAATCGATCTTTTGAGGATTAAAACTCTAAACATTAACACAAGAAAGGCTAAATGGTTATCAAGCTCCTTCACCCCTTGCGCTTGTTTGTTTGTTTATTTTTGTCATGTTCATTGTATTGAATGGTTCATGGAGTGAAAGGAGATGCGTTTTTTTTCTTTTCCTCGATCGTCAAAGATGGACACCGTGAAGGTTTCGTCAGCAATAACATCAACAAGAACACAATGACAACAACCAAACTTTGCAAAGGAAAAAAGACTACAAAAAGCACCAGGTGAGATCGCCTCCCTTCTTTCTCTTTCGTCTGTGGGTCTTTTTTTTTACGATTGACAACAAAAAACAGGCTTACTGTTATTTTTTTTTTTCAATCAACTCCCACGCCTTTACTGTTTCTCTATTTCTGCTTTTGCTGTCATTTGGTATGTGCATGTCCCTTTTTGGAGACTCGGCATGAAAATAAAAAAAAATGAAGGAAAAGGGCAGTCTTTTTGTTGTGACATAGTTGAAGGAAAGAGCGAGTGCATGTCTGTTTATGATTGGGATGGAAGAAAATTGTTGATCTTTTTTTCGTGGATCACTTCCCCTTACCGTCCTTCACTTCGCTCTTCTTTTCCCTCTCCTGAATTGAAATTGCCAGATTTTTTGTCGCGTTTTCGCGTAATTAGCTCCTTGAAAAAGCTGTATGGGTTACCCTTTTGTTTCTTTTTGTTCCCTGTCCTTACGAAAGGAAGAGAGGAAGGGGAAAAGCGAGAAGAAACAATATCAATCCAGTTTCTTTTTAATTGCCCATAATAGAAGTGTATTGAAAAACTACAACACAAGAAAGAAAGAGAGAGAAAGTGGTAGATAAGCTGATGCTCGAAAATCATCAAGGCAATCAAGGAATCGGTAGCAAATACCCTTCCTGCACCTCCTGTTGGAAAAAAGCAATAGATTGGGTTTATATGCGTTGGCTGGTAAAGCAGTAAAAGACGCAGCTTAGCGGCTTTATCAATGGATCATGAAAAAAAGTGAAAGGGTCCGCTCAAGTCCGAGGAGAAATTGCCGATCTAGCAACTGTAAGATTTCTCTCAAAGTGATCAGCAAAAAAAGACGATGATTTTTTTTTTCTTTCGGTGTAGACCATTTTTGGGCTGAGGAGGGATGTGTGTCTGGTTATTTTTCTCACGGGGTTAAGAGAAATGGATTTTGGGCGACACACCTTGTGGGTGGACACATGCCATTACAATACTACAGTAGTCTTGCTGCATCATCTAGAACAGATGCGCTTCTCATTTTTGCTACCAGCACATCGGGGATGAGGGAGGGGGCATGAATTACTTTGGTGTGTTGACTCTTTTTGTCAGACCGACTGATAGACAATTTATCAGATATAAGGAAAAGGCAAAAATAAAATAAAATAAAATAAAAAAGACAAGGACGCATATGCACTCACGCATGCAAACATGTTCATGTGTTGATTTCTTTTGGCTGCATGAACGAAAAAAGGGTACCGGAAATTGTAAGTTACTCCATTCTTGCATTATTGAATAGAAAAAGAAAAGCAAAGGGGAAGGAGAGTGCGAACGTGCGTGCAGTGCGCTAATGAGATACACTTCTATTCAATGGAGGATGGAGGTAAATATGAACAATAGGAGGGGACATGAGTAAATAAACTGAGATCGCTTTGTAGTAAGATCGCCCGTCCGATAATAATATGCAGCCTTAGGTGAAAAACAATAAAACAACAATAGCAGCAGGTATCTGCCTTCCCTCTCTCTTTCTCCAAGACACACCCATACACACGAATCTGGACAAAAGGCGCGCAAAAAAGCGAGGAGAGAGGGAAGGGAAAAATGGACGAGTCCAAAGAGGGATCGAAGGGAAAATCTGCACGCCCAGTGCCTTTTTATCCACTCTAACTCTCATTCTCTTTCTCTCTCACACGAACAATTCTTTCTTGTTTCGTGCATCCGATAATACGTATCCGTCTCCAAGTTATTGGAAGAGCAATCGATCCAAATGGGTGACATGTGCTGTTGTATTTTTCATACCTCTTGTATTTCTGTTGATGCCGTTTCTTAAGAGTGCCTTTGATCAGAAAAAAGTGCCAATTTAATTGGGATTGAATGGACGTTTGGTTTCGATAGACAAGATTTCAGGCGAAGTTGAATCGGGTTTGAAGGAGGGCAAATGAAAGAATGGGATAAAAAAAAGGCGCAGCTGTTTCGTGTAGGAAAGAAAAGGAGAATCAACGACATGTCATGAAGGCGACGCGGGTCTGTCTACCAAGCCGACTGTACACACTTCGCAACATTGGAGAAAAGAATGCAGTGGTCTGTTGTTGTTCGGCTTGAAGCTCAATTGTAATTGAAGACATATGTCTTTGATCGTCGTCGATGCCATTGATTTTGTTGCACTGATGATGCCTCTTTGTTGGCATTGGTTCAATCGAGCGCGGTACATCCCCTGCGAACACCTTTTCATCCTTCTTGCACTTCCATCAACTTCATGCTCTTGTCTGTTTGTACGAGTGTGGTGCATGTATGCCACTTGTGCAGTGAAAGTCACAACCAAGCTTACACTAACCACAAGAAAAAAAAAGACCGAACATCTGCCAACCACAATAACGAACGACAGCCAACCAACTAAAAGCAGAGTTAAACCAACCAACCAATTGCGTCCATCCAAAGAGATCTCCTCCCTTCTCCCCACGAACCTTTTTTGCCGTTCTTTTTACTTTGTACAGTTCATTCAGCTCTTCCTTTCCATCGAATGAGAAGCAAACAAGCAGCTCTTCGTCAAGGTGAACTTATTTTCGTTTTCTTTTTTCATTATTCTTTTCATGACTTCGGCACTGCATGGCTCGCCTACATCTGCAAACCTCGGTTGGTCCAATGCGCTCCGCTCATTCCTCTCTCTCCCCCTTCCTTCCTTCCTTCGTTCTCTCCTCACCTCTTCATCACTCGTTAGTCATTTCTACTCAAGTCAATCCACACACCGCCTCCCCTTGCCCTCTTCCCCTCATCAATCACTCTTTCCATTCATTCATCCCATTCTTCCGTCTTTACTTTCCCCCTTGAGATCGGGAGAACTGAGAGATAAGTGGAAGATTACTTTACCTGTTTCAACTATTATGATTGCTGCTATTTTATTTGATGGAGGGTAGGGGGTGAAGACAAAAAAACGTCGGTCAGGTCAGGTGCATGTTCCATTCTTCCTGGATCGACGAGATTTTCATTGAAGCATGATGATGAGCATCACTTCACATCACAGCAATTGAGTACAGTAGTAACCAAAGTTAGTTTATCTTTTGGTTGTTCCCTTTATTCTTAAACCAGCTCCACATATCAACCTTCATACATGCCGAGTAGTACCCTTGGTTTGTCCTCTTTTTCTCTTCCTTCTTCATCCAGCTTCGTTCTTGTCTCCCCTATACCTCAACTTTGCAAATCACCCGGAGAGGTCATGAAAAAAAAATAACAAAATAATGAAATAATGAAATACGAAGTAAAGCATTGGCACTTAATGGTCAATTGCATTTGCTCCTGACATGTGGTCAAAAACAAATTTTGTTCTGTTCTCTAGCTACTGCTCATTGTTTAATTTGCTGTCGTCGTCGTTGATGTGTACGCTTTCATTTTTTCACTTGCCATTTCGCTCCTTCGTCTCACTTGTTTGTTTGTTTGTTGTTGTGTTTTGTCTATTGGGGTGAATGTTCACATCAAGCGTCTGCGCCAAAAGGTGAAAAGGAAGAGAAGAAGAGAGGATAATCGTTCAAGTGGTGGACAACACAAGTGGCAACGATGTTATATGCTGATGGTGTTCCTGGATACATCCTTGTCATACTATGTTTCGAGATGTTTGTTCGTCTCTCAAAAATCTTTCGCCGAAATCCTTTGGCTCGTTCTAACCCTCTCATTCTCGGTACTCTTATGCTCCTAGTAGTAATGTATTACTACTATATGATGAATCCACCCTTGATGTCGTTTTTTCTCTGCTCCATTCGGAGCCATCTTAATGACCCACCACCGGACCATTTGTCTCTGGTTCCTGGATAAAAAGGTACAAAATTGAGATCTCGGTCCTTATTTCACCTGTTTCTGCCTAGCCTGGGTTTCTTTCGTTTTTCTACGGTTCTGCTCGGCTTCAGCTCTCTCTCTCCCTTCCTTCTCCCCCTCCGCAATTCAATTCAACGAACCAACCAACCACAGATGACCCGATGGACGCAAGGAAAAAAAAGGTAATAGAAAAAAGAAACGGCGATTCTATTCTAAAGCAATACTTACTTTTTTTTAAAGTTTCCCCCTTCGTACAATTCAATTGCGTTCTTCTTCGTCTTCGATTGTTTATGTGTCTGAACGTGTGCCCTGTCTGTCTGTCCCTTTGTCCTTACTCACTGTTACTACTCAAATGGCCTACCCTGTCCTGTCAACAGTCTGTCAGTCAGTCTGTCAACCCACTCAGTCTGTCAAGTCATTTCCATTCAAATCTCATTCATTCATTCGTCCATTCATTCGCTCGCTCGTTCGTTCAGGTTTTGTTCTCGTCCACTCCTTTTATTTACTCTTTGTTTTCTTGCCGTCTTTCTCTTTTTTCTCTCTTCTCTTTCTCTTTCCTCTTTTCTCCTCCTTTCCTCTTCCTTTCCCCCTTTCTTCCCTTTCCCACCTTCCCTTCACCCTTTATCCTTATTCATAATCTTCCTTACAAACCCTTCACCACTTCTTTCAGACGTTCATTGCCCTTCAACTCAACCTGCTCATTTTTTTTTCTCTCCTCCTGCCCTCCTGCCTTCACTCATTCACCACTCACCCACTCTTTACACCCCTTTCGAATCACTTCACTACTCCCACCTTCCCTCCTTCCGTCCCTCTCATCTCCACTTTTTTTTAAGTCCCTTCTTCCTCTCCTGTTCGCGCACTTTCCCCTCTTCATCTATTCTCTCTCCTGCCCATCCCTTTCTTCCCTTCTTTTGCGCTCTTTTTTTATAGTTACATCGATCGGGCTTTCTGCACGTCGCATATCACTTCACACCGCATAACACCAACAACTCGCAACAACAACAGCGGCATCGACATCAGCCTCAACAGTACACGCCGTCCTTTTCCCTTGAGTTGAACACACTCACTCACTCGCTCAATTGCCCACTTAACTCATCCAACAATTTCCTCTTTTTTCTATCTTTTCTTTCCTTTTCTTTCCTTTCCTTTCCTTCCTTTTTTCATTTCTCTCTTTTTTATTTTACTCTCCCACTTTTCCCACTTCTGTTCCTACTACTATATAAACGCATCACATTTTGGGCGATCACCGATATATTTTGTTTCTTTTTATCACTCTCTCTCCTTCTTTTCAGCCTCCCTGCCCTTTCCCTACCTTCTATCAGTCAGTCCCTAAACTCAAATCTAGCCAACAACCACCCTTTGACTGATCCGACACAACTATTACACGTTCACTCACCCCTTCCCCTACCAAAACAAAAGTGATCAACACGCAAACCATCCATCAGTCTGCGCCTCTTCCTTCCTTCTGAGTCTTGGCCGCTGACACAAATATGATCCATTTCCCTTAAAAAACCAGCGTCACCATCATCATTGCCAATCCTTGTTTATTTCTTCACTTCATTCTCCCTTCTCCTTTTTGCCGACCTGTCTTTTCTGTTCGCGTCCGAGCGTTAACGCATTAGAGCAAAAAATATTGACAACAATCAACAGACTACAAGGAACAGCAACAACAGGAAGAGATCGAAACAGCCCATTGGTCCACTCCAAACAGCCATCATTGTTATTATTATCCCCCGCGGAAGACTCGAGAAGATAAAAACACCAACAACTCGTCCAAGTCGACAGCAGCAAGGGAACACAGTGAATTTATTTGTCCTTAGCACCAATATTCGCACATCAGAGTAAGGTTAGCCCCAAGTCTTTTTATCTTTATTTATTTATATTCTGTTGATGAATACAACGCACACGCATCCTTCTTTTCTTCATGCTTTATCCGTTTGTTGTTGTTGTTGTTGGGGGGGGGGGGGGGGGGTTCGAGAAAACAGCTTGCCTTCTCGAAAATTATCTTTGTATCTACAAAAATGAGTGCACCCCTTTCTCTCTGCACCCCTCTGTTTATTTACCCTGTTAGTGATCAAAAAAGGGGGCGTGTCTTTCTTTGGAGGCGGGTCTGGATGAGGAGGAAGAAAAGTTTATGTATTTTACGTTTTCCTATTTCTTTTTCTTCGACTTCCCTGTCTGCCAGGGAGATCGAGAGCAGTATGCGATCGGACATCGTATGCGATGGAGACACGAATGATCGTCGGTTGATTAAGAATCTTTTTTTTTTTTTTTTTTTTTTTTTTTTTGTTCTTATGTGCGCCTTTCTTATTTTTGCCTTTTTTACTCCTTTCTTTTTTTATTTTCTTTTTTTTCTTTCTCGTTTCCCTCCCTTCCTCCTCTTTCCTTTCCCATCACCACCCCCCGCCCCCACCACATATCTCACTCACCCACTATTTTCCTTTTCATCACTCTCTCTCCCTCTCTTTCTCTCCTCTCTCTCTTTCTCTCTCTCTTTCTCTCCATCTCTCGCTTTCATTGTCACTACAACGTCCCTTCTTCTTTTCACTCACCCTCCACCCCCCAGGTACCATATCTACCCCCTTTCTCATACCAGGCTCACCTCGTCCTCCTTCTCTCCCACCACTCCCACAAGCCAAAACACAGCATTCTTTTCTTCATACACTGCACTCCACCCGCATCCCCATTCATTCAATTGCCCGCACTCTCTCCCACTCTTGACGATCCTATATCCTCGACTCGACAGACTTATTACTCGCACATACATATAGCGTTCTTCTACACTCTATTATCTCTTCCTTCTACCTCACTGCATACGCCACACACTCACAGACATCTTGGATCGCTCTCTGCTCAATTCGACGAATCAACGCTGTATGCAACAACAAGGCATACACAGATCGCAAATACGCACACTCACAGCAAATTCATCCACCAGCCCACCCACCCCTCTCACTTCACTCACTTCTCTCCCCTTCCTCTCCTTCCTCAAGCAACTCTCGCAAACTCGCATTTTTTCATTCTACATCTGATGTCGATAGATGTACTCGCTTCTCCTCTTCCTCCTCACCTCCTGTCTTTCTTTCTCTCACTTCTCCCTTTTTGATCTCGCAAGAACGATTGTTTTCTCGGGATATTGTACTGCTGTTATATTGTTCCCCTCCCCCCTTCCCTTTCCCTTTTTTTTCTCTTCTTTCTTTGCTCCCTTTCACTCCTTTTACAATATACACAGATACATTACCCAATTCACTAACAAGAAATTGTATGATCCCTTTTCTTTTCTATTACTTGTTATTCAGATCTCGTTCCCAAGTCGATCGCTCTGTCGCTTTGTTCGTTATATCTGCAAAGCGTAATACAAAGAGGCAGGGGGGTGACCACAACGCACCACTCTGACAGGACAGCCAACAAGCACTCTCCGATCCTTGTTTAAAAAAACAGACAAGAAAAAAATAAGGAGACAGGTCTCTATCCCCGATCTGCCGCAACAGCAGCTCTTTTTATACATTATTATCTCTTTCCCTTTCCTTTCTTCCCTTCCTCCATCCACTCCTCCGTTCAACACTCTCGTACACACAAAACGTTATTTTCGATATCGGACAATCCGCGCATCCGCATCGCGATACACACGCCAGCAGCATTCCCTTCCTCGCTTGCGACCGACCGGCGTACCATGCTGCCGTCCATTCGCCACCTCCTCAAAACAGATCCTCCAACAGGTCAAAACGACAACATCACTATCCATCCCACCAATTCTTCTTTTTCTTCTCCCACTTCTTCTCCTCTCTCTGGTCCCACATCTCCTCCCACATCCTCAATACCATCCTCCACCATGCCCACTACGACCGTCCATCCTACCCATCTCACCTCTTTCCATAAACAAGGCGGTATGGTCACTACAGAGGAGTTACTACTCCCCCAACATCACCATTATCAACAACAACAACAACACCGCCCAGCACACCGCCACTCAGACACTCCACATGAATCGTACAGCAGTCCACCCCAGATTGATCGTCGTGCGTACAGCGGAGAACCGATAGCGCACATAGGCTTTGCCTCCAAAGATCGCAATCGATATCGTCTCTCTCCTACACACCAACGCTCTGCAACCTCGCCCACGGACGGCTCTTCAACGAAACCACCACCCCACCCGGCATCACCCTGTCATTCTCCCACGGGTTCGTACGGCATGGTCGTCGTTGGAGGTGAAGAGTCGTCTGCCTGGTCAAGGTCGAAGTCAAGCCCACACAACCAAGACCCCCACGCATTGTCTCCTCCCAACGCTGTTACCTTCCGCCCACAACGTCGAGCCTCTCCAGTCGACCCTTCGCTATCGTCCTCATCGTCGTCGGCCTCACCGTCCCCTTCCATCTCCACCATCACCGCGGCATCAACACCCATGACAACGGATGGTATCACGGCCGTGACAAAGGGTACCGCGGCTGCCAGTCTCAGCGACAGTCGGCCAAGCAAGCATCAAGCCACAGGCAAGCCCACCTTCCCAAAAGAGGAACCCATTGACCGTTACGAACGCCCAGGGGACCTAGCTCACTCACCCACAGGAGGTCTTGTCCAGTCAGTAACAAAGCCATTCTCCAGCAGCCATCGAGGTGGTAGTCATGAATCCGACCCATTCGCACTCGGGCAACAGCAGCACCAACTTCCGCGGCCATCGTCTGCGTATGGCCCAGACGAAGTCATGTCATCGAGCTCTGTTAAACTCGCACGAGATCACAGCCCAGATTACCACCTCTATTCCAAAGACCTTGCTGAGCGCTCGTCAGCCCACCATTACGACACAGCCCGTGGCCCCTTTGCCGCTTATGAGCAGCCATATCAGCCACATCCATCTGGCAACCGACGACCCAGCGGTGCATACCCTCCCCCTTCCTCCACCCCCACCTCCACTTCCTCTCGATCTCGCCATCCCGACTACGAATCCAGACATCCTTCGTCTCACTACCCCCCATTGTCGCCAAGGTTAATGGTTAAGGACGAGCCTTCCACCAGGGATAAGACTCGTGACTGGCCGCCAGGAGAGCCCCATCGAGACCACCCTCATCTGAAGCCAAGCATGGTTGAAACAGGCCCCCACGAACAGGGGTACAGAGACTCCTCCTATTCTCCTCCTAACTCTTGTTCATACGACGCCCCTCCTTCCTCCTCATCTCATCACTATCCTCCTTACTATCCTCCCCATTACCCCCATCAGCAACAGCCATACCCTTCACACCACCCCTCCCACCCCTCACTTCAGCAACAGCAGCAACCGCCGCCATTGTATGACCCTGTCCGCGAATCGGACCAAAGAACCCCCCAACACGATGGCGGTCTGCCATCAGTGCACCCACCCTATCCAGAACCACACTCACCTCGCGATGCTTACTATCGAACCCAGCGACGCGGTTACCCAGAGGCTCCCTCCCCCAGGCAAACCAACTCGCAGCAGCAGCAGCAGCATGGATTGGTCGCCCGGCCGGAGAGATTAACATCCCCTGGACCATCGCACCCATACCATTCAAGTCGCTCGTACCACTCGCATTCAGCTGACGCCGCCTTTGCGTCTCATCCGTCTGCTCAGCACCGCAGAGCAGAGGACGACATTCGCGTGGCAAGAGGCTCAGCCTCCCAGCCGCTCCACTCATATGACCAGCGCCACCATTATCTGCCACTGTCGCCTCAGCCTCATTCGTCAAGGTACCCAAGAGACTCAACCCATGCCCGGACTCTTACCCACGGGTCACCCGAGCATGGTTTTGACAGCCATGGTAGTCTGGAGAGGATGCAAGGACAGGGTTTGGATGGCGGTCAGGACATGACAAGGGCATACGACGGTCGATATGATGCCGAGAGCCAACACAGGATGAGGCGGAGACGCGGCGAATATGAGACCATCTCAGAGCCCCAGTCGGCTTCCCTTGCGGCGGCAGCAGGTGCAGCCGCTGCGCCTCTTCGTCGAGAAGTCCAGCGAGGAATTCGTCCTTCTGTGTCAGAGTCAGACTTGGCATCGGTCGAGCTGAAGCGGGAGCGAGAGAGACGCCTAGGCGGCAGCTCTCTTAATAAGGATGCGCGCGACGATGACTATCACCTGGAGTACGAAAGGAAGGAACGAATTTTGGATGAAGAAGAGCGAGAGTATAGACGGATGCACTCTGCTGCTGCCGCTGTTACTGGACGCCACCCTCATCACCTGGATGACCCAAGACAGCAGGTGGGTCGTGAAGAGTACATGTACGCACAGCAACAGCAGCAACATCTCCACCATCAGCAATACTCTTACCACCACCACCAGGAACAGTACCCTTCGCAGCACCCGTCGTACCTACATGAGTACGACCCTCACTATGAGTCGCAGAGACTTGGTCAACGGGGTGGAGAAGCTAGTCATTCATCGTCATCCCAGCGTGCTCAGGCAGGATCGTCATTGTCAACGTCTGTTGAGCAGCAGCGAAAGAAGTCGCAACGTCAACAGTTCCAGCAGCAGCAGCAGCAGCAACAGTTGTCTGGAGAGCCAGCTGAAGCATCCTCGTCCGTACAAGGACAAGCTCAAAGACGTTCTTCTAATCAGATACAGGGCAACTTCCCACTCCGGATGCTGCCTCCACTTCATCCTCGCCAGCTCCCGGCCTTGCTTCCCTATCATACGACTCGACCTGGGTCTACCAACTCTTCTCAGCCCAAGATCCCGATGCGACGTGGCCCTTACCTGTCGAAGCAGCGTGCCCTTTTGGCAGGATATGAGCTTCCGTCGCCGTCGAGTCGGTACCAGTGCCAGTACTGTTCAAAGCGATTTAGTCGACCCAGTTCGCTCCGGATCCATACGTACTCGCACACGGGTGAGCGTCCGTTCAAGTGTAGCGAGGAAGGATGTGGACGCCAGTTCTCTGTGCAGAGTAACATGCGTCGGCATTTGCGTGTGCATCGGATGGGTCGTATGCGTTCCGAGTACTCGGAGCTTGACCAAGAGCAGGAACATGACCTTGAGAATGAGCACGATGAGCAAGACCTCGAGTAGAATCAGCCTCTCCCTTGGCCATTCTTGTTTCTTCTTCTCTTCTTTGCCTTGTTCTCTTTGTCCCTCTTTGACTTTATTTGACATTTGGCGGCAAAATCACTTAGCTTTTTTTTTTTTCTTCTCCTTTCTATCCATTCCTTCTCTAATCCATTCCTCTCTGTCTATTTCTTACGCTTTTTTTTATATTACATTTGTTCTATTTACGACCTATTGTGCTTGTCTGTATTGTAGAAAAACTCGTTGTCTCTTAAAGGTGGTCTCTTTCTCTGTTCTCTATCTCTTCTTTTCTATTCTTTATTCATTACCTGTATTTGCCCCTACCTCCACCTCCTCAACTATTGAAAAATAAAAACAAAACAATAATCAAAAGAAAACGTTTATTTCTAACCAAGCGTGGTATCTACAACGACGTGTACGAATGCAGTGTATGTTTCTGTGTAATGTATAGTATGTCTGTGTATGCGTGTGGATGAACAGTGTGCACAGTACAATGTGTGTGCGAAATGAGAGCATCGCATCGCATGTCTAGACTGTCCAACAAAAAATATAAAAGATCAAGTTGCGGGCAGAGGCATTGTGAATATGAGATTCGATGTGCCCTCTAGCTGTTGCTGTTACTTGTTACCGGGGATTGTGACCCAAAACTCAATCAAAAATTTCCCCTGTCTGTCCAATGTCTATTTTTCTTCTTTTTTTGATGATGTCTGAGTCCAGTAAGACAAGCCAATAGTTCTGGAAGCAATTCTTCCTTGGTACTTTTTTGTTGCGTTTTGTCGGTAAACGAACGAGAAACGATCTCTTTTTCGTTACTCCTCTTGCTCATTCACTCTTTTTCTCACCACCTCGTCATCGGCCCCTTCTTCCTACCCACTAGCCACCACCATTCCTCACACACTCACCCACCTCTCTTTGATCTCTCTTTCTCTTCATACAAAAAACTCTCATTCCATATTCATACTCTCCCCCAACCAACAAAAAGATGGCGGCCACTTCTTCGTCGCCATTCACCCCCATCCCACAAACACAACCCTCATGCGGTTCCATCTCCCTCCAAAACCCCTTCCCCCAATGCTCCAACTCGACCACACCAACAGGAGAACAACAACCCATGGTCTGCTTCGTCCAACCCACAGGCTTCTTCTGCGCACCTCTGGCCACCACCCGCGGATTTATCTATACCCTCAACAATAGTACTCTCTCCCCCTTTCTGAATTCCACTATCAATACTTCCTCCTCACCCTTCTTACCCCTCGTCCCTCGATTTTCAACCGTCTCCTTCGACATCCCAACTAATGCCAACGCCACCGGAATCGATGGTCAGCCCGTCAGGAGAGAAGGGCCCATCCGGTTAGGTCAGGCCTGTTATGGAGTTCCACTTCCTCCTTCTACAGACCCGTTGTACACTGTGCTTGTAGCCATGGCGAACCAGAATCTGATGAATAGAGTCGGCCATCCGGGCCTGGGGGCGGAGGCGGACGTGCTGGCTCTCAGGAGTGATTGTGAGGCTGGGTCGTATTGTGATTATTCTCAGGGGAAGGTGCAGGAGGATGGGCAGAAGCAGGGGTTGTGTAAGGAACAGTATCCGTTGTATCATGCGTGCGGGTCATATTTGGAGTGCATTTCGTTAAGGTGTGATACTTCTGATGGGACGAACCCTGCATCTGCTGTGGTTGTTGTATCGAGTAAACGGAAACGAGGGCTTGGTCTTGGTCGCCGTTGGTCGGACAAGGAGGTGGAGGAGGAGAAGCAGGGCCAGGACAAACAACAGCAGCATCATCCAGACAACAGCTTGAGGAAGCGGAGGTCCGAGCCAGTATGTCTACCACCTTTACATCAAACTCCGGGCGCTGGAGGAGGGGGATTGGGAGAATCAACCGGCGATTCAAAGGCCTCGCCCGTGTTTCCACATTGGGCCTATGCACTGATCGCTGTCTTGATTGTGGTCGGAGCCGGGTTGGTGTTTGTCTTGACCAGGCGTCAAAGGCACCGGAGGGATGGTTCCAATAGGAAACATCTCCAGTACCAGCAACATAAAGGACGGCGATCACGACAGCAGTACCAGGATGAGCACAGCAACCCGCCAATGAAGACTCGAGAGAGGGAACGAACTGTGAGTAGTGACAGAACTGCCTTTAGTGGTAACGCCACTGCCACTGCCGCCGCCGCTACTCAGAATAAGTCGTCGTCGTTGGTTCTTGGACGATGGCTCAGGAGCAACAGCAATAACAGTAACACTAACGACACTGACACTGGTAGGGTCGGCCTCGAGAAAAGGGAAGGGAGTAAGAAGACTGCTGCCGCCGTTGTTATCAACAACAATGCAGGTGCATCAAGAATCGAATCTGTTACCGACAATGGCTCGATTTACTCGTCCAACTCCGCCTTTACAACGGAGGAACCGCCGGTTGGAGCTGCTGCTGCTGCTGCTGGAGTTGTTATCCCCTCCTCGGTTTCGCCCAAAGTTCCGCAAGATGTTGTCGATGGCGCCAGTGTTTTGGATCTCTATCGCGTCGACCTCCAGGACAATGAATCTCAGATTTCATTAGCACATGATAGTAACAATAGCAACCACAACATCAGCGCCCATTCGGGTAACACTGTTCCTCCTACTACTACCAACAGCGGCAGTGATGGGATGAAGAGCTCATCGTCCTCGATCCATTCCGGCTCTCCTCGGCCTGCCGTGGTCCTTCCAAGGATCACCACGACCTCCTTCCCTGAGACCAGCGTTATCGCGCCAACACCAGGAGCGGGAACGGGCTCACCATCCAACTCGCATTGGGCATCAACACCGACAAATATGATGCCTTCTCCGTCGTCACTGACCTCATCTAATGGCCATGGCGGAACGACTCCGACGCCAACATCTTTGGCTCCTGTATCACCATCCGATTTCTCGGTTCCGTCATCTCCTTCGTCAGCCTCACATTCTTCGGCATCTTCTCCTTTCTCTCCTTCTGCTTTCGCAGCTGGTATTTCTGGAGTTTCTGGTGCTGTTAGCACTGGTGGTCAGTCGTCGGGGGTCGGCCATAATCGACACTTTACACGCCTTTCAGGAGGACGATCCAGCCACCATCAGCACCATCAGTTCGGTCGATTCCAAGAAGGTGAATCTCCCCTGCATACTCAACAGCCACAGCACCTATCGACGGACGGTAGCAGCAGTAACAAGAGTCGGAAGAGCAAATACCCATCGACATCTACAGGATCAACGACGTTGATCCCACCACCGTCACCAATTTCGCCGATTTCTCCAATCTCGCCTGCTTCTGCCAATGGCGGCACGGTCGGCACCTCCCGCCTATCCAGTCGGTGGTAATTGTAGGCGTTTTGTTGGTTGCTTTTGATTTGGTTTGTTGACTGGTGTAGAGTCGTGTATATACCATTTTTAAGGCGCTAATAGCCACAAACATATCCTTAATGTACCATAGTATCTCATTTCTCATTTCTCATTTCTCATTTCTCATTTGGGAGTTTGTGTTGAATGGTATTTATTTTACATGTGCATTGAAATGGAGCTTTTTTTGCTGGTTGATAGAACATGGCTGTGGTGAGATGTGGAAAAAAAAAATGAAAAAAGTGACTAAATGTGCCCTTAGAGCTTTGAGGGGATAGTTGGCTTCTTTGTGGACGCCGAGAGTGTTGATACTGAGAGTGATGCTGCTGGAGCTGCCGAAACTCCCGGTGCTGAAGGACCTTCCTTAGTAATCGCAGTAGTAGTAGTAGTATTAGTAGTAGCAGTGGTATCCAGAATAGCAGGCATTGGCACAATCGCACCAACCTCCTGCTCCTCCTTTGCCACCCACTCTTCAACAATCCGAATCAGCAAATTAACCTGCTCAATCGTATTATGACTATGCAAACAGATCCTGACCCGCTCCTTCCCCTTAGGTACAGTCGGAAAGCGGATAGGCTTGACGTTAAGGCCGGCTTGGATCAGTTGTTGGGATAAAGCGTTGACACGGGCGTTTCCATCCATGACAAGGCCTTGGATGGGAGATTCGGACGGGAGGAGGTGGATGTGTGGAGGAATGGTGATTTTTGTGCGGAAGTGGGAGATTAAGGCGCGAACTTTTTGGACGAGCTATGGGAAGGAGGATGAGGGTGTGGGTGATGTAGAGGTTGGAGTGTGAGGAAGTGGATGGCAGAGGAGAGGGGGAGGTGGAGGAGAAAGGGGATGCAAGGAGGTTAGTTGTTTGGTCTCGATGGATGCATGTTTTGGTTTTGGGTTTGGTTTGTGTCGTTCGTTGAGTTACAACGTATTTGGATGAAAAAAGGAGAACGAGAAAAGAAAAAAAAAAAAAAGAAAAAAGACGCAAGCAAGCGACAAAATGCAAGATGAAGACGACCAATGCAAGATGCAACAAATAAAAAGGGGGAAAGGGAAAAAGAAACAAACAGAAGTATGGATAATGGATGGTCGACTTTGCATTACTGGCCAAATGAATGGACGTCGAGATGTGATTGTTCCCCACGGGCCAGATAAAAGGCTTTCAAAAATCAAAGAAAAAAAATACCTCGACGGTTTCGCCGGCAATGAGCATCTGATAAGCGGATTTGATGCTGGCGAGGTTGCTGAAGGATGTGAAGGTCGAGTAGATTAGGGGGCGTGCATAGTTGATCAGGTACTCCTTTAGCACCTTCGGGCCCACCATCGCCGCTGTTTTGGTTGGATGAAAATATGGAATGAAAAGTGAGATTATTAGTGTCAATGCGGGTAGTAAAAAAAAGACCTTCAAGTGTGTAGATGAGATGAAATGAAAACAACAACACAGAAGTCAGATCATCCCCATTCCGTTCACTTCTCTCTTTCGATATGGTTGTATCCTCTCATTCTCACTCCTCTTCCATCCCACTTCTCAAACATGTCCCCAATAATTCGCACAAAGTCCGTTCGAATCAGAGACTGCACCGCTTCAAGCAACAAGCCTCTCCTCGTTTTTTTCCCGCCGTCTCTCCCATGTGTCCGATGTTGCCCCACTCAGTCCTTCCAGTGATGGTTACCTCCGTTGCTGGCGAGTGCTTTGCTGAAGGTATGGAGTCGGGCAAAGACTCTGCTTTCCAGTCCGAGTTCGTTGACAAGTCCGCGTCCTTGTTCTCCAAAGACTCCTGTCGCATGGGCCTAGAACAGAGAATTGATATGAGATATGTCAGTGAGATGTGTGTTTGGGATTCGAGTCAGGAGGGACGTGACTCTTTTCTTTGGGCGGATCGGGCGTAAAAATGCTCAAAGTGCAAGTATCTCCCCACAAAAAATGAGGAAGACATTGAGTATGAAATAGTACTGTGAGAAAAAAAAATGCAGGGGAAAGTAGAGGGCATGGAAATAAAACAGATGGGAGGGAAGTGAGGATTCATATATCACTGCTCGTCGTTTTATCTTTACCTCGTCGACGATGAGATGGGCGCCAAACTGCTCGAGAAGATCCACAATTTCTCTCAAGGGTGCAGTATCGCCGTCCATGGAGTATACACTCTCGACCGCCACAAAGATGTTCCTCTGCTTGTATTTGTTAGTCTTGTTGTTTACTGACAATCCCGTTCCTGCTTGTTGTTGATCCTCACGTCGGACGTTCTGGAGCAACTCCTCCAAATGCTCAAGACTGTTATGCAAGAATGCCTTCTTGACGCCCGCCCGGGTAACCTTCATACCATCATGAACACTGGCATGAATATACTCATCATACAAGATCACATCGCCCGGTTGGGGGACACTACTGAAGAACCCAACATTGGCATCAAACCCCGAGTTAAAGATCAACGCCGCTTCTGCATGATGAAACTTTGCAATCAGATCCTCGAGTTCCTCTGCATAACGCGAGTTGCCGTCGAGGAGTCGGCTCCCCGTGGATCCGAGAGGTGGAGTATGGGTGGGGAAGGATTGGAGCTCTTTGAGGAAGCGGGCGCCGAGCTGCGGGTTCCGGGCGAGGCCAAGGAAGTCGTTTGAAGAAAAGTCGGCGGATGTTTCGGGGATGACGACTAGACGTCTGAGGAGGGAGCGTTCCTTGCGGGATTCTAGTTGGCGTTGGAGTTGGAACTCGATTTGAGATGGCATTGCTGATTCGTTGGAGGTGTGTGTGAATGAATGCAGGAGACGAAAGTAAAAGAGGGTAGGGAATAAGAGGAAGGAAAGAAAGGAGGGGAAGAGGGGGAGGCGAAAGAGGAGGACGAAAATGAAGAGGCGCGAAAAGAGAAGAAGGGAAGAGACAAAGTGACAACCGACCAACAAAAATAAAAACTGTGGGGAATAACGGTTCTTGGCTAGGAATGAAGGCCTTGTAAGGTTGATACGAAAAAGATATAATCAATTGGGAGCAAGGGCACGGCTCAGGCACGATCCGTTCGAGAGGATGTGATCCCTAATTGCACATCAGTAAAGTGAGCGACGGTCAATTAGAGAAACAAACAACAAGGTGGCTGAGCAACTGAAGCATTGTGCTGAAAAAAAAGAAAAGAAAGACGGTCCCCTTTCATGACATACACACCTTCTTTGCACTCCACGCCTCGTTGACTTCTTCCTCTTTCTTCGCTCCCCTTCCTCAAGGCATTTGTCAGCACCCCTAACAACGACAGATTCGCCATTTGTTCACGTATAAAGGAGGAAGAAAAAAAAACGACATTTGCTCCCTTTTCACTCAACCAAAACACAAACGCCCATTCACACCTCTCCTCACAATATATAACTAACCATGTTGAGACAAAAGGCATTCATGAAGAAGACAAGGTCTGGCAAGGTGCTAAAGGTTGTCAAGGAGCACTATCTCCGCGACGATATCTGGTGCTCAGTCGAAACCTGCAAGGTCTGCGAACACACCGAGCCTGTTCTCAGTGCTGTCCCCTCTATCAACAAGGCCTTCCCCCTTCCTCACTACATCATCCCCGATACCAACATTTTCATCAACCAGGTAAGGAAACAACTCTCAATGCGATAATCGAAAGATGGTTCACTAAGAACCATGAATATCTGAACATTATTGTTTATACTGTCACTAATATGAGTGTGCTTTGGAAAATATACCGAATTAGATTGATGTGATGGAGCATACATTGATCACGAATGTGATTGTGCTGCAGACGGTGCTGGAGGAGGTTAAGCATCTGTCATTACCAATCTACCAGAGAGTCCGGGATATGATCGCCAACAAGGAAAAGCGCTTCTATGTCTTCTCGAACGAGCATCATCGTGGAACCTTTATTGAGAAACTCAAGGATGAATCGCCCAACGACAGGAACGATCGCGCCATTCGCGTCGCCACAAAGTGGTACGGAAACCATATCAAGGATCTTAACCCTAGAGTCTCAGTCGTCATGATGACCGATGATGCCGGAAACAGAGACAAGGCAACTGCTGACGGTCTTCAAGCTATCTCTGGTACGTGTCTCAAAGCATATCGTATATGTGTTTTGTCATGAATATGGATGTACGAAAGCAGTGAAATGTAGCTTACTAACGCCATGATTCAATTACAAATGTAATACAATTAGTCAAGTGGTATATCGAGGCGCTGGATAACACCGAGATTCTGGACATGATGTCGAGTGCAAAGGATCTGGATGATGGACAAAAGACTATCTACGACGAGCATCTCTCGCCCGCTCATGTCTCGAATGGAATCAAGTCTGGAAAGTACCTGCAGGGAAAGCTTGGAATCAGCAGTCATAACTACTTGGAGGTAAGAGACCCTTTACCAACGTATAGTCAGGAAGACAAATGATACAGTACATGAGATGGTGGCATGTACTTACTTAAAACTTTTTCTGTGCACTCATTAGGGCTCGATTTACACCAAGATCAATGGAGAGGAGGGAACGATTTTGATTGTTGGTCGCTCAAACTTGAACCGTGCCGTCGATGGGGATATCATTGCAGTGGAACTGCTGCCTAAATCGGAATGGAGAACCACTCCTACTGGCGTCGTCGTCGATGAAGAGGAGGAGCAGGCTGAGGAAGAGAGTTTGAAGGCTGAGCAAGAGGCCGCTGCCAGTGCTGCGAAGGAGGACACTGTTATGGCCGAGCCCGAGGATGAGAAGACTGCTACTGCTGCTGTGGAGACTCACAAGCTGGATACACCTCAGCCCTGCGGAAAGGTTGTCGGAATTATTCGTCGCAACTGGAGACAGTACTGTGGTTTCATTGACCGAAAGTCTGTCCACACCCCCGCTGGCTCAAGCGCCCCCGTCAATGTTTTGTTCTATGCCATGGAGTCCAAGATCCCCAAGATCAAGATCAGGACACGTCAGGCCCACTCTCTTTTGGGCAAGCGCATTATTGTCGCGATTGATTCATGGCCCAGGACTTCTCGCTACCCCATTGGACATTTCATTCGCGCACTGGGCGAAGCAGGAGACAAGTCGACCGAGACAGAGGTTCTTTTGTTGGAGCACGATGTTCCTTTCCATGAGTTCTCCAAGCAGGTGTTGAGCTTCCTCCCTGTCGAGGGCGAGAACTGGGTTGTCCAGCCAGAACACTTTGCTGGTCGCGAGGATTTCCGCTCGTTGAACGTTTGCAGTATCGATCCCCCAGGTTGTACCGATATCGATGATGCCCTTCATGTTGTTCCCCTCGCCAACGGAAACTACCAGGTCGGAGTCCACATCGCCGATGTCACCCACTTCGTCAAGCCTGGCAATGTCATGGATCAGGAGGCTGCCAGTCGTGGGACCACTGTCTACCTGGTCGATAAGAGAATCGATATGTTGCCCTCGTTGTTGGGTACCAACCTGTGCTCGTTGAGATCAAACGTCGAGCGTCTTGCCTTTTCTTGTATTTGGGAACTCAACAAGGATGCCGAGATTGTGAACGTCCGCTTTACCAAGAGTGTGATTGCCTCCAAGGCATCACTTACCTACGAGGAGGCCCAGAACAGGATCGATGACGCTAACATGCAGGACGATGTCACTTCAGGAATCAGGATCCTTAACATGTTGGCCAAGAAGCTGAAGCAGCGCCGTCTCGACATGGGAGCTTTGACCTTGGCCAGTCCCGAGGTTCGTTTCAGCTTGGAGCGCGACACCCAGGACCCTGTGGATGTGGAGATGAAAGAGCTCAAGGAGACCAACGCTCTGGTTGAGGAGTTCATGTTGTTAGCCAACATCTCTGTCGCCCGTAAGATTTACGAAAAGTTCCCCGACTCGGCCATGTTGCGTTGCCATCCTCAGCCACCCAGCGCCAACTTTGAGAAGCTCGAGAAGGCTGTCGCTCGTTTCGGAATTAACATTGACCACTCAACTTCGAAGACGCTTTCTGACTCTTTGGACAATGCGGTCTTGCCTGAGGAGCCCTACTTCAACAAGCTTTTGCGTATCATGACGACCCGTTGCATGATGCAGGCTTTGTACTTTTGCTCGGGTGCCCAAATTGAGCAAGAGTTTAGGCATTACGGTCTCGCCACTGATATCTACACCCATTTTACCTCTCCTATTCGTCGTTACTCTGGTAAGCATCCACTTCGCTATAGTTTTGTCTTTCACGTCATATTATCAGAGTTTATTCATGGAAACTAATTATGCCATGCATTTTTATGTTTATGAAAATATAGATGTTATGGTCCATCGTCAGTTGCACGCTGCTATCGACTCGAGCGTTTCTTACGGAGATGAGTTGACCGACAAGGAAAAGATGAACGAATTGTGCGGAAGTAAGTATTTCAGGAACCGTTTATTCTAAACCTCGTTATTAACTATTTTACCTTTGTCAACATACTAACCATTTACTTTTCTTCTTCGGATAGACTTGAACCACCGTAACCGCATGGCGCAGCAGGCCGCAAGAAGCTCAGTCGAACTGTTCACACATCTTTTCTTTAAGAATAAGACCGAGGAGGAAGAAGGATATGTCATTCGTATTCTCAAGAACGCCTTTATCGTCCTTGTCCCTAAGTACGGTATCGAGGGTATTGTCTATGCCAGCGCCAAGGTCTCCAAGCCTACTGCCGACTCTGGAGAGACAGCGTCAGCACAATCACAACCCATCTTGGTATACAACCCCGAGACGGATTGCTTGCAGTCAACTGAGCCCTTGGCCGAGGGTGAGACACCCAAGACGCAGGTGCAGCTGTTCCAGAAGGTGATGGTCCAGATCTCGATTGATGATGATCTTAAGGGCGGTGGAGAGGGTGGTATGCGCCAAAAGCTTAAGATGGAGCTTTTGAAGCCCTGGATTGAGGGTATTAGTGTCCATGGTATCGCTAACAAGGATGATCCCGAGGCCCATGCTGTTACCTCGAATAAGCGCGAGGAGGCGCCGGTTCAGGCTCAGGACAAGAAGCGCGCGGGGAAGCGTACTAAGATTTAAATGGAGGAGTAATAGGATAGTGTATTTGTATTAAATTAAACATTGGCATATCATTAGCGTATCTTTCAATTGCCATTTTTTTTTCGTGCCTATTTTGCTTTGCCGGAGGGTGCTGACGCCACCAAAAACAAACAGAAAATACTAAACGATGATTTTTTTCATAACTCGATGCTCTCTCCTGAATGTAAGTTTAGAGAGAGGGACAAAAAAAGAGCAAATCGGGGGGAGGGGGAGGGAGAAGGGGAGGTGAAGAATAAACACGTTGGATGAGAGGACTCGAAAACACAAGATCGCTTAATATGGGATCACCAAAAAAAAAAAAAAAAAAAAAAAAAAAAAAAATCGTCTACCTTCGGAGAGACTCACACTACATTCCTCTTCATTCTTTTCGCTTTGTCAAAAAACTATGACAGAGATAAAAGTCAGGATTTGTTTTGTGATCTTCCATATCCTAGGACTCTTGATACCAGAACCTCTTTTCCATTTTTTATTTTTTTTTAATTCTACAAAGAAAGAAAGCAATAATCTATTTTCACAATCCATCAATCTATCTTTCTTATATTGCAGGACCCCGGAGTGCCTTCTGGATAATGGGCGTCGGCGCCGCAATCGCCCTGAGACCCGCCCCGCCACCATTCGTAATAGTCGTCGAGATGGTAGAACAGGACGCCGCTTGCTGCTGCTGTTGCTCAAACTCAAGTGTCTGCTGGTCCCAAACAACTTGAAGCTTCTCATAAATAGCTCTCAATGTCGAATTGGCCCCTTGTTGTTGGTGCAGCGTGACCTTAATCATCCGGCGCGGGAGGGTCGAAGGGTGCGGTAAGGGTGGGTATGCGTCTTCCGTGTGGTGCAAGCGAGGGTGGTACTGGTGGTGATTGCGATGGTTACTACTACTGAAAGGGTTCCGGGCGGCGGCGAGACTGGTGGAAACTGCGGCCGCGGCACTGGAAAGGATAGACCCTCCATCACTTGCGCGTCTAGCGGCAACGACCACCTCGGGGACGGCGACTGGCGACACCATGGTAGAGGAAGTAACGCCCGCGCTCGTAGGGCGCAATACTGTCGAAGTAACAGACGGACTGCCATGATAATGGCCATGATGATCAACGGTGGCTAGGATGGCGGCGACGACAGAGGAGGCCATGATGTGGGAGGCGATGGAGCTACTGTGGCTGGCATTGCTGACGCTGCTAAATGCGCTGGTGTTACTGACAGTACTAGAGCTCGATGCGAGGTAGCTTGACCTCTCGGTGATCTCGATCTTGAACTTGACCGCCTTGACCGGTTGCTCATCAATCACTACAAACACCAAAGGCAAGAATAAACAAAGGATGCGCGTTAGTTAACATAGACAATGTATAATAAAACAATAAACTTTCGAAAAAAAAAAAAAAAAAAAAAAAAAAAAAAAAAAAGTAGCAATAACAACAACAACAACAACAATCGCGAGACGACCTACGTCCACCTTCATAGCGGCACTTGACACCAAAGGAGGGTCTCTTATAGGACTCAACCTGGATGCTGGATTGGAAAAGATCCTTCATGATCGCCTCCAGACGCTCCTGAGTTTCGGCCACAGACCAGTTGCTTCGGAAGGTCAACGGCTGAGGCTTAAAATCAAAGAGGCGAGCAAACCAGGGTCGTTTTGGGCCTGTGGGTGATAGGGGGGTCGTTGGACCCGCGCTCGACAATCCTTCCGAATCTAATATATGTATACAAGTTACACTTAGTAGAGAACGTTCTTAACATATAGATAAGAACTGTCGCCAAGCCCAGCTAAAAAAAACTCCTTCCGCAAAGACTTACATTTGCGAGAGTGTTGAGAGACAGAAACGTTCATGGCTGTGGTCCCAGCAGAGGTTTTGACATCCAAGGGATGCAAGATCGGTCTCTGCGGTTTGGAGCTCGGCGCCTTGGCAGAGACCTCAGTAGACGAGGCAGTCGTGGACTGGTTCAGAATCCGGGCACTCGAATCTACAGGTGACGCACGGCGCGCAGTAGGGGCCACAGGAGGCTGAGGGGGCTGAAGTTGACTTGTTGCTACTGGAGGAAGTGAAGGAGTCATCATGGAGGAATCGAGGATGGCCTCCGAGATTTGCGTCGACAACACCTGGCTCTCGATCGAAGGTGTAACGGGTGATCCAGTGGTAATAATCTGCTGTTCGACAGCAGTCTCGGAGGGGATGTCGATAACGACCGCTTCTGGCTTTTTGGGTGGTGGTTGTGGTTTCGCTATTGGCTCCTCGGTTGGGGCACTGGGAGCAGCCATGGATTCAAAACCAGGGTTGACAATGAGACTGCGCTGGGCGAGGGGCGACACGGGTTTAGGCGCAATGACCATGGGATGTTCAACCTGTTGTCCCTGCTTTTCAATTACCGTTCCTTTGCTGCTTCCACTGTTATTAGTGGTAATCTTTTCAGTCTGAGCTGCTTCTGTGGTCTCCTCAACTTCTGGTGCCTCCTGAACGGTTTGAGGAATAGTCGCTGGCGCCACGGCCTCCTCCTTCTTGTGCTCGTCAGCACTGTGAGCAGATGAAGGGCGTTTCTCCTTGGTAATAGAAGCCTCAGCAAACAAAGCGTTGCTGATCAAGGAACAAGGGGGTGTAGGAGTACGAGCTGCAATCTTGGCAGCACTGGCAGCTCGGGCGACCGCAGCCTCCAATGGGTTCAAGGTGAAGGGCGCCGGCTCGGCTGACGAAATCTTGGACATGGGTGAAAGTGGCGACACAGGTGAGGTCAAAGGCGAGTCTCGAGGCGAACGCGACGCACGGCTAAGATCTGGAGTATGAGACCGCGAGGCAAACGACGAGTTGGGGAAAGAGTCTGCTCTACGTCGGGGTCCATCGAGCACAGATTCATTACCTTCGCCAGCATAGTTTTCCAAAAGCTCCATCTTGTGTTGACAGAGGAGGTGGTAGAACAACTTCTCCATGTTTTCCTCGTTGTTCGTCATTTTTTCCTCAATTTCCTGCAGTAATGCCTCCTCATCAAAGACCTCCTTGGCCTCGGGATCACTGTGTGATGGTCCGGGTGCAAACAACCAACGCATATGAAGAATAATCTCCGCATCCAGTTCCCCCGCCAACAGTGGACGACAACCCTCAGGGTCCTCGGCTGGCTCTCCCAATGTGTTACGGTCAGGGTTGACCATCCTGAACCAAGGGTGCATCATCACACCTTCCATCTATTATTTTTTGTGGCACAGAGCATGATATGGAGGATATGCGTTTAGCACGAGTCATTATTTAGACCAAAATATTCTCAAAGCATCATGTGTTCCACACAAAAACAACCACTAACAAACACACCACATACCGTGATTCTGCGCTTGGGGCTGACGGTAAGCATGCGACTAATGAGATCGCGTGCGCCTGGAGAAATGTCCGTTGGCATGTAGAACTTCCCAGCCTTGACTTTACTCAGCAGCTGACGGATGTTTTCGTCGTCAAAGGGCAAATGACCCGTCAGCAGGGCATACAGAATAATTCCGCAAGACCAGATATCGGATGAAGATCCATCATATTTCAGCCCCTATTTTGTTTTTAACCATAACGTAAACGAGAAATTCAGAACGTTAGCTCGCTTTGTCTTTTCTACCCCATGTGAAAACGCCACATATTATCACTATTATATCTACTCCGCATAACAAAGGGAGATACTTACGGTGACAACCTCAGGACTGGCGTAATGAGGCGAACCACAACTTGTTTCCAAAAGTCGTCCTGTCTTTTGAAGCGAAGCCATGCCGAAATCTGCGATTTTGACATTCATGCGGTCATCCAGCAGGAGATTCTCTGGTTTCAAGTCACGATGGCTATTTGTTTTATGCACGGATGGCTACCGGTGAGTCTCTTGTCCTTTAGGCCACGTTAATGCAAAATATATATACATAGGGGGAAGAAAGCTGTGTAAGTGTGTGAATCGCTTACCAAATCTTGCGTTTGTGGCAGAAGGCGAGACCGACGATGATCTGTTGGAAGAAGCGAAGGGCCTCAGACTCATCGAGCCTACCCTTGTTGACCAAGTACTCAAACAGTTCGCCACCAGCGACAAACTCCATCACCAGGAACCTAATATGGTTGTATTGATTGATGGTTAAGCAAACAAAAAATACAATAAAATAAGTTTCTCGTTCCTGAATCTTTTGGTGGCGACGAATCGTAACGCGCCATCAGTGAAACATACAAGCACACACTCACAAAAGAAAAAAAAATCAACTTACAGCTCTTTTTCAGTTTCGTAGACGTCGTAGAGACGGATAACATGCGGGTGATTGATGAGCTTCATAATGGCGATCTCACGCTCAATACCCCGGTGGACTGCTGCCTTGTTGGCCAGCGAGGCCTTGGAGATGATCTTGACGGCAACCTTCTCATTCGTCTTGCGATGACGAGCAAGCTTGACACATCCTGTTCAATTTTTCGTTAAAAAAAGAAATGAGGGAGGGAATGAATGAAAGCTCAGCGCATAATCGTGGCATGCAGGGAAGGGAGATGCTGTCGTTGTGAACAAGGTTTGGGAGGAGAGGGAAAGTCGTCATTGTAGGGGAATGAGAGAGGGAGAGTACGAGTGTGTGTGTGTGTGTGTATGTATGTATGTATGTAGAAAGCGTATGTGTGTGAAGGTATGTGAGAGAGTAAGTGAGAGAGAGGGAAAGAGAGGGAAAGAAAAAAAAACGAGGGGCTGACACAGATGGGGACGAAGGTCGTGCATATCTCAACAAGACAGAGAGAGAGAGGGAGAGGATGGATGGTGGCACTCGTGATTGCGATGAATGAAAGATCTATTCTTGAAAAAACGTGGCATCAAAAGAAGGATTGATGTGTCTCTATGCCTTTTGTCTGTGTGTGAAAAAAGAGAGAGTGAGGGTGAAAAGGTATGCAATCGTGCTAACCAACAAGGGTTATATTGCTCCCATGCCATACTGAAAGCTGGATGTGGTCTGGCAACAAACAAAAAGACGGTGTTGCTTGTGTTGTCAATACTTCCCAAGAACCACCCCTCTCTCTCTCTCTCTCCATTTTTTGTTGCCGCAATTCAGTGCCCCCACTGAAATATGAAAAGAGAATGCTCCTCCGAGTTTGCTGATTGTTGTTGTTGTTGTTATGATTCTTGTCCTTCCTGTGTTGATGTGGTGGTTGTGTAAAGATGCATGTATGTGTTTGTTTGTTTGGGTGTTTGTACGAGTAGAGATGGTGTTGTGGGCGATGTATACAGATGTGTAGCAGGGATAGCACGAATGCACCATATCGATTAATTTTTTTTGTCCAACTCACCCTCTCGCTCCTAGACCCTCCTTTCCGGCATTTTGAATGAATAGAGACTACAAATGACGATGATGCACATTGTTGGAAGCGTGGTGCGTGACATAACAAAGGAAGAAAGAAGAGAGTGATAAATAAGGAGCGGGAAGGGAAGAAGGAGAGTGCCTATTGTACCTGATGAACCCTTGCCAAGGGTTTTGCCGAGAAGGTAGGGCCCCACGTGTTCAAGGGTAGCTTTTGGCAGCAACGATCTTGTCTTGAGAGAGTCTTTGGTTCCTCGATCGACAGAACCTCGTCTTGCGTGATTCGAAGGCGCCTTCGGCTGTGATTGTTGTTGTTGAGATTGTTGCTGCTGATGTTGCTGCTGCTGTTGCTGTTGTTGCTGCTGCTGCTGCTGCTGTTGTTGTTGTTGCTCTTGTTGTTGTTGCTCTTGTTGTTGTTGCTCTTGTTGTTGTTGCTGTTGCTGTGTATATGCATGGGCATGTTTCTGAGGAACCTCAGGAAGGTGATGTGGGTATTGGTGTCTAGAGTTTTGTTGAGGTTGGGGCGAAGCAGGGGCATTGGCGTCGCGGTGCTCCCTATTGGGAGCAGTGCCGGCGACCTTTGAGGTGTTAGGCCTGTAAGGAGGGATCTCCGAGACAATAGGATGAGGTTTTGTCTTTCTTTCTGCCAGCATGTTTGAGTAGCTACTGAGTGTATATGTGTTGAAAGGTTAGAGGAAGAGAAAGGATGAAGGAGTAACTAGCTGGACGATATAGACGCCAATGTTAAGACGACCAGAACAGGAAGAGCCGAAGTCGAAGTTGACGGGTAGTGTTGCAAGATTATTGGAAGGGGATATAGGTATTAGAGAGAGAAAAAAGTTGACAAGAATAAAGTGGATCTGAAAGTGTAAAGAGAGTAATGAGGAGAGGAATGAAGGAAGTAAGGCAGGAAGAAGGAAAGAAGTGAGGGAGTGAAGGAGAGATGGAAAGAAGATGGAAGAAAGAAAAGAAGGAAGGACGGAAAGAAGGGGAAGGACACTTCGAGATGGCGGCCTTGAAATATGGGTTCTCGATGGAGTTTATCGTTTTAATAGGCGGAAGAGAAGAGTGGATCGTCAATGCGCCAGAGGCTGGAGGGCAAGCAGTAATTAGAGCAAGAGAAGAGGGTAGAAGAAAGAAGGAAAGAGTAAGAGAACAGCACAATGGAAACGAAGAGAAAGAAAGAAGGGAGGAAAGAAGGAAGGATGGGTGAGCGTTTGGAGGGGTTTGGATTCTGATTAGTCTGTGCAAAAGTGGGGAAGTTGGACACAGAATCGAGTTAAATAGAGTGTGAGGGAGTAGTTTTCTATTGTTTTCCTTGTTTTCGTTCTGATCGGTGTTAACCCAGCGGTGGCATACAAGGATGTATCGCGAACACGAACCGATGGAATTCGTGATTTGGGGAGAGGAAGGATGGTAAAGAGAAGAAAGAAGGAAGGAAGAGTGAGGGGAAGAAAGAAGAACACCAGGGTGAGTATTGTTTCTTCTTGTGTTCAAATCTTTTTCATGGCCCACTACATAACAGAGATGCACTCAAGGAGGGTTGAGCAAGTCGAGGTGGAGGAGGGGAAAGGGTTAGCTTGTTCATATGGAGATCTGGTGTAGCAGCCACCACCATATGAAGTCCAAAAAAAATTAACGAATTGAGCGGTGTAGTGTAGAGAGGGGGCGAGCGTGAGCGTGGATATGTGCGAATGAGTAGGTGCATGGGTGAGAGGATGAGGATGCAGATGGTGGGTGTATTCTCCCTCCTTTTTTTCACTTTGTTGTTGTTGATGTTATGCATTTCTGTGTGATCACCGGGCGAAAAAAAAAAAAAAAAAAAAAAAAAAAAAAAGGGTAAAGTACGTCAATGAGAGGGACGTGAACACAAATAGACATGCAGGCAGGGTAAATGTTACAAAAAAAAGTTTGGACACGAGAGTCCATTCACACAGGAAGATAATGCGAGTGAGATATAGGGAAAGGAAGCTCTCTGCCTCCCTTTATTTTTTCTCACCCTCTGTGTGTGAATGGATGAGTGGTTCGTACTGAAGAAAAGAAGAGGACTGAAATGAATGCCGCCACCATCGCACATGGAGAAAAAGACAGACACAAGGCAAGAACAAGAACTTCGTAAGTCCCCAGTGTGGTTGAGTAGTGGGGAAATTGCATTGGATCGGATGAAGGGCAGTGAAAAAGGAGTGAGTGAGAGACGGAGAGAGAGAGGGAGAAAGAGAGACGGAGAGCGACAAAAAGGGGAGAGGGTCCACACGCACACATTGGACAGGGAGGACGTCGTCTGTCTGTCCATCACTCGATGGAAGCAGAAAAACGAATGAATGTGGATGTGGATATGAATGTGGATTGAAGGGAAGGAAAGGAGAAGGAAGGAAGCACAAAGTCGGTCTTGGCAGGTTTGCATCGGAATTTTTGGATCAAGTTCAATGCTTCTCTTCGCTCTTTTCACGCAGCCTCATTATAATAATAATGCCACCCTTGCACTTTCACCTTGTCGCTCCTTCCCCTAATACCTTCCTTTTTATTCCCTTCGTCTCTTCATTGTTTGTTAGCCCCAACGCCATTCGCCAAAGTATGTGGCGCGGTTCGTTCATTTTCTAATCCCAGTACAAAGATGAAGGGACCCATTCTTTTTTGTCTTTCTTATGCCTTGCATTTTCCACACACACTCGGTAATTTTCAATGTTCAAGTAATGGAACGATTCCAAGGAATAAAAAAGGGAAAGAGGAGAAAGGAAGAACATGGCTAGTAGTCATCTCGAAGTTGACAGGTGCATAATTTGGTTCGCATCCATCCAACAACAACCACTCTCGTTTCTTGTATCTTGTCTCTTAACCGCAAGCCTCTTTATCTGGGAACTCATTTTAGTTCCCAGCCCTCAGAGATACATTGTGGGATAGAATGAAAAGAGATAGGAGAAAACAAAGACGCGAAAACGGGTCCATTCGTCTTTTTGTAAGGAGTGGCTTTTTGATCATTATCCGAGTTACTGTTCATTTTTTTCTCTCTCACTTTCTCCTTTCCGTAGGCAGAGCAAATTGGCACATATCGTCTTTTTTTTTTTGCCAACAAAGGCAAAATCAAAAAGGCTAGCTCGCTCGTTACCTGAATGAAGCGGCGGGGATAATATTTCTTTTTAGGGGGTGAACTGAGGTTGATAGGCAATGTATCAGTGGCGGGCTGTTTAGCGCGTCAGATGAGGAATGATTGAGAAAGGAGGTGATACGAGCCACGAGGACCAAAAAAGAAAAGAAAAGAAAAGAAGAAAGGTATAAAAGTCTTGACGCGCAGGATGGACAAAAGTTTTGTGAAGTGATTGGTTGTTGTGAGTGGGTTGAAAAGGTGAGCGAGACGTTCGAATGTGAAAGGGGCGAGAGTTAGGAACGTCGCTCTTATCTGAATGTTGTTTGTTTGTTGCAAGTCGTTGTCGTTTGTTGTTTGTAGCGACGAGGCGAAGAGAGTTGAGTATCGGTCACCAAGTGGAAGGATAGTTGCGGTCGTTTTATTCTTTTTTCTCGGCAGGCATTCGTTCAACAGGACATTGCGGATAGAAAGAGAAAAGGATCACTTCATGATCTGTCCTCGCTGTAATCATTTGGCCCCAATTTCTAGGGATTCCAGGAATAAAAGCATAACATGCCAAGGTCATAAAAACGAGGTATACAACTCCCTCGACGATAACATCCACTAAAGAAACTATCTTTCGACTGGAATACGCGTCTTTTGTCACGCCAGCAGAAGAGTCGGAGGAAAAGAAGAAGAGAAAGAGAAAGAGAAAGGGAAAAAACAGACCAATGGTACGATGTTTGTGTTCGATGTCGTTGTTGAATGTTGTGTATGTTAGATTGAGATTCCGTTCAGCGAACAACTACTCTGCTGGTGGATAGGAAGTTTAGTGGACCGGACGAATAGAGGATTAGTGACCGTGGTGTTGATGGTGGCTACACATTTCGGGACAGTTGTATGTGATGAACGATGGCCATTTTTTGGATGACCAAGGCTTCGTTGTGTGTTAAGTAGGTTTTTTTCACCATTCATGGTGGGGTGGAAGGATAGCATCAACTGATTGATCATTACCCCATAAAACGCGTCGCGTCCTTCTCTTGCATCAGACACACATAAGCGGACAAATGGATGCACAAAGGCACACATAGGCCTTGCTGGTATAGAGTGCCTTTGGAGTACGCTCCTCTTCTTATTGTTCTACGCCCTGTATTATGAATGCCTGCGCGTCTGTTTTACATTAGGCTAGGGGAGAATGCAGCACAAGCACACAATCATGCTTTAAATCGCTCATAATCCCCTATACCTAGCCGCCAAGCGTGAGCCGCGCCTTAAAGAGAGCCTATTTTTAGTGCATATCACGTGATGACTCATTCGTTCTGCCTTATTCAAGCCCCTATGTGTGGCGTCTTGATTTTTTCATGCGCTGACGAAGCACCTTATGGGGATATGAAATAAGGCAACGGGAGGGAAAAGCAAGAGCGAAGTGGAGGAAAGGATGATAGAGTAAGAGGCAACGAAGAAGTAAGTGCAGGTTAACGTAGAGTAGGAAAGTGTGTTTATGGTTGTATATGTGTGTGTGTGTGCGTGTGTGTTTGAAATGGCATGAAAGCAACTAATTTGATTGCCCGCTCAGTAATCGTGAGAGCAATGCAATTTCTAGTCTGGGGCGGTGGACCAGAGTCAAGGGCGTGATACGTATGATAAATTTTGTTGTGCGTGTGTATTGTGTGTGTGAGAGGGGGAGTCAGACCCCTTTGTTCGAGTGGACTGCACTGGGCTGGACCAGTCGACGCAAGACATCGGTCAATAACACAACACAACAAGAGAGCCTTTTTTTCCTCTGCCCCTTCTCCAGCCGCAGGAAGCGAAGAAATTTTTTCGGCGTGCCATCGCAATACAAAGACCTTCTCCCCCCTTCTTTTTTGCACTTCTCTCTTTTCCTTACTCCCCACTCCCACCACCTCCCTCTCCCACTCTTCTCGCACACACAAAAGAGAGACAACCACTCTTACACACCTTTCTTCCCTTACACCTCTTTCACACACACCTCTTACACTATGCCCAAGGAACCCAAGGCCACAAAGGCTTCCAAGCCTATCAAGCCCAAGAAGAGTAAGCAAATAATATTATTTATTATTCACCCCGTCTGTCCACCTCGACCCTCGCTGATCCGCGTCAAACAACAACATCCATCAACACTCCCCTCTACTCCCTCTGACCCCCTCCCTCATCATCCTATCATCCCCACCATCAAAAAAAACTTTTTCACTATTTTTTTTCTTTTCCGTTTCTGAGTGCTGGCCGTCGCTATCGTGGTTATTGTTGTTTCTTTTTTTCACACAAACGTGGTGCTCTCCAGGGCGCCGGTGCAGGAGATCAGTGACATAGTGACAAACACATCAACCGGGTTCGGATCATCACCTTCCCAAGGTCAAAAAAGGCAAACACTTTGGACTTTTCGTTGAGGGGTATCCCGGAACCACCGAGTCCAGACTTGTTACTTCCCAGGGTTGGCACATCCCGGCCTGGATATCTCGTTGTCGCGTTGTTTGTTTTCTTATGTCCTTTTAGGTGGCCATGAGCCCCAGCGCCACCAACAATGACGAAAATGTTATCCACCTCTACCACCAAAGCTGCTCGCTAACAGACCTTTTCCCTTGGCGTCGTTCTCTTGACTGGAGATAAAAAACACAACGCAACTCGGGACCACAGGAGCGCGTTCCTATTGTTTACCTTTTTGCACTATTGTTCTCTTTTTTTTTTTTTTTTTTTTTATACAAAAACTTGTTTACGTCCTCTAACTCATGGACGCGTCGTGAAATGGCGGCCAGCTTGGCCAACGATACCGACGCGTTATCAACACTTATCTGTTTGTCAATACAGCTTTCGCTAACCCTATTGCCTTGTCTACCTTGCTGAACTTATTAGTCGCTGCTATTCCTATGCCCAAGCGTCCCGGTACTTCCTGGAACATGTTCTTCCGCGAGCACATGGAGCGTGTCAAGGCCTCCGGAAAGCCCGTTGTCCCCACCGTCGAGGGTGCCATTGCTGCTGAGCTCTGGAAGAACCTTGGCCCTGCCGAGAAGCAGGTAAATAACTCGATACCTCACCCTATGAACAATATATCTCGGACGTTTCATGACGATACGCGAGGCAACGCGGATGCCAATCTGCACTTGTCATGGATAACAACATCAACAATAGCAACATCCAAGCTCACCATTTCAACTCTTTTTAACGAATGATGATAGGCCTACCAAGAGAGATACCGCGCCAACTTTGAGGCTTTCAAGCAGGAGACCAAGGACCGTCTCGAGGAGATGACCCCTGCCGAGTACAAGCTCGAGAACCAGCGCCGCGCCCAGTTGCGCGAGTCTGGCAAGAAGGGTCTTCCTTCGCTCAAGGACCCTAACGCACCCAAGCGTCCTCTCTCCAACTTCTTCCTCTACGCCAAGGACTTGCGCGAGTCTGGCAAGTTTGCCCACTTGAACCTCAAGGAGCAGTCCCAGGCCTTTGCCGAAGCCTGGAAGAACCTCCCCGAGGCCGAGAAGGCCCGCTACACCGAGAAGAACCGCATTGCTATGGAGGCCTACAAGATCGAGAAGGCTGCCTACGATGCCCAGGCTACAGCTTAAAGGAGGAAAACGGAGTTGCTCTTGAGATGATGTCGCCCACCTACTTTCAAGCATTCTTTTCTATTTCTCTTTCGCTTTCCATAGTTTTCGTTTCTTTCTCTGTTTATTACCTTTCATTTGTCCTTTTTTTGCGCTGTTCCAATAATCATGTCACACATACTGCTTTTTCTTCATGCACATCATAAGTCTCGCATTTGGTTTGATCGTTGGTTTTAATTTGATATAATGGTAGAAGGAGAAGAGCGTCATTTGGGTAGGTCTTGCACCATGCATAGGTTGTGTGAGAAAGGGAAAGGGTATATATGCTAGCCAGTCATTGACGCGTCCTATGTGTTTTGTTTCTTATCTACGTTTACATTACGCTGTTGGAATCCTGACCAACGACGATTTTTCCTGTTCCTGTTGATCCTGGTCCTGCAATGCGAATTTTTCTATAGTTTTGTACAGTAGGCCACAGCCCCCGAGGCATGTTATTTATGTGTGCATAATTGCTTTACAAACTCACACATATGGTAGGGTAGATGGTCGGTTTGGAAAGTTCGGAAAAGTTCTTTTGCTGCCTTTTCATTCATTTTTTGCTTTGTTTGCTTACCTGTCAGGTCGATGGTCCTGAAGACACCTGCCCAGTTCTCGAGCACGTTCGATGTCGCTATTAGTTTTTTGTTTGTTGGTATTGTAGTTGAGCACGCAACATCAGTGGTGAGATATTTCGCCATAAAGAAGCTTCTGGTTTGTAGATTAAAAGAGTCTTCCTTATTGCTCCAAGATATGATGATGGCTGAAGTCTATGATCCTTTTGTTTTTCCTTTCCTCCTGGTAGCAACTCCTGGTATTTTGTTTTGCAAGTCGTGCTTGTTTGTTGTTGGTTGCGTGGCGTACCTTGGTTGCCTTGCATGAGGCCATCAAACTTCTCAGAGAGTTCATCAAAGTGCGTCTGGAGATGACTTGCGAGCTGTCGGAGTGCGAGCAGATGTTCCAGCTCCTGTTTCTTTTCTTGCATGCGCTGCAGGAGATGAGGCGGTACTGTCGAGGACATGGGTCTGTTACTGTAGTTGTGTCTCTTGTTGTGAGGATTTACTTTTCGTGGCGATTCCAAGGACGTGAAGGGCGTTAGACAAGCCAAAAGAGAACGAGAAGGAGCAAAGCCACGCAGAATCACGTTACAATCTTCTTCTTAAAAGGATTTGAGCCCTCTGTAACTGAGAATAGGTCCGAACCCTACACTAATGCACATCTAGGAAAAAGAGTCAAGGGTTGTGATCTGATTCGCTGAAGAAGGACGGACAGGTAGATTTGCGGTGGTGTCATCGCGTCCAGAGAAGACGCAATGGAGGGGGATAGTCTGCAAAGCACTCCTAATCAGCAGTCCCCTTCCTTCCTCTCACCTTCGTCGTTGCACAGTTATTACAAGGAACACCACTCACACAGACGCACGGGAAGAAGGAAGGGAGAAGGGGCAAGGGCGAATTCGCCTTCAGTCAAACCTATTTTTTGTGCGTGCGTTTGTAATTGTTTTGTTTGTCTCCGCCGTGGCAATCCCATCCTTGATCACCAAGCAAACGCAATGGATAAGGGAGACGATTGATTAGAAGCGACTACGCGTTCGTTTTGTTCGTTTGTTTCCTGGAACGGATTTGTCAGAAACCCTTGAGTACTTTTTTTCATACATAAACCTTCGGAGATCCCTTCTTTTTTCTTTCTTTTCTTCATTCTTCATTCTTATCACTCTCCACTCTCCACACTCTCTCCTCTCTTCTTCCGAACTCAATATTTTTCATTTGCATTTTGCCCACTCGCATTCATACCTTCACTCATTATCATTACCACACTCTTCACTCTCCACTCTCCACTCTCCACTCTCCACTCTCCACTCACCAACACCGACACTAACACTATCACTAACACCACCACACGCATACACACATACACACATACACACATATATCACAATGCCAGAGTCTACAGTCCCACAGGTCTCCTTTTCGACCATCTTCACCCCCACCCACCTCAAATTCATCAACGCCAAGCTCGAGAAGCTCTCACCTGAGAAAATCATCGAATGGGCCATGATTTCCCTTCCCGGACTCATCCAAACCACAGCATTCGGTCCCACTGGCCTCGTCATCCTCGACATGATCAACCGTATTCATATCGACAACCAGTCTGCCGCAAATGTCCACCCTACCCCTGCCTCCTCCTCCGCCTCTGAGGACGAGAGCGACGACGGTGATCATCATTTTAAGAAGTCCGGCTATAACACTCAACGCCACCCTGTGCCTTTGATTTTCATTGATACCTTGTATCACTTCCAGGAGACGTTGGATCTGGCCCAACAGGTCCAGGATCACTACAACATTCCCCTCAAGGTCTACAAGCCCCTCAACTGTGAGACGACCGCTGATTTCGAGGCCCAGTATGGTCAACAGCTCTGGGAGACTGACGACCTCTCATATGATTACCTCGTCAAGGTCGAGCCCGGCCGTCGCGCATACCAAGAGCTTGGAGCTCAAGCCGTCATCTCTGGTCGTCGTCGGTCCCAGAAGGGCGATCGTGCCCACCTTGACATTCTCGAGGTTGAGTCCGGTACGGGTCTGCTCAAGTTGAACCCCCTTGCGACCTGGTCCTTTCAACAGGTCTGGACTTACCTCCGTGCCTACCAGGTTCCCTTCAACGCCCTGTTGGATCAGGGTTACCGGTCGATCGGTGACTGGCATTCGACCAAGCCTGCGTCCAACCCGGATGACGAGCGATCGGGTCGTTGGGAGGGCAAGCAGAAATCCGAGTGTGGACTGCATGTCGATTACTTCAAGATGAGAGCTGAGTTCCAGGCGACTCAGAAGAAGAAGCAGGCTCTTCTTGCCGCCCAGGAGGCTGCCGCCACCGCTGCCGCCGCTCCTGCCGTCCAGGCATAGAGGCAGCAGCCAATCTTTTTTGTTTGTTTGCCGATTGCGCGATCGTCTCGTCCTCCCTTACCAAGACGCACGAGCAATTGAGTTAGCTAGGGGGTGATAGGAAAATGAGATGTGATTATCGATTGGGTCTTTTCTTTGAGAAATCACACCATTTTTCTTTCTATGGCTGAGACTCTCTCTCCCTTATCTTTTTCGTTATCCCTCTTTCATTACACAAACAAACCACTCCCCACATTCTTCTTCGTACCCTTTCCCATGTGCGATCTTGTACTTCTAGTCATCCTAACCCACTCTTTCCACTTTATACCATCACTCTCTCATACACCTTCGCTCGCACCATTCTTCCTCACCCTTAAACTTTAGAGCAAAGAAAAAATCACCCCATCCTCACTGCATTGTAAATACTTCATCTAATTATTAAAGAAAAATTATTCAAAAAATGTGTATTGGTCTATTGCGATGTCTGCCAATTGAAAACGATGCGTCTTTGAGAGTGCATGGTAGGAGCATAAAGATAATGCACATATATGGTTGCGGAGCAAAAAAACATGGTGTGTGAGAAAAAAAAGTGAGAGAGAGAAATGAGGACCCTGAACATGCGCAAGTAATTGTAAGATTTTTTTTCTTACGAATGAGAGACCGCATGGAAGTGATAGGGTCATCGAGTCGAAAGGGGGGGGGCAAAGAAAAAATGGCGCCTAGCTATAAAAAAAGCTACTTTAGTTGTTCGGCAGTGCGTTCCGTGGGTAAGAAATGCATGATAAGGATCTCCTACTGTACACCACCACTGTACGCCATGGCATTTTTTCGGCGTCCCTTTTTCCGAACAAAAAAAGTGCACATTGACATGTCGATCAATTGGTTGGCTCAAGGAGCAAAGGAAAGGAGTGTGATTGAGGAGAAAGGTGCTGTTCTTAACCAACCAACCACCAACCAAGGAAAAAAAAAAGATGGTAGGAGAAAAATGGCGTCAGATTGCGCGTTCTGGAAGAGGTGAAAAGCAGTCATGGATGGGTCCGCTCTGTCTATCCTTCTACCGCCCAATCCGCCTGTCTATCGTTTGTCCGCCCGCCCGTCGCATGCAACGCCCTGATTTGGCTCAGAAGCTAGCTGCACGTGAGGAAAAGGTAGGGTCCGAAAAAAAGAGCAGGCAGGGATCAAGGAAAGACGAGTTTTCAGATTTTCAGGCACGAATCTCAATATTATCTGCACGTGACATGTAGCTACAACGATCGAGGCGTTGCCTCTCCCTCGTTCATCGCTTTGCCTGCGCGCTTGAGTTTCTGCATGCTCGCAAGGCAGGCAAGTAGGCAAGTAGGCAAGTTGGAACAAGGAAGACGATATTTTCATGGTCAACTCAAGCATGCAAAACATATACAGAAGAAGAAAGACGGTGAGACAAGCAGAAATGAGGATCGGGGCAGGAGACAGGACAGAAAGGTTGAAAGGCAGTAGGGGTTTCAAAATGTCACAGGAGGTACGATCCCTTATTAAACGAACCGTAGGCCCGATCGCAGAAAGAGAGCGAGGGAAATTAGAAGGGCACGGAGCTCTCTCACGTCTTGCCCTATTGCTGTCTGTTAGGGCACTCGGGCCATCCCAATTCGATGCTACCCTGAACTAACCAAAAGAAAAACCCAGGCTAACAGATAATAGAAACGAACGCCGGACCATTCGTTCATATCGTTCTCGTAATAAAATATGTCGAATGGATGGACGGTGTAGGGTAGTGGTTTTGTGGTCTATTGGCCACTCTGATGTATGAGATCGAGAGTTACGACGAGGCGAGCGAGACAGGCAGGACAAGGTGTCAAGGACATGTGCCGTAAAAACACACACTTAAAAACAAGCAAAGACAAGAATTGGAGAGCGACGAGGGTGATTGGTCCAATGGACCAAAGGGGGGTCGAAGGGGGAGGTGGGCTGGCAAAGAGAAAAACACACTAACTTCAGTAAGGCTATCAAAATAAGGAGAAAGGGGAGGTCGAGGAGTGAGGAAGACCGGCCCATGTTTGTTTGTTTTTGCCTCTGAATTTTGTTTTATTTTTCATCGAGAGGATGTTGAATCTATCCGGCGGGGTCACCAAATTCTCATGGTCCAATGCTTTTTGTGTTGTTTATTCCGTATACTCTTCACTCTTCATAATGCAACTTCAATGTGAATGTTGTTGTTGTTGTTGCTATTGTTATTGACATGATCGAAGTAGAATAGGAAGATGGAGGAGGACAAGGCCCAAAGAGACTTTTTACCGTTTCATTAAATGAGTTGCGGGAAGTAAGAGGTGGATATATGCGTTTCTACGATTTGCGCCAAAACGGAGAGAGGTTCAAAGAGGGCGAAGGACATAATCGAGAAGCCCAATGCATCCACTGGCACGGGAGGACATGTGAGGATGACCTCCATCCCTGGCTATCGTTTACCTTCTGCATTTTTTCCTTACCATGAACCTGACCTGTCTCCCTCTCTTTTTCCCTGTAACTCCTCAATCTATTGTGTTGTGAGCAACACAAGGCAACAACCAATTCTGTTCCCCCTTTCCATCTATCACAACTCTCTTCTTTTCTCCATCCTCCCTAATGGACATTCCTGCTCGTGCGCCAGGGCAAATCTTTACAAGAACGAAGTAAAAATAAAACTGACGGATATGCCTCGCCATTGTGAAGAATTGAGTGGCGTTCTGTAAATAGGAAGAAAATCCTGTGAGGACAATGCGATGTTTTACAGTCCTTCATTGGCCTCACGCGCATTGTGTTCTTGTCTTTCCTTTTCATGCTACCGACAGGGGTGTACCTTTGCTGATGTTGCTGTATCCATGTTTTACGCCGGCCAAAAACAAGTTTGAATGTTTTACCTGCCGGTTGTCAAGTTTAGTTCTTTGTCTTTTCGCCATTTTGTCTCCTCAGTTTGGTTCGTGGAAACTGTTGTTGGGTGCTGTGTTTTGGACGACAATCATTATTAACAATGAAAATGAACGGAGAGACAAGACGACTTTGACAAATTGGGTGATCCTTTGGCGACAAAAGGTTCACTGGCCTTGACTGCCATATCTTTGTTTCTTTGCGTTTGTTTCTTCCTTGGGATGTGAATGCGTGGATGTAGGCATGTGTATGAAAACTGAGAGCAGGATTGAAAGACGGGCGAATAAGAGAGGGAAAGGGAGACAAAACGATGAATGAGCGTGGTCAAGTCGACTCTTTCTTTTATTCCGAAGGCACAATATCAACAATTGCTGAAGAGAGGGCGTCCGGACCTCCTTTCGCTCTTTTCTTTTCACTTTCCTCACGTCGTTGTTGACGTCGTTGTTGCTACTCCTTGACTTCACCAAGTTAAGGTACCTCTTTGTATACATTCGTCCATCATTGGTTCACTCTGTTAAGCCTCTTGTGCGTATGCAAACCAGTCAATCGTCTTGTCTTTTCGTCCTCTTCTCTTGTGGTTTGCTTGGTCCCTTTTTTCTTTCTTTCCTTTTTGTCTTGTATCATTACAAACACATACACATCCATCCTTTCTTTCCTCTTTTCTACTCATTACCGCCTTCATATTCTCTTCTCTCTTCCCTACATCCATTTAACGTCCTATTGTTTTTCTCGCCTCTTTCTTTCTTTCTTTCTTTTCTCTCTCTCTCTCTCTCTCTCTCTCTCTCTCTCCTTCTCTCTCTGTCTCTTCTCTTCTCTTTCTTTTCTCCTTCTACTCTCTCTTGTCTCTTTCTTTCTTCTCTCTTACTTAGCCCTCCTCTGTCCCTCTCTCACCTGTCTGCCTTCTCCACACGCTTATTTCCCCAAGACACACTCTCACACACATATACACAAAGTGAGCCTTATTTTTTCTTGTTTTGATTTAGCTTGACAACCAACCCATCCCGCCGCACGCGCTCATATCCTCCGCTCTCTCCTTCTCTTCTTCTCTCCTTCTCTCCTTCTCTCCTTCCCTCCTTCTCGCTTCTCCCTCACACATTACTCTCTTATTCTATTTCCCCACTTCGTTCCCCCTCTTTTTTCACCCTCGCGCACTTTTAATACCTTCTTTTTCGTCTTCGGACAGACGACCTTATTTGTATTTTATTGTTTCTTTGTTTCTCTTCCTTCCTTTTCCTTTTCCTTTTCCTCCTACCCTCTCCCACCACCACCACCACCTCCACCACTGCCGCCACTACTACCGCCTCCACCTTCTCCGCATACACACCCTTACTGCTCTTACTACTATGGGGAACCAGACTAGCAAGAAGGCGAGTCCAAAGGGATCCTCCCGCACCCTGGGCTCTGAGACCGATTACCTTTCTGCCAATAGCAGCCACCCCTCTCTCCAAGACGCCAAGCGTGACTCTATCTCAGCTACTCGAACTTCTAACACGACAGGACTGAATGGAAGCAGCTCCATTGAGGCAGCCAATGGGCGTGTCCAGGCAGGAACAACAACAACTCATGTTCATGAGAAGAATACCAATGGCATCAGCAGTAACAATAACCCAGTATCGTCCTTATTGAGTCGGTCCTCTCACGAGTCTGCGACAGCAGCACCCACAGCCCTATTGGCGTCACTCCCTCGCGCCAGGCCGAATTCTACGATCGAGAGTAGCCCTGTCCAGGTGAACGTCGATGTAGTCTCGGGGACCATCCTGCCAAGCCATGCCCAGGACTCGTCTGAACGAAGGCTAAAGTCGTCGCTCGTCTCTAGTGACCTGATTCAACCCCCACCAGCAGCCCATACCAACGACAGCACACCACACCATTATCAACAGCAGCAGCGCCATTCAAGTCAAGGGGTTGTAGGTCCGAGCTCAACAGGCGTATCAGGTCAACAACAACAGCAAGGAAATAGTAGTCAAAACGGTACAGGGTCGACTCTAGGGGCAGCTACTACTGGTGCAGCAGCAGCTAGCTCACCCGACAACACCACTAAGACGACGAGTGGCATCAACAATAACATCAACAATGCCAATGCCAATATCAATAATAATAATAATAACAAAGCATCAGACAACAACAAGGACGGCGTAACCAATGTCGACTCGAAATTACGACAGGAGCACTATGACCACATCAAAAACAACATCTTTGGACACAGTAGCAGCAGGGACCCAACCACAAACAACAATGACCACCAACATGACAACAACAACGTCCTGCCCCCTGTTAATGGCCACGACGATCACCAGCAGGCTCACCAGAGTCAGAGTCAAGCGAACGGAGGCAACAACAACAAAGATACCCAGCAAAGCCAGGAATACGACCACAGTCATCAGGGACAAGAGCAGGAACCATCTTCGCCTCCTCCCCCAGAACCAAGCATCCCTTTTGCTGTCCTGGAACCAGGCGAGCCTATCTTGGTTAAGCGTCCTCATTTGCCACCATTAATCATCCCCTCGTCTCTGCCTTCCTCTGCCCGCTCGCCACCTCTGACAAAGTCGCTGGAGCTCTCACCTACGGCGCGCATCCCCTTCTTGGGATCAGGCGACAAGAACAACAAAGCTGTGGATATCGACGAGATGATTTCGAAGCTCCTGGACGCTGGCTACTCAGGCAAGATCGCCAAAAGCATTTGTCTCCGCAACAACGAGATTGTCTATATCTGCCAGACCGCCCGGGAGGTGTTCCTCTCTCAGCCAACGTTGATCGAGTTGAATGCGCCCGTCAAGATTGTGGGCGATATCCATGGACAGTACACAGACTTGCTGAGGATGTTTGAGATGTGCGGATTCCCTCCCTCGGCCAACTTTTTGTTCCTGGGCGACTATGTGGATCGAGGCAAGATGAGTCTCGAGACGATTCTCTTACTGTTTTGCTACAAGATCAAGTACCCAGAAAACTTTTTCTTACTCCGTGGTAATCACGAGTGCGCAAGTGTCACCAAAGGTAAGAATCATGAACATTAGGACAAGGAAAAAAAAAGGGTTTGCGTTGTTGATGACTTTACTTGTTTGTTTGTGTGGGGGTGTATGAAAGAGTGAAATGAGCAAATAGAGAGACATGGCCTCACATGAGCTTTGAGGGGTTAAAGTGAAGGGACATGGTAGAAAGAAGAAAAGATGTGGCCAGGGGTACCAGACAAGCCAGACCAACCAGATCGCATCGTTCATTCTTCTCCTTAACTATCGGGTGACACATTGTTTGTGTTTTGCGCGCTCTTGTCTTCTTTGTTTTTTACCCTTTCATTTATGATCACTCGTATGGTTGTTGTTTTTGTTATACCCACCCCTTGCTGCCTTCAGATGACTCCTTCACGGTCTGACCTTGTGTTACAAACGGAAAATGAGAGTCTGACCAGAAGAGACGCTGTCAATACTGTTGTCGATGTTCAGACTGAGGTGACAAAGAGGAAATAATGTTCTCACCTTTTCTTTTTCATCCTCTTACGCCTAACTTTTTCTCTTACACCCCTTAGTCTACGGATTCTATGACGAGTGCAAACGCCGAGCGAGTATCAAGATGTGGAAGGCCTTTGTCGACGTGTTCAACTGTCTACCCTTGGCGGCCATTGTAGCCAACAAGATCTTTTGTGTCCACGGAGGTCTCTCGCCATCATTGGGAACCATGGACGACATTCGCGCCCTGCGACGACCGACCGACGTACCTGACTACGGACTGCTGAACGATCTTCTCTGGTCAGATCCCTCCGACACGGCACTAGACTGGGAGGACAACGAGCGCGGAGTGTCATACTGTTTTGGGCGCAGCATTATCCAAAAGTTCCTGAACAAACACGACTTTGACTTGATTTGCCGCGCACACATGGTGGTCGAGGACGGATACGAGTTCTTTAATGATAGAGCGCTGGTCACCGTCTTTTCTGCGCCCAATTACTGTGGCGAGTTTGACAACTTTGGGGCGGTGATGAGTGTGAGCGAAGAGTTGCTCTGTTCCTTTGAGCTGCTCAAGCCCATTGACCAGGCGACGGCTCGTGCGCAGATGCAGAGTTTGGCAGCGACGAATGGCGGTTGGAGAGTGAACAAGCAGCGCCTTAGGTAAGAAAGATAGCAGTGCATGGGCGATGTTAAGATGAGATGAAGAACTTATCATACTCATGACCAATCCATATCCGTCGTTCAGTTGAACTCATCTTCTACTTTTTTTATTCTTTCACGCTCCTATTGTTGCATTGTCAATAGCATACCCGATAGCAATTCTCTCTATGGAGTCACGCAAAACACTGGCTTTAACAATTGAAAAGATTAACCTCACAAAGAGCACTGTTTTTTCCCCTTCTTTCATCCCCTCCTCCCTCCACCACTCTCTCTCTCTGTACTTTTACTTGGATCTTTTTTTGCCATCACGAAAAATATTCTTCCTTTGTTGACAGCCCTAATCGTCTTCCTCTCTTCAGCTCTCAGTTACCCTGTCCTTACTTACCCTTGATATCCTTTTTTGTATTTTTACAAACCAGCCTGCTTTTTTACTTTTTTATTTTTTTTTTTTTTGCTGCGGCGTTGTTCTTTTGTCCAACAGCCTGCGACCTACCCATCCCGCATAAATAAAAATAAAATTGACAATTTTTGTACGTCTTTGCCTAGTGTGTTGTGTGAAGTTGAATTGGGGGTAGGGCAAATTGAGGAGTGAAGGCGGGGCGGTATCATACCCACTGAAGCATTGAGATGCCAATTGACAAGTATCTAACCGTCTGTTTACATGATGCAGCGATCGAAAGACAACAAGTGAAAAGAAAAAAGAAAAGCAAAGGAGAAAAATGAAAAGGCAAATATGAAAAGCGTGGCACAACCGCCGCTTTGGTATATTCCAACAGCCAAATGCTTGCAGATGGCGGGACTAAAAAAAAATAGCCTAGACGGATAAAAAAAAAAGGTGCTCATGCGACAGTGGTTTCCTTTTTGAACATCCGAAGTTGAGAGAGGGGAGGAGAACAAAGTTATTTCAGTTGGGCTGAGGTTTGAAGCAGTGACGAGGGAGGAATGGTACGGTGTGCTAAGTGGTACACTTTTGTCTGGCATGTGCATACGTTGTTAGAAAACGACAAAAATGATGAACAAAAAAAAATAACTAAAAAATCAGATTGATTTTGATGTTTTCAAGTAGTAAAAATAGGGCCAGGACAATCGGCGTCAGTAAGGACTTAAAAAAACAACACGTCGTTCCAGAGCGATAGTATGTAGCATTGCCGCGGAAAAAGAGGAGAAGTAGCGATGGGAGGGCGGAGGCGGAGACTGTTGTTGTAGTGAAGGTATGTTTGGCATTTTGATCAATTCGCCTCGGGCTAATCGATCCCTCTTTGTCAGGTATCAAAGACAGAAAGGGAGAGCATGAGGAAGATAGTAAGGAAGTAAAGAGTAGAACGCTCTCCTTGGGTAAGGTATGAGACTATTGAAGATGTTGACTATGTCAGTGTGCAGGAGCCGGGGTTGCAATTGGAAAAAGGTAAGAGAAAGTGAATGTGCGCCTTTCTCTCCGTTTTGGGTCGTGAAAGGAAAAAAGAAACTCCCCCTGACCTGCCCTGGTTTCCTTTTAAAATATGACACGGTTTACTTTTCTTCTCTTCTCCTTTTCTCACATCCACTCACACTCTCACTCTTCCCCCTCATCTCCTCTTCTTCTGCATTCTCTCTTCCTTCCTCATCACCCATTCGTAAACCTCTCTTTCTCTCTCATTACAATGCTTTCACTTTCGTCCATCCAAGAAAAGATCTCGTCCTTGGTCCACCGCCACAAGAACACTGCCAGCGAGGTTGTCGAGACAGTCCAGGAGGCTACTATCCCCATGGCCAGCAAGAACTGGGACTTTAGCATCACCTTTGTCGGTGGCAAGGTGAGAAATACTACTACAATGAATAATGAAATGACTGCTCTCTCTCTCTGCTTACCTGCGCGGCCACGCTAAAAATATTAAAGAGAGTGTGCGTGTGCCTGAAAATTACTCTTTTCTGTCTGAAGGAAAATGTAATCTTGTGTGTCCCACTGACGGCCTTTTTTCCTTTTTTTGAAACTCTTTTTTCTATTTTCTCTGTCCGCTTTCTGCGCGTTGATGCTTGCTGCTGGCTGTTGCATTTGCATATATGTCTGTGTCTGTGTCTGTGTATATACGTGCGATTTGTATGTGATTGTTGTCATTTTATGTATTATTTCCTCCCTTGCAGGATGTGCCCCGCGGTGATATCCTCTCTTCGGATCCTTATCTCGAGGCCTACCTTGGCAACCCTGAGGATCCTTTGACCCTCTCCTTCATGTAAGTCAACTTTTTTTTTTTTTTTTTTTACTTCAATATTTGCAAAAGCAATGACATCGTACTCCCCTCATCCTTCCTCTTCCCAAGACTCACACTCTAATTCCTTCTGTTATCCTCAATTAGCACGGGTGTCCACTGGAACACGCTGAACCCTGTGTGGGATGCCAGGTGGGAGTTGCTGAACGTCACCGATGAGACCGAGCTGGAGCTGTATATCAAGGACAAGGACAAAATGAAGGAGGACACCCCCCTCGGCAAGGCTGTCCTCGTCCTCGGCGCCAAGTTGGAGGGCACTCAGGAGCACTTCCTTGATATCGTCCGACCTGATGGCCGTGTTCACGGTCAGGTTATTGTTCATGTAAGTCTTAATACTTTCTTTTAATGCGAGACTATGTCATGCGAAAAAGAAAAGAAGAAATGGAAAAATTGAAGGGGGAAGAGGGAAGAAAGAAGAAAGAAGAAAGAAAGAAAGAAATGACCGGCAAAACATCTCAAAGAAAGGAGCGGAAATAAAAAACAAGCGAGAGAAAAGAGTTTAGAGCGAACCAAACAAAACGTGAAAGAAAGGACGAATACAAATGACCACAAAATTGATACTGTTTCCCCTCTACTGCTTCTTCACCCCATTGCGCCCTTCTCTCCTGCCACTTTCTTGTTCAACACTCTCTAGACAACCGGAACTAGAAGCTATGGAAAGTCGACTAGCTTGAGCAAGCCTACCACTGCTGGACCCGTCCGTTACTCGCGTCACACCAGCTACGCCGCCGGTGTCTTAACTGCTGAGAACAGAAAGTTTGAGTTCTATGCCTACCGCCTCCGTCTCTACCACCTTTATGATATCTTTGGCACTGATGTTTCGTAAGTCTGTTCTTTTAAGAATTGTTTAGTTATTTCTTGGTCCTTTTTCTATTCGACAAGTAGTTCTCACTCATTATATACCGTTTATATTCATTCATACAGCCAATATAATGGATGGAACAAGGGATATCCAGCGGCACAAAAGATCTTTGCTGATAACTATGAGGGCTCTCAGATTCGTCAGGCTCTTCACAACCAGCACGGCTACCTCTACCGCCACGGACGCACCACCCTCTACAACGCCGTGGCCAATGGCACTGAATTGGGCGGGCTGCTTCACGGAGACCGCTTGAAAAAGGACCCCGAGCAGGATTTGAAGATGGTTGTTTTCACCTACAGCATTATCCCCAAGGGAATGTATTTCTCAGAGACAGGAGCTGCCTTCTTCCAGGATTTCATGTCGAAGCACGCGATGCACGCCAACCGCGCTACTGAGGTGATGTTCTCGGGTGAGTTCCGTGTCTTCCGTGACGAGAACCATCACGGCGACTGGACACTGATGATTGACAACAACTCGGGAACTTACAGCCCCAGGAAGGAGGATCTCCCCAAGGTGAAGAAGCTGTTCGAAGCCAACTTCCCTGGTCTGACTGTTATTACCCTTGACCACGAGGATCCCGTACTGAAGGATATCCGTGCCGAGACTAAGAGGATTGAGGCCGAGATTGCCGCCCGCCAGAAACAGCGCTTCTCGCTCTTTAGCAGCATGAGCAGCAAGTCGGAGGAATCCTCTTCTCCCCAGGAGATTTAGAGCGAGAGAGATAGCTAGTCATCATTCCCTTGGACCATGTCCAAGCCCATTTTTCAAATGAACATACATACCTTTTGCATTTACCACGTGACCTTAATGCGACTGGGCTTTTTAAGAACGGTGAATTCCAGTGAGTGAAGACAAAACGCTCTCTGTCTGTCTTTCTGTCTCTTACTCTTCTTTCTCTCCTCCCCTTGCGACATTCCAACCATCCTACAGCCAACAACAACAAGAAAAACAAAAGAGGCCAACAGCAACACCGAACAACCCGCATATCTCACTCTCGACTGCAAACACTCTCCTCTCACACTCCTTGCTCTTACGCTTCTCATCACTCTGTCACTCTTCCTCCCTTTTTTATATATACCTTCAACTCTACACCCTACGCCTCTTCACTCTCTTACGATAAACACTCGCCTAAATTCATCACACTGCTACTCCACCGCTATACAACAACCAACAGTCGTCCGCCTGCAATGTCACAGGGCGAAGATGGAGGAACAGCAGGAGGAGGAGGAGGAGGAGGAACCACTGCTGGAACAACCGCTGGTGGAGGTGGTGGGGGAATAGCAACAGCGAGTGTAGCATCAATAGCAAATTCAGTAGCCAGCAATAGCGTCCACCGCAGCACAACCATCGGCCAAGCAACAACAGCGACAACAACCACAAATATCGGCAATGGGCGGAGGAGTCGTGGCGGAAGTGCTAGTACCAACCATCACGCCGTGGCCAATGGTCACCATGACAGTCATGCTGCGAATGGTAGTGGAGGTGGTGTTAGAGGTGCTGGACTGATGAGTATGATTCGGGAACGGCAACGTGCTGCTGGCAGCACACAGATTCTGGATCTCTCGTACGCTAACTTGGACACGTTCCCGACAGAGATTGAGTTCTTGAGAGATGTGCTAGAAAAGTAAGTCCACATGTACCCTTTCCTTCAGCAAACCGACCGATGCAAACGCATACAATACTCTCTCGTGCTTGGCACGTTTTCTTACTTTCTTCTGGCATGAACACGATTACGGACATGGGACACGACATTCCGCCTCGTTTTTTTATCCATGTCACCCACCTATATGTGCCCCTAAAACTTATTTTGAAATGCGGGGTGGGCAGACAGAGAGGACCAAAAAAAGAATGATGCGAGGGGTAGGTAGGCGGGAAAGTGGAAGGGAGGAAAGGAAGGAGGGGGAGGGGAGGGGGTGGAAACGGAATGAAAGAGGGTGTAAGCGAGGGTGTGTTTGTGTGTGCGGGTGGGAGTGTGTCTTGTGTTGCCTAGCCTCGGTTCATTCAGCCCTGTCTAAGTGCGTCCTTTATTACGGATGGTGACGACGACAACGACAACGACGATTCATTCCCGGAAGTTTTACAGAAAAAAAGTCATGGACCGAGTCAGTAAGCATACAAAAGACAACACAACTTTTCTTTTGTCCGAAGGAAGGAAAGCAGTAAAAGTTCAAAGGAACACTCAATTATTTTTTTGTTTGTCGACAACACCGAAAACAAGAGAATGGTATCTACCTTGGGACTTTGGCAAGACATAAACAAAGGACAAAGAACTTGGCGTTTAGTTTGGGCTTCATTTTGTCACAAGAGGCATCCTGGAATTAGAGCATTGGAAACACTGGTGTTTAAAGATAGGACATGACCCGAACACAACAATAATAGCCAATCTTTTCCTGCCAAACGGATAACAAAGTGGCATTGAGAAGTCGGAAGGCAAGGGGCTCGCCTCTGCCAGCGTAGAGGGGATGGAGGAGAAAGCAAACTTGATCCGAGTGTGGTTCTTTTTTTTTTTTTTATCTTGGCTTTCTGTTCCTTGATCGATGCGTCCGATCATGGTTCAACGAGGTGCTCGTTGTAATTATTGTGAACTAATCCATGCTTATTATTCGAATGTAGGCTGACGATGAGCCATAACTCGATGAGGACACTTCCCTTGCAGCTCAACATGTTCACCAGTCTGCGATACCTCAACATTCGTGCCAACTCGATCAGGATCTTTCCAGCTGTGGTAAGGATAAAAGAGGGGACGCACAAGGCGGAGGAAAGAGGAATTATGCTTTTTGTCTAATCTTGCAGGACATTCACTTTCTGCCTGCTATTCTTCTTTTGGCGCGACAATTCAATCGACCACGCGCACACCCCAGTCAGAGAAGTAACCAATCAACCTTTTTTATGTCTGCTTCTTACGGGATAGCTATGTCATCTGTCAAGTCTCGAGATCCTGGATATGAGTCGCAACAAAATCTCGAGGTTTCCGGATAGCTTTGGAAACTTAATGAATCTTCGAGTAAGACAGCATACACTTGATGGATGATGTTCTCATTAACACCTTGCTTTTTTAAGCAGTATCAGCACAAGGGCAGATGAAGGATTAACACGCCATATAATTTTTGCGACATCTCTCTATGCAGGTGCTGAGCATTTCGAAAAACCGACTTGAGACTATACCCACATACATTGGAGAAATGAGCCAGCTCCAGTTTCTCAAGATCGAACAAAACCCAATTGTGTTTCCACCATCCGAAATTGTCGACTTTCCGGGAGAAGATATGGAAGGCTGGCTTAACAGCCTTAAGGCTTTCCTGGTGGCTCATAAAAGTAAGCACTGGACGAAATTAACTGCACTTTTTATATGCTCAAGCGATGTTCTATCCTTGGATGCCGAGATTAATGTGAGGCTTTTGGATATTTAGAGGGACACGAGGTCCAGCCCACAAGGATAAGAGGCGATGAACATTCAGCTACCCATCAGGAGTTGACACCATTATCACAGCAGAGGGCAATTAGGTCCGCGTCAGCGGATAGTTTGGTGATCCCTCAGACACATCGTCAGAGCAGGAGCGAACCTGGTTTGCGCCTCAGTATACCTGCTGTCGTTGAGGGGCCAGGGTCTCATTCAGGAACGCTCTCGCCAGAACCCACAACAAACAAGCTCGCTCGGAGCAATAGTCAACACGGAAATGGAAACCATGGAAACCATGGCGACGACCATTACCGGTTCATTAGCCACTCCAGAGGTATTTCGGGCGACTCGACAAGTTCCTTTGGAAGCACGGCCTCAAACGACTGCGACAAGTACAGCGACGTGTATTTCCAACGACTGGCGACCCATCCACCACCACCTCATCCTTTGCCTGGCGAACGCGTCCGGCTAATTGAGGCGGCTCGTGGTATGCTTTTCGCCCTTTCGCAGATCTACAGGGCTGTCAAGCAGGTTGTTGGCTGTTCCACGGACGAAAAGTTCAGCCTCCTATTTACTCGTCTTCTCCAGAGTGCTAACAGTGCTATGACGCAGCTTATTCAAGCGTTGGACCGGTTCGATAATTCGGCTCAGGTACAAGTGCCAGACCAGTCGATCTGTTCAGAGATTATGCGCTGTTGCGAGTCTAATGTGGTGGCGTTCCGGAAATTGGTCCACATGGTGCAGACGCAAATCAGGAGCATCAGCATGGTGGCCGATGCTCGGTTGGTCCGCAATCTTGTCCTCTTGCTACACGGAGCTCTGTCGGAGATCAGGATGGCCTGGGACTCGCTTTTGCCGCTCTTGCAGGGATCAGGAGAGTTGAGTGTCGAGGTTGTCGAATCCAACCATCCTATGCTCAAAGACCAGCAATCTCACGCACATCATCAGCAACAACAACAGATCCAACAAGCAATGCTTTTCTCAGGCATGAACCACCAACAGCAACAACAAGCTCAGCAGCACCACCTTCAACATCAGCATCACCCGCAGCTTCATCAGCAGCTCTCGTCTGGCAACCTGACCATGAACCATCAACCCCACCCTTTTCAGCTCTCGCCGACCATGCCCACACCATCCACTTGGCTTCCAGTTCAAATCCCGCAGCGAAGCCAAAACATGTCGCGCGCTAGCAATCATAGCGCTCAGTCGACCAATGTCCATCATGATGACGAAGAAGACACACAGCTTTTGATGACCGTCGAGCATGCGATTGAAGCAGCACGGCGCCTGATCCAGTCCTTGACCGAGACTTGCATGACACGAGTCGAAAATCTGATGACCAGTCCTCCACATCGCGTGTCGCCTCGGGCTCGATCTGTATCTGCGTCTCCCCCCAGAAGCACCGGCAGTGGAAGCAGTGCTAGCAGCAGCCATGGGAGCGCTGGTGGGAAACAGTCTACTCTGGATCAGAATGATGGCAGCACAGCGACATTGAGTCCACAGCAGCCATCGAATGAACAGTCTTCGTCGTCTTCTTCTGTGAACGGCGAGTCGGCGAAGCCCTCCGTTCACAAGGCCAAATCAGAGACTGGAAATTTGATCCGGTCTCCTCTCTTCTCTTCTATGTCCGATACCGTGCCCTATTCAAACGGCATGTGCCTCTCCTTACCTATCAACCTTTCTACTACAACGACCACGACCACGACCACGACTACTACGACCGAAACGACAGCAGCTGGATCTGCAGTATCAACGACACACACCTCAGAAGACAATGGATCAACTCGACAGGAGAGACGAGCTGGAACTCACTCCAAGGGTTCGTCCAAAGCCTCCTTTGATCCCGCCCTTCCCTCGATTCCCCAGGATGAAGCACATGAAGTCAGCCAAACCCCCGCCATTGCAACACCGCCTTACCAGCCCGTGATGACAGCGCGCTCCGCAAGTATCTCGGGATTGCCCTCGATTTCTCAGCAGGCGCTCTCGTCTCATCACTCGTCGTCTATTGTGGCGTCCTCCCTTCCAACTCAGGGCTTTTTGAGCCAGGGATCAGTTCAATCGCACCACTATGGATCTCAGGCATCAGGATTAGGTGTTGCTCAGTTGCCAGCATCACAATTGTGGCGCGAGATGAAGGAGTGTCTGTTGCAGATGACCGAGATTGTGAAGCGGCTGGACCTGGATCTGACCATGATCCGCACAGAGGACGCTCATCATCATCATTCGTACCCATCTCACCACCATGGACAATTCCCTTCTCACCACCATGGGCAGTTCCCACTTCATCACCAGCAGCAATACCAGCAGAACCACACGCCTCATCCTCACCAAGCCTCGGGTTCAAACGCTCTGCAGACTCAGCATGGCCAACAGCATGGTGCTGGAACCAGTTTTGACGATTCCAACATTCTTCGGCGACGATTTGGTATGGGTGTTAGCGATTTCGTCAAGTCTGTGGTTGTGATTTCGACATTGGTCCGACAGCTCTCCTCCACGGCTTCCGTTAGTGCAGGTCGGTCTGGCTCCGGATCAAGTTTTGCTGGCGATAGCAGTAACAGCAGCAGCAACACTCGCACGACGGCAATGACAACCGTGACAACAACGACGACATCGTCGACGACTATTTTATCGACTTCGCCTTCTGCATCCAGGAACGGATCCGCGCTAACGGGCGACAACTCTAACCTGACGACACCCACGACGACAGGAACGACCTTATATTCTTCAGCTTCACACACGAACGACATGACTACCACTACCCCTTCCTCCAAGGCCGCAACACCTCAGTCTGGATCCTCGTCGATTCCTGGATCATCGTCTGCTACCAACTTGGGAGTAATGTCGATGATGACGGGATCTCCGGAGAAGATGTCATCCTCTATCCATCAGCCTTCGAGGTTTTTAACAGGAAATCCCACAACTCTAACAGCACAGCAACAACAACAACACAACGGAGGGCAGACGGAGATCTTTTCACGACTTGTAATGACCAATGTATCGAATTTGACCAAGATTACCAAGGAACTGACGGTTCGAATGCCTCGGTCGTCATTTCGAGACTATTTGCTCTCGCAGCAGACGTTTGGATCGTCCTCCTCCACCTCAGCAGTAGCAACAACAGGGCCAGTAGGCGGGCCAGGAGGGTCAGGAGGAGCGATGGGCAGTCATTTTGGGATGATTACCTCTGCGGGCGGAGGAGGATTCCCGAATGGAGGAGGAGGAGGAGCGGCGCATGGTGGGGCCAGCGGGTATGGATATAGCTTTGGATACGGACCTGCGGCTGCTTCCATCCTGGCGATGCGCAAAGGCAGCCTGATCTAGGCGCAGTTTTCGCCTGGTGATGGTGTTGGCGATGGTTGGTGGTGTGAGTTGAATAAATATCATATCACTGATGGTGCCTGAATTATGAACCCTGACTGTGACTGTGTTGCAATAATTTGCAAGGCAGAGGATAATTTTTCTTGAACAAAAGACGGCCGTGGGCTGAATGCTTCGTACTTCCTTCACATCTCACATCCTCCATCCTTCATTCTTCGTCCTTTGCGTAGCTTCAACATCTGCATTCCACACTCTCACCGCAACAACGCTCATTCGCACCTTCTGTACTCTCTCAACCATACATTCCATTTCCCTTTCACACAAGCGCAGCCCTGGACATTCGACACCTCACACTCCTTATTTTTTTATTATTCCACATTCGAACTATTCGGCTTTGCCTTTTTTTTTCCGCTTCCTAAATCCTTTCACTAAATAACATCAACGAAGCGAACAAGCTATGCCAACATGTGTAGAATGCGGAGCGGCAGTGTCGTCGCTCTACACCGAATACAGCAAAGGCAACATTCGCCTTACCTATTGTGTACGTCCCCCCTCTTCCTTTTTTCCTATCGGTGTCTTCTTTTTCATTTTCATACACAACATTTAAGCATCCTTTCTAACTCTTATTTTCGCGTATATATGTATTACGTTGACAGGAACATTGCAAGAAGTTGGCGGACAAGTATGTGGAACATGATTTTGTGATCATCTTTGTGGACATGATCTTGCACAAGAAGCCGGTGTATCGGCATTTGCTGTTTAATCGGTTGCCATATCGGGACCTTGGTATCGATGTAAGCTTAACCGGGCTGATTTTGGCGTGGGAATGGGAGGCTTCGATATTGATATCATGAATGCATTACTAACAGCGTATGTGTATGTGCCTGTATTGTTATGAATGGTTATGTTAGCCGAATGTGTTCAAGTTGGGGGTCCTTTTGATCCTATTCGACGTCTGTAAGTTCTTTTCGCGCGTTTTTATCCGTCTTTGATTTAACAGAAAAAATGAAACTTTCATTATCATTTGTGGTTTTATTTTGTCAGAGGTCTAATGCTCAATAATCGTGTTAATTGCTCTTTCTCTACTGATTTTTTGTTTAGATATCAAGTGGTTCAGATTGGAGCAAGAGCGGACAGAGATAGAAGTCGTTGGGTTCTCACAACACGCGCTTGTCTTCCAATACCTTTACATTCTCTTCCTCTGCATCATTGGTACAGCTGGTCTCTTTCTTCTCGTTCATTATGCCTAGCGAACTTCATGGTGGACAAAAAAAAAAGAGAGGACGGCAGATCTAGATATTTACATCTCTACTACCTATTCTATGTTCCATATAGAATTCCTTGCGTTCCATTTTGGAGTGCGTCTGATTGTGAGTCTATGGTATGGTGGGCGGTACGCGATTCTGAAATACAACTATATCACAACAACGTTGATCATCTCCAGCTTTGGCAAGATGCTATTAATCTTGATGGTTATTTGGGATTATACTGAGCTTGAGCATTCGTGGCATCTAGTCAATTTTATCGTGTTTACTTCCAATGTCGAAGCCCTCTCTGGTAAGTTCATTTACTTGGTTGAAAAAGGAGAGGAGGGAAGAAAATGGGGCTGCGAATTAATTCGGTTGCACAATGTATGACAAATTTGCCGCTTTTGTTAAAAAGGCAGGAAATTGACTACGCTACTCACACATAATACTTCTATTTTCCTGTGTGCTATTGGCTCTTTTTTTTTGGAAGTCTTTTTGGAAACAGGGTATCTACAAACGACTCTAGTGATTGTATTCGGGATTCTGTGTAGGGTGCTGATGCAGATTGCGTTCACGAGTATCACGGGAGACTCGGCCCTTGTCACCATGACCAGCATGTAGCTTTAGGCAGGAAATAGTAAACGTCTTGTCCTTCCTTCCTGATCAAAATAAACTTACGGAGGACACGAATAAGTTTTTGATTGATTTTTTTTGTTTATTCGAAGCGTCAGAAAGGAGTGGTATCGAAACGCCAGCAAAAAAAAAGATAATTCTATTATTTTCGAATTGGGGTTGTGTGGGATCGTACATACAAAATAAGGGCGAAGGTGGTACAAGGGTGAAGGGAATGCTACAATAATTAGTGGCATCAAAGGAAGAATAGTTCTTGAAAAAAAGAAGGAAGGTAACATCTGTTAATCTAGATGACAAAAAACTGATCTTGCTCCTTCTTTTGCTTCCTCTTTCCAGAAAGCAAGTAGCCCAACGATGACAGCTTCTCGCCCCACTCCCTCACCAGTGCCGTCTTGAAGAAGACAATAAAGATAACCGCACCAATCGACGAAACCACAAACTCGGCGGCGATCATCAATCCATAGGGCGGCAAGAAGGGGGCCAAGTTATCGGCGCACTCGTTGTGAGGAGTACCCTTTTTAAGACAGAAGACGAAGAGGACAATGTTCTTGCTGAGGGTTGTAGGGTTGATCTTGCGGAGCTGGATGAAATAGAAGAGCCAGTAGAAAGTGACAGAGACAATGGCACAGACGGCCATGAGGGCGGCGCGCCATTGGATCCGAATGGCCATCATGACGTGGCGGCGGTGAGAGATTGCGGCTGCGGCGCCGGCGGAGAGGGTTGAGCGGGACATGGTTTCAGAGTCGGCACCAGCCATGGTCGAGATGCGGGCGATGTGAAAGAAAGTTGCGATGTGGACCAAGAAGGCTGGGAAGATCATGGCGGCCATGGGATAGAAGAAGATCTCAGAAGCCTTGTCCTGGGACACGAGGCAGAGAGTTGCAAAGTCCCATTGGATGTGACCTGTGCCGAGAGCGACACCGGTGATGGTGGAGGCGTAGCCCCAGCAGAGGATGTGGAGAAGCCAGTACTTCTTGGAGAACCAAGCCGAGTTCCAGACGGTGTGGAGGTGGAGGTTGAGGATGAGGGCTGTACACCAAGCGCAGGTCGCAACAGAGGCAAAGACAAGGATGGCGCCCTGAATGGCGCACTTGAGGTTGTTCCGCTGAGTACTGGGGGTGATCAAGTCGGCGCATTGGATGGCCTTGGTGTCGATGAGTGGGAAGATAATAACCGCCGAGAAGAGGAAGACTCCAATGGCAAAGAACAAAATCAGCGCGCTTGGATGAGATCGCTTGTCATCCAAAACAAGGTACGTCATGACCAACAAGAAACTCAACACCATCGAGACTGCACGCATATAGTTTGTAATCGTGAATCCTGTATGAAGCGCATCCTCCCTATACAAATGATACTGCGCCGGGCAAGGAAGGCAGCACCCATACATGCAGTAACTAGGATTGGCAGTTCCTGCAGGGTAAAGCGGGTCCTTGACAAAGGGAGCATCACACTCTGCCGTCATGTTGGAGACGGAAGAACCGGGTACACCAAGGGCAGCGACGGCGTTGCATGCTCCATCGGGTTGGTACATGATTCCTGTGGGAGATGCATACTCCGTGGAATCAGGAATAGGGGCGTTGCAGTTGGGGATGGCGGCTTCCATGTTAAAGACTGAGAGGAGCATTGCGCATTTTTCGATGGTCTTTTGACATGTCGATGCGCACGCGAACCTCACATTAAATTGGTTCGCTATTGTTTGTTGTAAGGAAACGGAAAGGATTGAATGTTAAAAAGAAAAGAATTAACTTAAACCATGATGCTTGGATCTGCACATGTTCAACGAGAATAGCTCCTGAGATAGCAACAAAAATTCAACAAGCGCAAAAAATGAATGAACGATGATAATGCCGTTAATTTATCCCAATAACTTACTGACGCCGGCGATATCCTCAACACGAGGGTATGCAGTCGAGCACATGTACTGCAAGAGGGGCTCAAGGCATTCACCAGGCATCTGGCTGGCCTTTTCGGCGCCCTTGGCCAGCAATGAGGCTTCAATCATGTCAATCGTTTTGTTTGGGGGGAGCCAGACCTGGTAGTTGACATAGTTCGTGCAGATTGTGCCGTTATATCGGGCCGCTAGATGGGTTGAAAAAGGAGAGGGAGAAAGGTGACGCGTGAGTGTTTTATTCTTTTGTTTTTGCAGGTATCAGGCACTACTGTTTAATGACAGCTATTTGTGGCCAAGAGCTGAGGAAGAAAGGAAGGGATAAAGGGGTAAATGTTATCCGGGAGACAGAAGGCCCCCGACTGGGCCAATTAACCCAGCCGAGAGAGGTGCGATATGAATTATTACTAGAATCCACTTTTTTCGAGATAATGAGGATGAAAATAGCCACAAAACTTTGTCGGGGAGCAAGCCATGGTTGCCCTTCGCGTGTGATATCATTCACTGTCGACTTTTTTTGAAGAAAGGAGGAGGAAAGAGGAGAATATATTAACGGGCCACCACCACCCAAGGCCGGGTCTCTGGGTATTTTTCAGTGGTCCTTGAATGTCTCTTCTTAATATACCCTTCCCTCCCTCCCATCCGTTCAATCGCTGATTTTTCTTTCATACTTCTCTTTGTTGTTCTGTGCTTCCTTTTTGTGTCTCTCACTCTAAGTCTCTCTTTCTCTCTCTCTTCTTTTCTTCTTTCTCTCTTTTTTTTTTCTCAACAGCCCTCTTTAGTCTCGCGTGCAAATGGTAAGAAAAATGAGAACGTTCTCATAGTGTCCATAAATGTTCTCAGCTTATGACTATGTGTAACCACTTCTTATCTTTACGCTGTTGCCTCCCTCCCCCTTCCTCATATGAAAAATAATATCAACACATGTCAACAAACAGAAAAAAAATGAGCAGTTTTCTGTTAGGCCATCATCATTCGCCCTATATCCCTCACTGTTGTTGTTGTTGTTGTTGTCGCTGGTTCACGTAATACAAACAAAAAATTATTAAATAAACCGCTTTTAGTAAGAGTAGCAAGTGTGTGCGAGGGGAAAAAAGTAAAAAAGGGACAAGAAGCGAGAGAAGGGAAAGGAATTGACGATCGATCGAGAAGGAATTGAATTGAAACAAGGGTAAACAAAAAAAAAGTATATCAATAGTAAGAAAAAAGAAAAAAAAAAAGAAAAGGAGAGCCAACTGATTCTCTGGTTACATGGAGGGAAACCACACGAACAAACAGAACCGCAAACAAAAACTGCGATGCAGGAAACTAATGAATTGACCAGATAGAACACTGGACACATATTTTTTGAAACAGAAAGGGAACTGCACAGAAACAGATACTGCAGGGAACCAGGCAGGGACAATGGGAGATGAGGTACCCCAGAGTGAAGAAAGGAAGAATGAAAAGGGCAAGTGGAGAGAGAGCTGTGGGGTGGATCGTGGAGAGGGAGAAGAGGGAGAGGGGAAGGTAAGAAGAGAGGAGACTCACATGAACCAATGGCATCAGCGGTGGAGGAGAGGAAGCCGATAGCCAAAGTGGCAACAGCGGCCATCTTGGTAAAGAGATGGGCCATTATTGCTGTACTATACGTGTGAAAAGCGAGTGGACGTGGAGAAGTGAGAGAGTGAGGTTCGAGTAATAGAATGGACGGGAGGGTTGAGTGAAGGGCGGAGGTGTTGGCAAAAGAGTGTCTGAAGGAGTGAGAGTTAGGGTATGAGGATAATGGTAAGGGTATGTGAAGAAGGAAGGTAGGAGCGAGAAAGGCCGAGCACCAGTGTCTTGGTGAGGCAGGAAGGGGTGTGCGAGAGTAAGAAAAGTGGGAAGAGGAGAAAAGGGAAGAGAAGAGAGAAGAGGTAAAGAGAAAAGAAGAGAAGAAGAAAAGAAGAAGGGGAGTGGGATGAAGAATAGAAAAGAAAAAAGTAAAGACGACCAGCGCAAAGAAGGGATGAGCAAGAAGAAGAGTAGACGATACCTCGTGGAGAGTGAAAAGGGAAAGAGTGCGCTCCCTCCAATGGAGAAAGAAGACAAGAGAAAGTGGAGATACAGGTGATCGGACCGTTGAAAGTAATAATAACCAAGGTTGACTGACTAACTGGGTTCCATTCAATTGAAAGTTAATTATTGGCACTCTGAAATGCCTGGCCATGAATGAAACCTCCGCCCCCCCCTCCTTTGCAAACGGTGAGAACACCTACTTCTTCCCTCTGTTGGCACCCTCTCCCTTCCCACTCTTGATCAAAAAGAGATATATTCAGGGAGGTCATTTAGTAGCTATCACTGCACCCAATCAGTCTCACTCCTGTTGTATCAGTCTCTCTCTTTCTCTTCTTGTTCAATTCCTTCAGTTTTTCTTGTTCAATGAACGGACAGCTCCCGCAGGTACCATCCGCGTATGTAACAGAGTGTACAGTACAAACACATTTCAAGTATTTCCTTTGTTTCCTTGTTTTTGTAATCTTGCGGTTATTTGTGGACATAACGGGTTCAATAGTGTAACAGATGCATATCTGATGTTTGTTGTTACTGCTGCTAATGCTGTTGTTTACTGTTATTGTTTTTTTTATGAAACGTCGACCATTTACTCCCTTCTATCCCTCTCGTTGAAATGGGAACAAGACGTTGTTATTGCTATTTTTTTCATTTTCCCGCTATCGTTGCATGACTGACTAGCTCGCCTGAAAATGAAAAAAGCAATAAACAGATGAGCTACCCTAGTGCAAGTGTGCAACAACAAAAAAAAAAATAGACAGTTGGACTTTTTGTATTGCCAATCCAAACCCTTGCCGGTTTTTTTTTTTTTGTATTTCTTCCTTTGGCCCAAAATGTTCTGTGCCATGCTGTAATCAGACATCCCGAAAGAGAAAAACAAGAAAAAAAAACAAACAAACAGGCATGTAAGCATATAAGGGTGGACAGGAAGGAAAGGGAATTGCCAAAATGAAAATGGCCGAAGTGCCTAGAAGCGTGGAAGTGAAGGAAAAGGATCCATGCGCGCGCAACTATTTTTCATTAGACGAGCGCCCTTCCCTCGGAACTATATGTGTGGGAGAGTAGAGAAGGAAAATAGGCACAGACACATGTTCCAGTTCGCTCCTTACTCTTTGCTGCTCAGGAATAAAACCAAGAAAATCTCTCCACAACCTGCATGACCTTGTTCGAGAGACAGATGCAAGACAATTCCTCGCCCTTTCCTTCGGTGCTGCAGAAGAGCTTCTTCGGGCACGCACCGGACTGGTCAGAGATTTGCACCCGTGTCCTTTCGTCTTATTCATACACAACCATGTTTTGCTCTCAATTTTAATCCTCTGTTACGGTTTTTTTGTTTGCGTTTATTACCACAACTGGCTTTGCCCTGTGTGCCGTTGTATGGTGTGATGTTGTTGTAGGTTGCTGTTGTGGACGAATGAGCAAACAATGAGAGGGAGAGCGAAAGAGAGAAGTGGAGGGATGTTCCTTTAAGTGTTTGTTCAGCTAGGCGATCACTGACTGTGGATGAAGTTTTTACAATTTTTTTTTTTTTTTTTTTTTTTTTTTTTTTTGCGTTTGGCTGCCTGCCCACTCAGAGGGGAGCCGTCGGAGGAAAAAATAAAAGAGGAGACGAAAGCCCTTTTTGTTGTGAGCATCAAGAGAACGACTTAGACTTGGCCTTGAGGTTTTGACAAGTCGGATTGAGTTGTTGTGTTATTCCGTTCAACACAAAAAAGTAAGAATGTAAAAAAGGGAAAGAAAGAAAGAACCAAGTGGTTCAAAGAAGGAATAAAATTCAAAAAGAGGCCTCGACCCCTCTCCAACAGACTTTTGGTTGTCTGCCCCTCCGATCACTTTTTTTTTTTTTTTTTTTTTTTTGGTTTTCACACCAGGTGCAAGAGCTCTTTTGCTGCCGCCAATTGCTGCAGGGTCAGAAAAAAGAGGGCAAGAGGACGAGCCTCACTGCGGCGCCATTTTATTTAGTCTTCTGGTAGTAGTCTGGTTTGTCTAATAGGTGTAGGTATAGGTGTAGGTGTAGGCGGAGATAGAGCTATGATGAATGAATGTCGACTTCAAAGCGAGGATGAACTTAGAAAAATAGAGACGTCAGGTTCACAAATAGGAGAAAAAGCGTGTTGAACAAAAATAACGACTTTTACTCGCACTTGTCCATTCAATTGCCATTGGACGATAGAGAGGGCAAAGAGGACCTCGCTGGTGAGATATGCATAAACAGGAAAAGGTTGTGAATGCTAAACACAAACACAACACAAAAGCAAATAAGAAATACAACATTATGCATATGGACTGAGTAGAGGAAACGAAGCGCATTACTATTTCTCGCAGTCCTCGTCATACACACATCACCTCATCTCTCGTCCACTCTCCATCACTTGCATCATCTGTTCATCATCTGTTCATCAACTTTGCAGCAGCAGTTCAACTCGGGGTAATAACGGCATAAACAGCTACCAGGAACAAAGGAGAAAGAAACTATGCCCGTCAAGACAACAATCCTGGCAAGTGAGCCAGTGGTGGTTCAGCAGCATGAACTGACCCTCACCACAAATGCAGGGACTAACAACAAAGAGAAAGCATTCTCAGCAACCATCTTAACCTATGGCGCGACACTGACCCATTTGACCTGCCCAGACCGCTGGAACCAGCCTCAGGATGTAGTCCTAGGATTCGACCATTGGCAAGATTATGTCGCCCAGGCACAGCCTGGTGCTCTGAACCCCTACTTTGGCTCCATCATTGGACCCACTGCCAGTCGGTATGTCGTCTTATTTTGCTTTTGCTCTTCAACTATCGGAGTATGGTATCTGGACGAGTAAAGAGTATACCGGAATGGCGCGATTGAAGGGTTGGAGGAGAGGAGTATATATTTCCCCCATAGCTCTCTTTCTCCACTTGATTTGAGACTTGAGCAAAAAAAAAGTGAGAGAGAGACAAGGGCGCGTACAAACGCCAACGCACATGCCTATTGCGCCTGTCCACACTCATTTAAACACAACTCCTAACTCCACACTACGCTTTCAATCTCCATCTGACAAACCACTTGGCTCGAATCTCTCTTTTTTCGCTCGTCTCTTACTCTGTGACAGATATAAAAGAGAAGGTATCAAGAGCTCAGCAAAAAGGAGTTCAATTGAACTAAGAGGAGTGTGCTGAGTAAGTTGAAGCTGCTGCTTCACGGTTGAATTGTCCATGAGAGTTATTATTTCCATCAATATCTAGCGTTGAAAACGAAGACAGGGGACAAGGTTAAGAAAGTGAGGCGCTTGAAGTGGTGAATAATAATAACGAAGGAAATGGTACCATACGACAGACAAGATACATTTGAGGATACATACATTGGTCGCTCCATTTCTACCCGTTTCTGTAATGCTCTCTCCTTTTTCCCCCCTCTGTCAAATGAGCAAAAGCGCATTGGAATAATGTGCTTGAAAGAACATGTGCCTCCACCTTGGTAGTTGTAGACGTGGACAGCCAGCAGCAAAAATCTTCAAAGATGAACAACGAGAGAGGAAACCTTATCCCCCCTCCTCGTCACTTCTTCCACAGTGGCCCTTCTCCATGTTTCGGCAGTTGAATTATCCCATACATGCATATCTCGTTAGTCCTCTAACACATGTCGCCACCCTTTTGTTAGTCTACCGCGCTTTCTCTCTGCCTTAGTCTCTTAACAGTCGACTAACATCAAAAAAACGGCGCTTTTGATTACATAGAATTGCCAACGCCACATTCCAGCTCGAAAGCACACATGCACACAATCTCGCTACTACTACCACTACCGCCACGTCGCCGGCCCAGGTACCAACACATGTCTTGCAAGTCTCGAACGGACTCGATTGCCACCACGGAGGACCCAAGGGGTTTGACAAACAGCACTGGACCACCGTCAATGTCAACCAGGACGAAACATCTGTCACACTCGAGTGGGTTTCACCTCATGGAGATTATGGTTATCCTGGTCGATTGGTTTCTCGTGTTCAGTACAAATTAACTGGGCAAGGGGAGCTAATTATTGAGTTCTCGGCGCAGTTGAAGGAAGGGGGAAAGACTGGGGGGGCAATAGCACAGGATACGTCTAGCATGGATCTTCATTCAACGATCGTCAGTTTGACCAACCATGCGTACTGGAACCTGGATGGAGTTTTGAATCCCCCAGAGGACCAAGAAGATCAGTTTCAGTCTCTCTTTCTCGAGACACCACCAATATCCGGGACCGCCACCAACAACAACGATAACAACAAAGTTGTTGTTATCAAGAATCCTTGCACAGTCAAGGACCACACGCTCTGGCTTTCGACTTCAACACTTGTCGAGTTGGGCAACAAACATCCAGTCCCGACAGGTGTCCTCATCGATGTCACCCAGACACCTGAGCTACACATCCAAAAGGAACTCCTAGATTTCACAGGAACAGAGATACACCCAGTTAGCAGGAACAAAGCTCTTGGATATGGACTCGATTCGATCCCGGGAGGATACGGCTACGACCATGTCTTTGCATTAGACGGGACTGACGCTAACCACACAACTCCTGTACCAGTCAATGATGTGGGGATCCAAGCCTACTGGCCTCGCACCCCTCACGTCGCGACGTTGTATTCCCCAAGATCTGGTATCCGCCTTGACCTGTCGACCTCTGAACCAGCAGTCGTCCTCTACGCTGCCGGATACCTCGACAAGTCACTCCTCCCAAGGACCAAATCCAAGATCCTAGATATTCCCGGCAACTCACTCGCCACCTCCCCTGCCGCAGCACCCACTTTTGTGCCTACAGTGCCAGGAGATGAGCGCAAGGTCAAGATTGAGGCTGAGTTTGACAAATTTGCGGGTTTTTGTTTAGAGCCTATCCGGTTCCCTGACGCCATTCATCATCGCGATTGGGCTGGGATGGTTACCCTGCACCATGATCAGGTCTATCGCCAGCGATCTGTCTACAAATTCAGCTCCGAGTAGAATAAATACGCTTATGTATCTTTTGAGCATAAATATCATGCCGCATAGCCATGTTGATGCGCCTGAAGACTGAAGGGTCAATGATGGCCTAGCAAATCAAATAGGAATTTGATGGAAGGATGTTGGGTGGCACGACTTTGGTTTAAAGGAAAAACGAATGATAAGCCAGTCACAAATTTATTTCCTCGTCGAATGGTGTCGCGCCAACGAAATAATTACGTTCACACCGTGGAGGAACAGCAAAGACAAACGCAACGACAACTTGCAACATCCCTTCAGCATACCCATCGACACCACCAACGGACAAGGAGAAGAGTGCGCCCCTCTTCAACCCCCCCACCTCCCTCGCACTCGCCCACTCTCCTTTGCACTCTTACTCCGCAACAACAACAGAAATAAAGCAAAGAGGTGCATCGAGTACCACCTCCACATAGACATAAAAACTGATGACACAAAAGACCGTCCGGAAAAGGGTCTTGCTGAGCTGCACAGGTACACCAACAACATTCGCCCAACCCCAACAAACAATCACATACATGTCGACATGGAATAGCATAAAGGAATATACACTTGCGGCGATATGTCTAACTAAGTGTTCTCATAGCCTTCATTCATTAACTGTTTTATGGTCCTTTATGCATGCATTCAACTAGTGCTCTTGGCATTGGCCCACTTCGTCTCCGCTGAGGCCGGTTCTCAGGACACATTCAGCTTTGACGTGGAAAAGTTCCACATAGGCGCCGAGACTCAACACAAGATCGAGAATGGTAATTACGACAGCCACTTCTTTTCAGGAAGCAATTTGGACATATTCGGAAAGAGATCCATCATTGCGGATAAAATGACAATCTAAACGGCCGTCTAATATGCCTTTCCTATTGTTTAACATTTAGGCAAGAAGATGTATCAGGAGGCGATAGCACTTCTCGAGGCATCACCGATTAAGGCCAACCAACGTGTTTTTGTCAAACAGCAATCGTCCTTCGCAAGATCGTTTCTGTCAGACGAGCTCCAAAAACAAAAGGGTATCCTCCCAACGGCCCTCCGACTCGTCACTCAGGGGGTAGTATCATTCTTCAAATCTAACTCTGCCAACGATGACGGCACAACACCAGCATCAACTTCTACCTCAACACCTACTACCGAGAACGAGAATGAGGATGCTCAGGAGTCTTCTGGATCTAGCTCCAGCAATAATGCAGGAAAGTCGACAGTCAGGCGGCACAGAGATGTCAATATTGCAAAGGCCATGGATCTCCTAGAGAAGGCTGGATATGAATACAACAACGACGATGCCCTGTGGACCCTCGCCAATATGTACTTTGTAAGTAGAATGTCGCCGCCTTTGAACATGCCAATGCGGACGTAATGTGGTTTATTGACAGTTTACGTTCGTACTTATACTATCATCTCCTATGTGCAAAAATAGCACGGGCAATACAAGACCAAGCGCGACCTAGGACAGGCTTTCGACATGTATGCAGCACTGGCGGATCGGTCAGGAAACGGGACAGCGCAGCAGATGGTCGGATTCATGTACTCGACTGGACTCGGCAATGTCGTGGAGCGGGATGAGGCCAAGGCGATGTTGTACACAACCTTCTCTGCGTGGGCAAACGACACTGCTGCGGAGCTGACGCTTGGATACAAATACATGCACGGCATTGGAACGAAAAAGAGCTGTGATGACTCGCTCTTTTACTACAAACGTGTCGCCGACAAGGGTACGTCAAATCGAAGGCTATGGTGGTACATATATTTGAATTTTTTAGCAACAGGATCATTAATTCACTCTGCTGACAATGAGCTATGCTTTTTTTCTCGATCATTAGCGCACGCGATGTACACCAGTGGGCCTCCTCTGGGGCGTAACATGCCACCAATCAAGGGGCGATTGACAGACAACGATGGCGGCACGTACGGATCTGGCGCCAGTGGACCAGGAGAGCCCGAGGACAGTGCATTTGCAAGCAACATCAAGGACTTCATCGAGTTCCATCGATACATAGCCGACGGCGAGAACCCAGAGGCTAGAGCAGCACAGGTACATTCCCGAAGATTTTCGACTTGCAGCCACCTGTTTTTCAATTTACTTTGGAACAGCTTGCTAATTGATGGCGTTGACTTTATTTACGTGTGTAGTTTCAACTTGGTATTCTCTTCTACACTGGAAACGCAGTGAAAGTAACGATTCCCCGGGATTATATCAAGGCTGGGGGATACTTGAAGAAGGTGGCGGAGAGCTTTTTCACACCGAAGCTGAACACCAATGCGGCGATTTTGGAAGCTAGGGAGCAGAGAAGGCGTGAAGGCCGCATCAGGGACGTGGAAGACGCGGCTTTTGCAGCCGCACTACTTGGAAAGATGTACTGGCGCGGAGAGGGATTCAAGGCCAGTGAGTCAGAGGCTTTGAACTGGTTCAAAAAGGCTGCCGTCTTGGTAAGCAAGCCGTACTTTTTGCAGATGCTGTCACGCGCGTTATTGGAAGGTCAATTAAAATCACGGCTCTTAATAATTTTTGCGCTACTCTGTGTAATTTTTTTAGGAGAACCCTGTGGCGCTCAACGGACTAGGAGTCATGCACTTAAAGGGCGCAGCTGGATTCAAGGTGAATCGTGCGGCGGCGATGGAGCTCTTCGCAAAGGCAGCTGAACTCAAATACCCCGACGCCAAGGTGAACTTGGGCCTGATCTACCTCGGTAAGAGACATTCGCGTTGATGCAAGGTTACGTTTTGTGTGTGCGGCCAAAAAAAAAAAAGAAAAAAAATTGAAGTATTCACGTCATATACTTTCCATGGTAACAATTCATTAGAGGATCCAAGGCATTACGATCAAGCTTATCAGTGCTTTTGGGATGCAGGTCAGATGCAGAATTTTCAAGCAGTATATTATCTTGGAAAGATGCACTATGATGGACTAGGCGTGACCAAACAGTGTGAAAAGGCCTCCAGGGTAAGCAACGGCATGGACTTTAAGCTCTCAACGTGTCTTGTAGCATGGTATGATAAGGCAGCATCCCTAATCAACTCCCATTTTTTGCTAATGATTGACTTCTTGGCCTGGAATAGTACTTCAAATATGTCGCAGAGAGAGGCGACTGGGGCGATACGCTCTTTTCGGATTCGTACGATGCATATCAGGCAGGAGATGTCGAGTATGCAGCCATTGGGTACCTTCAGGCAGCAGAACGAGGATTTGAGGTTGGACAATCCAATTTTGCCTGGATTCTTGACCGAGGTACTTTTACAGTTTTAATTCCATCGAAAGATACTCAACTATCTCTATCAACTATATATTAACCAATAACTTACGTTACCTCACGTTTGTACTAGAACTCCCAACGACACATTACCTGACCATGTTGACGTCCCCTAAGAGATCACCACTAATGGCAATGGCAGAGACGGCGCTTGTGAGTTTGGCCAGTCCATCGAGACTTTTGGAGATGGCATTGGTCTACTGGACCCGTTCGGCCAACCAGGGCGATGTGGACGCACGAGTCAAAATGGGTGACTACTACTATATGGGAATCGGCACAGAGCAGGACTACGAGAAGGCAACGGCATGTTATCAAGTCGCTGCCGAATTAGAGAGCTCGGCCATGGCCATGTGGAATCTCGGCTGGATGCATGAGAACGGTGTCGGCGTTGCTAAGGTAACAATTTTTTTTGTGTGTTTGGTTGGTTGTGAAAAATGCATACTTGAGGCTGTTAGATGAAATCCTAAAAAGTGCTAACTAAATGAGTTCTCTACCTGTTTTTAGGATTTCCACCTTGCGAAGCGATGGTATGACCAGTCCCTGACAACCAACAAGATTGCTATTTTACCTGTGAGTCTGTCGTTGGCGAGGCTGAATGCTCGCTTTATCTGGAGCTACTTGACAGGAGGTGAGACTGGCGCGGATGCATCGTCATTCTGGTCGATCGGCGGCGGTAAGGCATCATCAGGGCGTAGATCTACCAATAAGGATGCCTCTGGTGGTGGTGATGCTACTGCTGGAGCTGGCTCAGGAGAAGGAGACCAGGGTGGTGCCATCAATAGCGACAACAGCGGTAGTAGTGATGGTAGCGGGAATGGATGGGACCTGAACAAGATTGGCAAAAAAAATGTGCAAAAGTGGACGAACCAGAAACAAACTGGACCGGGTGGCGATGGTGAATTTGATGACGTGGATGGATTCCAGCAGCGACATCATCGACAGCCCGGTGGTGGTGCTGAAGGGGGGGATGACGAGATGTATATGGACGATGAGGAATTGGTGGAGAGTGTTGTCATCATTGGATTGTGTATGGTGGTCGGGTACCTGATGTATGTCCGCCAGTTCCGGTTCGGCAACCAGCAGCAGCCACAGCAGCAACAACAGCAACAACAGCAACAACAGCAACAACAGCAACAACAGCAACAACAGCAGGGTAACCAGAACAATGACGGGAATAATAACAACAATGGTAACCAGCAGCAACAACAGCAGCCGCCGATGGGAGGATTGCCGGGCGATCCTAACGCACCTGGTCGCTTTGCCTATTATGCCGCTGGCGGATAGAAATCGCTTTCAGAAAAAGTAAGGCAGGGCTCAGAAAACAGACGCGTACAAAAATAAACAAAGAGACCATCGCGAGCCGCGTGAACAGATTTGTTTTGCTTTTGTTTTGCTTTTGTTTGTGTACTGCAATGTCGTCGTGTTAAAGTGAAAAGATGAGGGTTTATCGTTTCCTTTTTTGTGCTTGAACGACGACAGCCCAACTCATCCTCCTCTTCTATCAGATCGACGAAAAATGCATGGTATTTTTAGCGTGTGAAGGTATACCAACACCTTTTACTCTAATTGTTTTTGATCGATAAAGCAAACAACGCCGCTCGGCATGCGATTTTGACATCGCGACAATACGAGATTAATGGTACGTTTTTTCATCGCGCTACTATTGCTACTGTCGCTACTACTACTACCGCTGCTGCTACTGTTGCTGCTGTGTCTGCTGCTGCTATTTGTGTGTACCTCTCCGGGCATTGGGTTGAAAGTCCTCGAACCAATTAAAAGACGTTTTCTTTCGACTCCTTCCTTTCACCCCCTTCTTCGCTCCCTTTTTTTTTTATTTTTTTTATTTGTATCTTTTTTCACGATTCAATCAGATTGTTGGACATGAAAAGAAAAAAAAAGCGTTCAATGAAAGTTCCGGATTCATGCTAGATACCTTGAAGAAGTACCTCTTCAAGGACCCGAGGTTGAACGTAGTTTTCTCCTCAGTTCAGTCTGTGAAACTTGTTCGGTTGAGCTGAAGTATGTGTACGCTTGGATGGAAACAAAGGGGTCAATTTTTTTTACCTTGGTTTTTCAAGGTTGCCTTTTTTTTTTTCTATTTGTATTTTGGTGAGAAATCTGTGCTTCGATTTTTTTCCTCCTCTGGTCAACTTTCTTCTTCACACGCTCGGGCCAGGCCCACTCAGTCCCAAATCCATCATCCCTCTTATTCTCTCCACATGCCTTCCATCGTTCACGTGATAATGTCATGTGACTATGCCATATGGATTTTATTTTTTGATTTATAATCCTGTCAAAACATCATACTGCATCAAGCAGCACGAAGCGTGGTTGGTTTAGTGGTATAATTACCGCCTGCCACGCGGTAGACCCGGGTTCGATTCCCGGACCACGCAGCAATATAATGAACTATGAAGAGAACAGCCCGGATCTCTCCTGATGATCCAAGACTTGGCTTTGTGCCTTGAAATATGGCGATAAACGAGTTCATTCTTTTTTTTTGTTTTTGCTCCGGTTGATAGAAAGATGATTAGTGCCTGGCTGGAAGAAGATATTTTGACATCAATGTCAGATTAGTTATTCTGACATCAGATGAAAAAAATATGACTGAAGTCAGACTATCTCATAAAATATTATTCCGTGCCTGGCTTGTCTATATGATCGTAGGAAGCAGGACATATCTATTTGTTGCCCACCCTTTCTTGGCTCCTTATTTGTTGCCCATAGTAAAGAATATTCGTTGCCCACAATTTTGCTCTAATGCGGTGCCCATCCCAAAATCTTAAACGTTGTCCATGACTCTGTCGCTATATGTTGCCCTATCTCTCTTCCCCCACCTACGCTGCGGCATCATCTATCTGTAGAGAATTGAACTCTTGCTACTTGTGTCATGCATGTGCATCAGGAACCTCATAGGTATACAGCTTGATACATGAGGCAAGCATGTCAGTAATGATATAGGTGGAGAAAGAGAACGAAAAAAGGAACAAAGAAAATGCTCGACTCATGAGGATGCAGCTCAATACATGGGGCAACTATGTCAAGGGCAACAAATAATTTTGCGGGGTAGAGCAACAGATTGGCGTTTTTTTTGGTAACGTTTAAGAGTATTCAATCTCCGATGGCAACTGTGGAGGGAGGGGGGGGGAGGGGGGGCAACGAATAGACTTTACTATGGGCAACATATAAGGAGTCAAATATGATATTCCTAGGAAGCAAGGAGGTGTTACATAGGTATGATGGAGGCATTGTCGCGCTCCTTTTTTTTATTAATGCTAAAGAATTTTATTTTTGAAAAGGAATGAGCGTGTTTAGACGGCAAAGTATTAAGGATAGTTCTACTAAAAAAAAAAAAAAAAAAAAAAAAAAAAAAGACGGGAAGAAGACTAGGCATAATAATAAGGACGGTCAAACACATGGAACCGATGGCCACGAACGCCGTCACCATAGAACATGGCCGGGTACCTCAATCCCACGGGCACCTGCTCCTCATTAATCTGCTGATACGTCTCCTGCTTCCGGAACTCCCCCAACGGTATTCTCCGATGCTCACTGCTCGCCCGCGTCTCTTCAGGGACAACATATTTTCCAACTTGGATTTCTGTATCCGTAATCCCGCCATGCGAGATCCGCGCATACCCTGTCCGTTTCAAACCACGGAAGGCAAGGTACTCGCACCAGCGGTCCCAATCCTTGGGCTCGATATCGTGCATCCTTCCTCCATCCATCAACAGTTCATAGATCTCTTCTCCTTGTCCCGGTTTTGTGACGACATAACCCAAGAAGAGGAACGGGTTGTTAGACTCGCGCATAATTCGGCCCAATTCGGTGGTTTGGAGTTGTCGGTCTCGGAGGTCTTCTTCTTGGCCATTGTGGGAGACGATCACGTCGACGTCCTTTCCATAGACATCCAATGTCGCGTGGATCGCACAGGCGAGTTCGCCCTTGGGGGATGGGAGGAGATGGTGGGTTGATTGCTTGATCGGGAATTTGGATAGCATTGTACATCCCCACGTATGCTTAGTGGGTCCTGGACCGTAGTCGGCGTACATGTTGAGGTCTTCGGCCAAGAACTGGGTCAAGTCGCGGTTGCCCATAATCATGCGCTGCAGATCTGACTCTAGCAACCCAATCACATCCAGTTCGAGGTCCCGGATCGCGTCACGCATTCGGAGTTCGCTGTTGCGCATCTCGTCGTCGATTGCAAAATGAATGGTCCAGATACCGGCCGTGATTAGTCGGTGCTCGGGGTGATAGGGTCGAGGACTCTCCCGAGGCAGACGACGGAGACAGGTAAAGACAGAGCAGAGAATCAGACCGACAAGGGAGACCTTGCTATAGAAGCGGGCGATCGAGAAGGCTGACCGCTTGCGTGTCTCGATGAGGAAGGTCCAGTTAGTCGAATGTGTATTGTGGACCCCCAGGGCCAGACAAGCCTGCATGGCAAAGATAACAAGGTCCGTCCGTTCACGCATGACCTCTCCACCGGGAACGAACGCATAAGCCACCACCCAAACATGGGCCAGAGCCAAAAAGTTGTAGACCAGGACCGTGACAAGGAAGGCGCGACCGGGCGATTGGCGGCCCAGAGAACGAAAGATGGTCGGAAAGAGCGACAATACAAAGATAGTAAAAAGAATACCTCCGAAGAACCCCACATCGCCCTCGACACGATGCAAGATCACCAGCCCAACTGTCCCAACTCCGAACCAGATCCAAGAAGTCACCAACTGCCGATTCGACGAAAGCGCCAATCCTCCCGCCATCGCCATAATAACCATCAGCCCTCCCGCAATAGGCCCTGGTCCCGTGTTAGGATACCCACCCAAAGACCACCGACTAATTGTCGCAGCTTCTGTAAACATCGAATGCAGACAGAACAAATACCCTCCAGCACCGACCGCTGAAAAGATCCAGTTCTCCCTTTGCTGCTGTTTCCTCGCAACCCCCGGGATCTCGTTCGGCTTGGACTCGTACTCATGAGGCTCCTGCCGGCGAATGACCTGCACACTCGCCAAGACGCCCAACACTAGTCCCAGCATATTAGTCCCGCCCGTTTTTTCATCCATAATAGGCCAGATCGGATTATTGGCCCACCAAGCCTGCTTGATCACATTATGGAGAATCAAGCCCAACGCCAAGGTAAGCGCTCCGCGTTCTGCACGCCCATTCTGAGCGCGTTGACTGAACAAGGTAGCGCCCCAAGTTAACAGTGAAAGCGAGACTCCTGCAGCAACAGCCATGAGACGGTAAGCTGGGTCGAGGATCTTGTAAGAGTAGATTCCGATAAGTGAGGCGAGGTGGAACCAACCTCTGGAAGAGTCGATGGTGTGTCGAAGAGACGCAAAACCTAGGAGTCCGACTGTGACATTGCAAAAAAGGAATGCCTCGTAGCCAGAGAGACCCATGTGCCAGAGAGGAAAATACCAGATCATCAACGGCAGTGATGTCAACATTGACCAAAACACGAAGCCTTGTTATCAAAAGGAAAATGAAATGTATACCGGTAATTAGCAACACTATCATTTATTCTCCATACGCAAAAAATAAATGCAAAAGTTTCCTAAGTCACTCTTATTTTCTCACGCAACTTACCAAGATAAACATCGGCAGCAAAGGAAAATGAGTCCATAAGCCTGACGGGACTCACGATCGACTTTGATTTGCTCCCACCTCCAAACGTTCTGAGCTCGCTGAAAGAACTGCTGCCAACATCATAGTTGCCACTGCCGCCGCCCATCCCGACATCGATCACCCGGATCTCAAACGCCTCAAAGTCGATCATGCTCACTGCGTCGAACGCCAAATCCGAGAAGATGAGCGACCACTCGAACAGCGCGTAGTATGTATATGCTATGGTTGTTGAAGGAAGGATTTAGAAAAAAAAGTACTATAATCGAACTCTGAAAGGCCACGCCTTCCCTTTACTTTCAATTATATGAAATTACCTCCAGGGACGCGGTGGATGTTGTGCTGGATAAAGAAATAAATCATAGGCACAAGGGCACCAAAGAACGAATACGCAAACTGACGTCTCAGCTTTTGAGCACGCGGGTTCTGGGGCGCGCTCTTGATGGTCCCAATCACATGAGGGACAGTGCAGAGTAAGTAAATAATCATTGCAAAGTCATGGATCCCATGGTCGTCCGATGAGGTCACATAGACCCAGCCTCCACAGGCTACCGACCGGATTACGTCGTTGGTAAAGAGGAATTTGGCGAGACTGTCGGACCCGCTGGTAGGGACGTTCCTAAGGATGAGAAGATACCAAAGGTAGCAGAGCACCAAGCGAGGGCCTAGGCAAGCGTGAGCATTTTTTTGTTTAAGCGGATCAAGAAATTAAAAAAGGAGAGGAGGACCGAGAGGTTAGTCTTCGTTGGTCTTGGTTCATTGGCTGTAGAGAGGGGAGCGAAGAGAAGGTGGTAAACAAAGCAAAAAAAAAGAAAATGGAAGGCGGGAGAGAGAATGGACTTTGCGTGGACTCTTCTCCCTCGCCTTCTCCTCCGCATCTTTCCTGGTGTGTATATGTTCATACCTGATGCGAGGGCAATGAGAATCTGACAGATGTTCCTCTCCGGATACCAGTCTCCTGTTGTGGCACTCACACTCGGGAACCATTCCTAATAAGTGACACATAGCACAAATAATAATCGTGAACATAATGCGGCAACGAAAATAAAAATAAAGAGTTAGCGGCCATCATTTTCTGGTCATCCCACACGGGAATGGCGTAAAAAACAGCAAACAAAGTTGTTTGCCGAATCCCGTTTTTGACAGTGGTGGTTGATGCGCAGTGGGGGAAGAATAGTTAATCCACAGGCCAACAAAAACGACTCAAACATCTTCTCCGTCTCCGTTCATACTCGTTCTTGCACAAAAACAGCGAAAAAAAAAGACTTACATCGGGGTATGTGGCAATACCGTTGGTGACGATCTTATAGTAATGGCCATAACACCCAATGATGAGTGCAAACACAAACGCAGCTAATATGTATCCAGGTTGTACATATTCGTCGTTAATGGCGTTGTCTTCAACGGTAACGTCCTACCGAATCAGTGTCAGTCAAACAGAGAAACAGAAGAACGGGAGACAAGGGCTGTTGTTGTTGTTGTTTCTGTCGTTGTTGCTAATTCCTGTTTCTACAGCCAAAAAAATCAGTCCAGCCCAGTTGTGAGAATGAAGTGAGGAGTAACTGTCGAGGAGGAGTAACTGTCCTTCTCTTTCGAGTTCCATGTATGTGATCCAGTCCATGTTGGTCAGAGTCCTTAGATTGACGTTCCTCTCGACCCTGCTGCTTGCCGTCTTCCGTTTCCTGTTCTCAGCAGACCAAAAGGAAGCAAAACTTACAAGCTCCAAAGATGGTATGGGCGTAAGGGATCGTTGACGCTGGAATCTACATTCACAAAAAAAAAGGTAACGAATGAATAAACAAACTGAATGAGACTCATGGCAGCAAACTGTTAGACCGCCATATTCACGCTCCCTCTTCCCTCCTCACTTTTATGTTTGCCTTCGGAATGGACCCTGTCTCCTGGCCGGTGCCTGAAAAAAAGAAAAATAGGCCCCATATCTTGTAGGCGGATAAAACCTTACCCTTGAAAGGACGCTCTCTTTCTTGTCGGAGAGGTAGACCATGGCTATTATTTTCCTGTTTAGATCTAAACAGATAGTCGGTGTGCCGTTCTTCTTCAATGCTTAGTGGAAGAGAGAAGAAATGGAGGAGAAAAAGGCAGGGGAGGAGGGAGAAGGGAGGGAGGAGAAAGAGAGTGGATGAAGAAGAATAAAAGTAGAAAGAAAGAAAAGAAAGAAGAAAGAGAAAAGATGAGACTGAGAACGACAAATGAAAGAAAGACAACCAAGAGAAGGGCGTACAGACGAAGAGAGAAATGGCGTTCAAGGGCACGCAGACACACACTCCCGTCTGCGAATGCAGCACGGCACACACGACAGAAAGACAAACAAACAGACAACAAATTCAGCGAACACACGCCGCCAACATGGAAAAATTTGAAAAAACTCAACTACCTGGGTCCCATCCCAATGTCAACAACGCAAACAAAAGCAAACAAACAACAATAATAACAAGAACGCTGGTTTCTTTTCTTTTCACATACCAAGTTTTATTTATTCTTTCTTGTACTCAGATGACTATCATAGGTTCTGGAAAGGGAAGGAAGGGTGTCTCGCACAAACGATTTTAGACGGGAGGGACGGGGACGGTCTTCACAACACACCCCTCCTTACCACCATCAACAAAGACGACAAACTGCTTCACATCCGACAATCCATTTGCCCGTCCACCGGTCGAATAGTACGCTCCAGCATCCGTCGCACCCGTCGACACCGCCGCATATGCAAACTGGCCAATCAAGTCAGTATATCCATCCTTCCAAAAGACCGTGTTCTGGAATCCAAACTTCAACTCTGCATATACCTTCACATACGCCCCCCGGATCGCCTTGCTTCGAGTCTGTGTCTGAGTATCGGCCTTGGTTGCGATCTTGATGGTTCCCGAGCGCTCGTGGCACTGGACTGCAATAGTCTGTGAGTAGTAGGCCTTCCAGGTTCGGGTCGCTGTGGGCGGGGAGGTCGAGACCGAGACCATGACGTTGGTGTTGCGGTACTTTTCGAGAAGGGGGACGACAAGAGGAGTATCCTGGGGGTGGGCACGTTGTTGGACAGTGTGCTTGTCGGTGCCATTAGGCTTCAAGAGACGGTAGCTGTTACTGGCGACGACTCGAGAGGTGAATCCGTTGTTGCCAGATCCTCCACTAGCGCTGACGCTATTCGATGCCGTCTGGGTCTCGACCTGACTATGCTCGCTAAAGGTCAGGGGCGAGTTCGAGAACATGGTCTCGGCGTCGATCACATAGTACTCGACCGTGACTTCGTCCACACCCGAATGACGGATCTCGATTAGGCTGTCGGATCCAATCTTGAAGTCAACCGTAACGGGGACCTCCTTGATCCGCTTGACTGTCGCACTCTCAGAGTCGTCATTGGACGCATTCTGAGCGACCGCAGCTGTCAAGTCATCACCAGCCTCCTCGACCGTGGTACCAATAGCGCTCTTCTGAATAGCATCCACATAGACCCTCATGTCCTTGAAGAGTCGGTTCCAGCGCTTAACGGGGTAGTTCTTGTACTTTTTAATAATCTCCTGAATGCCCTCCAGATCCAACTCAAGGTCAGCGGTTGCTGCGTCGTCGACTTGAACCTCAACACAGAGGCTGAGGTAGGCTCTCAAGTAGTCGTACTGGATCTGCTGTGCGTTGAACTCACACTCCTGTTCCTCATCCCTGGCGCTGGTCTTGGTTTGTTCCTCTTCGACCAACTTGGACAGAGTGACAAAGTGATTCTTGGCCTCCATTATCCTGTCCTGAGCCAGGAGGTACACAATCAGGACAAGAAGGTCACTGGCATCGTGCTTGGGCTTCTGGCACAGGAGGTTCAAAAACCGATCATACTGGGCCTTAAAGCGGTCGTTGAGAATAGTCGCATCCCGCTTCGCCTTGTGAACTAAGGGGGTTGTAAACGAAACGAAGGTTCAGATATTAGCAAACGAGTAAGCTAGAGCGATAATGGGATATAAAGTCTACCAGATCAATTTCTTCTGTGTACACACCTCGGGCGTTGATGAGGGGGAAGTACTCAAGGTAATAGAAGGCTCCATGGCTGTACTCATAGCGGTTTCGTGTCCGGCGCTTCAAAAGAGCCGATGTGAACCAATCACCCACGCGGTGGTAAATAGGTTGCTGGATAATATACTCGCTCACCAGCTTGTCCTCACCCTTGAGGACCAAACTCACGCTCCAAATTCGATCATTGTACTCATGTCGGTCTCTCAGCACATCGGTAACGCGTCTCAAGAATGCGCTGTCCCTGTAGAGTCGAGGGATCAGAATCTCGACACGCATGCCATCCAGAGGATCCTTTGCCAGCTTGGCCAAGACATCCTCCTGAGTTCCATGCGCCAGAACATAGCTCCAGGTGGTCTTGTCAAGAGTGTCGCCAACAGCGCTACCCGGTTGTCGGGTGCGGACCTTGAGGACCGAGGGTTGGGCAAAGGCAATGATGTCGTCATAGTTCGAAACGTGTGCTGGGTAGTGTGGGTAGTCTCCTTCCTTGGGGAAGTAGAACTTGTACTCATACTGGAAGTTTCCGTGCGCCGCCAGCATGATGTCTTGACCTGTCTCGATGTTACCATAGATCGGCATCGCTCCCTCGGGGAGCTGGACCTCCACATGCAGCTTCATTGGGTTTGGCGTCGCATCTGAAGAGTAAAAAATAAAATTTTGATGTTAATCGCTGTTGGGATAAGTTACGTCCATGCAAATGATGCAATGTCACAAAGATACGTACTCATCAAAACCACATGGACTCCATAGGACTCCAACGGTCTAAATTCAGCGCCAGGTTGGATATAGGAGCGGACGTTGGTCATCAGTTTGGCATCGTACTCTGTACGATCCAACTGTGAGAAGTACTGCTGGGTCACCAGAATTGATCCTGTTGCTGGAGGCTCTTGTGTCTCCTATTATTGTTCAAAATTAAGAAAATATAAAGGCGGTGAGTTTCATGACCTGTGTTTTAAGAATGCCAAGATAAAGTCAAGAGGATTATAAATTGTACCTTGGTGGAAGAGTGGAAGATGATTGCTGGTGACTTTGAAGAGATGGCCAGGTTGCGATCTGGAGTGCGGCGGACGGATGTCTCCTTGGGCTTGAAGGTCAAATCCAGCAACGCCAAGGTGGCCATAGCGTTCGTGAACGATTCGGTATTGACCACAAAGTTCTATCACAGGCGAAAATATAAAAAATGTTAGTTTAACATCCATTTAAGCACCCAATCACCCAATCACCCAATCACCTGTCATCTACTCAAGTAAACTAAAAAAGAACTGTACCTGTGACAGGAAAGATCCTCCAAGGGACTCATCCCACTCTGCATAGTCGAGCCAGAACGCGTTCACATCGCCCGCGCCACGGTTCATGTCAGAATCCTGGCGTCCGTAGTAGTAAGTCTCGGCCATTTCCTTGGTCAAGTCGACGGGTTTGAACTGGCTCTGAACAGTCTGAGCAGTCTTCTCGCGGGCCTCGGCGCTGTTGAGGGACCACGATGACGATCTGACAGCGGAACGATCACTTCCAGGCGCACCACCTGAACCAAATCCAAGAGAATCAGCATCGTTTAGAAGGGAGTAAAGACTAGCTTCAGCTGGAGAACCGAAAGGATCAATTTCCAAAGTACTTGAGGTACTTTTACTCGCACCAGAACCCTCAAACAGGTTGTTATTCGCTGGAGACGCTGACCCGAACCCCCCAAAACCCTTGCTCGCAGGAGTTGCAGAATCAAACGCACCTAAACCAGCAGCAGCAGTAGGAGGAGCACCACTAAACAAACCACCTGAGGGAGCCGCGGTCTCACCAAAAACAGAACCAGTAGAAGAAGGTGCTCCAAAAGCACTTCCAGTGGTAGAAGAAGAGGCTGGGGGAGCATGGAGATCAAAGATACTCTTTTGGGAAGAAGGGGCGCCAAACAAGCCGGAAGCGGCTAGGTCAGGAACTCCAAATCCAGATGAACGAGGCGCACCAAACAAACTGCCAGAAGAGGGAGCAGTTGTAGAGGAGGTCGAACCAAACACATTACTACTACCAAACACACTTCCTGTGCCAGAGGGGGTTGTAGTTCCAAATACACCAGCAGAGGAAGGGGTGGAGGTGATTCCAAAGATAGGTGTTGTGGGAGGTTTTGCAGTACCGAACAAAGGAGTACCACCAGAAGGAGCCACACTACCAAACAACCCACCACCAGTCGAGGGTGCTGTAGCAGGAGTAGTAAAACTACCAAAAGCAGTAGTGGATGGAGGAGCTCCAAACGAAAAAGTAGGGGGTGCAGCAGTGGTATTGGAAGCAGAGGAACCAAAGAACAAACCTGGTGCAGACGGCGCAGGCATGGCAGAAGGAGGAGGCGGCGGGGGTGCAGACGAGTCCATATATCTTCTCTCAGCGTATGCCATGCGCTGTTGTTGTAGCTGTTGCTGTTGCTCTTGCATTCGTTGGGCTCGCGTAGCAGGTTGTGCGGCGGGTGCTTGTGCTTGTGCAAACGCGGTACCAGTGGAGACAGAAGCGGCACCGACGACGATGTCGTCCCTTGCCATTGATGGAGGCGCTGCTTTTGCCAATTTGACCATAGGGCGGGGTGGAGGTTTAGCTACAGCGACCCTCTCTTCGATAAACTCGTAGTCGTCTGAGTCTTCATCATCTTCGTCTTCGTCGTGTTCACCCTCGACAGCACTGAAAGGGAATCTAAATTCAGAGAGAATGAGTAATCGAAAAGCAAAATGAAATGATACAGATGTTAAAGGAGGCTACAGTTGCGTTGGTTTTGACAATGTGTCTCGTGCCTCTCACACATCATTCGACTCAGCGCTATTTCACAAAATGTAAAAAAATAAGCGACGTACCTTCGGTTTGTAGGAGCAGTATCTGGAGATGTAGGCGAGTAGCTCGGAGAGCATGGCGAGTAAGCCGGAGACGTAGGCGAATATTTCGGCGAAGTAGGAGCAGGAGCCGCAGCCAGTTCCTGAGTGGCTCCAGATTTCATAACGGTCTGGAAGAGCCTGATATCGGCTGCGACCTTGGTGTTGCGGGCTCTGCTCCGAATCCATTGAGCGACCGAGGGTTTCAGACGAGGGATCCTCTGAGCGAGGAGACATTTTTCCATGCATGTCAGGAGGTTGAACTCTTTAAGGGATGTGTACTTTTCCAAGGAGGTGCCGATCAGGTAGTCATCGACGAATGACTTGATCAGCTTGTTCTATTGTAATTTAGAAGTGAAAAATAGTTAAAAGTTAGTATTTTATTCTCGATAGAGAGAGAAAAATCTTTGCAGTGCGGGCAATATATGTTACCTTGATGAAGGGAGCGACGACGTCGTCAAAATACTTGCGATCCTTCTTGTACAAGAACAGATTCAGCTCATGACAGGTCCATTTGGAGAACTTCTCGTTCTTGTCCGCCAGCGAGAGACGGTCCCACTCGACAATGAACCCAAACTTTCGAAGCGTCGCCTGCGCGGACAGCTGCAGGAGGGTCAATAATAGATCATACACTTGGCTAACAGAGTTGATCACGCGGATAGACGAGGCCGAGCTTCCGGTCGAGCTCAGCTGGATCGAGTGTGGTTCCGATGCGGTGGCTATTCCACTGCTGCTGATGGTGGTGATACGTAATTTGGGATCCAACTGAACTCCAGTACGTTCGCCGATATAGTGTTTGTTATGCACCAGAGCGCTCTTGAAGCATAGATCCCGCTTCTGGTACTCGACTCCACTCAGTCCAGGAACAACCAGGGTTCTCAGAAGAGCCTGATGGGCATCACTGACAAAGATTTGCAAAAAGCTACCCTCGCCAAATGTGTCATAAGAAATGCTGACAAGACCTGTCGACTGGTTGGGAACCAAGTTGGCTACAACAACGTTAGGATTCGCCATGAAACCCAGCACGGGATGCAAACCTGGAGGGAGGATCCTGCGGTGGCGAGCAGCACCTCCCTTGCCGAGTCCTCGTCCTTCTCCTCCTGTGCTGCCGAACGCGTTCGATTTCGCTGTCATGTTAGCCGTGTTCTGGTTCGCCATTGATTGGTTCTTCATCGTCGTATTCGCGATGCTCTAGAAGTAGGAAGCAAGAGTTGATTAAGACGAATTAGTACTGGAGATTTTAGCAGGAGGAACTCGTGGGATTAATCTGCATCACTATTGCTTAAAACTTACATAAGGCGCCAAAAGCGCGCTGGGTTTGGTCAGAAGGTTGCCAGCCCAATGTGTGGACTGAGCCTTCCTGTTCAAAATATACTGATATTCATCGCCCAAGATTCGTCCAGTGCGATACGTCGTCGCCGTAAGCTCAGCCTTAGCCTTCAACGACGGCTTCTCAAAGTCTCGGACGGACAGATTCTCATACGCCATCTTGGGTGGCAAGAATTTTGTCGCCACTACAAGAACTCTAGTATCGGGGGTCCAATTACGGACCTGGATTTCGACAGTCCGAGTTTCCTCGTTGGCGATGGGGGGTTGGACATAGAGCGGGTGCTTTGCGCTATCGGGAATCTGGACCAACCACTGAGAGTCGATGTTGAACTCTTCCAATCCTTCGATGATGGGCTTGGTAGGGGCGTGACAGATGGTGATCTCAATCTCCATGAGGTCTCCAACCCTGAAGGTGTAGTACCCTGCGGCGAGGTTCCGAATCGTCACAACGCCGTTGTCGTACTTGGCTTTCGAAGTACAGTCCTCGAGAAGACATCTAAATATCGTTGAACAAATAATGGCAATATGTTAGCTACATTTGCGAAACGACTCCCAAGGTGGTATAGTCGTAAAAAAGTGAGAGAAACTTACTCATCGTTGCCAGTTTCAGGTGAACGTCTGAAGAGCGAAACGGTACGGACCAAGCTGACGTCCGAGCGACCCATAGGCAAGTGAATGGGCTGGCCAACAGTTCCATGGATAACGCCCGGGTATTTGCCAGTAGTCTGCTCATGGAGTTCCCAGACGTTTCGTGTAAGTTTACAGGTCAAGTCCTCAATGTCTAAAAGTGGTCCCAAGTGAGCAACACCATTCTCGTCCGATTTCAAGTAAATGGTGAATGACTCTGCCCAAATCGAGTGGGTGAGCGTGAATTGAAGAGGGATATTGGATCTCCTCTCGCCTATTTGATGCATATACATAATAATGTGTCAGTACGAGGTTCTACAAGAGTAAGCTGAATTGGCGAACCTGGAGTCAATCCTAGTGATAACTTACCGTTCTTTCCAAAGACATGGACTTCATAACCGCTAGCGGTCTTCTTCAGCGAGGTGTAAACCTCTCCGTGAACTTGAACCGCCTGGTTGCGGAGTTTAGATACAACATTAACAGACTTGTCGACTTCGTTGCTATATCCAAAGGAACGACAAAAAAGAACACACGGATTAATACACATGGCGATTTTAAAAAATATAAAGATGTGTCCGAAAAAAGAATTTTCAAAGGGTTTGCCTTACGTTTCGACATGAATTCGCTTATGCTCCGAGAGTTCAAAATAGTCGCCAGTGGCAAGGACCTTGATGCGCGCCGAGAGGGTAAGATCAATAGACGAAAAGTTCTCGGGGACTTGGAAGCTATGCTCTGACCAGTCGGCATCGTAGACCTTAAAGTCGGGCACGGTGTTGGTGACATCGATTCCACTGGTATCACTAGTCACAACTTGTAATGTAACCTGTTCAAGCAACTCGACTGGGCACACCACACCGACGCTGTTGAGCTCCACAACTGGCTTGAGCAAGATCTATGATCAAGAAAGTCACAAGTGTTAGCTCAGGATATAATTGTTCTCGTAGGTAAAAGAAAGTATAGAGGCCAGAAGGTGGTGGCTTACCTTTGCGAAAGATCCGGAAACAAGAGATTCGCTGTCGAGGTGGTACGACAGCGACATCGAGTAAGATTCGGGCTGTTGAAGGAACGGTCGGCGAGATGTAAAATCCTTGTGGTTGATGTAGACAAAAGCTGCTGGAATATCCCCATCTCTGCGACGGAAAGGGATTACGATGTCGCCATTTTCGTTCGTCTATACCGCGATATCATAAAATTTGCATGATGTGAATGCCGGGCATTGAAGTACGTTTTTCTTTATGGTGAGAGTAACTATTGCTATCGAGTAAGCGGTACTTATTGCTTACCTTGTAGTAGTATCCGTTGAACCACACAGACACGTCCTTCTCAATCTTCTTTTGATCCTCGTCTACGATGGTCAAAACATGCCCTGCTGCACTTGGTCTCTCGATGTAATCAAAGTATCCCTAAAAGATCCATAAATCTGCTCATATCAGTCCACTGTAATATCATCTTGCCTGTTCGAAATGTAGGCGTTAATTTTCGATAAATTACCTTGGTAAAGTACACAGAGCTGTTTTCACCACCAGAGATGACATCCACAATGAAAGATCCTCGACGGTCAGCCAACTCAGGCAAGTCGATCAGAACTTCGTGCATCTCAATGGGTGGATGATCAAATGTCAGGTTGTGCTCCCAGTTGGGAGTCAGTCCATCCAAGTTCAGTGCTTGACCCACTGGACCCTCGTGCTGCTGGAGGTACTCCAGTGTCTTGACCTCAAAAATGCGAACCAGGACACGGTTGGCGTTCTTGACCTTTAGCTTGAAGACGACAGGATCTGAGGGCAAGAAGGTGTCGGGGTTGTCGCTGGAGAACTTTAGGATGGTTTTGTCGGTGAGCGAGCTGATGTTTTCGCGGATGTTCAACATCTTTGACCTGGTTAAGAGAGGTATTACAAAAGACAAGAGCGGACGAAATCGTTAGTATGAAATGATGACTCTCTAAGCATTGTTATGAAACAGCAGAGAAAAGCGCGTTTTTTACCATTTTTCATCCTTGTCTCCAGAGTAGAGCATCACGCGACCGAGTAGGGCGTTGAGGAACGTTAACGAGAAGTAGGGTTCGTAGGCGGATGTCGACTTCTCAATCTTCAAGAAGTGCTCCAGATACTCGTTCACAACTTCAGTGTCGCGCTCCCTTGTGACAACCTCGACCCTCTACAATATCCGCGTGAAAAAAAAATAAAATGAGTACAAGTTAGTAATACCGAATGAGGAAGTAAAAGCTCGATATAGGTCCGTGTTGCCACCATACGTAATTTCTTACTTTTGACCAATGGGGTAGAGGTCCTTTGTTGCTCATGTCAACATAAGCCTTTCCTTTCAACATGGCGCCATTGTATTCATAATGGTTGCGATGGATGGCAACATACCTAGTAGAAACATAAAAAAATTGGGGCATATTAGCGAATGACGGATGCCTTGTTATCGCCGGGGAAATAATATGTCAAAATTAACGAAGGATCTTCTTACTTCAAAAACATGGCCTGGTTCCAAATGCCCAAGGCGAGATCGAGCTCCAGACTCATCAAGTAAACGGACAACTTGTGTCGGTTGAACTTTGACGAGAGCGGGTCCACGAATGTAATCATTCGATTCAGCCACTCCCGATGACTTTCACCCTTCGCAACTTTGTCCGAGCCCATCAACGGGAGGGGCAAGATACGCTTCTCTAACAATCCGACAAAGCCTTCGTTAGCCATGACACCGGGTTTCTCCTGCTTGATGACGTCGAGTTGCGCGCTCGTCAGGTTCTTGTAAGCCTTGAAGTTTTCCGAAAAATCCAGTTGCTTGTGGTCGTAGAGCTTGAGGATGACCTTGACAACCAACTCATCCATGCGGCTGATGTCTGCCCTGCCAATGATGTGCAGACTCTTGGGCGAGTGCATGATGTCCATGTCCTTGAAGAACGCCAAAAGGCGATCGTGATGCAGCTTGTTTAGCAGGACGTCTTCAATGTCTGGGTGGGACAAAAGATGAGGCCAAGCTGTTGCCTGGATGGACTTCCATGTTCCTTTGAGGGCCATCTCGTCGACGACATTCTTGGTGAGGACTTCGGTCTTAAAACTCCGCTGGTCCATGGTCGACGGGAGAGTGTCGATGATATCCTGAGGTTGTTGCTGTTGATGCGCAGTGTTGGTATCTGGCACGCTGACGCTGCACTCGAGCTGAGTGACCGAGTTGGGATTGAAGGACAGCTCCTTGGTGAGCAATTCAGGGTTGACATGGAAGCCAAGGATCGCGAACTGGGCCTTGCACTGGCTGAGGATATTCCCATTGAAGTTGATCTTGGAGTCCTCGGCGTCCTTGAGGAACTTGACCGCCTCATCGATCTTCTCCTTGGTGGGGGGCGTAGCAGGGTCCTGGAGGCTCTGAGACAGCTTTCGCAGTCCATAGAGGTAGTATTCCTTAGAGAGCTTGCGGTGCTTCTGGACGATTTCCAGCCGCTTGTCGGGGTTCAATGCGTACTCCTCGAGGGCCTGTAGCTCTGTGGCGTGAGGAGTCGAATTGTAAGGGCGTGCAAACATGATGGCTGTAAAGTGAAAAAATAACGGTTAGAAAAGGAAAAAATTGTAGGAGCGAAGTTGGTTTGGAAGGTGGGAAAATAGGAAGAGGGACAACGAACAAAAACAAAAGGGAGAAAAGAAGAGGTGTGGGAGTGTGGCCCCTTTTATAGATGTTTTTTTTTGACCAGAAGGCAAAACACGCCGCTCTCAATTTTCATGCAAAATAAGAGATGAGTCCTTGATTTGACACAGCCCAAAGCGTAGCAGAAAAGCAAAATAGACTAACAGTTTGCTTTGCCACCCCTAGTTTTTTATGCTCTGTGCCTCTCTTTCCTTTTTACTAATTGCTGCTGCATGAATATGCTGCGCCCTTGCAGGACAGCTGCCTTTTGCTTGGCTGACATTGGCATCTTCCAAAAGCGCCACGATTCACCAATGCACTTACACCGTTTAACTTTGTTTTGATCGATTACTTTATTTTAAATATGCAATGAGGAAGGGAGTATAGTACAAGTGAGAGAAGAGAAAGATAGAAGTTACCCAGAAAGGTATAGTGCGTGGTAATCTATGTGGATTATCGAGTAGTAGTTTACATACGACCGCGCTCATACTGGGCAGAGAACTTGGCCTTGACGTTCAGTTCCTGTGCAGCGTTGAGAACAAAGTTGGGGCTTCTCAAGAAGGCACGACCAATGGCAACTAAATCGGCCTTCTCCTCCTCAAGGACCTCATTGGCCTGCTTGCCTCCAGTGATCAAGCCAACAGCAACAACCTCGAGACCAGGGACCTCCTTCTTGACACGTTCAGCAAATGGAACCTGGTAGTTAGGTCCAGCATTGATGACCTGCTTGGGAGAATTGCCGCCAGATGAGACGTGGAAGACGTCAACTCCAGCCTCCCTGACCCACTTGGCAATCTGAACAGTCTGCTCGATCTCCCAGGAAGGTGCGTCCAAGTGTTCGACATAGTCGGTGGCAGAGACTCTGAGGAAGATGGGCTTCTCGGCAGGGAAGTTGGCGCGAACCTCACGGATGACCTCGAGCAAGAAGCGGGCGCGATTTTCGAGCGATCCTCCGTACTTGTCGGTGCGCTGGTTGCTGATGGGAGAAAGGAACTGGTGAATCAGGTATCCGTGAGCGCCGTGGATCTCGACAGTGTCAAGACCTGCCTTGTGAGCACGAGCAGCAGCTGTTCCAAAAGCCTTGATGGTCTCCTCAATGTCCTCAAGGGAGAGCTCGCGGGGGACGTGGTGGTTAGCATCCCATTGGAAATCGGCTCCACCGCTGGGTCCAACAACGTTGTCCTTCCAGTAGGCGGACTCGGGGAGGTCAGCATAGAATGCCTTAATGGATGCCTGTATAACATTAATTAATGGGTTTGGTGGGTGGGAAAATTAGTGTCGTGACTCCAAAGAAATGATGTCGTGCAGACCAAAAGAAAAAAAATAAATAAATAACAAATTAAACTTTTTTTTTTTTTACCTTTCTGCCAGCATGAGCGAGCTGGATACCGAGCTTGCTGCCCTGGGCATGCACAAAGTCGGCAATGCGCTTCAAGCCAGGGATCTGCTCGTCCTTCCAGATACCAGTGTCAGAGGGGGAGATACGTCCCTCAGGAACGACAGCGGTAGCTTCGGCCAAGATCAATCCAGCACCCAAGGTAGCAAAGGAACCGAGGTGGACGAGGTGGTAGTCGGTGAAGAAGCCATCGGTCGAGGAGAACATGCACATGGGGGCGACAACGAATCGGTTGGCGAGGGTGAGATCCTTAACGGTGTATGGCTGGAAGACGAGGGGGATCTTGTCAGCACCGGGTTTGGTGGCATCGATGGGTCCGAGGTATGAGCCAGGAGCCTTGGGCTGATCGATAAAGTAGCGCTCCTGAGGGTATTGAATCCGTGTGTTCTTTTCCACAGTAATATCAACGGTAGTGTTGTTGTTGGTGTTGTTTGAGGCGACCATTGTTATATTTTTTTTTGTATGTGTGTGCGTGTTAGAGAAAGAATGCTGAATATGAAGAGGAGCTTGTTGTTGTTGTGTGTTGTAAAATGAAGAAAAAAAAGAGTGGGGAGAAGGCCTCTTTTAAGAATGATTTTGGTCGTCCAATCGAAGCGATTTCATTGGCTGGGTGAATTCCGGGCTACTTTTTCACCCTTTGTGCTCTTACAAATCAATTCGAAAGACTCTTTATGTCGCAATTGAACTCCTCTCTATACTCCATCATCGTCCTCAGCCCAGGTCGTGCCCATCTATGGAACTATCTTGCCTCTTGGACATTTGCACTCACCCACTTTCCGATTATTAACAGCCTAAAGGTACGCGTACTTATTCGTGTACCTTGTTTCTTTTCCGTTCTTGCATTCATTAATTGAGTGCCAGCCGAGCCAGCCATGTGTTATAGAATCCCCTCGGGTCGTTGCTGGCAATGTAAAGCTCCATTTTTATTTTATCATTGCTGTCCTTTATCGATTGGATGCTGCTTCTACCTTGGGAACCAGCATCCCACTCTGCTTTTCTTTCTTTTCTCAGTTTTCTTTTCAGAGAACCCATGAGCAACCTCTTGCTTTAGCTATTCAATAAAAATGATTTCATAGACGCAATAAACAGCCCCTTCTCTTCCCAGTTGACCCTGACCAGCATAATACCCGAGAAAACGCCTCGCATGTCCATTCTATTCTTCTTTCTTTCGACTTTGCTTCCAAAAGCACGGTGAGGAGCCTCTTCTATCTGCACTTACCCAACGTAATGCCCGATATTACGCCTCGCACGTCCATCCAATTCTCTACACGAACTTGTGTTTTGTTCTTTGGAGAAAAGAACGTCATCTATGACATGACAAATCAACGGGCTGATTGTTTGTTTTCCCCTGAAAATGAAAAGCGAGCTATCTTGCAAAAAGGGCGAAATTCCTTCAACAAAAAACAAACAGACAAAAAAGGCTGCACGTGAGGTGCATGTCTGCTCCATGCATCGAAGAAAAAAAAATGTTCGCCGCTTCCTGAAATGCAAGCTAGCTTCGAATAGTACGGCTCATGCACCCAACGTCAATAACAACAAACAATCAATTACAAATCGAAAATTCAATTGACATATTTTCTTCTTGTAGGATGATGGGAACATATATACTTGCTTTATTATCTCGTCCCTCTTGCTTCTCTTCAAAAAAACAGAAAGAAAAAAAAAGAAGACGAAAAGAGAGTCCAGACTTCACCGGCATGAGTTTATCCTTTCAGTTTGGCAACATCCAATTTGGATCCATGTGGATCCATATGGACCCCAGGAACTCTTTCTCTTTTCCCCCCTCAGCTTCATTTCATTGAAGAGAACTCCGAAAATCCAAATTGCACCACTCGCGAGAGGATTAGGACGTCTATTGCAAACCTTCAATGTGACGGGTGCCCTGTGCATTTGTCATCACTCAAAAATAAATTCCATTCGAACAGCCAAACGACAGTTGCTTGGAAAAGGATGGTGAAAAAAGGTAAAATCAAACAAACAAAAAAGCGTAATTGTTTGACGGTGTGCGACAGTGGGACAGGTTGTTTCTAAAGCAGGGTTCTTTCTTTCTTCTTTTTTTTTATTTTATTTTATTTTATTTTATTTAAAAGGACCGTTACTCTCCCTTTTTTTTTTTTTTTTTTTTTTTTTTTTTTTCAATCTTATCTTCTTCATCATCATCATCAACAACATCAGCAACAAACCACAGCAAGTTTTTAAATACCCGTTCTTTCATACAGCAACAACAAAAATGCCGTCGATCAAGTCCTCAAGCATCGCACCCATCACCCACATCTCCAAAGAAGCCATCCCAGAGCTGATTATCGAATACCCTCAACAGCGCTATCATGTCCCCCAGCCCATCGCCCCCGGTACCTTTATCTCCGCCAAGTCCTCTACTGAAGAAGACTTCAAGGTCCCATTGCTCTTCCAGCCCTTTACCGTCAAGAACCTAACCATCCCCAACCGGATTCTCGTCGCCCCCATGTGTATGGATTCCTCCCAGGACGGCTTCGTCTCGGACTTTCATCTCGTCAGCATTGGAGCTTATAGTCTTCACGGTGCTGGCTTGACGATCATGGAGGCTGCGGCTGTTGCTGAGTTTGGAAGGATCACTCCCGGAGATATTGGTGTATATCGTGACGAGCATGTCTCGGGGTTGAAGCGGATTGTGGATTTTGTGCATGCTCAGGGAGGCAAGATTGGTATCCAATTGGCTCATGCCGGTCGCAAGGTAAACTACGTTTGTTTGTGAATAAAGATCGTGAAGCTATACTACAAAAGCAAAACGATCGTGGAAACTGACCTTACCTTCAATCATTTCAAATCCAAATTGTAGGCATCGGACACGGCAGGATACACGCAACACGAGCAGTCCGAATTCTGGCCTGAGAACGTCGTCGGCCCTACAGGAGGCCTGGCCTGGGGTAAAGACCTCTTCCCCCCACGCGAGCTCACACTCGACGAGATCCAAGACCTCGTCAAGGCCTTTGGAGCCGCCGCCGTCCGCGCCAACAAGGCCGGGATGGACACAGTTGAGATCCACGGTGCCCACGGTTACCTCATTCACAGCTTCCTCTCTCCCGTCTCCAATAAGCGTACCGATCACTACGGAGGATCCCTCGAGAACCGTGCTCGCTTCTTGCTCGAGGTTATCAAGGAGGTTCGTGCCAACTTCCCCGCCGAGAAGCCGATCATCCTCAGAGTTTCGGCTACCGACTATGTCCAGCATTTGGAGGGTCCCTCATGGGAGATTGAGCAGACGGTCCAGATTGCCAAGTGGGTCAAGGATGCAGGTGTGGACGTTTTCCACGTCTCGTCTGGTGGAAACACGTACCAGCAAAAGATCAAGGCGTTCCCGGGTTACCAGGTTCCTTTCGCGGAGCAGGTCAAGCGCAACGTTCCTGGACTCCATGTGGTCGCAGTGGGATTGATCAATGATGGTGTTCAGGCGGAGAAAGTCTTGCAGGAGGAGAAGGCGGATCTGATTGCGATTGGACGTGGGTTCTTGCGGGATCCTAGTTTTGCTTTGCAGGCTGCACGGCAGTTGGGTTTGGTTGCTAAACATACGCAGCAATACGGCGGTGTCCAGCGTACTTAAATAGCTACGAGCTCTTTCTATTAGCCCGCAACTCCACTTACCTCCAACACATGTGTAACATATTAATCATAATCATCATTCAAGCATTAAAATTAGAATTAGTACTTCATCCTTCATTTCATTTTACTGCTTCGGGGTTTTGTGGGGTTACAAGTCATCTACGGTTTAATCTCTAGAGCTCGTCCTTCTTGGCGTGGGTGTCCTGCTGGTGAGGTTCCTCGCTCTTAGCCTTCTGCGCCTGTTTCTGCTGCTGCTTATCCTGCTCCTGTTGACGATGCGCCTGCTTCAACTCGGCATTGACTTGCTTAGCAAACTCGGTTGCCTCATTATCCAAGCTCTCCCACTCCTTGATCTGGCGTCTTGCTCGATCCAGTTTGGGTTCCTTTGTCAATGGGTTATTGCACTAAAGAGTTCGAGCATTCATGAAGGCGGGGTATATAATTAGCAGAGAGAAATCCAAGAGCGACGAAGATAATACGATGAAAACAAACAACAACAACAAAAAGACAATTCAACAAGTTCCTTACCAGGTCGATGGTCTTGGCTTTAGCAAGCCCCTCATCCCCGCACCAAGTCTCGCACCAGAGCCACTCCTGTGGCAACGAGAAAATCGGCACCTCATTTTGCATATTATTTGGAAGATCCTGGTCCAAATTCGCCAACGATCCCGGATCCCTCGATAATTGCTGGTAATGGTTCCTGAGACGATCACCGGCCTGCATTTGACGGAATTGGACCAAGTCAATGACATAAAGGGCCGAGATGTGGTAGGGTTTTGAACGGAGATGGTCTTTCCAGTAACCCTGGTTCCAGAACCGGAAGCCTTCCATTTCTTTGCGGTCTTGACACATGGGTGTGTAGCCATAGGGAGCGCCCTTGAGGTCCAGGTCTACCAATTCCTTCATGTCCGTGCGAACAATCTAAAAACATTCGAAGGAAAATAATAATAAGGACAGATCAGAGAATGTTTTTGTATAACAGGAGAACAAGCTTTCATTGACGACGACTATAGCTCTTGAGCTGCATTGGGCGACGTTACCTGATCGGCGTCGACAAAGATGACCTTATCGAGGTCCAGGGGGAACAAGACATCCAAGAACAAGATCTTGTATGCCCAAATAATCCTCTGCTTCTCGGTCTGGGCACGAAGCCAGTGGGGCCAGCTGTAGGTGACTAACTCATAGTCAAAGTCATACTTCTTTGCCATATGAGGAATAAAGTCCTAATTGTCGTAAACAACGTAGCACACGAAAAAAAAAACAAAGTACTGTGAGATAACAGAGTCTATGTCGTATTAGAGCCGTTATTCTCATTTGCTGCGAGCACGTGCTTGTACTCACCTTGAAGGAGGGAGACAAGAAGTTCTCGATGAACCAGAACTTGACGCGGCTGTCGGTGTTCTTGATGACACTCAGGATCATGATGGACAAGAATCGTTCGTACAAATGACCTGAGGCGACCGAGAAAATGTTGATGGTAGCCTTTTTCTTAGTAGGGGCTACAGTGCTAGAACCCGTGAATCCCTTAATACTAGAAGCCCTTGGCGTATAGCAAAGAGGTTGAAGAAATGACGGATTAGTCAAAAATCAAACAATAATATCGTTCGTTATTCACAACAGCCATTGCTTATCATAGTTCTTCGAAACCAAGAACTTACGTAGACTTGATAGAATCCCAGATTCCACTACCCTCCTGAACAAGCTCATCCTGAATATCCGCCCGCTCCATACCAGGGTTACGAACCAATCTCGGGTACAAGACCAATCCCTCAAAGTTGGCAATCACTACATCCCGCTTATCATTCGTTACACCCCCAGTGACCCACCCCTCACTTCCAATACTCTCAATCGAGAACACCTGATGTGTCCTACCAGGACGAAGGACCATCTCCCAAACACCCGGGTTGGCTTTCAGCTGAAAGTATCCCATGTTGGCCATGACAAGTGTATCCGAGACATGAGGTTGGGCTTTGGTGCCGAGGATGAACTGTGCGCCCTTGGGGGGTGTCTTTTGGGTCATATCGCGCGCGAACCCCTCGATGAGGATATGTTGAAGTTCGAATTCGGCTTGGACGCCTGTTAAGCGTGATGAACCTGTGAGGCTGGAGAGTTTGAGGTTGTCGAGATCGTGGATGCAGACTTTGGAGGTCACGACCCAGGCCGGGTTGACATCCACTCCCAGAGTGAGCAAAGTGGGCTCAGGGAGGCCGCCAAAGTAAGCAGTAGGAGGCACAATTACTCTATTTCCATAGAAAAAAATCGCAATTATTAGCTTTTACATATATATCACGAGTAGTCATGCTTTGTACAGTCCAATAGTAGGCTGACTTACCCGTGAACGTCAAAGGTCAGCTCAGGTTCAACGACATAACGGTAAAATCTTTTGATGGGGGCTTGGGTCAAACGGAGGGCGGGCATGAGGACGACCATGACCTTGACATTATCCATGCGAGAAAGCGTCTCCAAAAGAGGTGCCCAACGCTGGGTCAACTCGCTAGCTGGGTTGAGTACTGCAGTGAAATGGAAAAGAGTTTCGTCGTTTCCTGCATGGAATGTGGGGTCCACCATAAAACCACTATTGTGATTCAAATAGCAAACAAAAAGATTAGGATACTTGCAAGCCGCATCGAGAAATAAAAAAAAGTCACTTTGGCTTCGCGTTAGATATTGCGACATGTACAAGCGACAAAAAAACTTACGCTTGCTCCGAGTCGAGTTTTTCAAAGATGCGGTCTCTGCTAATCACGGGGTCGTTGATATCATAGAGACTCTGGTCCAGTTGCTGAGTTGCGCCAAAGACAACCGAGGATGTTTTCATAACGACACTATTTTCATGTCATAGAAAAGGAATGCTTCTTTGGTTAGATAATCTTCAAGGATATACAGTTTTTTTTTTGCATCGCTAATATTTGCCAAGCAAAGCTAACCTGGCGGTTGGTTTGATATCGGCCTTCTCGAGCAATGCCTTGATCTTGCTCGCCCGAATACCGTTTTCGTAGTTGATCAAAAGTTTGACATCGCTTGCCGAGAAAGTCTCCTTGATAGGACCAACAACCTAATGAGTCAAACGAAAAATAAAAGAATATGTCAGAGGTGCAACGCTTCCTAGGGTTGGATCAATAATTACAAGTTCAAAGTTCTAAGACCTTACCCTTCCGTTGACAATGAAAAAGGTCTCACCTTCCTGAACCTGAAGCGTATCTTTCAAGAACGCAATCCTAGCCTTGTTGTTCTTGTCCTCCAGACCCTTTCCACCCTCAATAGCAATCATCGCAGCAACCTCTGGGTGGAGTCCCACCGATTTCGTAAAGCTGTCAACAAAGGACGCGCCGTTCTCAATATCCTCCAACAAGTCCTTCCAGAATCCGAAAGGAAGAGTCTTTCCATCGACGGAGGACTGGCTGATAAAGTTTCCCAGGGTGGCATCCTTGGGAGGCTTTCCATTGTGAATAAACGCAATCCGTGCAGTATTCTTCTCAGAGTCTAAGGCGTTCAAAGCCGAGAGGGCGGTGTCCAGTCCTGACTTGACGTCGAAATCGGCCGCAACAAGAACTGTGGTCGTCTGAGCAGCAGAATCATCACCACTGGAGATATAGGAGAGAGTATCGACAAAGGGACGAGATTGACCCTGGACAAGATCGACCATCTTTAAAGGGTTCTCATCGCTGACAAAGATATAAGGATTACGGCGTGCGTGAACACTGGGGAGAGACAAGACATAGTCATAGACATTGGCATTCGAGGCAAGATCTCCGCTTCGGAGACGGTTTGACACGAAGTTGTACTGCTGAGGAGCCTCCATCATCAGACTTTGAGCATGATCCTAGAGACAAGTGGAAAGTAGTCAAACGTCAGTATCATGACCGTACTTAAACTCGCCGATAATATGGTCCGTGTGGAAAAGTTTGTAGAGACGTACCTCGTTCCATGCAAAGTATTTGCCGTTGATAAAGAGCGAGGGAGCAGTAATGCCAATGTTATCGCTCATATCCCGAACAGTCTTCACCCAAGCGCGATAAATGGATCCAGGAGCAATGACTTCACTGTAGGACAACTCAGGGGTCTCTGTGTTCTTCAGCTTGGGCAACTTGACAGCAGCGTCATATGAGTTTTGTGACGCCGTGGTTAGATCCTGTCCTGACTGAACCTGGAAGATTAGAGTCTGAGAAGTACGAATGTGTCAGATGCGTTTTGACATTGACATGAAGTTGGCAACCGTGCTAATGATTACAACACAACAACAGGGCGAGAGTTCTTACTTTCTTCAAGAATTCCAGTCCTCCTTTGATACCGTGACGGTTCACGACGTGTCTCCAAAGCATCGCCATCTTTGCATCTAGGAGAAATTAAATGTAACAGGATGGAGATCAATACACAGTCTCGGCAAGAAAGCTTTACTAGCGCAAACGAATAAAATTTATACGTACCGTCGCCATCCTCGCTCTTGACAAGGGGAAGAACTCCAAATCGGAAGGGGACCATCCTCTGAACCCAGTTCAAAAGCTCAAACGACAAGACCTCCATAGTCTTGGGAGAGCTGAGATCCATCGCAAATAGCGAATTGATGACATTGTGGCGGATCTGATGGAACTGGCCATTGTAGGTGGGCTGCATAATGTAAAACAGGTTGGAGTTCCAGTCCTTGTAGCGCTGATCGGACCCGAGATCGTTGATCCAGACAATGATGTTCTTTTCCTCTGACTTGTCGCGCACGTCAAACACGCCCTGAGGCTCGTCTGATCCTGCAGCGTTTGCACCTTCGGCAGTTTCAATGTCTGTTAGCAAGTCGATCGCCTTTTTGCTTGACACGCCCATGGTCGCAAGGGAGCTAAGAGCGTTACGTTCCCTGCGAATAAGGCGAAGCAAGCTACAAAGTGTAATGACCGAGAATCAAAGCATATTATTAGTACGCATGGTAGCAACGACATGGTAGCGCAACACACACATGAAGTACTGTACATACTTGAAAGGATTCATCTTGTGGTGAGGAACGAGCTGGTTATTAAGCCAGACTCTGGCGCGGTCATCACGGGTCGACAAAGCGTTCGCTTGGAATGCCTGTCTAAACGTTTCGTTTACTGAAATTTTGGAGATATCCCGCTGGTACTTGGGGAAATCCTGCACGATCCCGACAAGAGTTCTTAATGGGTCCTCCGACTGAAGGACAAACTGAGCAGTAGCCACATCCAAATCTAATAATAAAACAAGAGTATGCTAACTTGTGAGTACTATGAATACTCAATGGAGTAAGTGTGTGCGATATCGAATGCTGTAGTACCCCCAAGGTCCTGTTCTCTGACGGGCTCCACTGTAGGCACTTTATCGCCAAAGAGCCCCTGTCCTGAAGTGCCCTTAAAGACGGTCTGTCCTGATGCATTTGAGTCATCAGAGTGGCCGAGATCACGGTCATCAATGACAATGTAGTCAGTGCTCTTCAAAGCAAGCTCAACTCCGTATCCCGATAAAGTCAAAGGAGTCTCCATCGAGGTCTTTGTCGGGGGGCGATAACGGATCGAGTATTGAAGTCCGTGATCCCGAGCAAGAGTGTCCAGGTACTGTCTGAATTTTGTAAACTCGGGATCGTAGACATCCGCGTACAAGATGGTGAACAGACTGGGATCCTGCGCCGATGATTGGACATGGTCAAGGTCCATGGTAGACGGCTTGGACTTTGATCTGCATCCAAAAATAGATTCATTTCAAGTTGTCAGTCAAACGCGCAAAATAATAACGAAAGGGAAATCTGCCCTATCCCACGTTCATGATACAGCGCACTTACTGTTTGGCAAAAGATCCTAATCCTCCGGCGACAATAGTCTCCAATTCGGACAGGTTGCAGATCTGGCGATCATACCAGTCGACCCAGACGCCACAGTTATCATCAAAGTTGGACTTCAAGACCCTATCAGGCGCGATGGTTGAGTTGTAGAGATGGTAGTGTGCCTGGATCCAGGGGGCAGAGGTGTGCATGGCGAGTGACCACTTCAAGGTCGAGAGTGCGTTGAGTTGGATATACCCCTGAGTCTGAATGATGTCCAAACTCTTTTGGTAGAGATCCTTCTGCGACTTGATGTCGTCCAAGAAGTCCTTGTCGGTCAATTGACGCATCAATGGAAAGTACGCGGTCCTGTTCTCTACAGCCACGGCTTCCCTAAACGTCAGAACGTCGCAAAAAGAAAAAAAGGATCAATCCGTCAGTCAACTCTATGTTCAGATAACCATTAATTACGTCGTCCTTTTTTGAAAGCATTAAATAGTGTCCTTACAAAATCTCGAGAAGCAAGGGTGGTGCTGCCCAGTTTGTATGGATGGAGACCTGGATGGGGGGTGAGGGTGCAAAGTCGGCCATGGCTTGCATGGCGACGAAAGCCAAGGCCAGGACAGATGTCCGCATGGGGAATGCAGCGGCACGCATCGAGGAGAAAAGTGTATGCTTTTTCTTATTTCTTTTCTAGGGTGTCCTGTTTATCGGCGGCGGATGAGGATGTTGAAGAGGAGACGCGTGCAGGATGATGAGAAGAAAGGGAGTAAAAGGAAAAGAAACGTCGAGAGTAGGAACCTGTTGGCCAACGCCAGCATTCATTTATTAGTGACTGTTCGCTGAACGATTGGACGCGTTTCGCATAGAGTCTATCTGCCTTGCTGTCCCTGAAGAAGAGGATAAAGACCATCGATTAATCAAAAGAAGGGGGGGAGGAGGGGCAAGTGCTCCTTCCTCCTCCTTTTCTTCCTTTACCAACCTCCTCAACAGAATCCGTTGATCACACAAAAACAGGTGTCATATCAATCCCAAGCAATAGGCCTTACCCATGGAGCAGATCTGCAAGGAATGTGTAAAGGTGAGACTCCTGGTTGCTGCTGTCTCCCTTCTTCGCTCCTTCGCTCTTTAGCAGCCATGTCGCTGGATCGTAGGACTTGCGATTTGACGGAGTTCCTTATTTAAAGTCTGAACAAAAAAAGATGTAAATCGTCTTTTGGCTGCGGGGGATGGAGACTCAAAAAAGACACATCTCTCTTTTTTTCTTTTTTTCTTTCTCTTATACCTCACCTCTCCACTAATGACCAGTCGTCGAGTTTTGAGCATCCAGTCACACATCGTCTCCGGCTACTGCGGGAACAAGGCCGCAACCTTCCCTCTCCAGCTCCTCGGCTTCGATGTCGACGTCATGAACACCGTCAACTTCTCCAACCACACCGGTTCGTTGTGCTCCTTTGACCTCTCAGCACACTTTCTTTTTTTTTTTTTTTTTTTTTTTTTTTTTATTTTTTTCGAATGATTGCATGGCGATCCAGCAACGCAAATCAAGGACTGTAGCTCACCATGAGTGTCTTCTTTCCCTCGCCTTCGCTTGATAGGATATCCTTCATGGACGGGAGAGAAGGCAACAGGAGAACAGCTCACAAAACTTTTTGAGGGACTGCAGACAAGCGGTCTGGTCGATTATACACATATTTTGACGGGTAATTAAATACGCTGCATGACTGATTACTCTCGCATGGTCACCACTCCTAAGTGAAGTAGAGGTTTTTTGACCTACCCCCTGTTTGGATCAATTGACGTTTTTGCTGACGACTTTTTACAAACGCTTGATCATGACAAAACAGGATACATTGGAAGCTCCCAGAATTTGGCAGCTGTGACGGACATCGTTGCCAAACTCGAGGATCATGGAAACCCATTCTTTGGTACGTAGTCTAGATCTGCCTTTGGACGTTACTCATCTTTGTTCAGTCTACTAGTTTACTTATATAAGTTCTTTTGAACCCGTCTAGTATTGGATCCGGTCATGGGTGACAACGGTCAACTCTATGTTCAGCCGGACGTCATCCCTCTCTATAAGGAACTTATGAAGTTTGCCAAGGCCATTACTCCAAACCAATTCGAGGCTGAGTAAGTTCTCATCTGACTTTAGCTGACCTTCTTCTTTCAGGGAAACGTTCTTAGATGCATTTGAGCTAACTACTATGCAAATGCTCGTGCGGTAAATAGGGTCCTCGCAGACAAGAAGATCACGGATGTAAAGTCATGCTTGGAAGTTATCGAAATACTGCATGGCGCAGGAGTAGAGAACGTTGTCATCACATCCGTATCTCTCTCCCCTAGCGATATTGTTGCTCATCATACTTTCGGACAGAATGGTGCCGCAACCAATGGAACAAGCAAGGAGGATGGAGTTGAAGAAGAGTCCATGTACTGTGTCTGCAGCAGCCGGCGCTCAAAGGATGGTGTCCCAAGGGTGTTTGCGATTGGATTCCCTACCTACGATGGATACTTTACAGGAACAGGAGATTTGTTTTCGGCTCTTCTGGTCGCAAGATTGGATGAGGCTGTTCAACAAGAGGCTGAATCCGATCTGGAGGGTCAGGAGAAACCAGTCTCTTTGACCAATGGGCACCACGCAGAAAAGAGGGAAACGGCGTTGTCGAGAGCATGCATCAAAGTTGTGGCTACAATGCGTGCGGTCGTGCTGAGGACCTATCAGGCGCAGAAGGGAACCACTGGGCGATCATTGGACCGAACTCTTGCATCCTCAGCGGCAGTGGTCAAGCGATGTGAGCTTCAGTTGATCCAGAGCAAGAGGGATATCGAGCAGCCAGACGAGACTGATGTCGAAGCTATTGAGCTGAGGAGGTAGAAAGAAAGAATGGAGGTGAATATATAGACTTGGCTACATACTATAACATAGACATAAATGCCAATTTGCCCCGGATTTGACAGACAAACAGAGAGGACTTGATTTGATTTGGTATGTCTCTCAATATGAAAAATTCAACGGTGCTTGTTTCGCCTTGTTCCGGAATGACAATCGACGCATTTGTGCGATTATTCTTACTGGTGCGAGCTGTATGTATATGTAGGCGGGTCAATGCTTCTTGCTTGTTGTTTACTTGCCTTCCTACTCTGTACGTTTGCCGTTTTGGCTGAGCTAAAGAGTCATTTTCTTTTTTTGCCGACATGAAAGCACGAAATTGACACGGTCCGCGGAGTTACAGCCTTTTGGAGCAGCCAACTCTTCTGATCAGACTATCGTTCTTTCTTTTTATCTGTTGTTCTCTTTCTTCCTTCCTTTTGAACCTTCTTTAACTCTACCCCATTACTACCCCTCTATTCCCCCCTTTCTTTGCCTTTTACACAGCACTTCGTACTTATATAAATACCCTCGCTCGCACGTAGTTCATCTCACATACCCATTTCCCAAAACTCATTGGCACATCACACAAACCATCACTTCTAATCCGACATTCTTATTCTCATTCACCCGACCTCCCTCCTACTGCATACTTCTCGCCTCTATTCTTTTTGATCTTTCCTATTATCCATTAAGGGCCATCCGTCATACTTTTTACGTTGGCTTGCCCTATACCTACGAGTAATGGTAAAATGGCGATAAGGGGTGATCAATGCATGCATGAGCTTAAGCGCCAGTTCTAGGTCGCACTGCGGTCACACAAAGAAAAAATATTGGTGGCGTTGGACGAACTGAGCCTATTTTTCTTTGCAAGTAAAAAGGCAATTGCTAACTGACACTCCGACAAACCGGCTTACTGTCTTTTTTCTCTCACAAATAACTAGTCCGTTGTTTGAGCAACCAGATGCCATCATTGAGCGCGCCCATACCTCGACATGAGGCCATGACAGCGTCGCAACCACACGGTCATTGTCTCGCGAACCGTTCATCAGCATCATCAAGGCATCATCTACAACTGGTCGAAAGGAAGGACGAGAAGGAGGATAGAGAGGGTTATAGGGAGCAGGAGCATACCAAGAATATCACACAGCAGCGGCAACACCAAACCGCAACGTCGGCATCACAACCGCAACAAGATCATCGTCTTAAGCCATGGTTTCACTCTGTTGGTCGACTGCTTATTCTTTTGACATGGATATCATTCGCGGTTCTGTCGGTTGTCGATGCCGGCAGCGAGGACGATATCTTTGAGGATCTGCCGCTCATGGACGACATTCCTCCATCTCACCCTACCTTACCGACGACTAAATCTCCTCCTAAACCGCCTTCAACAGCCCAACCACCACCACCTCTATTCAACAACACCCAGCCGACGTCTCCCAAAAATCCATTCATCGGCCTGGACCATATCACTGACGATCACAACTCTATGTACGACCCGCCATATCAAATTCCAGGACTCACCCACGAAGAGTTCGAGGACACTTGGTATGGCGAACCCAATACTATCAAGATTGGAGTTCTCTTGCCCTTCTCCCCTAACGCCCAGTTCCCATACATGACGCCTCTCTCCAGGATCAGCTTGAGTGTACGTGTAGTTCAAGTACCCCTTTCTCGTATCAGTTTCAAATTGCATGGTCTGCCATAGTATCAACTGGACTAACGATCGCTGTGTCTTTTTGCCTTGTGACGATTGTAGGCCTTGAGAATGGCCATCAGAGACATGAACGACCAAAAAGTTATACCTGGTAAGGTCTTGAAGACTCGTTTTTTATGTCTATTATCATTCTTTGACATCGGCTGCTTTAATAACACTTCCGTATTTACTATGTGAGCAGGAATGAATCTGTCCCTTGTCGTTCGAGACAGTCAACAACATATACCCGGAACGAACGTGTCAGGTGGAGCGGCCGCCATTTCCGCCACCACGCGGATACTCAACCTTGGGGTAAGTTTCTCTGGTATCTGAGGGAGGAGTCTTTACCGAGATGACATGCCTTTGAGCTTCTACTTGTGAGTGGGCATTGATTCAAACCCTCTTTTCTCTCTCTCTCTCTTGCTAGGTCGGCGGTGTCATTGGAGACATCGCTTCAGATCTCACGACCGCAGAGGCCATCATGACCTCCAGTGTCGGAGTACCTCAATGCTCCTTTGCTTCATGTAGGTTCTTGCTTAATTTTCACCACCCGTCAGGCACCTACATTCGGGGATTATGGTCTCTAGGCCGCTGACGGTTTTTTGTCCACCAATGCTAATTAGTTCATTCCTATTTTCGTGCGAATATTTTAGATAACATGGACACGACGCTGCTGTCGAACTTTGTGTACTTGTTTCGCACAGTGCCTGGAGTGACAAAGTACCACGAAGCTCTAGCGCTGGTGGTCAAGCACTACAAATGGACCAAAGTGTCCATTATGCATACATCCGACATCCCAGGGATCATTGGTACAGTCAGTCGTTGGCTTGACATGAAAATGTTGAATTAGGCCTTGACTGGTCTTGTGTGTTAGCATGGCTCACATTTCCTTATGACGCGCTTTTGTAGGTGAGAAAGCCTTTTCGGCTCTGTGTGCTTCAAGCGGCGTTGAGGTGACGAGGTTTCCTATACCACTGCCGCAAGGCAGGGATATTCTCGAGGTTGCCCACAGTGTCATCCGGAATGTCAAAAACTCGGATACGCGGATACATATCCTCGCTGCACCCCGACCAATGCAAATTCCCCTCTTGGCCGCCATCAGGTAAAAAATGAGCAGCTGTCTTTTTTTCGAAGCACGTCAGGATGGGCCTAAGCGCAACGCTGCGCGGAGGATGCAAAGTGCATCACTAACAAACCACGTCTTGAAACATGGCAAACAATAGGGACATTGGATTGTTCCATCACGACCATGTGTGGTTGACCACGATCGATCTGACAGACTCTCTAAGTCGACTCGCCGATCCTTCAGACTTTAACGGTTTGATCATGGCTGATGCGCTTTGGGACATGCCTGGTGTTCCAGAGTACGATAGGTTCGTGACCAGTTGGCAAGCCCTGAACCCAAATGAGTAAGTATCTTGTACGAAACTTGTAGAGTTTATGAAGAAAACAGGGATGGCTTGGCCACCGTGAAATGCTGAGAGACTTACGAATAACTTAATTGATTCTTTCTGTTCTAAAGATACCCAATGTCGGGATCACCACAGCTGACATGGCATGAGACTTTCGCATATACCTGCATTCAAGTTCTTGCCGAGGCATACAAGGATGTAAGCCCAGCACATATCCATTCATAAACATGCCCACATCTCGCAGAATCACAGCAAGAATTACAGTGTCTCTGACCTCTTTCTCTTTATTTTTTTTTTTTCGTTGGTATGAAAACAAAAAATCATAGCTGGTGGCGAACGCTATGGCGCTGACCAATACAACGGCGCGGGATCGATTATTACTCGACATTCAACGAGGCAAGCGGAGCCAGGACTTGACGATGAAGTTTTTGGGCTCGAGGAACTACAGCACTCCTGTGGGCAGATTTACAGTCTCCAAAGGAGGCGAAGCCTTCAAACTGTAAGTCGATTTTACTTTTACAAAGCAAGGAATTTTTGTCTTGTTATTGTTATTGTTATTGTTATTGTTATTATTATTGACTCGTCTTTTTTTTTTTTTTTTTTTTTTTTTTTTTTTTTTTTTGGCACAGGCCAATATCTATCTCGAGCTTCCAGAACAGTACCAGCGTACCGAATGGGAGGGCCGTAGACGACAAGTTGAGCATTTTCAACGACATTGTCTTTAATAGCGGGTCCACTTCGCCTCCAAGCGATGCGCCGAACTGGGATAGTAAGTCAATTAAATTGTAATAATTAGTTGGTTGTCCTAAGAGAGAAAGGAGCGTGATAAGGCCATTATTTCTGATATTAACAACTTTTTTCAAACGTTTGTCATCAAAATCTTTACAGACTTGAGCCCATCGATCAGTTCCCCGTTTGGGATCACGATTGTCGTCCTAACATCTCTCTTGATGCTGGCAATCATCATTACAGCGATAATCGTCGTTGTCTTTCGCGAAAACATCGTCATTAAGTCTGCAAGGTACGCGAGCATATCTTTCTTTTCCCTGCTACAATTACTCAACCCAATGGTGCCCATAACTCATTGTCGCCATTTCATTAATCTATCATCCTCAAGTCCACTATTCTGCATTCTCGAGCTCTTCGGATTGGCAGTAACATTGTCATGGATCTATCTTCGGGTGGACTTACCATCACCAGCAACCTGTCGGATGGGCATGTTACTCGTCGTTGTCGGTTTGTCGATCAACCTCTCGGCGCTGGTGGTCAAGAACTATCGCATCTATCGGATCTTTAATAGTGTCAGCGTCATCAACCATGCCGTCTCGAACCGGTACCTCCTCCGCGTCATCACCATCCCCGTAGTCATCACCATCGTACGTCTTTCTTCCTTTCTTTTTTTTTTTTTTTTTTTTTTTTTTTTTACGATTGCTTGGAGTTTTTTTACTATGTTCGTTTTAGCTGGTGCGATTTGGTGAACCGCCTCGAAGTAACGCACAGTTGCTAATTTTTCAACTCGCACTCTCCATTCAAAAAAAAAATCATAGATCCCGTGTCTGGTCAGATGCTTTTACAAGTACTTGGTGCCTACAATGATCCGGATAAACGACAAGTACTGGGTCACCTGCGCATACCCGGACTCATCGACTTTCTGGGACATTATTGTGGGCGCGATGCCAATTATCATCAACATCTTTGGGATCTATTTGGCTTTCAAGACCCGGAATGTCACACGGCTCTGGAACGAGGCCCGATCCATCGCTATCACCATCTAGTAAGTCACCTATCTCTCTCTGTTTTTCTCCCTTGGATCCTGCTCGTATGATGAACAAGAATCAAACAAGGCTACAGCGACGAGCGTGGTTGCTAACAACTTAATGGGACCACCTTTTATATTGTAGTTTGGTATCGTTTTTTGTGATCATAATCATCATCGTCCAGTCGTTCCCGGTGTCGCTGTACAAGGTGACATACCACGTCACACTCGTCTCAGTCTTCCTCGCAAGTTTGATCGAGTACATCATCCTCTTCTACCCAAAACTCCGGAACCTCTTCCTCCAGCGACGTGGGCTTCATGTTGCTGCCGGGCGGGATGACGATGGGGTGGATAATATGCTTGGAGGCGTCGCGGCTACCCTTGGAGCAGCAGCAGCAGCAGCAGCAGCAGCAGGAGGAGGAGGAGGAGGGGGGGGTGGTGTAGGGAATGGTGCGAAGCTTGGTGCGGCGACATTATTGAATGGAAGTGGTGATGGTGGTGGCAGTAGGTTAGGGGAAAGACGGTTTGGATCTGTAGCTAATCTGTTGGGAGGAGGAGGAGGAGGAGGAGGCGGAGGCGGTGGAGGAGGAGATTCTGCGCAGGGTTCGATCTCGTCTGCGGATATGCAACAGAAACAATTGCAGCAGCAATTACAACAGCAACAGCAGCAGGGCCACAACATCTCGGATTTGGTCTCGTCGTATCCGTTTGGGCAGCTCAATAGTGATAGTGGTGCGTTGCCGATGATTTCCCCTGTACATCGACCGACCATGTATGAGCCTTCGTCGACACTTATCAACCGTGGAGGTAGGGAGGCCGGTGCTGGTGGTAGTGGCAGTGATCAGGAAGGGGAGATGGATGCTATCAGATTGCCTGAGGCCCATCGCGCTACAGGTCACTCTACGGGTGTTAATGCAGGAACCGCTGCCACTGCCGCCGCCAAAGCAACGGCGGCGGCGGTTGCCGGGAGTGGCGGAGTCATTCCACCCGCAAAGGGGTACGACACCTTTGTTCGGGACCCACGTGCAGATATCAGGAACAACAGTCGGGACGCCCAGCCTGTCGATCTACACGATGTCCTCATGGTGTCCTCCAACAATAATCGGCGGTCAAACGGTGGACGTTTGTCAGTCTCTGGTGCTGGTGGCGGCAGCGGCGGAGGAAGGCAGGATTTATCGAGGTATGATTTTCTGGGTACCAGTGCAGCGTCAGATCGGGATCCTTACTCAAGGAATAGTAGTGTGGTTGAGTATGATGCGCTGGGGCTGATTAATAGACTGAGGGCCGGGAACCGAAGTCCGAAGCTATACCCGCTTCAGACGAACTATAATAGTAGTAACATTGGTCCCCATGGTCCCCAGTCCAGTAGACACTCTCTCAAGGAGCGACGCGTAAGTTTTTATTCTTGCCTTTTCTTTATGTGACCACAAGGGGACTGAAGGCTGAATTTTGATCTGACGTTTTTTGTTTCTTACTTTGAAACATGAATTAGACGGACTCGTATACGGTGACAGCACCGGTCCAGCGACAGAGATGGTATGTGATGCGGTTCCTGGCGCAATGGCGCATGTCCAAGATCATCTTTGTACCCCACTCCAAGCTCTTCGTCATCGTCGACGTAAGTCCCCTCTTTCCCGTCTACCCATCATTTTTTTTCATTATTTTGGTGGCGGTTACACTAACTCTTAAACATGTTTCATGCGAAGTTGGAGACAGAAAAATCAGAGAGTCTGATCGTCCACACGATCGAGAAGGGCTACTCGGCATCGGACTACTGGACAACCACAAAAGAGGCACGGCACATCAACACCACCATCTACCCCACCGATGGCACCATCCCGCCTGCACCCTTGCATGGAGGGGCACAGTTACCGCCTATCAGGTCCCACCATCTTCCGCAATACCAACAGCAGCAGCAGAAGCAGCAGGGATCAAGGTCGATGCTCTCACCCTTGGATCATCCGACAGCGCTGCCAGTCGCAGAAGGACGGGAAGGAGGGCAGTCGCAGGTCAAGCCGGTTCTGGCTTCGAGCCAAGTCCATCCCAACATGTTGGCCTCCCCACGTTCATTGAACCCCAACACCAACATCAACAACAGCGGCAATAATATCATCAATAAGGAGGCGCGACCATCGTTGACGGGTCTGGCGGGCCCAGAGCTGTCGTACCAAATGTCGGACGAGACTGTTTTAGCACCACTGGATGATCGACTTTTGATGTCGTCTTTGTCCTCGGCTGCTGTGCTGCCGACAACGACGACGACAGCCCCTGAGACAATGTCTCCTTTGCAAAATAACCTCTCTGGATGTGCCACCGGTAGTGGTAATACAACGGTAGTAAGCTCTGTGGGCGGTGGGCTGGGGCCTGAAGGCACAGGCACTGGGGCTGATCCGACAACGAACACAACCAGGGTTACGATTGCGTCCGGCGCAACAGGAGGTTCCGCATCGGGATCAACAGGAGCAGGAGCGAGAGTGGGAGGGGATGTGGAAGAAGGCGAGTCTAGCAGCTCCCTCCATCGTCGAATCGGATCCATCGCAGGGTTCAACAGCCGCATCCGCCGAATGTCCCAGTTTCTTGGCTTCCCCGCCCGCACCAACTCTCTCAACCCCACGTCAACCGCCAACACTGGGCCAGGTAGAAGTGGGGAAGGAGAGAGTGCCGATGTGGATGATACTCAACCGACGATGAACGGAACTGAACAAGGGATCATTAGTGAACATATTATCCGAGTTATCTCGATTCACAACGAAGTCTGGAGGGTTCAGTTACCGGACCCGGAGATCATGGAGCGATGGATTGAGATTGGACATCAGATCAAGGATGAAAATTGGATTTCTCGCCCGTTGACGATGAAGGAGAGTTCGGAGAATACTGGGGGGAAGAAACCTGGCAGTGGTGCGGGGGGGACGAAGATGAAGCGGGGTAGTTCGAGTTCTGGAGACGATTTTGTAGGTGGCAATGGGGGTCGAAGTGGAAGAGGCAGTAGTGGCGGTGGAATGAATGAGAGTAGTCCAGAGGACAAATATGAGTTTGCGCAACGCCCGCCTCGGCGCCCTGATCAACAGATGCAGCAGCGGTCCTCGTCCTTCCATCCTTTACAACCCATACCCAACTCCACGACCGCAACCTCTTTGGGAACAGGAGCGCACTTTGGTCACCAGCATTTGCTACCTCAGCCCCAACCCACCATGATGGCGTCTTCTTCCTTTGTAGATAATAACCCTTCGAAGAGGTATAACCCGATGCGGTTTGACAGCGACATGACAGAGACCGATTATGCTACCAACTCTTCTCAGGACACGGAACGGAAACAGATCCGCGAACAGGCTGCGAGGATTAACCAGGAGATGCGGGCTACTACCCGATATGCCCCTCCACTCTTCCGGGGGCTCCTCAAACAACAGCAGCAACAGCAAACACCTTCGGCGATGAATAGTCCGCGTCTTGGTGGAACCGATGGTTCGTTCTTGGGCTTGGATGCGTCTAGATCGGGGTCTCCGCGTCCAAACTCGCTAGGACACCGGATCAGGAAAATCCCCAGCTCCTTATCAATGGCTCCAATCTCTGTAGCCGCTCAAAAACGGTTCGGAGTTGCTAATCGCCACAACTCATCGCGGTTGCTGGGAGGAGATCAACAACAGGGTCCCTTGAGCGCTTCGTCCGCTAAGCTTTCCTCCCGCCACCGCCTCTCCGAATCCTTCCTCCCCACCCCATCCCCCACATCCTCTCCCGCCACTACCCCAGAAGTCTCAGGAGCCGGTCATCGATCCTCGGAGGAAACCAACATCCGCGACATTTTGGCAGAGACGAATGTTTCTTATGACCAAGGGCAACATGCCGTCTACGAAAACCCGCTCCCGGGCCGCGAGCACCGCGGGTACCGGCATTTCAATACTTTGCAGTACAACTATGACGCCCACCGCAACTCTAAATCGTCCGCAGCAGTGGCGGCTAGCAATCACGCCAGGCGGAAGAAGATCCTGATGCAGAGGAGGAGGCGGTCTGGAGGGACTGTGGGATCATTAGGAACAGCTTACAACATCGATGATGAGGATTTGGACCTGGATCTGGAGTTGGAGTTAGATTTTGAGCATTTGGAGACTCGTCGTGCTGCGGAGTCTTCGCCAAAGAGTCCGCAGTGGCATTTAACGTCTGTCGAGTTGGCCAAGTTGGAGGCCGAGAACATGAAGCGGAATAGTCTTGCTGGCAGTTTTGGTTGCCTAGGCGTAATGACAGAAGGAGGAGGAGCGGACGATATCCGGTCGACGGGGAGTGATGGAAGTGATAACAGCGCCGCGACAGCCCACACAACCTCTGCACCCACCCACTCCACCATCAGCACATTCCCAACCACCACCACATCGTCATCCGCACCAGCGTCGACAACTCCAACACCCAACACATTAACTCCCACTGGAGCTTTAACCGGAAATCCCATTAGATATCCACTGGGCCGAACAAGGTTCTCAAGGCTTTCCCCAGGAGTACCCGCAGTCTCGTTCTCGGACGCGATGATGGCGAAACCCGCTAACCAACACCAACAAGAAGAGTTTCCCTGGCAACAGCAGGCCTCGAAATTGAACCCGGTAATTATCTATTCGCCGCCGCCACCCGAACCTGGTGACGACAATTATCAAAGCCCTCCAGACGATGCCTATCCCGGCGGCGATACTGCTGGTGAGAATGTGGTTGTGATTCTCGCGGGGGGAGGAGGGCATGGGACGACAGCAGCAGAAGCGCCGTCCCTGGAACGGATCCAGTCCCTCTCGCCCGCAATCATGCACCTCCATCCACCGGTCATCGAGCCCTTTGACAGCCATGGTAGCAGTAACGCAGTCCTCGCCTCCTCTGAGCTGAACATGCTTCCTCCTGCGATCATAAACGCCCCTCGACCGCAGACGTTTGGCGTACAAGCTCCATCACAGACCTTCTCTCCTAGGTCGCAAGGTCAACAACAACAACAGGAACGGACAGAGTACACCGACAATATCGTTCGCGCCCCATCCTAAACATATACACACCTGCACTCGACGAAACTACCAATTTTGAAAAACTTGTAAAATAAAAAACTATTTATCCAATGAAAAAAAAAAGTATGTTCGAAAAGAAAAAAAAAAAAATAAAAAGGGCGGAGGGGTATGGGGGAATGGTATGTATGTCACAGAAAAAACAAACAAAAACAAACAAAAAAAAACGAGAAAGAAGACTATTATGAGCGCATACGAATACTATATCGGATCTTACTCATCATTCGCTCAGTCTCATCCATCTGTTCCTCCAGCATTTCGGCTTTGCGGCGCATCATGGGCCCGCCTCCAGAGATTGGGATCTTACTCAAGTCCGCCTGCAACCGCTCCTTTTCTTTCATCAGTCCATGCAATTGCGCCGTCAACTCATCCACCGTCTAATAAGACACGTTAATGAAAAAGAAAAAAAAAGGATAGAAATGTGTCAATGATGTTGTCCAGCATGTAAATCCACAACGGTCGTATGAAAATAGTGGGCTGGATATGATATATTACCTGGAAAGGACCAGAAGCGGGGGCAACTGTTGCAGAAGAAGCAGACCCGAAGAACATATCACCGTGCATCGAGTGGCGGTTATTGATACCATGGACAGATCCCGAACTGCTACGATGAATCATCCTAGGCTTGACTTCAACCTCGCCAATGGCGGCCGAAGCCATTCCACCCATAGGTGGTAGTTGCGCACTGGGCGGCAACGCAGCAGCTGCGCTGTTGCTCATGTTGATCTGGTTCGACAACATCGACATCTTGGGTCCCTGTCCGCCCAGTGGTCCTCCAACCATGGTCGGTGGAGTCGATGTTAGAGGTGACGAAGACATATTGTTGTCAGATCCTACTCCGCCTATCGCCATACCCATGTTCAAATTTAGACCCATATTCATGAGTCCCAATCCAGTGCCAGGGATTCCTGTCGGCACGCCTACTGCCGAAGACGATGTTGTAGAGGAATCGCCCATGGTGAAAGATCCGTTGATGTCACCATTATGATCAAGCGAGACACGTCGACCGAACGAAGAAGCATGGTTCAATCGCTGTTCCTCCTGGTGTCGCTGTTGCCAGAGCGCTGATTGCTTCTGTTCGACTTCAAGACTGGCACGAAGGTTGACAATTTCAGTTTGTTGTTGAAGGAGTTGGGTTTGCTGCAGTTGGAGTTGTTGTTGGAACTGGTGTGTCTGGTACTGATGTTCCTGTACTACCATCTCTCTATATCAATGCAAATGTATGAAGTTCAGTGGCGATTTCACCAAATTGTATTGTCTCATGCATAGGTTGAACTGGCATCGGGTGGAAATAACTTACAACTTCGTTTTTTGCTCTTTCTCCTGAGCGAGGGCCTTCTGTTGATCCGCAATCTCTTTCTATTACGCCAAAAACCAAGACATTATTAATGTCATGTACTTTGTCCAGGAAATTGAAGATACATTCTATAGCAGTCGGGTCGAAATCCTTACCTGTAGTTGAATGATCTCCTTCTTGTGCTGATACTCGACTGTCTCTGCATTCTCGGTGCACTTTTCATGATCCTTGACAACTTCCTTCAGAGAGTTATTCTCCCTCAGCTGGTTACTATTTCAAAAAAAAAAATTGCAAAAATCGTGACAGATTAGTACCTGTTTATCGTCATCCACACGTTTAAGAGAAGTACAAATGAAGGAACAAGCAAGAGTACTTACGCAATGGTATCTTGAAGTTGACTCAGCTTGACGAGAAGCTGTCCGGCATCTTCCTGCTCTCGAGCAATCTTGGCCTTCTCCTCGGCCAACTCAGCCTTGAGCTTCTCAACCATAAGTTTCGATTCTTCAAGATCCTGAGTTGCAGAGAACAATGACTGCTGTACTTCTTGAACCTCTGGGGGTGCAGCCTGGAGCTCCAACTGCTCAATATCCTGTTGTGCCTGAGTCAACTTTTGTTCCAGTTCTAGTACACACGAAATGGCCATATTTGTTGATTAATAACTATTTGCTGACCCATATTACCAGAGTGAAAACATACATCAATATAAAATATCAAGTATAATTACCTTGGTTACGAGACTCAAGTCGGGCTAGTTGCTCCTTCTGGTTGGTAGCGGCATCTTCCAGTGCCTTTTCCTTATCACCACGGATAAGCTCAATATCCGCCTTCAATTGTTCGACTGCTACCTCGTACGCGGTCAGCTTCTCCTGAGCATCCTCGTGGTCTTTCATGGCTGCTGCTGCCGACTGTTGCTCGCTCCTGAGTTCAATGACCTTTGCTTCCGCAGACTGCAACGAATCAAGAGCAGTCTCAAGGTCTCGCTCCAGATCCGAAATCTGCTTGCGCCATCCGTCCGTCGTCACAAGTTCCTGTCTCAGCTCCCTGACCTCAATCTTCCACCGCTCCAATTCCTCTTCCATCTCCCTCACAGCCCTTCCTGAGTCATTAGAGGCTGACATAGGTAGGGTTGGAAGCAGCGCTGTAGATATCTGACTGTCGGTCGCACTTTGTCGAAGGTTGTTGGGTCGCGCTGCCAGGGGAGATTGCTGAAGACCCGCCAATTTTCGAGCTGCAGAGGTTTGCTGAATCGCGCTGGGGGATCCAGGGATTCTTGTAGGTGACGTTATGTCCTGTTCACGTAAAATATTGCTGTTTTGCTTGATTTCCTGTCGTGAACTTGCTGAAGCACTTGTAAGCGACGCACGGTGCTTCAGACTTGAGGCGGAAGAAGATGAAGGCAGTTTGGAGGGGATAGAAAGACGAGATGACGATTTGGGTGGAAGCACTATTACGTTGGTGGTTGAAGAAGGCGAGTTTGGCGTAGGGATAGAGGTTGGTCGACGAAGCATTGACGCCCCGTCTGAACTTGCAGCTGCAATGCGGCTTATGGAGGATGACGATGACGACGAAGGAATTCCTGAGCCATTTTTCACTCCCGTTGCACGAATACCAACACTATTGGCCCTTGTTAGGCCTCCTGCTGCTCTTGGATCTGCCGACGATGATGATGAGTTGCCTAGCCTTTGAGCAAGAGCCTGGGCTTCCGAGTAGATTTGCTCCATGTCGTCAGGGTGATCGCCAGTCCTGCTCAGTCGTTTCGCAGCCAATAGTGATGCATCGGACTGGAGATGTCGCAGCCCGACGGATCGAGTCGAGACACCGCTTGAAGGGATACCAATATGGTTACCCTTGTTGCCAGAAAGAGTCCTTTGTGGCCTTGGCATTTGGGAGCCATGGACGCTGTTCATAGAAGAGGAACGGGAAACGGGAATACCGCCCTGTTGTTGGTGAAGGAGTTGTTGCTGGCCCTTTTGTTGCCCAGCTTGCAAAGCGCCATATGTGGACCTTGGTCTAGCGGCAACCCAAAAATACAAAAAAGAGGGCACATGGTGGCGAGACACCACATCAACGGATGTTCCATATCGACAGTTAATAAATGAAGGGTGGGCATGTCCTCAGGAGGTATGGTGAAGAAAGGGGAAAGGAGAGCTACAAAAAGAAAACAAACGGGTCATGTTGACACTTGGCACGCATGAGATGAATGGGATGGATATAAAGCAGTTTTTTAGCAGGGAACAAACACACGGACAAGGCCGAGCGGATGCATATCATTCTCCAAGGAGAAGGAGGTGAGTAATCCCTTGGAAACCAGTCGGCTATGAATATGCAACTGGCAACTGTCTTGTACCTTCGTAGCCTGGACGAATCTCGTACAGGAGCAGACTCGTCGTCGCTGTCCTTGAGCATCTTTAGAAGCTTGACCGAACCTATATCGTCCTTTGATACTGAAGAAAAACGGCAATTGGAAAGGAATACAAGGCTGTTGATAAGTTTTTGCTCTCTTTGTACCTTTTCTACAGACAACTTTTCTTGCAAGCTCAATTCATTTTTCTCTCATTCAGGAGTTGCTTCTTGCTTTTGTTCCATGAGCAACAAAAAGCCAGTTACCATCGGTCAGAGAGCGGTCAAAATCCGAGTCGTCATCGAGAGAGATGGCGGCGAGCTGGTTGAGAGAGACAGGCCATCGGACCTGGCTTGCACTGGCTTTGAGTGAATTGCGGTTCAGATTGCTGTTGCTGGACTGGCGGTTGAGCGTGTGCTGCTGCTGTTGGTGTTGTCCTCCTCCTGCGGCGGGAGCAACAAGCTTTGTTGTTGTTCCCATTTTGCGGTATCTTTTTTTTTTTTTTTCCTTTGTTGGTTGTTGTGACCACGAAGGAATGAATGAAATAGAAGTGAGAAGGAGCCGAGGTGTGAAAGCGAGGAAGTGACGAAGAAGGGAGGAGAATAAGAATGGAGAAGTATGTGAGAAAAGGAGAAAAGGTTGTCGATCAAAACGAAGAGGAGAAGAAAAGGGAGAGAATCAGGAACAAGACGAGAGACACAAGCAGTCAAAAGCTCAAAGACTTCTTCCGCCTGCACTGGCAGACGATCTCCAAAGAATACAAAAAAGATAAACGAGCTCATTCATCCACTCATCCTCCTCACTCACTGTTTCCTTGCCCCATCCCGCACCGCACGTACGATACACACACGATGCACATAAAAAAAAAAAGGATGGCTCACGCGTCAATGCTCTCTCCCCCTCCTTTCCCTTTCTTCCTTCCTTACTTCCTTTATCCCACCCCCACACACGGGTCCAACTTACCTCCCTCGTTTTTTATTTTCACTTCATTCTCCTTTTTTTGCTTTCTTTCTATTTTATTAGCTTGCTCTATTATATCTATGCTCTAAAAACGGCCGTAGGGTCCTTGGTTGTAGTCAGAGTCCCTCTGAGGCGATGGCGGCTGCTTATTATTGTAGCCGTTGCCACCCTGCTGCTGCTGGCCATAGTAAGGCTGTTGTTGCTGTTGCTGGTAGCCACCATAGGGACTACCACCAGAAGGTGGAGGACGGTAACCGTTAGGAGTCATGGACCGGTCATCGGGATAGTCACTGTAGGCACTCTCGGCGTATGGATCAGGCGACATCGGTGGCATCGGGCTCCTTGCTGGAGGAGCAAGGTTGTTATTATTGTTGTTGTTGTTGCTATTGTAACCATAGGGACTGTTCTGACCCTGGTTCTGGTATTGACCGTTACCAGAACGCTCCAAGAGCATATCTACAGAGGAAATACTCTCCTTATGACCCATCATCTTGTGGTTATGGGCCTGCTGGGCCTGCTCCAGTGTCAGGTAGGCACTCTCGCCACCATCAGAGGAGTACGACGATCGAGGACTGCCAACTGCGTTTTTCTTGGCAGTAGGAGAGCCCATGGCGCGCTGAGGATCAGCATCGCCATTCTTGCCAGTAGTGGTCGTAGTGGCGGCAACATGAGAGACGGGAGTTGGAGTCAAGTTGCCCTGTGTGAGGTTCCGAGGCTGTGGGGCGGAGCGTTGTGCGCCCATAGGCTGATCGGGAAGGACCGACATCGAATCATCGCCGTAATAGTCGTTGACATCGTCATAGTATCCCTCCGAGCCAGGATGCGAATGCTGCTTCTGGAGAGGGGGGCGATTGCCGCCTGGGTTGTCCTGGCTGCCTTGGTTGCCATTGCCTTGGTCGCTGTTCTGACGGGTAACAGGAGCTGGAGGACGAGTAGGAGAGGCGCCACCGGGAGAAGCAGGGCTTTTACTCATGGTGTTATGAAGAGCTGACCCAGGCTGGGCAAACAGTTCATCGCGCATACCAGGTCTGAACTGCTGTTGCTCACGGAACTGTGCCTCAGGACGATGGGCAGGGGCAGAATCAACACCGTTTTGAGGGGCCAAGGCCATGGGCCCAGAGATGTCCTTGTTAGGACCCGTGTATGCACCCCCCAACTCGGCCATTGCCTCGGCATCTTTCTTTTTAGCAGCAGCACCAATGGCAGTCGAGTCACCAACAGCAGATCTTTTGCGTCGCTTGTAACACAAGAGTCCGATGATCGCCACCAGAACAGCGCCACCGGCAGCCATGCCACCGATAGCAGCGCCAGACATGCCTCCTGCCTCGGGGACGGGGGAGATGGTGGGTGTCGGAGTGAGGGTTGTGGTTGAGGCAGTGATGGATGCTGTGATGGACCTTGAATTTCCACGGGCGGTTGTTGTGCCGCGGGCGCCTGAGGATGTGGGGCGAGCAGGTCCAGTGGTCCGTGTTGGGGCCACGGTGGTCCTGTGAGGCGTGGTGGTTGTTGTTGTGTGTTCAGCGGGCATTGTTGGTTGTTGATTGTTGTTTACAATTGGTGAGCGGAGAGGGCGAGTTATCGAGTGCAAAGGCTAAGTTGGTGAGGGCAGAGGGCCAGTTGTGGAAGGTGGAAGAGTGAAGGGGCAATGCGGAGTAGAAGATCGACTACACTGAGGAGGTGAAGGGGGCAAAGGAAAAGGGAAAGGGCCAGATATCTTTCAATCCGGGACAGGGACACCCACTAAGGACAGTGGATGTAAAGGAATGGAATGGGGAAGGTAAAGAGGGAGGGAGGAAGGTGAGAAGGTGAAAGGGAGAAAAGGAGAGGAAAGAAAAGAAAGAGGAGATGGACGGGCAGACGAGAAGTAGATGGAGGTATTAGGTGGGCAGAAAATGAGGATTAGGGGATGAATGGGATGGGATGGTCTGAGAGCACTTGGCTGAGCAAAGAAAGGGCTAATTATGAATAAAAATATCCTTGATTTGATTGAAATAGCACTCGAGAGTTCGGGTTTAAACTGGGATAAGATGGAGAGTGGAGAAGACATGGAGAAGAGGCCAATTGGGCATTGGAAAGAGGAGAAAGTGTCAGCAGGATTGGATAGGAACGAGATGAATAATTATTATTTTTTGTATGTGGTGTACAAGGCAACAAAAACCAATGATCATTAAACCATGGTAACATACAAGGGATCGAGCAAAGGGAAGGGGAAGGAGTAATGTTACCATTGAACAGTCAATTGTAGCTGTGTTGGGGCGAGACATGAAGGAATGTTCATAAATACAATTTCAACGGGCACTGAAAGCTCGATACGGATGCTCATTTGCCATGGTTATTTATTGTTGGCACTAGAGACAAGTTCACCCGGGATCCACCTAGGGAATGTATTGCATTCACACAGGCAAAACTCGCACATCTAGCCGCTCTGTATCACATCAAGAGTACCCATTCATAGACTAGACTAGACTTGTCCTCTTTACTCCTGTATGCCTGTATGGACCCCTACTTCAAGCAAGGGTGAGGCGCATCAAGAAGAGATCCATAGAACCTGCCTCTCCTATCTACAAAAAAAAAAAAAAAGAAAAAAAATAGCGAAATGCTCTCAAACCACTTCAACCTTACGTTCTGCTCAGACCTTTTTTTGATCAACAACAATGAGCATTTGTCTAACTTTCAGTCTGTTTGCCTATCTAGGGGTTTGATGTCTACGGCATTGATACCGTACAGCAACTCACTGACACCGCAGGGCAGAAGGGAGGTTACACCATGTCCAACCTGAATCTGGATCTGGATCTGTCTTGTCTGGACACATAGCATCCCTAACTTTTTTTTTCTCTCCGATGAGACGTAATTAACAAATGCCAACACTTAAAATCCCCGCCAAATGCGAACCAAACTAGACTGACAGACATGCATGGTAAGATTGAGCCGCCTGGAGAGCATTTTAAATGACGGATACTAAGCAGAAGGCGCCGGAAATGTTAGCCATGGGAAAACAAGTCCCGATGGCGACGATACCGATCGTCAGACCCAGCGTGTTTCTGTATACTCACATCCCCCTCCCTTTCTTCGCATTGACACAAAAACGGAAGGTCTCTAGAGTATTGACCAACTCGTGAAAAGTAAAATGAATGGACAGAGTTCTTGGAATCAAATTACACGATGTGGATCCTGCTGTGCGTTTTTGTTCGATACTCTCCAATGATGGCCATTCTACAGTAGAGTGTGTCCTTCAACCCCCGGGCTACAACGCAGGCGTATCTAAGAAAAGCGGGTGTCCTACGTTGGTTGTTACGATAAACATATTTCAGAGACAGACACCAATGATATGATTCGGTAATAGTTGTTCGTAGACATTTTCGCAAAGACGCGAAAGTGCAGAAGGAGGTCGAAAATTTTTTGCCTATCACTGATGATAATGATCCCTTTTCACACATACCAAAAAGGGTCACAGGTATGAGAGTGATCAGTTTTCTCACTTCTCTTCTCCTCTTTCATTCATTTCGAATGCACACGCACATTCACCGCCTTCTCCCCATCACTCAAACCACAACCACAACAACAACAACAACAGCACTTTCTGGCCTTCGCCTCAGAACAGCGAGACAGACAACAGCGACTTCTCGTCCTTCACTTTTACAAGCGCTTTATACCTGCACAGCAACAAAACATAGAACAACAAGAGCAGCAGCAGGAGGAACCATGTCACCTACAAAGAGAAAACCACAGGGGGAGGACGGTTCTGACGACCAGACATCGTCAGTCAATCGGTTCAAGAAGCACGTATCCACGTACTCAGCTACTTCTACTACCAAGGGATTAGGATCGGAATCAAACGGTACAACGGCACCTACCAAAGTCACCATCAAACCTGAAGAAGACCACCAACACAACGGCCCAATCGCCACAAGAAACGTCCTCATGTGGTTCAGACGCGACCTCCGCATCCGCGACAACAAAGCCCTCTACGCCGCTTCAATGCGTTCCAAAGTCGGTGGCACCGGTAACCACTTCCTCATCGCACTTTACATTGTCTCGGAAGAAGAGTGGGCAGAACATGACGAGGCACCCGTCAAGATTGATTTCTGGATGCGTAATTTGATCACGTTAAAGGCTTCTCTGGATAAATTGGCGATTCCGCTGGTGGTCAAGACGGCTAAGAGAAAGATGGATGTTGTAAATGTGGTTGAAGATGTTGTGGAGAGGATGGATGTTAGTCATGTGTTTTGGAATCAGGAATTGATGGTAAATGAGCGGAAGCGGGACCGGTTGGTCAAGGAGGCTTTGGAGAAAAAGCACTCGGGTCTCTATGTGGAGGAGCATGAGGATCAGCTCGTTGTCCCCGCCGAGGATGTCCGCACAAAGGTATTTTATTTTGGTACGATCATTTTGGTCGAGTGATAGACACAAGGAGAAAATAGGAAGGGTTGTGTGCGGATGCTGCTGATATCCTATTGAATAACTCATCGTAGACTAACCTAACTCATTTCACTCCACGAATAGACGGGCAACCCGTACGCGGTGTTCACTCCATTCTACAATACTTGGTGCAAGCTGATCGAGACCGAGTCTCACTACCTCGAAATAAGCGAAATGCCCGATGCCAACCCACCCAAAGCGAAGGAACTCTATGCAGAGTACTTTAAGACCAAGCCACCATCATCTCATCCTCACCCCCTGGACGTTGACGAGATAAAGCGTCGGTACCCTGCAGGAGAAGACGAGGCCCATGCGAGATTGGAAAAGTTTGTACAGGAAAAGGCGATAAGATATCACGAAGGGCGCGACGTAGCACATCAGGACGGAACCAGTGTATTAAGTCCGTACTTGAACGCGGGAGTACTGTCGACTCGACAGTGTGTAGTCGCTGCCCGGGCTGCCAACAAAAACAAGATCCAGAGTGGGGACGATGGACTTAAGACCTGGATCAAAGAGCTTGGTTGGAGGGTATGTCTCCCTTGTTGGACTCCTTATTCTAGGGTTTGATTTTGGCATTAATAGCGAACCTTTTTTTTTTTAATTCATACCAATAGGAGTTCTACAGGCACATATTGGTGGCGTTTCCACGTGTGTGCATGAGCCGTGCCTTTCAACCAAAGACGGAGCGTGTGCAGTGGAGCGATAACGACGAGCACTTTCAACGGTGGACTGAAGGAAAGACCGGCTTCCCCATCGTTGATGCAGGCAAGTGCAATTTCCTTCTTTCTGATTAATCTTTTTTCATCTCCTTGTTGTTCTTTCCTTTAACCATCTCACCATATTGTCCAATTTCACTTTGCAGGAATGAGGCAGTTGAAGGCGACGGGATACATGCACAACCGGCTGCGAATGATTGTGGCCTGCTTCCTTGTGAAGGACCTGCTCATCAATTGGCAGCGAGGCGAGAAATACTTTATGAGTAGCTTGATCGATGGCGACCTTGCCTCCAACAATGGAGGTTGGCAATGGGTAAGTTTAAAAGAAGGGGAAAAGGAACAAGGCTAACGACACTAGACGTATTCGTATACTCTACGGCCATAGCTACTTGAAGAACGAGAAAGAGAGAGGCAGAGAAAGATAGGAAAGAAGAGCCATGAAGGGGAGAGGGGAGAGGAGAAGAGGGAGAGAGAAGGAGAGGGAGAGAAAGAGAGAGGAAGAAAAATCTAATCTTCCTTACGTTTTCTTATGTGTGAATGTGCGTGCGTGATATTTTAGAGCGCATCGACGGGAACGGATAGCCAGCCATACTTTCGCGTGTTCAACCCGTTGCTTCAGTCGCAACGGTACGATCCCAAGGGCGAGTACATCCGCAGATGGGTTCCCGAGCTGAAGTCGCTCACGGACAAGCAGATCCATGATCCCTCCCAGGCCCTTTCTCCTAATGATTTTGTCAAACTCGGGTAGGTTAGAGTGATTGTGATGATACCGCGAGGTCTTTTTTTTTTTTTTTTTTTTTTTTTTGCTGAATGGACGTTGTGAAGAAAAACTGATGTTTTTTTATACTCTGTGTATGCTGTGCTGGTACATAAACGTTGTCGATCGAATGGAAATAGATATCCCAAGCCAATTGTGGACCATGCAAAGGCCAAGGCCAGGTACCTCGAGGAGTTCAAGCGAGCCCTTGGGCTTTCCTGAATGGACGCAAAAAGAAACAACTGAAATCAAAAAAAATATCTTTGTTTGTTTTTCTCTGCCATGTCTCCTTCCGTGTGTGTTGTGTATGTGTGTGTCTCCCGTTTTGTTTGTTTGTTTGTTTGTGCCTGTGTCTGTGTGCTTGTTTGTGTGTGTCGTGGCAGTGGCAGATCAAAAGACAAAAGTTGTTGGGGTAAAAGAGTGAGAAAAACACAACAAGGTTCGCGTGGCAGCAACCGCGAAAGGGAATATATAGACTTGAGACGATCGCTAGCCAATCAAGTCCATCAAGGGAAACGCCACAGACAAGAATGCACGCGATATTCTTTAAGGAGGTGTTCCCTTCTTTCATGTGCTGGAAGGAGGGTCGTTGGAGGTCGTTAACGGACATACTTGCCTTTGAGGAAGGAAGGAAGGAAGGAAGGAAGGAAGGAAGGAAGGAAGGAAGGAAGGAAGGAAGGAGGAAATAATGAGGGAACGTACGTCTGTGTTGAGTACACGAAGGAGCAGGAGCAATTGAAGACTATTACAGAAGGTCCAAGTGCTTGTGAGGGGGAGGTACGATGCAAAACGAGGGCGAACAGAAAATGGTTACGAGGACTGAAGGACAACAAAAGTGAAGGGAAGCAATGACGATCGATCGTGCCCCCATTTTTTGTATGTGTGTGTGTCCCAGTCTTGTGTAATGTGGCTGACAGCACGTACTGTCCAAGCAGGTTTTTTTTTTTTTTTTTTTTTTTTTTTTTTTTTTTTTATTTTCCTTACCTTTTCCTTTTCTTAATCGAAGCACGAGCTCGTCAGAGCAAGCCAGGGCCAGGCACGAGGAGCACGAGCAATTGATAAATCGAGTCAGTCTCCCGTCCCCTGTCGCCTGTCCCTAACCGCTTCTTCTTCCTGCAGTTGCTTGCTTGTCTGCCTGCCCGTAGATCACTTTCGAAGCTAATCGAAATCCCTCTCCCTTTGTTCATTTCGTTTTGTTCATTGGCTTGGCTCTCATTCCCTTTCTTTTTCACAAGTTCCCTCGCTCGTGTTTTCTTGTTCTTCTTTTCTCTTTCTTTCCTTTCTTGGTCGTTCTCATTCCTCACCCCTCTCTTTTATTTTTTCTTTTCTTTTCCCGCCCTTCTCTTCCTCTGTCCCTCGCCGAGAAAAAAAAAGGAATGGAATCCGAGATTCGCAACAGGAAGACAGTGGCCACCCCATCCGTCGAGTCGGTCGTCGACAATGGCGTCTCTACCGCCAACAGACACCACGCCTCTGCTCCTTCTACCAACAACAACGATAGCAACGGGACCCGCGACTCGTCCGAGGATTTGTCGCTTAACCACTCATTGTCGGACTCTCAGAAGCAGAGCCTTGCCAAGGAACAGGAGGAGGCTGCATTTGGCAAGACCCCCAACGGAACCAGTACGTCCCCTTTTTTTTCTCGTTTGGATTTTCTTACTCGCTGTTGCTGGTTCATTGCTTGCATGCTTGTCCAACCAACAGCGAAAGTATTGGGCATGCAGGACGCATGCTCTCGCTACTCTTTCAGGGACAGGACTCATTTTGTGTTTTCTCGGGGATCTCGTTTTCCATATGGTTTTACTACACAGACAACAATCAAAAATCGAATCTCACCTCTCCTCTCTCCCTCTTCTTTCTTCTCCACACCCTTCTTTCTTTTTCTCCATCTCTGCCTTCACAATCGCTCAAATGACCTACCAAACGCATAGTCTTCCGCGTCCCGGTGACAAAGGACATGTTGTCTGAGATCTTTGACATGAGCAAGAAAAAGTCGGCTTTCGATATCATGACCCTCGCCGTCATGACCTTCCAGATCTTTCTCTTCTTTACCCTCCCCACCTCGGTCAAACGGTGGTTGTTCCTGGTCCTGTTCGTGTTCTGGAGAGCCGGTTATAATGCAGGATTGGGTTATCTCTTGAAGCTGCAGAGTGAGCGCAGGGGGCTGGTTGCCTGGGCCAAGGAGAAGGGGATCTTCGACAAGAAGCGTGGTGGTGCCTGGTATGACTGGCTCAACCAGGAGCTCAGCTGCAAGATGGATTCTGACTACGACTTTGAGGTACAGTAAAAACTACTTTATTGTTATCAAGAGTATGCAGCCTAAGTACATTATCGATTGCTAACAGCAACAAACACCGGTGCCCAATGCGAATACTCTTTTCTAAAATAGACGGTGCCAATTGAATTCAACACATGGTTGTTGTACCGCCAGTTAGTGGATCTGATCTTGATGAACGATTTCACGACGTATGTGTGCTTTGCGCTGTCGTGGTTGACCTTCCCTGCCGGATCGGGTTTCTTTAGCCACCTCCTGCGCTGGATCGCCGGTTTTATTCTCGTCTCCTTCAACATCTGGGTCAAGCTCGATGCCCACCGCGTCGTCAAGGACTTTGCCTGGTGTAAGTCTTTTTTTATATTTCATCATCATCATCATTCATCATTTGTTTGTTCGTTGTTGTTTTGTTATTTGAGGAAAACGTCTTTTATTCAGGAGATATGAGATGGGCAAGGAGAGATCTCAGCGCACGCACGGCAAATGACGCTGAGTTTTTGTTGTTTTGCGTTGGGGTGAGAGTTGCGAGAGTTTGAATGAAAAAAGAGGAGAGCCACTAACGAGGAAATAGAAAGGCAGGGTTTTACGCTCGTTGATAAGCATGAGATTCGGTTTTTGATTCTGCTCTCGTTTTATTTTGTTGTAAATGTGCTTATTGTGATATGTACGGGTGTGTACCTGCCCCCTGCTTTTTTTTTTTTCTTCTTTTCTTGTTGTTCCCGCCCGCATTCATATGTCCTTCACAGAAAACTAACCCCACACTTCACACGATTCAAACTCCTCTTCTCTCCTTCTTTCTTCCTCCTTGGCTAACTAAAATGTTATGTGTATAGACTGGGGCGACTTTTTCTTCTTGATCGAACAGTCGCTGACGTTCGATGGCGTCTTCGAGATGGCCCCCCACCCCATGTACTCGGTCGGATATGCTGGTTACTACGGTATCTCGCTCATGATGGCCTCCTACATGGTCCTCTTTGTCTCCCTCGCTGCCCACGCCGCCCAATTCGTCTTCCTCACCCTCGTCGAGAACCCCCGTAAGTTGCCACATCTTTTTTCCTGTGATTCATGGGGAAGAAGGTCACAAAAGTTGATTTGAAAACTGACAAAAAGCGCTAAAAATTTGTAGATATCGACAAGACGTACAACCCTCCTACTGTCCACAAGAAGCGCGCTTCAGTCTTGGTCGACTCAGCCGCCAACACCGCCGCCCCTGGTACCCCCATCTTGTCTGCAGCTGATGTCACTGCCACCCCCGTTGTTGCACCGATCGCTCAGGCTGCAACATTGGTCCCTTGCGGATCCAAGGATATGTATAACACCTACTTCCGTCGGGACCTGATCGTCTTCAAGAACTTTGACATCTTCCGCTCGAACGACATCTTTGTTGCCCTTATCATCTTTTATGCCACTGTCGCTCCTCTCCTCATTTCTAACACGGGCCCCCGGTTCCTGACCTTCATGATGGTGATCCAGGCGTTCCTCTGGAGAATCTTCCATTCGTATGTTTTGGGCGCGGTGTTGAAGCAGCAGAGTGTCAATAAGTTCTATACCAAGCACTTTATCAAGCACGGAGGCACTGTCCAAGACGCCTTCCAGAGCTGGAAGAGCATTTTCAACTTGTCCAACTCGATGACCTATGCGACTTTCTTCCTTGCAGCCTTCAAGATGTACTCGATCCCTGATGACTGGACTTATGGAACTGTGTTGTTGAGACACGTTCTTGGGTTGGCATTGATTGCGTTGCATATCTGGGCTTCGGTTTCGGTCTTTGAAGTCCTTGGTGATTTCGGATGGTTCTATGGTGATTTCTTTATTGAGGAGTCTTCCTCCGGTCTCTTCTACACCGGCATCTACCGGTAAGGACTCATGTTGTTTTCCCCCTTCGTTCATTTGTTGGATGTCTGTTGATAATGCTTCGAATCGCTAACCCTTTTATACCGCCCTTATATTCGATAGATTTGTGAACAACCCTGAGAAGGTGATGGGTCATGCAGCATTCTGGGGCATGACACTGATCTGCAACAGCTGGTCAATCTTCATCCTGGCCATGTTCTCTCAAGTCTCCAACTTCCTCTTCCTCCACTACGTCGAGTCCCCCCACATGCGCAAGATCTATGGCGATAAAGTCCGCAAGGACGCCGGAGTCGTCAAAACCGTCAAGGCGGCCCAGATCCTGCCCAAGAAGATGAAGGACGAAGTCGTCTCCAAGATCCGTGAAAAGATTGAGGAAACCCCCGAGATCAAGGATGTCTTGCAGAGGACCAGGGAGGTCTCGGAGAAAGCTCAGGATTTTGTGGAGGGTACGCGTGGGGAATTGAATGGGTTGGTCCAGAGTGTTGCGCCGCGATTGCAGGAAATGGTGACGAGTTCTAAGGCGTTTTTGGAGTCGAGCAGTGAAAAGTTGATTGTTGCCAGGACTTGGGATGATATGGGAGTTTACGATATGTCACAGTACTCGATCAAGGTCGTCGATTCTGCCGTGTCTTCAGACAATGGTGTGCCTACCTTTGAGCTTGGACAAAAGTTGACGGTCGAGTGGACCGCGCCTCTGAACCACGGAGCTAAGGATTGGATCGGAATCTACAAGACCTCTAGTAACAACTCGACTAAAGTCACAACCGTGGCCTCCAAGAACCGGTACCTCTATGTTGGCAAGGATTTGGGACTCGGTGAGGCTCTGGAGGGTGTTGAGAACCATGCAGGCATGGGCGATGGTGAGGTGATTGAGGAGGAGGTTGTCTGGATTGATAACAAGGAGTTGTGTAGAGGAAGAGTCGTCTTTGTGGGCGACAAGTTGCCCTGGTTCCAGGGTACTTTTGAGTTCCGGTACCACCATCACGGGCGGTACAACGTCATGGCCCACACCGCTCCCTTCAAGATCGCCTGTAAGTTTATCTTTTTGTTTTGTTGAAGACCTGATAATGCTGCAATTGTTCAAATAAGGACCTTGTTTTCTAACTGCCATTCTTTTTTTTTTTTTTTTTTTTTTTTTTTCGTTTACATGCATTTTTCAATAGTGTCGAACTACCAAGATGAAACCGAACACACAGTATCATCCATCAGCCAATCCCTCTTGCCATACGTCCAGCGGTGCTTCAACTCTGACGAAGAAACCATGCCCTGCACCGTCGACGAACGGTTCATCATGATCAACGAACAGATTGCAGAGCGCATCGTCAAGGGCATTCAACTCATGTACGGGATCGAGTTTGCTTGGGAGGTTGTTTCCTTGGATATGTCGTGCTTGCATCTCGCATTGAGAATCTTTACGGCTATTAGGGCCTTGGCACCGTTCTCGACCGTCGTTGCTCAGGGTCATGCTGTGGGTGAGCCCCAGTTTGCGGCCTTCCCTGAGGAGAAGGATGCAACTTTGACTGCTTCTGTTGCCACCGCCTTGTAAATCAAGTACAACCTTCCAATCCAAACACCCCATCCACCATTTCATTGTTTTCTATCCCCCTCCTTTTTTTCAGTTGTAGATAAGATTTTTCGTGTTTTTAAAACAGATAGACAGTTGCATGCCTCGACATGCCTTAAGTATTAAAAAAAAATATCAACAAAACATTCTGGTCTTATGTGAGTTTATTTTGTGTGCTATTTCTATGCAACCTTCATACGCGAATGTCAGTTGATTACACTTCAAGGAGATCCTGGTCCACCACCATAAGATCCCTGGTGCTGATGCCCCTGGTAATGCCCCTGATGCTGATGACCCTGTCCCTGATGACGTTGAGCATTCGCAGCAGCAGCAGCAGCAGCAGAGGCAGCAGGGGTGCACCAGTACCGAACACGGTTATCATCTCCGCAGCTAATGATTGCGTTCTCAGTCGGCGACGCAGCCACGGACCGGATCAAGCCCTGATGTCCCGCATACCGCTTCACAAGGGTACCCGAACGCGCGTCCCAGCAGACGATTGTGTTGTTGGATTCGTCAGAACTGAAGACAAAGTCTTCGTTGTACGAGAATACTGTTGATTGCTTCTCCGTCTATTTGTTGTGGCGCGATAAAAAAAAAGTGGTTAGATGTAGTTATCGAAATTAAGTTTCTTATCATGCTTTCCTCATTTTTTCTTTGTGTTACTGTACGCGACAACAACAGGAGCAACAAAAGGTTACCTTCTGAGTAGCACCCAAGAAACTATGAATAAGTTTTCCACTCCCCAAATCCCACAACTTGCACATAGAGTCCATGCCTCCACTCAAGATATACCGCCCATTCTTTGAAATAGTAGCACTCGTCGCGCCGGAAAACTCCCTCCCCTTCCCACCATGCGCACCCTCAATCGTCCTCACCACCTTGCCCGAAATCGCATCCCACACTTTAATCGACCCATCCTGAGACGCAGAGATGAACACCGACCCCGTGGGGGCGTACTCGATATGGTTGATTCCTCCTCGATGAGGACCCTGTTGTTGAACTTGGTGCTGATGTTGCGCTGCTGCTGCGGACGCTGCAGAGTCATCGGCGCCAGATTGACGGTTAGTGGGTGGTGGAGGTGGAGCGGAAAAGGCTTTGGGAGTGAAGCATTGGAGGGTTTTAACGTCGTAAATACGGACGGTTTCTGATTCGGATCCGACGAGCAGGAAGTCGCCTGAGGGGTGGAATGACACCGAGTTGATCGGGTGTGAATCCTATTATGGAAGTATGCAAAAAAAAAAAAAAAAAAAAAAAAACGCTTACAAGGTTAGGTAAGGAGGAGCTTTTTTTTGAGGGCATATACATGGACGTGTTTGAATAGGAGGACGATCTTTACCTGGAGGTAGCGGAAGGAGCGCTTAACTGAGGGCTTGGAGAGATCGTAGAGCTTGACGACGGTGTCAGAACTGGCGGCAAGGACCAGGCCGTTAGGATGGAAATCACAATCCGTCACAGGCTACAAGGACAAAAAAGTAAGTAGCAAAAAAAAAAAAAGGAAGACCGTTAGTTCCGCACATTAATTGACATGTCCAAATATTTCTTAACCTCTGCAGCCGTCTTTCGCTCCTCAAAGTCCTTTCCCGAAAACAGCCAAACATGCGACATCCACCAAGTACAACCACAAAAAATCCCTTCAGTCTCCCGCGAAATGTGGCGTGGATCCTTACGGTGGTATGGTCATAAAGAGTGCGGATCACCGGATGCACATCGTTGCCGCCATCATGATCAACGAGCTTCATTTTATTCACGTCCAAGATCTTGAGCGATGTATCTGCGCTTCCCGAAGCCGCATACCGCCCATCTTTACTGAACGTCGTACAGGTGACGGGTTCCTTGTGTGTCGTCGTGTAAACCATCTTGAGGTTGGGACCCTTGGTCCGGTGGCTGGATTTTGGATCCATGTCCAGGTTGAGACGGGTCATGACCGGGCGTTTTCCTCCCTTTGTTTTGGTAGAGGTGTTGGTGTCGCCCTCTGAAGGTTCTGTTGTTTCTGGTGCTCCTGTGGTAGCGTCCAGCATTTCCTCATCTTCGTCATCATCATCGTCATCATCATCTTCTTCTTCCATCGCACCAGAGGCGGCTCCCCGCTGGAGTTTGGAGTGGTCTGTCGGTTCAATCTCCACTGATTCCTCTAGAAAAATCAGATTATCAGGAATACATGTTAGCACATTCAGACGCGCGTCAAATCACTTGGTTCTAGCAGTAGTAGTAATATCGAAAATGTTGATAAGTTGTTTTACCTTGTGCGATAAAGAGCATCTCGCTGAGACGTGGACTGGGCTTGATCGTCACAGAGGTATGAGTTTGTTCCGCAACCACTTGTGCCAACTACAACAATCCAAGAGAGGGGGAAAAATAATCAGTTATCGCTATGGTTGTCGTTGTTCAAATCTTCAATGCTTGCAGGTTCAACCAAGTCTCTTTTCTCACCTGCGCATATCCATACTCGGCAAGTTGGCTTAATTCAAGAGTAAGTATGAAAAAGAAAAAAATGTAAGCACATAAGTGAACACGAAAAAAAAAAAAAAAAAAAAGCAGAACGTACTATGCTCTGGCATGTGTGCAACCGGGCGCAGTGAGTATGCGGAGCGACATATGTATACATACCTGACGATCAGAGGCAGGACATCCTCCTGCCGCATCTGGCTGAGTTCAGACATGGTTTTTTGTGCGGTTGTGCTGGTTGTGTTGAAAAGTGAACGGGCGAAATGAGCAAAAGATGAGGAAATGTGAAATGGGGAAAAGATCAAGTCCATGTCAGTCCAGTCCAATAGTGCCCCCAAAAGGGAAAAAGTCTAAGCCTCTCGCGCTCAAAATCAATCAGATAGGCCCGCCAGGATGATCAAAATTGATGGATCCAAAAAAGAACAATGCGCGTTTATTATTATTTTGAATGAATTGAAATAGTGTCGACTTTGGCCTCTAAAGAGTGAAGGATCCCGAGTCGACTCCGTTCTGATACCGCAAAACACCCTCCTCCACATCGGGTATGCTTCCTATGTACACTGACCCACCGCCACTCGTCGTCGTCGCCGTCGTCGATATCGTTGTTGAGTGGCTATTCTCCATCACCATAAACGCATCTACCCCGTGACTCTTCTGGATCTGCACCTGCGCTGGATCCTTGTTGCCAACTCCAAAACTAGACAGAATCAATCCTGACTCTTTGATATGGGTAATAAGACTAGGCACTTGAATCTAATAAAAAAAAACGAAGCAAAACGTGTTAAGGAGACTGAAGTACGTAAACAAACTTTCACATCTCGTATAAATATGATACTGCGCGTCAACATACAAGGGGTGTAGCTTCACAGATGACTCCAAGAAGGTTGTTACTACGGGCAAACTTGACGGCCTCCTTGATTGATGTACACCGCTTGTCGTCCTCATGGAACTCAGGGTCACTCTCGCTCGTCGTCACTGAGACTGCCGACGATCTCGCCAACAACGGAGATCCTGCTCCACTAGATGTCATAGGAGACGTCACAGACGATACACTGACTGAGGCTGTCAAGCTAGGGAATTGCGCTGCTGCAGATCCATGCTTGGGTGAAGGGAGGGACTCGGGGTCAATGGGTTCCTTACGCTTCAAGCCAACCAGTGTCGATCCCTCTGTCGATCGAGACACTGTCGTCCGTCCCTTGTTGTATCCACAGTAAGTGCTAAAGAATACCGCATCTTTTTTTTGAACGTCGTCGTTAGCTTAAAGCAATAAATAGATTCCTCTTCAAGTGTAGCCAGTCCATCAGATCATGAAGAGCACTTACAGTTAGGCTGCTTCCAGTTAACGGCGGAGCAGATTACAGGGTTGAAGGACGAGATCATGAAGCTGCGGTGGTGGGTGGCTGAGGAAGAGTCGTAAACAGTCTGCAGAATAGTGTCCACAAACTTGTTCACCTCCGCACTGTTGGTCAATCGATAGTGCGCCTTCTCCGACAAGGTAGGGTACTTCAGCTCCAAGTTCACTCCGATATGCTTGGGAAGGATCTATTGAGCATGAAAGAAGAGTGCATGTATGCTAAGTAAAACTGAAGCACCAAGTAAGAATAAAACAGTTTATGAAGTGGGATAATTACCTTCAGGACTTGCTCCAGGCTCATCCATCGCTCATACACCTTGCGTCTCCATTCGCCACTGCGCCAACTGCTGGCATTGCGAGAGTTGATGTTATCCTGCTCTTCTCCAGCGGCCTTCTGATGAACAAGTTCGCCAAACCTCTTGAACTGACTGAATGTCACGTCCGAAACAGCAAGGTCAAAGCCCTCGACCGGTAGGTGCCAGTTAGCAAACACTATTGGCACGAAATCCCGCGTCAACTGAACAGAAAGCTGGATGTACTCTCCCGACAACGACGACGCCGTGATGAACGAAGGAATCATGTTGCCGACCAGCAGCGACTGCGATGTCGAATGGGGCAATGCGCCTCCCGAGGTCGAAGTGCTAACAGGCATGACCGAAGGTGTTCCTACCAGAGGAGTTGTTGCAGCTGAGATGGTCGAGTCAATGCTGTTGGTCGACTTCCAGTATGTCTCGACGCGTCCTCCAACCTCAAGTCTCACGCCCTGGAATGGCCGGACAACCGAATACTCGAACGCGAGCTCACCAACCACCTTCAAATGAGCATCGAACAGGGGCAGGACGCCACTGCCCATAGACGATTCCAAAGACGAAAACGTGCTCGGGAGTGCCACTGCTCGGCCGATGGCCTTGGATCCAAAAGTGGGGAAAATGTCAAACTCGACTGTGAAGTGCTCCAGCGAGTCTACCTGGAACCCAAAGACCTCCCTATCATCGCCCAAGGGGAGGATGACGTTGTGGGGAATCATGCCGTTGTCAGGTCGCGAGGAGATGATAAGCTTCAAAGAAGAGATCTGAGCTGTGCCGTACAGATGCACAGGGCCGTGACGAGAGCTCGACTTTTCCTGACCGTTGTGCTCGCGGTAATTGGGATGACCTAGCGTCAAGTTAATCTGATACTTTTTGTCGAGGTAGTTATGTCCGTAAATCCTGAAGGGGATGATGGGCGGGGGTAGGGATAGAGAAGGAATGAAGTCCATATCGAGATCATCCATGCTGGGAGGGCTTGACAAGGCTTCTGGGGCAGAGAGAGCAGAGTCGGCAATTGAGGTGATTGAAGAGGCGATCGCACTGATGCCCGTCAACGGCACTGGCATGTCCATTGCGGTATCCTCGCTTGTCGACGCCTTGCCCTCGACTTTTCCGCCGGCCTCAACCAGCAACTCGACGCAGTCGGCATGTCCCTCGCTGGCAGCATAGTAGATAGGCGTCTTTCCGAGCTCGTCCACCACGTTGACATTACACCCGGCCTCCAGCAAAATCTTGACGCACTCGACGTGTCCCTCGCTAGCGGCATAGAACAATGGGGTCCAACACATGTACTTGTCCTCCTGATCCAATCGAGCGCCTCGAGTCGTCAATGTTTTTGCCAGTCGGGTATGACCCTCTCGGCAAGTGATGTGTAGAGGCTCCAGGCCGTCGGCGTTGCAGGCAATAACGTTAGCTCCGCGTCCGATCAGCATCATGGCGATATCCTCATGTCCATAGTGGCAGGCGAGACTGAGAGGGATGGAATCGCCCTCCTGACTTGCTTCAATCTCGACATTGTTGGCCAAAAAGATTTCAACACACTTGGTATGACCATTCATGATCGAGTATATGAGTGATCGGAATCCGTCGTGGTCCGTAGCCTCCATGGACGCCTTCATCGACAGCAAGTAAGTGGCACAGTCGGCATGGCCATACATGGAGACATAATGCAGAGGTCTCCTTCCATAGACATCAGTGCACTCAGGACTGACGCCATTCTCGACGCCCAACTTCAGCAACGAGAGTCTCCCGACCATAGCTGCTTCATGAAGGCACGTCCTGTCGCTGATATCGTCTACAAACTTGAAGTTGATGAGTCCGGTCTTGACGAGTTGCTGAATGATAGCATCTGAGGTAGTTATCTCGGAGCAGCATCTCCAGAATACCCGTGAAACAACCTCGCGAGCATTCTCCAAACCGATCTGGTTGGTATTGTTGTTAGCGCTACTGGTGTTATTGGTGGTGATAGTGTTGGCAGAATTGCTAAGCGAGGACTCGGCCGAGACAGAGTTGTTTTGGAGAGCCGAAGGAGTCGCCAGGCGCCTATCCAGAATCTCTTGAACCAAAGACGATTGGTTGGTGGTCAGGGCATTGAAAAGGTCGGTCTCGAGCTCGTCCATCTGTTGTTGGACTGGGGATGAGATGATCCTGGTGCCAGTTGCTGGAGACGATTTGGTGGTGATGGGGCTAGAAGGCGCTGAGGAGGACCGGCTGTTGCCCTGTTGAATGTTTTCAAGTCCAAGGAGATGGTAGGCGGCATTGTCGGCCAATTCAACCATGGCATCCTGGTTGAAGCAAGGCTGGAGTTCGACCTGGCGAGACAGATAGAGCTCCTTAGTGCTGGATTTCGACCGCTTGTCCCACTTTTTCAAGATCTTTCGGAATCCAGTGCCGTTTGTCTCGACGAATTTCTATTCCCGACAGTGAATGTTTATAAGCGTTAGTGTGCGCATTTTTTTTTATTCGTCCATCCTATTGATAAGGACATCGATGGGTCCAGTATATGTCCACTTTAAGGCTTTGATAGATAGTTTGTAGAAAAGTAAATCGTTATCGCGATAGAAAGAGGTCGTATTTTTTTTTACCTGAAGCTTATTGAGGTCCTGTTCAAACTGACGGAAGGCTTCCTTCAGCGAATTGATTGAAGAGCTGGTCCCTGGCCTTCCTTGGCGTGAGAGTATGACCTTTTCCTTGTCAATCAAAGACCGCAGCCGGACTTTGAGCTCTGATTCCTTCTGCAAATAGAACGTATTGACCTAACATAGAAAAAAGGGAAAAAAGGCAGACATAATCCCCGATGGACCCGTGTGAGTTGGCGGCTGAAAAAAAAAAGAAGTCGATGCGGGGTCATACCGGACGGGGGCATATTCCAACACGTTCAATCCATCTTTTTTTCTGTCCAAGATAGTTGAGAGAAGTAGATATCCTTTGAAGAGGCGGCTTTTAGAATGTACAATTTGGATTTTTTCTTCAAATATCCAAGGTGATTGCGGGAGGCAGACAGATAGCATTGAAGAGTCGGCATTCAGTAGAAGGATCAATTGGTTGTCGTCTTGTCGCCCATCGCCTATCTGTTCTGATGATTTACTTTGCTCGCTTGCGCTATACCTTTTCCAGTTCACGTTCCAGTTTGAAGAAGAAAGCGGCCTTTTGGGACTGCAAGAATTTAGAGTATTCATCCTCTGGAATGACGGGAGTTGATCCTGGGGGTGGAGAGGCCGCGATGGTGACGGAGGTCTGGGCCTTTTCCTGAATAAGCGAGTTGATGATCTTCTTGAGACCCTTGTAGCTCATGTAGTGGCTCTGCCATTCCGTGATCTGTTGAAATTGAATCTGCTTTCCGAACTATTTGTGGTGGTGTGATAAAAGAAGTTTTCGGTGAGTATATGTGTGTATCCATGGAAGGGTAAGGAAATAACAAGGGCGAGTGAGGCTGCCTGTATACCTTCATGGTGGGTTATGGGTATGTGTACGGCTGTAGGGTGTAGGGGGGAAGTGTTAGTCGACACCACGGGCGACCTTGGCGAGCAAAGGCTACGAAGGGGTGAGGTGGAGAGCGAAGGGGAGGCAGTGAGCAATGGGGGAAGGCGCGATTGCGGTGCAGTGAGCGTGAGCAGACGGCAAGAAAGAACGAAGTGAAGCGCCAATCAGCAAAAAGAAGAGTGGAAAAAGAAAAGAAAAGAAAAGAAAAGAAAAGAAAAAGGCGTGTGCAAAGAAGGAAGGAAAAAAGTTAAAGTGAGGGGATGGTCAAGTTGACATGTTCAAAAAGGGAAAGGAGTAAAAGAAGCAGCGGAAAGGAGTAGAAGAAGAAGACTGACAGTGAGAGGAAAAGTCAAAAAAAAATAGGAGACCAAAAAACAACAGGGGAAAAAACGATAAACAATCAACACTCACGCACTCACACCCACGCCTCCTTTTCCACTTGCCTTGTGTCCCTTGTCCACTGCAACGGTCATCATATCCCCATCGTTGTATGCTCGATTGTGAGCCCTCTTGTCGTCTGGTCTCTTCTCTGTTCTCTGGGGGAGAAGGGAAAGAAGGGCAATTAACCATTGTCCAGCTCTGTCCTTCCTGTCCTGTGGGCGTCTTTCAGTCAACAACGTGCACCCATCGCGCCTTGTCACTGAGCCAAACCTTACCTCGATATTGACTTCGTTCTTCCCATCTCAATATGACAGTACCACCCTTCTTTTCTTCATACAACAACAACAACACCCTTTCTTCTTCCACGCTGCTCACCACTCTCTCTCTGTGCACCCTCGCATCGCATGCCTTTTCTTCCCTTCTCTTTCTCTCTCTCACCTCCGACTCTAGCCCGCGTTTTTCCCGCCTCCCCCCGGATACCCTTTTGAGTTGGACTCATGTATCACGTGTATCACAATAGTTGGTGGCGTCGATTGGTCGCCTGCCTGGTCCCACTCAAAAAAAAAAAAAAAAAAAGAAAAAACGCCTTGATATGAACAGCATCCAAAACACCTTTAACAAACACACTTGTCTTATTCTCTATGAATAATTGAAGCCTGGCGGCCGACTATTCGCTGTGTCACTGATTTCTTTCATTCTTGCTTTATGATTATTAGGGTATCAATACCTGCTAGCTGCAGCTGAATACGATTTACATGTTTGTGGGACATGGGACATGGCATGTCCCTTGCTGGAATGTGCAAAGGGTGTCTCTCTCAGGTAACGCATCGGCAATGACGAACTGATCGGTATCAATCTACAATGTGATGATCAGTGTCTGAAACGATATCTCAACTGCCATCAGTGATCATTAGCTTTGACTTCTATCAGGGTCATTGTGCTCCATTGTTGACAAATATGAACGTTGCAAGCAGAAGATGTCGCTAAAACACAGAGCTAGGACACTACTGCAAACAAACATATGCTTTATTTTCAGTCTTTGAAGAGTAAGTATCACATAGACAAGAAAAATGTGTGGGTGAAGAGGAACTGTCAAAATTGAGAATATAGACGCGGATACCCGAAAGCAGGAGGAACGAAAAGGGTGACCAGGGTCTGATACTTTGTACGTGCCTGAAGGTAAATGGACGATGAACGTGTTTTCGTGTGCGACCAACAGTAGAAGGATTTTTAATCTATTAATGCTTATGCAGACGCTCCTTGATCCCAACAAGGGACACGTTCACTTTCTCGGTCTCCGTAAACACGCACTTCAAGTAAACGGACAATGACTTCTCCAAAGATATATACTTGCTACGACTGTAGTACTAACACATGCAAAAAAAAAGGATGTCTGGTAGTTTTGTCGAAAACCACAAAAGGAGAGAATACAGTAAGATTCGATCTAATTGGCCAATGCGTGGATATGAACCATCAAGGAAACGACTAGCGCAGATTGATTCCAAAGGGTCTTTTGCATGGATAACAGCCACCCCGTCAATGAACTAATAAGTTCGAATTTTTTTCACAGATAGTCATATTTTATTTTCTATGTGTTTGTAAGTGCGCGAGCGACATCTCAAGAAGAAAAGTAGGCGCTGCCTCGAAGAAAGAAGGATAATGAATGCCTTCGGTTCCATGTCATGACCCGTTGATAGGCCGTCATTAGATGTGAAAACGAAAAAAAAATAATAATAATAAAAAAAAAAAGAGAAAGCAATTTGATAACAGCTTGTCGTCTTCTGATTGGATGATAGAAGTGATTTGTGCCCATTGAGGCGAGAAAAGAGAGAGAGAAGGGTAATCAAGAAAAGAAAAAGTAGACGCACTGTAGTGGAAAAAAGAATGAATGTATTGTTACAAAAGGTCGTATCCATGACTCCATGGCTCTTTAGGCGACGGTGTTCATGTAACGGGGGTCCTTCCATGGGCCGGGCTCGCCCGTTTGGCATCCTCCGGCGCACTCGCAAGTGCCACCAATGACCTTGGGGAGGTTGGCGGCATCGATATCCTGCAAAAGTGTTGACTGGTAGTTGCTGCCCAAGATGACAATCTTCTTGACGGTGACCTCGTCGAGGAGAGGCTTGACCATGCCCCAGACGGACGTGAACATCATGGGGGCGTTGATGACGTACATCTTGCCCATCATCTCGGGGTAGTAATTCTGGGCAATGGCGGAGGTGCGCTTGATGAATCCAAAGGCGTTAGCGAACTGGCGGAGGGAGACACCCTTGAGATCGAGGATGGTGCAGCACTGCTCAATGTGGCGGCCAGCAAGCTTTGAGCAGGCGGGCATGCGATCGCGAATCAGCTTCTCGTAGGAAAGGACGTGCTGCTTAGTCATGCGCTCCTCGTCAGTGACCTTGAAGAGGGTCTTGATGTCGATCACACCGACGTGCTCAATGTAGATGGGACGGCCGGCTTTGTCGATGTTGTGATAGTAACGGGGGTAGCAGTTGCGGACAGCCTCCTCTTCCTCAAAGACAAAAGTGTCGACCAAAGAATCGACCTGGAGCTCCTTGCGCCAGTTTTCGCAGTCGACAAACATCTTGTGAGTGTTGGGGATGCTAAACTTGCGGGCGCGCAAGAAGCGGAGAATGTAGTGGTCGTCGTGACGTTCAGGCACAAAGATTCCCTCGGCCTTGATCAAGTCCTTGAACTCGTCCAAGGCATGCTGCTGCTCTGCAGTCAAGTTGCCGACGCGGCCAGGAAGAATATCGGTGTTGGGAGCGGACATGCTATGCATATGTAATTGTAATTATGAACGGAGGGTTAATATTTTAATATTGGATTACCAAATGCAAAGAGGGGGCGGTTAGATTAGACCTGAAAAGGCTTTTGGTTGTCTGACAGCCCATTGGTGTCCAACTTGTCAAAGGCCAACTTGCAGCGCTAAGCTGATCAGCAAGCTTGCAACGACGACATTCCCTCTTTTTTGTTTCTTTCTTTTTTCCCGTCAGCTTGTCTGGTCTTTCGTCCTGAGTGGTATTCCTGTATTCTTCCGAGCTTATAGGAGGTCTGTTTTCAAAGTCGGTTTTTGGATGACATACTTCCACACTGTCAATGATGAAGGACGAAATGAGGAAATAAAGGTAATCCCGTTTCCTTGTGCACAACTGACGTGTGGAACGTAGTGTGTTTTTATCTTCTAGCGGTGGTTAACATTGTGAAGACTCTGGCCAACTGGGCAATAGTCGAAGTGAGGAAGTATTGAACAGAGAGAGTCTATTCTTGTGTTCGTGTTTCCTTGCTGGCGGTGTGTATTATGTCCTGCGACAGAAACTGATGGGAAGAAAGTGTTCCAGGGAAACTAACAATCCTGAATGAGCTAAGTAAAGAATAAGACTCGAACAATGGCAACTGGAGGGCAGACTTACGTGAAGGAGGGATGAAGGAAGGGAGAGTGAGAGCTGGGTTGATGAAGAAAGAGGAGAAGTTGATGATGAAAGAAGGAAAGAAAGAAGAAAAAGTAAAAAGTAAAAAAAAGGGCGAGATAAGTAGGAAAACCGCGATTTATTTTTACATTTTGCAGCTTGGAACTTGACTGGTGCTCTGGCATAGTTCAAAAATCAATGGAAGGCGAGAACGATAAACAAGTTCAAGTGCAAGGAAGCAGCATCCATCCTCATGCACACACACATACACATACAAATTGGCTATTTATCATTTATTCACACGTACAGTACATCCATATTACATTGCATTGATAACAGCAGCAGACCGAGAGCTATTATTGCATCTTTCGAGAAAGAATGTAAAACTGGAAAAAGAACGAGAATAGAGAGTGAAGAAGGAGCCACTCCATTCACATAGACATCAGTAAAATCACTCTTGCTTGCACACAGCCCGACTATTATTCGTCGATACACACAAACTGTGTGAGCGATGAACATACAAACGCATACAAACAAATACGAATGGGAAAAACAAAAGGGCGAACAAACATGTCCCTTTCATGCCTTCTTTCCATTGAGTTCTTTCCTCCTCTTTCATTCAATCCTTGGTTCTACACCATGTCCTACACTATTTTTATCGGTTTCGCTCATAATATCACTTTCTTCTCTTTTTACCATCCTATCTTTCTCTCTTGTTCTATTCAGCTCAACAACCCTTTACTCTCCACTCTCACTTTTCGTAGCTTCATCGGTATATTTTGCTCAGCATGTTCAGCCGTCATGGCATTGACGTACGCTCCCAATCCGGAGTGAAGAAAGTGAAGGAAAAAATAGTCGTTGGCAGAATAACAATGACGACAAAGTGGCCGGATGTCAAAGAAAAAGTACAAAAAAAAAGCGCAATCCAGTTCTTCTGCACTTCTTGGCCTGGGCTTCTCGCTATTCCTTTCTACCGTGGTTTCGATCCGCACTTGTTTTGTTTGAATGGCCACTCTCGCCATCCATCCTGTCATGCTTGCACTTCTCTCTTTTCAGTCACTCAGCCCGACTTTTTTTTTTGTAGATCGATCACAGAGGGCTACCCAATTGTCAATCGCACACTATGAGGCAAGTCATTTTCCGAGGCATATTTTTCTGGTCAGGGTTAAACAGCCAGGACGAAAAAGGGTGTTCGTATCCTGTCAACAACAGGGTCAGGTCAGGGTCATTCCTTGGATGTCCCCCTCTCTTTTTGTCCCTCCGCTCTTTCGCCCTCCCTGCAGACACGTTGGCAGAGGGGTCGAGTCCTTAGGGTCAACAGATCAACCAGTTATTGATAACCAATTTTTGTGTGGTTTTTTTATTCTCTCTAGAACAAACATGCCTTGCTTCAATGATCCAATGCCTTGTCTGTATCCGTGTGTGATTTGTGCTTGCCTACCTTTACCTGATTGCTTACTTACCTTAGGTCTTTTTGCTTTTTTTTTTTTTTTTTTTTTTTTTTTTTTTTTTTTTTCATTTCTCTATTTTTTCTATTCCCGTTTCTTGTTGTCTGTAGTTGAGAGCCACTCATTAACTTAAAAAGCATCGTGCATGGTCCCTTTTCATTCATTCATTCTTCCCATTCGACTATTCGCCCACAGTCTTGATGTATTCATCTAATGGTAAGAATATAAACCAAAATGCTGTTTTTTGTTGTATTTCTGGGCTTTTCTAGCCCAAAGAATTGATCGGCCTTCATCTTTACCCAATGCTCCGAAAAAAAGAAACTCCCCCATTAACCTTTAACGACGGTAATTGTACCAAAACGGAAAAAGAAATGAAAGCACTCGAGAAAGGGAGCTTGGCCTTTTATTTGTCCGTTGGAGAAGAAACTCAAGAAGAAACACAAAGGAACAAAGTGCAAAGGGTGGGACATTTTTAATATTGTTACTGTTGTTGTTGCTGTCCAGAGGCTCACTTTGTTTGTATATTTTGCATCTTGTCCTATCGATTGGATAAATACAACCTTGGATTCTCCCACCCTAAAAGAACTGAATCTGCATCATTGTCAACAACGTCTTCCCCGTTTATTGGTTCTTTGTCCAACGGTGCTCTATTTTCTCTTACTTTTCTGGTTGTTTGCCCCTACAGTGAGGTTTACGATTATTCATCGCTAAAAACGAAGGCATACAGACCAGACAAAACTGGTTCCAAATGTTCTGTAGACCCGATACAACCTCCTTTCTCCACCAAGCAGACGCGTTCTTTATCTGGCAGCGAAAATGGTGGCAAAGGGAACGGTTTAGAAATTGGTGGAATCTACGCAAGACATGCGATTAATAGTAGTTTCGGTGATCAGGATTGTTTTCAAAGGAGAAGCGAGTCACTTTGAAATCTGTTTGCAATGAGCCCTGTGTCTTTTTGATTTTTTTTTTCTTTGTTCCCCCCTCGTGGGCTGCAAAGTTGCCTTTCTTTTCCAAGGAGTGGCGGGCGGTCGAAATTGAGATAGTGTCAAAAGGCGGTTTATGTTTTCTTTTTTCTATTTTTCTTTTCCTTTTTCCATCACTCCATCCACACATCATGACTGAAGGTGCATATTCATATTTATATTTATATTTATATGACAGCAGGGACAGGAACACGACTACACGATAAGCTCACTCAGACACACGCCTACACACGTATATCACCTTCAGCAGACATATACCCAACTACCTACGCTCACCACACTTGCTAAACCTCGTCTTACACACTCACACACACTCTACACACTCGCCACTCCACAACCCAACTCACGCTGCGCTCCCTCTCTCACCCACACCGTCCCTACTACACTCACTACGGTCGTCACCACAATGCAACTACACACACCCACAGTCCCAGCCATCCCCAACACTATGCAGTACCATGGAGCAACCAGCAGGATCGAATATAGGCCAACACATCACAACTGACACTGCCTCAAACCCTCTCCTGACATCTGTCTGTCTGCAGTAGGACAAAAGAAGCAAAAGAAGAAGGTCACCAAGATGGCCCTGAGCGACTTCTTGTCGGATCCCTGTACGTAACTTGACTCTTCATTGTATTTCTGCTCCATTGACTCCAACGGGACCTTCAGAGGACTGACAATCTACTTGAACGCTCGCAACTCACACTCATCTCTCTTTATTTGTCTTACATTACTTTGTACTTGATGTCTACGTCCAACCCTATGTTGCCCTCGATATAGCCACGGGTTCCTGGGCTGATGAGATGGACGATTTGCCTTCTGCCCCTGCTGGTATATATTTGTCTATATGTCCTTTTGCATAGGTATAGGTTCGATATTCAACATGTAATGCAAGTTCACAGTGCTGACGATCAACCTCCCTTGTCCATATCAACTACTCTAGCTGTCACTCAAGGTAAACCGAGCGTGATTACAACACTCATCAATTGATCCGCCGACTTCATCCCTCACACTTGATTCATCGTGCATTGGAACATTACGGCCTGTGAATTCGCTCAGGAACTAATTATGTTGATCCGACGACCACGGGATATATCACTTTCAATCTAGGCGACAACTTCCGCTCCGGTGGATTTGGTGATGATCGCGGAGGCCGTGGCTTCTCGAGCCGTGGTGGTAAGCCTTTATCTTACTCAGACTTGGAATGGACGCCTCTTAATGCATAAAAATATGCTTTGGCTCAGTTTGCCGTAAAGAGGGATTGCCGACTCATCATTGGACAAACTTACTTTTTATCATATAGGATTTGGAGACAGAGAAGAGAGAGAGTCGCGCTACCCTGCCCGCGCTCCCGTTGAGCTCCCTACCCGTCCACCATACACCATTCATCTCGGCAACATCGCTTTCGATACCACCGATGCCGACGTTGAAGGCTTTTTCAATGAGTCCAAGGTATGGATCAATCAGGACTAACAATTGCAGGAGTACACGTGGATTCATGGATTGAAGTTCTTGGTGTTGGATTAAAATACAGTAGAAGCGGCATGGCAGGAATAACAAATCAAGTTGTATTTTCAATGTGATAGGTTACCAGCATCCGCATCATGAAGGATTTCGAGGATAAGCCCAAGGGTTTTGGTTACGTCGAGTTCGACAGTCTTGATTCCTTAAAGAAGGCTTTGGAGCGCAACCAGCAGAGCCTTTGTGGTAGAAACGTTCGTGTTAGTGTCGCTGAGCCTCGTAAGTTGTCCCTCTGTATTGAGCCACAGGATTGCCGAAACAGCATCAGTCGGGACGCTCAATAAGACTTACCATGGAATTCTGCAACGATGTACCTGTTCTTTTACAATAGCCCGTGAGCGTGAGGTCCGTGAGGATCGCACTGCCGGAGAGTGGCGTCGTGCTGAGCCCGTCGCTCCCCCAGCAGGTCGCTTCGGAAACGACCGCTATGCCGATCGCGGTGACCGCGCTCCCCGCGGTGACCGTGAGTTTGGTTCCCGTTTCAACAACTCTGAGCGTCCCCCAGACCGCACAGCCGTCAACAGCTGGAGACGTGAGGAGCCTCTTCCCGCCTCTGAGACTCGTCCCGGCTGGGAGAAGCCCAGAGAGCGTGAGCACAGAGATACCTCCTGGGGAGGTGGACAGGGATTCGCCAACCGTGCCCCTCCTGGTGAGTTTTTATTTTCAATGGATCAACGGCGCAGGAGCAGTTTTGTTTTTTTCTTAAATTTCTATATTTGACATTAACTTTTTCCTACCAATTTTTTTTATTTAGCTCCCGCCACCCGCAAAAAGTTGGAGTTGAAGCCTCGTAGCGCTGAGGCCCCCGCCGCTGCTGCTACTAACAACAGCGCTGCCAAGTCCAGCCCCTTCGGTGCTGCCAAACCCATTGACAGCGACGAGGCCATTCGCCGCGTCGAGGAGAGGTTGAAGCAGGAGCAGCAAGAGAAGAAGGAGGCTGCTGATAGGATCCGCAAGGAGAAGGAGGCCAAGAAGCCTGCTGCCAAGGCCGAAGAGAAGGCGGCTGAGCCCGAGGCTGCCGCTGAGGCTCAGGCCTAATTGTAGCAATTTTTTTTGCTGTGATTTGATCTGGTGTCGGTGGTGTTTGGTGCTTTGTCGTTGTCGTTGTTGTTGCCGTTGTTTTTCTTGTTCGTAATGTTTAGACCACACACGCAAAGTATCTTTCCATCCATTTATCCACCTCGTTTTGTTTTATTTGTTTGAAGTATGAATGCATTAAAAAAAGTTGTTTTTCCGCATATCTCTTTGTTTCGCATGGTTCTCTCGTGGTAGTGACTGTTGATCAAGGACTCAAAGAAGGAAACTAGCCAAGCCACTGTTTGTTTGTTACCTCGACCCCGCAGCTTTTCAGCACTTTTTTTTAAGCAAGACAGTACTTTCTCGCTTTTTCTTTACACTCTTTCTCTCCTATACACCCGCCCCAGGCAATTACATGGGTTCAAGATGGACTACGACGACGACGACTATGACCAATACAGGCAGTACGAAGATGAGATGTACAGGGACCCAAGCGACGAAAGGTGAATAACCACCCTCTCATACCTTTGACTGAGATGCAATGGCACAAGGTCATAACCACAAACACGCAAAAAGGGCCATGCGGTTCAGTGGCGTTGACTTTTTTGTTTCCTGTTATTGACTTCGCACTCCTCTTTTCCTTGACTTTCTTGTTGCCTCGGCGCATTTCCCTTTGGCACACCATCCTCTTTCTCTTTCCTTTTCTTTTTCTTTGCGACCGACCACCTATTTCTGGCACAACTTAAACTATCTGAACGACACCAACAACAAACATTTCAATCCAACAGTGATGCCAGCGATGAAGTAGACAGTGAACTGGAAGATACCATGCTGGGTCACATTCACTATTCGACCAACGTCTACAAGAAGATCGGAACCGGAGTCAAATCCACTGATAGCCAAGAGGTAATGGTTTTGTGAAATATTTTTTGATCCGCTTTTTTTTTGTTTGCGAGCACACGGACGTACACACGGACGTGTATTGTACAACATCATCTTGTAACCATTCTAATCAACCCTCTTATTTGTTTTACTGATGCATTTCATGATAGGCGGCTTCGTCAGATGAAGAGGACAACGATAACAAAAGATCGAATGGACATTTGGCAGAGGCTAATACTCCAGCTGAGCACTATTTTAAATCCATTAAGCATGACGCAGAGGCGGACTCGGACACTGAGCAACGGAGCAAAGCGTCGCCCATGTCGAACGGAGCCTCAGCAATACAGGTGCTGGATGATGATGATGATGACGAGGAAGAAGAGTCTAAATATAAAGTCGAGCGGAAGCGGGATACTCAAAATGGCAATGCCAATGGTGCAGGATCTGGATCTGGATCGGACTCGGACATGGACTTGAGCGACAGTAATGGTGAAGACGATGGTCCTCAGGAGTTGGCAGCCGTCCAGGATAGCGAGGAAGATGATGCAGGGAGTGGCGATGACGATGCTCAGTCCGATGTTGATCACGAAAGTTTGGACGAGCATTTCTTGGATTTGACCAAGACCATCTCTGGCGGTCAGGAGGACGACAACGACTATGATCCTGATGCTGAATTGAGCCATCTAGACGACAAAAAGTTTCAGGTAATTGCATTATTTGTATATTTGGTACTTTTACAAAGTTGATTTTGATGCTTGAGAAAACTGACTGATGTTTATTTGTATGAATGGGAAACATAGGGTCGTGGGCGTTATTATCTGGAAGAGGCGCCAGTAAGGCTGTGCAACAATTGTCAGATGCCAGGACATTTGGCGAGGGACTGCAGGACATTGAGATGCCATATCTGTGGAGCTCTCGACTCCCATTTGGCAAAGAATTGTCCAGTGTCCACATGCTACAAATGCAACAAAACCGGGCATATCGCCGCTGTGAGTCATGACGAGTTTTTTTGCACTGCTATGCTTCAGACCATTCGACTCTTGATCGCGCTCTAACTTATGTTGTTTTATCTTTACCATATTCGAACAGGACTGTACCGAGCGTCATTCATACGGAAATCGCTGCCATAAGTGTGGCTCCCACAGTCACGCCACAGAAGTATGTATATTACGATCACACCGGAGAAAATACCTTCCGAGCTGTATCATCTCAGGAAGCACGGGGTTATTAACTCTCTTTACGCATTTCCTCTCTCTATGTAGGATTGCCCAACAGTTTGGCGAGTCTATGTCATGTCCGCGGAAAGTACCCCAAACGACGTCGTTCAGTACTGTTACAACTGCGCTTCTCTTGGACATTTTGGGGATGTAAGTTGTTCATACTTTCACTGCTCGAACAAACAAGTTTATCAACGTTTGATACGTTGACTAAACAGTCAAAACAATATCATTTGCCTGATATTCCGTAAATAGGGTTGTCCAAAACGGCGACCGATGTATGCGCGAGGCGAATCGGCATTCAATGACCAAAACACGACATCGTCGTCGTCAAGCGCCAATCACAACTACAGCAGCAGCAACAGATCAGGATCGAATAACCACCACAGCAGCAACCACCACAGTAAAGCATCATCGTCAACGCCAGGATCAATAAGAGGTAGTGACAGGAAGGATCGTTACCGGGACCGTGATGCGGATCGTGGAGGCGACAGAGATTATCACAGGAGCAGTAGAGACTATGATCGAGATTATGACCGGGATTGGGATCGGGATCGTGGCGGTAGCGGTGGCCGTGATCGTGATCGTCACCGTGATCATGACCGAGACTATGGACGTAGTAGTCACCATGATCATCGGTCACATGAGAGCAGTCGACACGACTACGACCGTCGAAATCGCTCAAGGGAGCGGGAGCGTGAACGAGAGAAAGCTAGAGAGCGGGATATAGAGCGGGAGAGAGAACGGGATCGTGATCGTCGGCACAAGAGCTCCTCTACATCATCACCATCTTCATCATTATCGACATTGCCTACCAAGTTGCCAGCTTCCTTGCCACCAAAGCCCAAGTCAAGACCGCCATCTCGTCAAGAGAACCCGGCTTTGGTCCCAACTATGGCGACAGGATCTTCTCCATTATCATCTCCAGCACTCTTGGGTTCGCATGACAGACCTATCGATCTGTCTACTCCTTCATCATCCCCTAAACCATCGACTCTGCCTTCACGGCCCAACTCCAACTACTCTCCTTCGCCGGCTTCGAGACTGCATAGTTCATTGCCACCAAGGCCTGGCAGTAGCAACGGGAACAACAGACCGTCGATCTTGGATCGACCCTCATTTGCGGATCTCAATGCTTTCCCTCGTGGAGGCGGACGGGATCCGCATGGAGGTGAGCCTGGTGCTCCTGGTACTGGCAGTGGTGCTTCTGGCGGTGCTCAGCCTGGACCGATGTACACTGGTGGATACTCTAGGAGACGGAAATAGAAGACATCCTCTCTATTCTTTTTGTTTGTATGCTAGATTGCATGTATGTAAAAGTAAACCCCCCTTCCACACACACGCACTTCCTCATCAATAATAACAATAATAACGAGCGAACAAAAATGGTGTATATGCGTTAAATTTATTGTTGTGTAGGAAAAACCTACTACTATTTCTCTGACCCCTCCATAATTTCTTGTTCACCGGACGTTCTTGCGCGTCAGACGGGGCGACAGAGACTGATCACGCTCAGTGTTATGCGAAACCCTGTGGTGAGCATGGCTTGCGCGATGGCCATACGAATCCGATGACTCTGTTCCTGCACTCGCAAAAGATTCCTCGACATAGCTATCCTCGTCGCGCTTATTGTTGTTGTTACAAGACATGGTAGAGAGAGGGGTCTCAGAAGACGAACGGCCATACCGATGAGTTTGTACCGAAGGAGCAGATCCAGGTCCAGGAGCGGCGCCAGCGCCAGAAGTGCCAGGAGTAGAGATGGACGCAAGACCGAGGGCCAAAGAACTGCCACCAACCACATACCCAGGTTTCTTGAAGGGGCTCAAACTGTCAGGGTCACCACTTCCCTCGACTCCAACATCAGACGCAAAGGAGGTAGAGTTGGACATCATGGGTGACCGGGCCTTCATCCGAGAGTACTCAGGGTCCAAGGTTTCGTACGCCTGATCAATCTTCTCAGTCGCAGCCGCAACCGCAGAACTGACCCAGGATCCAAAAGACCAGCTGCTGGATTTCGAGAGTGCTTGTTGTTTCTGTTGGACCGCTGATGGTGGTTGTCCTGATGATGTTGCTGCTGTTGAGGACTTCTTGGGTCCGTAGTCACTTCCGAGGTCGGCGCCATCAGAGCTGCTACCGAATCCCGTAGAAGTAGGAATTGAGTTCTTCTTTTCCTGCAACAGACTGTTGATATCACTGATAAGACTGCCTCCACTACCACCGCCTCCAAAGAACCCACCGCCAAAGCCGCCACCGCCGCTGCTGGTGCCCGTGCCAGTGTGACCAGTGTGGGTCACCTCTTTGACGCTACCGCCTCCAAACTTGCTGTTGCTCGACGCGTGCTGCTGGTGATGGTCATGACGATGGCTTATGCTGGTAGCAGAGGTAGGTGACAAGAGCGATACTCCAGAGGGAGTCGAACGGCCAATCAGAATCTCGTTCACCTCCGGGTACGAGTCCCGATTCTGGACATCGAACGAGGACTTGGCCTTGTGAGAGGCCATGGGTCCATAGGGATCATAATCGTCCGCCTTCTTGCTGTTTAGGTATGAAGACGTCGTCGAAGTATTTGTTGTGGTAGTTGCGGTGGTAGCGTTGGTGTTGCTGACGAAAGAACTTGATCCACCACCAGCAGTCGACTTGACACCGCTTGACTCTCCAGAGTCATCACCATCCATGCCAGGAACCGACTGCCGATAGAATGAAGACGACGCGGACGAAAACATCGCCGGTCGAGACACGGCCTCCTTGCGCTCAACACCCTTGCTCGACACCTTGGAGTCGGTCGTGCTGCTCTTCTTATCTCCCCAGCCCCTGCTCTTCTCGGCCTCATCTACTTCTTCAGCATCCTCAACGGTATCATCCCATCCAGAACCAGCCGTCGACGACGACATCGACAACCGAGAAACATGTCGGAAAGCATCATTCTGGGTCGACTTAACAACGTTCGACTCGCCCATCTCAGGGAAGGTCGCGCTTGTTGGAGTAGTGGTCGCAGAAAACGACGATAACATGCTAGGACGGTTTCCCTCCTTGCTTCGGCGGACAACACCACCGTCTCCGGTGGGGGTCATGGGAGAGGTAGCCTGAGGATTCTGGTTCAACGAAACACTCAAACCTCGGCGACGAGTAGAGTGACCAAACTCCTCGACCGAGAATGTAGGTGGAGAAGTCGTAGTGGTTTCTGACCGATCTACCAGGTGAACAGACTTTTTTGCACTCGTGGGCGAGGACAGAGTGTGCTTCAAGGCCGAGGGTAACACAGCTTCCTTGATCAAAGGAGATGTAGGCTTGACGTGAATCTGCGAAGAGGACGACGATGAAGATATCAATGAGGGATCAGAAGGTACCAGCCGACGAACAGCACTCAAGGGTGTTGCTGCGGCACCCGTACTGGCAGCTCTCTTTTTCTCAAGTCTCTCCCTCTGTTTCTGCAGTGCGGGTGAAAGGTACTTCTGATCAGCAGTAGCGACAGCCGTAGGGTTCAACATAGGACTGACAGGGGCCTTGGCAGGTGACGCGAACGAAATAGCAGAGGAAGTGGCAGCGGCGGCAAGACGAGGAGACGCCGCGCTCAACACAGGCGAAGTCTGTTGTTCCGCAGCAACCTCTTTAGTGCTCTTGTATTTGGAGATCGGAGGCAGAGGCTTCCCACGAGCTGCAAGACGGGCACGCTGCTGGCGAATAGCGACGGGCAAATGGGAGTCATCCTCAACCTCAGCCGTTGGGGCTGCCACTGCGGAGTCGGTAGCCTGGCCAGGAGAGTCAGGAGTTGATCCGACCATGCTAGATTGGTATGACGACAAGACCTGACCGGGTGACGACGTGATGCTGCTGAATGTAGGGGTCTTGTTCTGAGACAAGGGCTGGGATTCGAACGAGCGGCTTACGGTCATGTCAGGGGTCTTGAGAGACCTCGAGAAGCTGGCTCGCGTAGAAGCGAGCGTCAGGCTAGCGAAAGACGAGGACGACTCGCTTTGAATGTCATCATCCTGGCCAAAGTCCCAGTTGTCGGCACCGCTAATATCTGGAAGCTGCTGGGCATCAGCGCTATTGTCAACCTCCTTGATAGGAGCTGAAGGTTCCTTGGAAGCGGTAGGAAAGTTCACTGGACCAATCTCCGGCAGGTCATTGTCCCATGCATCGTCATCCTTAAGATCGGTCCAGGACATAGTAGTCTCCAAGGCCTTTTGAGTCTCAAAGTCTGCCGAGGGTATACTGGCGTCATGTCCATGAGATTGGTGGCGATCAAAGGCTGGTGAAACGTGGCCATCCTCGTCCAGCGACCGCACAGAGTATTCTGACTCAAACTCCGATCCAATGCTCATGCCAGCCTCGCTCCTCTTGGAAACGGATGCAGGCGAGATATCCTGCCAGGGACTCTGGGTCGCACTATCCGCCTCACCCTCGCCGCTGTCGGTTCCTGCAGCAAGATGCTCCTTTTGGATCGCCAAGGGAGGAATGTTGTTGTCGGGTGTCTCAGCAGAGACCTGAGTGGGTGACTGTGCATCGGGTGTGGTCTTCTCTTGCACAACTGCCACCTCCTCGGCCTCAACTGGTGAGCGGGGACTCTTGTGCTCGGCTTCGCCTTGATCGTCCTGGACAAATGTGGTGGCGTCGTTGTCGTTGTGGATATTAAGATCAACAGCGACCTCGTCCTCATCCCATCCCCAGGCATCCTCGACAATCTCAGCCGCCGTCTTAGTGTGAGACTGATGAATGATAGATTCGATTCTGCTGCCTGTTCTAGATGGTCGCTCCTTGGTCTTTTCGGCATCAAGGTCTAGAGACTCTGGCACAGTCCCAACATGAGTGTTCGTGGTATTAGGTGCAGGCTCTACAGAGTGCAACCCAACATCAACATCCTGATCATTCCAAGTATCGTCCTCCAGAGCCTTGTCAAGGTCAAACTCGACTTTCGCGTCAGTAGAAGTTGACAGGGCAGGCGACCCAAAGCTAGGCAGAATCTGTTGATCCCCACGTTCCTCGGGGTGGTTCAGTGCAGAATTCTCCTCGGTCGAAGGCATCTCTGCAATAGTGGAGACAGGGACGACAGCAGGAGCCTGAGCCTGAACAGGAGTATTGTTGAAAATGGGGACGTCATTATCGGTCCACATGTCCTCCTCCATGGCTGCCTCGATGGCATGGTCCAGATCCACTTCCAAGGCAGAGAATGGGTGGTTATCTTCTGTGACAACATTCTCCGAGTGAACAGACACATATGAGTGTCCGGTAGGTTGGTGTTCCTGATGGGCCTCGAACTTTTGACCAGACATAGCATCGTCCTGGTTGTCCCATGCATCCTCCTCGAGGGCGGCCTCGAGGGAATGGTTGATGCACAGGGCATCCGCAGTTGGTTCTTGGTGCTTGTGAACGTTTTCTTGCACGAGCTCGTCAACTGATGCAGGCTCCAGAACAACAGTGACGGGCTCGTTCCGGGGTTCCTGGTCAAGCTCTTGCTGAGGAAGCAAGGCCGATTCAAACGTCATATCATCTTCCTGATTGTCCCACGCATTGTCCTCAATGGCAGCCATAATAGTCCGGTCAATCTCGAAGGCATGCGTCGTCTCTTGTGTCGAGTGGAATTCCGTCGTCTGTTCCAATGTGAGTGCAACATGGTTATGGATCTCTTGAACATCGACATCGGCAGCGAGCGTATCAATGCGAGGCTCAGCTTTAGCAGGCTCGCGCCCTTGGTCGGTCTGAACATCTTGATCGTCTCCCCATGAGTCACCCTCGAGGGCGTTGTCGATGGACGGTTCGATATCGAATGCAGTTGCCGCTGACTCTGGCTCTCGCTCTGGCTCAATCTTGGTAGCAACAGGCAGAGGCTCGTCGGTAATTTGAATGTTCTGATCGCCCCATGCATCCTTCTCAACAGCATCCTTCTCAACAGCATCCTTCAAGAGATCTTCCTCAACAGGGGCAGTTGCGGGCACGTGTGTGCTAGGCTTGACGGGTTGTTGCACAGGGGTTTCAGAGAAGTCCGAAACAGACCTCTCCTGCTGGTAAGCATCATGAGAGTAGGCAGCATATGCTGCAAACCCGCGGGCTGGCGAGGCGGGATTGAGGTAGGGCTTCTCAGGCTTGCCACCGAACAAATCTGAGACCGAACGTTCCTTAAGGCTAGTTGAAGAATGTGCGTACGCAGCGAATCCACGTACAGGCGACATGGCAGATTCACGAACAGGAGAATCGGCACGAGCTGGCGAGAAAGCAAACTCACGGACAGGAGAAGAAGGTTTGCTGTAGTGCTGGTCAGACTTGTCAGTAAAGAGATCAGAGACAGATCTCTCCAGGTTCACGACGGCGGCAGGTGCAGCAGGTACGACGGGGATGTCGGCAGGAACGTCGTCGTCTTGATCAGCCCATGCATCAACCTCCAAAGCTGCGTCGAGATCAAGGGAGTCGGTCTGGTTGTTCCATGCATCCACCGGCGTGGTTTCCTTGGGAGTTGATGCCGAAATATCCGCGTGCTGAGAAGCGGGAGTTTCGACACCATGGACTGCGGAGGCCTCAACATCCAACAGTGGGCTAGGTACATGTGCTTCAACGATCACACCCTTGACCGCAGCCAGCTCCGGCAAGCCATCATCGTCTACTACCTCCTTCAAGTCATCGAAAGGACCAGGCTCAGCAGCATCCTCGACATCATGAACATCCACGCTGGGTTCGACTAAAGGTTGTTCAAGCTCTGCCAAGGTATGCGACTGTGTCTCCTGATACTCGACAACAGGTACCACGTCTTGGTCACCCCAGGCGTCGCCGTCCAAGCCATCAATAATATCCTGATCAACGTTCTCCACCACAGGCTGAGTCTCTTCTGCCTCTAATTTGGCATCCATGTGCGTCTCAGGAGTGACGTGTGCTGTAGGGGGGGCCGAACTGTCAAGTGTAGGCGCAACAACTACATCCAGTCCCTGATCTACCCAAGCGTCCTCGGAATGTTCGTCAGTGGCAGGACTGAGACCCTCAATGTTGACGGTTGAATCCTGGGAAGATGCTTCGGCAACAGACTCAGAGGGGAGCTTCTCGTTCTCAGTCTTCTCCAGCAACGTCTCAGTAGCTGGCCACAAATCAGTGTCGTCGATAGCCGCTGCGTCGCTGAAAGGGTTGGCTGGATCGCGATCATCACTGACTGCTCCATCTATAGTCTTAACAGCCGACGCGATCTCCTCCTGCTCTTCCAAACTGGCGACCTTGACATCTTCAGCTGATGGTGCTTTAACAGCCTGCTCCTCACCAACGCTGGTCTCGACTGCATGTGACAATGAGTCTGTCGTTATCTCCACAACAGCATCCGACAAGCTCTGAGAGACAGTATCAACAGCAAGAGGGAGCGCCAATCCAGATGAGGTCGCGACGTCAAAGGCATCGATCACACGCTTCGACGAGGAAGTCGCCTGGTTATCGTCTGCGTTGACATCCTCCTCATCATCCAGGGTTTCCAGGTGATCAGCAGGCGCGCCACCAACTGACTGAGGCTCACCGCGCTCCATTAGCTCCACGACATCATCCTCCATGACGAATTTTGGTGACTCGTCGTCACTAAACGGTGTGCTGATGGAGCGATCCATAGGTACTCCTCGCTCCATGTGCTCCAGGTAGTCGTCGTCATCAAGGATCTCGTTCAAACGGTTGGAAGACATATTCCTGCCAGTGTAGGCAGTCGAAAGGTCGCCATAGATGTCACTGCCCTCCGAGTCAGAAACGGACCGCTTCAATTCGCCGATGCTGCCCCTCGAATCCGACCGGAGCGATGGTGCGGTGTCTTCCTTGACAAGGAGGTGCGAAGTCACAGCAGCATCAGCGTAATAAGGTTTGTTGTCGTCGAAAGATACTGAGGCTCCAGAATGAGCTCGAGAATTGGTTGCAAATGGTGAGATTTCGGAGCATTCGTCTTCCACTGGGATGGCGACTGGGCTACGCTGAGTAGCAAATAGGACCTAAGCAAAGTAGTTGATAGACGAAGTGTTAGCGCAATCTTCGTCACAGTTGTTGACAGGGGCTTCACTTTCCCGAAAAAACAAAGCAAGCTCATACTTCTCTGACTTCAGAGTCATGCTCATCGTCGCTCGCCTGGTCGGCATGTTTGGTCTCGTCAACAATGGCTGCTGCTTCAATGTCTTCAATCACATCCTCAGTCGCCTCAATTGTACTCGCTGCGAATGATTCCTGATCGACCTGGTCGTGGGTGTTGTCAATTGATGATGATACGACATGGGGTTCCTCATGCTGATGAGGTTCTTGAGCTATTTTATCCAACGACGGGTTGTCCAGAGCGGCTAACTCGAGCTCCTCACCTCCAATGACCCTGTCCACATCAAAGCCCCATGACTGCTCAGCTTCAGTCACTTCAGCAGCATCGCTCAGTCTAGCGGAGTCGACACTGTGAATCTCCTCAGGCACAGCGCGATTCAGGCTGCGATGGGTGTCGGATTCAGAAATGGTGGTGTCGGTGTGAGAGGGCTGTTCTTGAGCCAGTTGGATAGGTTCGTCCGTTGGTGTGTGATCAACAACTACTGCTAACTCCTGGTTGTCCTCGTAATCGCCAGAGGAAGGTGTCGCTGAAGCGGGCGGCATCACGACATGCTCTGAAAAGGAGTCATCTGTCGTGCTAGTATGGGACTGCTGGAAATCCTGTTGATCAAAAACATTATCCTATATAAAAAAAAATTAAGAACCATTAGCACAGGGAGCAAGTAGGCATGATAAAAGAAAATATGTGCTGAAAGCACCCGTCAAAAGTATCTCCGACTTACATGCTGATCAGCAGCAAAAGACGCGGAGTGAATTTGCTGGACAGCAGCCTCCTCAATGAGCTCAATAGCTTGGTCGTCATAGTCCCACGCATCTGCATCGCTCTCGTGAGCCTGGTGCATGGCTGGATAGGTCGGTTCCAAAGCGGCGACAGAGTTGTCGGGCTGTTCAACCTCGTACTCTTCGGCTTGATCTTCTACCGCGATCGGCTCGTCAAACCCCCATGAAAACTCGATTTGCTCAACTTGTGGAGTGTCGCCAATCTCAATCTTGTCCTCAAACCCCCAAGAAGCTCCGACAGCATCGCCTAATGTCGTGCTGCTCAAATCGACGCGAGCCTTCACTTCAGTGTCCGCTGTCGTTTCATGCTGCTGATGTCCTTGAGTAGCAGTAGTAGTGACGATGTCGATGCTGTCGTCGAAACCCCAGTCGTTTTCTCCTTGACGTTGCTCTGGCTGAGCTGTCTCATCGATATGAATGTTGTCGTCAAAGCCCCAGGCCGCCTCTCCTTGATGCTCATCTGGGTCGGCGGTCTCGACAAGCTGAGTGATGTTTTCGACAACTGCGATTGGTGCCGCTGGGAGATCCTCTGCTGGAGTACCGCCTTTGATGTCAATGTTATCATCAAAGCCCCAGGCAGCCTCGACTTGGTGCAGGTGCGGCTGCACAGTCTCTTCCACATGCAGATTGTCATCGAAACCCCAACTTGTCTCATCCTGATGAGCGCGTGGTTGCACTGCCTCGTGGATATGAACATTGCTGAAGTCCTGCGTTGGCCCTGTGTATGATTGGTCCTGCACATTCTCTTCGACTTGGATATCGTCGTCGAATCCCCAGGCAGCCTCTGCTTGTTGATCTTCCGGGTGAGTTCCTCCTTCCATGTCGATATTTTCGTCGAAGCCCCAGGCACCGTCTGCTAGTGGCTCTGCAGTCTGAGCCTTAGCTCCACCTTCAATGTCAATGGGTTCATCAAAGCCCCAAGCCTCTTCCACCTGTTGTTCGCCGGGCTGAGCACCACTCTCAATATCGATCTGGCCGTTAAAGCCCCATGCAGTCTCTTCCTGGTGGTGATGGTGATGGTGGTCTGACGGGACTTGGTCCCTGTATTCGTCGTCATCCCAGGATTGCTCTGTGTCGTGCTGATCCACAGGTGACAATGCCTCAAAATCTGGAACAGGAGCAACTACGCCAAAGAAATAATTAGAACGATTAGCAGGGGAAAAGAGGGAAGGAGCACGGTGTGAAGTATAATGGCCAAGAGACTTGTTAACGATGTGCTACCTTCGATTGGTAATGGCACTACAGGATGATGGTAGACTGGGATGGGTGCACGGGTGGGTATGGGACGAGTTGGTGAGGTGTGTCGGTGTTCCTGCTCCTGTTCCTCTTCCGTATCATCTTCACTGCTTTCCTGATGGGCGTCCTGCAGCCAGGCCTGACGGACATTCTCGGAAGATACGTGCTGTTGCTGTTGGCGCTGAGCCTGAGACGCATTGGGGTCTAGATAGGCCTGTACAATTCTTGAATGAAGAACAGGGCTCTGGCGCATCCGTTCCCTCAGCTTGGGTGCTGCTCCGCGAAGTATTTGTGAAGGGCTGCCCTGTGACCTCGTCGAGGACGACGACGATGACGAAAACTCGCGGTGGGCGTGATGTGTCTTTGGAGATGAAGAGTCGAGCGGGATAGATGTGGAGTTCCATTGCTGTTGCTGATGTTGCTGTTGCTCCCACTGTTGTTCCTGAGCGTGATGTGAGTGATGATGAGGTGAGGCATCATAGGACTGTTGCTCGTAGCGATAGTGTTCCTGGCGTTCCCGGTCAAAGTCATGCTGTCCTTGGTGTTGTTGCTCCTGTTGTTGTAGATGTTGTTGTTCAAAGGAGCTGCTGGTTGCAGTCAGGGTCCGTGAGGTGGTCGTAGTCGTGGTAGTAGTTGCAATCGAAGACGAAGAAGACGTGCTTCTCGTTATTGTTGTTGTTCCTGTCATGGTCGCATTAGTAGGGGCGGTGATAGCATGAGCTGGTCGAGGAGCTTCGACCTGGACCTGAGAGGAGGTCAGGGCGGGAGAGACAGGACTTTGTCTGGAGATGATTGGACTCCTGATGACGACGGGTTCCCATGGTAGGTCGTCGTCACCTTCGGAGGCACTGGCAAACTCTTCGTTTGAGTCTGAGGTGTCCTCGCTGTCGTAGACGTATTGGTCATGGTGGCGGTGGTCACGGTGCGGCGTGGCCATGGTCAAGCAGCTTTTGACTTATGAATCTCCCTGACAGTAGTTGTTATTGCTGCGTCGTGTACAGTGTTGGACTTTCCCGACCTGGCAAGCTGTTTGTGAGAGAAATGCGGCCGCGAGTGAGATGATGAGGCCAGTTGGAGTGAGAGTAAATATATCAGGAGGAGGTGTGTGTTAGCAGCCAAAACGGGACGCGATAATAAAAGAAAAAGAAAGAAGAAAAGGCAAGGGAAGAAAGGGAAGAGGGGCTGAGGGCAGTGTGAGAGAGTTTCAAGACATAAGAGACACACAAAGATGCTATGGTAAAAGGAACAGGCTCAGAGAAATGAAAGTGGTGTGCTTGCTACAGGGATGAAAGAGAAAAAAAAAAGCTTTTGATGGTGACACGTACTGTGATTGGCTGAACTTCGTGCTGTTTGCCACGTACAAGCAAGTGTAGAAGGACTCTTCGTCCTACACATTTCATCCCTCAAGTGAGACTATATAATAACCCCCAGAGCTTTCTTATATCCATGCACTAGGTCAACAGCAACAATGCCCACACTTCAGGATTATTCGGCAGTCATCAACCATACGGAGCATTATCACCACAACCTATTCACTCCTTGGTGTGGCGCTCGAGATAACAAGGCTGAGAACAACATCTCAAACCACAACCTGCCTTTTTATTTTATGGTGCGCTCTTCGTAAATCATGAATCCGCCAAGCAGCCGTTGAAAAGTTGAGCTCGATGGCCGGGGCAAACCAGCAAGCGCATGGTCCTTGTCTCTTTGACATGAATGATTGCATGCTATACTTTTGCTCTAAACTACCATCCCTCTCATCTTTACATTACAAGACATTCACTATGGGCCGCAAACAAAAAGTAAACCTTACAGCACTAACTGGTTCTTATTAGCTATGAACCGCCTTACCAAAGAAATGCATAGCGGCTGTCTTCATTTTTATTCCTCTAATTTGTTGATGGTCGCATGGCTGGGCAAGCTCATTGTTTGTGCTGTCGCTTGATTCTATCCATGTCAACCATTTTGTTGGGTGCGTATTTGTTTATTTACATTTATTTGTTTTTTTCAATGGGTCAGTATACCAACCAACGAACCCGTACACCAGTTAGAACACATGTACGATACACAGCGTAGGGCGAGTCAGTGCGCTTAACTCGGAAATTGTGTTTTTGGGGAAGGTAAAAAAAGGAGTCTGAACAAATGGACCCAATTGATTCGTTTGAGATGTTGGGGTTTGACCGAAGCCACACATAAACAGTTGGCCAGTGCCACCACTTTTTACATAAATACTTCTCTTCTTCCTCTTCTTTCCATCCTCACCTCTCTTTCTTCTGCACTACTCCCTGCACCCACACATCCACGCACCCACACATCCCTTTCACAACAATGAACAGAACCGAAGCAGTTATCATCGACCTCACCTCCGGTGCCGAGCGCAGGAACTCAGTCGTCCACCAAGTCGACACTGCCTCCACTACTACTCAACCCCATTACTACGAGATCTCCATGGTCGAACTTCAAGCGCCTCGAGTCGACTCATTGACCTCCCACGACCTCTTTGATGAGATGGAGCCCTACTTCAAGTCCCAGAACCATCACAACTCACAAGCACATACCGTCCGTGCTAAGCTCTAAAGCCCATTTTCTTTCCTCTTTCCTCAGGGCCTTTCTTTTAGGGCCGGACCAACATATCCGCCATCAAACGGACAACAATAGCCATCTTTAGCATATGCCTCTCTATCTACCCGACAATATCTTAATACCCTTTTTGCTTTTCAGTACCATAGTTGAACAATAAAACAACCTATTGCATATTTCTCTAATCCATGGACTCCTGCTATTGGACATCTCTATGTGCACACTAGAAAGCTGACAAAGTAATCAGTAAATAGTAACAACCTTTGAGGCAACAACCAAGGTGGGGTATTAAAAATAAGGAACGGCATTTTGACAAAAAAAAAAGATTTCCTTTTTTCCACCTTTCCCACGGACGGACCTGATTTGGGCAAAATGGGAAAAGGGGTTTTATTTTTTGTGACCCCGCAGGTGTGGGAGAGACAAGCAAGGCAGGGAAAGATAAGGTCCCTATCAGCATGAACGTGGAGGAAAGAACGGAAGAAGCTGGGCATCCTCCTTTTGGTCTCCTTTTTTTACGTACAATTCACAACAGATCAGTAGTAAACGTGAGCTGACATAAAAGCAAGAATGTGTCTGCTTCAAGTCTATGCTCATTGTGCTCTCGACTTTGCCTCCGCTGTGGCTCTTGGATGGTTCTCCCATCTTATCAGCGAAGATCACAGCTGACTGCGAAGGAAAGTGCATACCAAGGACATCGATGGTAAACATACACTCAGCGTCACGGAGGAGTTGGAGCTTTTATCCTTCTGGAAAGAAAACAATAACTGTCTATGGGAAATATAAGCGTTTTTTGGTATCAGTGAAACGTGAGTGTGCGAGCAATCGAGAATAAAGGTGGCTTCATCACTTGACAAGTTCCAGTCTGGTTGTCTCCCTTGCTATTTCCTTCCAAAGATATATACTGCTATAAATTTTTAAAACAAGAAATGTGAATCCGTATTTCGACAAAAGAGACAAAGGCATTAAGGCAACCACGGGCAAGTAACGGCTCTCATCTGTATTGACGAATCGTACCCTGTTGCAGCCAGATCGAAATCGTCGTAGTTGACAGATTTGAACCCTTCCTTCTTCTCTTTCTAGATCGAGCTCGAAAGGATTTTTGTGGATCCGATGGACAAGGGGAAGAGTGAAAGCGAAATCAAGTCTTCTCATGCTCTATAAGGATCAAGCCAGGGGTGATAGGCTTACAGCAACCTTTGCTCAGGGCGGATCGCAGCATTATGTTGAGCGGGAGGCGAATGTCAAAGGAGTGACTAGACGCCTCGCGGGCTTACGGTTCGCTCACCTGACTTCGCCAGGTCGGCACGTCTTGATTCGATCTCAGGCACCATCATTGATCGCTGTGCCTGTGCCCGTGAGATGTCAGAAATAATTTTGATCTAAATACTAAACGAGCATGGTCATAAAAAAAGGATCTCGGGCAGCAACCGCTTATCTCTTTCACTCCTCCTACAGCTCCAATGGAGAGCTCTGGTGAAGGTGATTGCACATCAGAATAAAATGAAGGACGAACGGCCTTTGCGAGATGTAAATAGCGGTAGAGAGGAATAAAGGCGAAAGAAGTAAGTGAACAGAGGAAGGGAGTAGGATGGATATTAAGATAGGCTTGTGCGCCACCAAAACAAGAACGTTTGTTGTTTATTTTTTGACCTACCCAAAGATGGAAGTGGTTCTTTGACCCAATTACTTCTCACTCACTCTTTGCATCCTAACACACCTAGCTTCTATTTTGCATTCGCAGCCTCATTACTTCCCTCTCTACCTTTTCCTTCAGCTCCGCAATTGCACATTCGCTTATAATACAAACCTATCCACCACCTTTCTCCTCAACGTACATGAGGCATGTCCACTTTTGACGGACTCATTCGCGAGTTCCCCTCAGTCGCCATCGACAACTTCCGAATCCGTCCTGGCGTCAAGGTCTACTTGCTCTCACACGTCCACAGTGACCACCTTGCAGGACTCGCAGCTTTAACTTGGGATTCTCCTATCTATTGCTCACCGATTACAGCCCGATGGCTCCCGATGCTCGCAAGCAGGTCTAAACAGCTTGCCTTTGAGTCTGGCAAAGATAGGGTCCTTTGTCGGAAATACGCACACCTTGCGCCCTTTATGGTTGGTACACTTTGCTTATCCCTTGTGTTTTTTTTGCGGCTTTAGACATGACGTCTATCCTTGATCCAAAATCTAGCACTCAAAGCATGTCTTGTTTTCAATAGCGTCCTCTTGTCATCGATGAACCGCATTATTTGGACTTGGGAAATGGTCGTAGGGCAAGGGTCAGCCTTATCCCGGCTCATCATTGTCCAGGAGCAGTCATGTACGTAGTGCCCAATGGTCGTCGACTCTGTGTTTCCCTGCTTTTTTACATATGGTACCGTGGCTAATGCATTCATTTAATTCCAAATAGGTTTTTGATACAGGACGATCGCTCTTGCATATTATACACGGGTGATGCCAGGAACGAGGCACTTGATTTGAAAGGACTACGAGCAATGCCGGCATTCTCGTCGTCAATGCCGTCGATCGACCGACTCTACCTCGACACCACCTGCTGTCATCCTGCCTTTGAAAAATTTCCTAGTAGAGTGAGTTTCGATGTTCATATCTGTGGCTCGTCGAATAGTTCCGCATTACTAGAATCTGACCACTTATTAGCCGTGACAATTGTTACATTTAAAAAATAGGACTTTGCAATATCGGACTTGGTGACATTTATTAATCGAAGGCCTCGACTGGCGCACTATTACATCGACGCATGGACATTTGGCTACGAAGACATCTGGATCGGACTCTCCAAGGCGTTTCATACAAAGGTTCATGTCTCGCCTTATCTCTATGAACTCTACGAGGCTATTGACGACATGATCTCTCCAAGGATCTTGCCTCATCTCACGATCGATGGATCCACAGCCCGGTTTCATTCATGTCGACTGGACAAGACTTGTGGATACGGAGGAGCAGGAGGCGAGCATGCCGGGTCAAGGATGCTTATTCGGATTCAGCCGAATGTTTCTTGGTTCTCGCCAGTGCTCCGTCAGGGAAGACAGGATGCTGAAGAAGGGATTATTGCAAAGGGCACCGTCACCGGGAGGAACAATACCTACACGATCAAGGAACGGTTGTCTCCCTCCATTGGAAAGCGTGATGATCTATTCTATGTAAGAAGGCTATTTCATCTTTTCTTCGCTTGACTTATTGCAAAATGTACAACATTGATTGACCGTCCTCTTTTTTTATATATTATTTTGAATAGTATCTTAATTATGGCTGTCATGCGAGCTTATCGGAACTACAGCAGTTGGTTGAGCTGGTCTCTCCACGGGCTCTGTTCCCTTGTGTTTTACATCGCGACGCCACGACACATACTCTTTTTCGTTCCAACCGCGAGATTATCGCCCTACTTGCACCTTATATGCCACAACGATCAGGAGTGTCCTTGGATGTGGAGGAATACCGGAGTCGAGAGCCGCTCATGACAGACGGCGTGACGACAGATTTCCAGAGCTTTCAACATGCTAAAGGCATCTACCAGGTTCTGGACATGAACGACAAGGATCATGGCATCACAATTCCAGATGGCGGATCTTCACGGCCACGCACAGGCCAATATATCACGACTATCGCCATCCATACTCAAAACGATACAGCACTGTCGCCTCGATCAAGGCACCTACGCAAAAAGATGGACAAGCTTAAACGTCAACTGCGGAACACGGCAAGTCTGGAAGAGGAATCAACTCTGGAGGATGGGCCGCTCTCAGTGGATTTGGCAATCGTCGAAAAGAAACGCAAGCGGCTGTCGTCATGCGATGGCGGACAGAGTAGCACAGCCCAAGAGACCACGGAGGAAGAGTTTTCCGAATTATACAGCAGTTCTATTCGAGACACTAGCGATATGTTCAGAGATGGTAATCGATCGGACATGAATAGGACTGAGGACAGCGTACGCCAACTAGGAGGAGGAGCAGAGGTGATAAAACCGTGGCACGACCAGAGTACGATGATCCTTGATCGAAATGTGATATTGGATTTCGACAACAATAACGATGGCGACGAAGAAAGGGAGGAGGATGGAGAGACTACTGGACTACGATATGACGGATCGACGGACAGATCAATGATTGAGCCGGCGACCCCTGAGGGGTATGTAACGTCTAGTCCAGACTCGATCCTAAGCTCCCTTGGTCTTTCAGAGAAGTCGTTTGATGTCAATTCGTTCAAGTCTGTTGAAGCTGGGTACGACAAGGACAAGCCCATTTCCCTCTCAAGCGATCTCTCTACAGTCCTTTCTCTGTCTGCACTGTCTGTTTCAGGAGCGATGGCTGGACCCGGCATTACTGTTGCCGACTGTTTCCACTCCTTGCCTCCATCTATATCCAAGACTCCTCCACCACGGATACCGTATCATGGCCAAGCTATCGCTCTCGGAGAAAGTCCTACAAAACTGCTCGAAGGCCCTTCCCCGCGTTATCGATCGTCATCCCCAACTGCAGCAAGGCAATCTAGGCGTGCTCAACAGACCACTGCCAGCGGTGGTTCACCTGTGAGGATATCTCTTCTTCCTCCTCCGACGGACACAATGGCCTCGTTAACGTCCTTGCGGGTGAGAGAGCCCCGAGGGACCAACATCTTTGCGCAGTTGGCGTGGTCTCCCCCTCGAAAGCGAACATCGCGATTGACGCGTACTCAGACTGATCCTCAAGATACTGGAGGGCGGGGACTACTCTCACGACGCAACACGCCTACTGCCATGTTGGTTAGGGAGGTTCGACGCTTACGGACGACGGCGACTTGTTCTGCTGTTGTCGTCCCTAGTGAGGTGATTGTGATTGAAAGTAGCAGTAGTAATAGTAGTGACGATGAAGATCAAGGCCATTGAGCCTTTGTACTCTTTTAATGTACTGTACATCTGTTCTCTCTTGACTTTATCTTAATGAGGGCGTTACGATACCCTGTTTTGCTGTTCGGGGGATGATGGGCAAGCTCAATTTGCGATTAGGAGTTTTTGGAGGGAGATGTTGCTAGCTTACTGCTATTTTTTTTTTTTTTGAGATGCAGGTGGAAGATGGGAAGGAAGGATAGCAATTACAGAGGAAAGGAAAGGTCAGCCACGATCTACAATTTTTTGCATAAGATGCAATCTTGTAAGGCTGGAAGACGTGAGGGAGAAGTAAGGGACGGAAGAGTAGGGAAGGGGCATATTTATTCTCTTGTACCCTATTGGTGGTCCATCTAAACAATAAATGCCCATGGACATTTTTTGGAAAGAAAAGGAGCTACCTCGTCTAATCTTTTGCGTTCATAAATGGGCTACTCGGCACGTGCCCTACGATTCTCTTCCCAGTATGGATGCAAAGAAGGTGTGAAGAAAGGAAAAGAAGAAAATCTGAGACAGGCAACAAAAAAACAACGGTCGTGATCGATTGGTACAGGTTTTAAAAAATCGTTAAACAACGAAAAGAGAAGAAATGAAGGAGAGGCTGAGGGACGGGCGGAGGCTGGGCGGGACCTGGGCTGGGCCGGACTCAGACTTGACCTGAAGGGCAAGACGGATGCCGGATTTTCTATGATAACTCAATCACATCCTAACAGCAAACTACAGTCCCTCCTCCTTCTTTCACCCCTGTTTTTGGACGAGATTCATGCAACGACACCGGCCTGAGAATGCACGTTTCCTCTTTTTCGTGCAATTGTCGACGTTCTAGTGTTGGGCGTGTGCGTGTTTAGTCACCCTTTGACCTATTGCGACTCGCGATCCAATCGCAGAATCATACCGGCAATTAATCCAACGAAGGAAAAAGCTTCTTTAAACTGCTACTAGATCGATCGTTTGTAAGCCCAGACAAAGCCTTATTTTTGCCCCTGGATCGGACAGAATCACAAGTCAAAAAAAACCCCATAAAATGGCGGTTGAACAATGAGAAAGGCGAAGAAGCGTCGCGGTGAGAGTGTATAGGGATTTGATGGCTTTATCGAAAGGAGTGAAGGTATGGAAGAGGGCTCTCAAGCATTAGAGCGTAATGATGTAACTGTTTTTGGGAATCCTTTTGAGTTCAGGGTTGAGAGAGTAGGGTTAGGAGTGTAGGGTTAGGAGTGTAGGGTTAGGAGTGTAGGGTTAGGAGTGTAGGGTTAGGAGTACACAAGAAGAAAGAAGGTAAAGGTGCTGTTGTTGCGATCAATGAAGATGGAACTCTGAGGGTTGTTTTATCTATTCTTTTCTTGTTGTCGAAAACTTGTTTATCCGAAAACGAGCGAGAAAGGGAGAGAATGGTGAAGGGACATTACAAGCGCGACGCCCAATTGGAAGGAACAAGTTTGCGGAGGTTGGAAAGCTAAGGAGGAATACAAAAAAAAGAAATGACCACTCCTCGACATCAACACGCCATAATCATCTCTCTGTTGGATACTTTTTTTCAATGGTAAACAAACAACTACAACATATAAAAAAAAGAGTTCCCGCATCAAAAATGCAGACGAAAGAGTGAAGAGGAGCCGAGCAGGGGGGATACAGGAATAGATCTGTGGATGCTTTGTGTACACCCCGATCTGATTGAATTCGAAATATGAAAACTCTGTTGAGAGCGCAAGCGCGCCTTTTTTCCTTCTTTCTTTTTTTTGTGTGTGTGCGTGTTCTCTCTATCTTCCCTTGATGGTTACACCTCTCTCTGTGCACCTTTCGTCGCCCGTGTGTGTGCAATCGATTAGTACAATAACCTAAGAGTGAATGTAGGTGTTTATGTGAGCACTTTATACCTGTCTTGTCTCCCTTTACAACAACGAGGAGAAAGGAGTTTGTTGTATTGCTTCTATGAAGACTAGTGGAGTGTTAGCGTGTTTCTGCTGGTGTTGATCAGAACCCAGGGTCTTGGTACAGTTTACATACCATCAGCCATCCGTTCGCCCTTGTACTCTCCATCGATTCCATCAAATAGAAAAAGACTTCGCCACCACTGAAAAGCATCAACGCTAAAGTATCTCTCTTCGCTTGAACAAGCATGAAAGAACGTTAGAACAAAAATGACAAGTTGCAAAGACATACGAAAGTGCTGATGTGATAGTCCTTTGCGTGCGCATCAAACGGCAGCCACGGTTCTTGCTGCTGTTGGCTGTTTTGGCCAGCAATAATCGTTCGCTCATCTGTTTCTGTGTATGCGGGAATGTAAGGTTCGCCAGCTGAGCGTTTTTCTCTTTGGTGTTTTTTTGATTGTCAGCTCACCAGTCGATTGCAGCGGATGTCTCGTCTATTTGCATTTGTCAACTTCCTGCGATTTTTTCTTCTTTCTGTTCGTTTGTTCGATATCCCTTTCCCGGATTCATTTCCCCACTTCTTTACTTTTACGCCACTTTTCATTCTTTCCCCTTGTCGTTGTAGCTCCCACCATCCGCACACACTCTTCTTCTCTTTGTCTCTCCCCCCACTCCCACTTCTGTGCACAACGACTGCTCTTTCTACTCCACATTCTCTTCCTGACTTTACTCTTCTCTTCCTCATATCCATTCTCACTCACTCCCACATCCACATTCACCCACTCATACAGGCATACACCCTTACACTTTTGTTGATCTCACTCCTCCTCCTTCCTTCTATTGCATTCACCTTCGCACACTCCATCACCTTCTTCTCCCCCTCTCTCGGTAGGTGTCTTCTACACATCAGCAAGCAACCCTCAGCAACAGCATTCACCCTTTACAGCACTTTAGCATCACTTCCAGTGCTCCCTCTTATTTTTCCCCTTCACCCTTTTCTCCTACCTGGTCTGAGCTCGCTCCCATACCTCAAAGCGTCAGACCTGTCCGCACTATGTCTGACCCGACTTACCACTACGCTGCTCACACCCACATTCACATACATCACCCAAACACACATTATGCCATACCGATCAACAGTTTTTCTTTCACTTTGTAACATGTCATGGCGAATGATCACTTCGTTCGTTTCATTCATTCATCCTTGTCTTCCCAATGATCGATGGGTTGCTTCTTCGTATGCAAGCACAACAACGAGGAAAAAACCCTGCTCACTCTCTTTCCTCCCTCTCTTCCCCTACCTTCCCTCTGTTCTCTCTCCCCTTTCCCCCTTTCCTTTCTCACCCTATCCTGTCGTGCAACGCAACGGTCTCGAGACAAACTATTATCCTGCGCGAATACAAACATCTCTCAATCACCGCTTTCTTCTTCCCTTCCTTCTTCGGCCATGTCTTTCCACAAAAATCATATCCGCACTCACTCTGCCCAATAACAAACTTTTTTTCACCATACCTCACCATAACGGCGCTTTTCCCTATACAGTTAACAGCATTCCAACGTACCCAATTGACGCTCCTTCCGCATCTATATAAAAAGAACAAGTGGCCACTGAGTATCATTGGAAGAAAAAGAATACGAGAGCAGTTTGGAGGTATATACGAGCAGTGTGGGCATGAACAGAGAGAAGAAAGAGCCTTCTGCCACCAACTTTTTTGCCTCTCTTCTTATACACACATTGTTGTGTTCATTTCCTCCGTTCGAGCTCTCTCCAATGACATCTTTTTGGAGTCCTTACTTTGTTTTGTATCCCGGTGTAGTTGTTCAATTGACCTCCATGTGTGTGCATCTTGCGTATCTTCTACATGCAAGGTAGATAGATGCCTGAACTCAAGGGTCCATTGAAATGCATCCTCTACCCTCCTTTCGTGTTTTCCCTTCTTTCTCTCTCACTTTCCCTCTCTCTCTCTCTCGCCTCTTTCCTCATTCTCCTTCGCCCCTCTCCTTTGGATTAATACCCGCTTCTTGTGTATAATAGACGCCGCAAGCTCAACCCTTTGCACCCTTTCCTTTTTTCTTTCCCTTTTTTTTATCTTCGTCCTTGGATTGTTCCTGGACGGCATTCTTACTGCTCCTTAAATTCGCCCTTGTCGCATGCATATTTTTTTTTTTGGATCATTCATAATCTACCGCGTTGACTCCTTAGCAATCCCTTTGCTTCTCAATGGTACTCTTGTGTGTGCGTATCTAATGTACATTAAGCAAGGCGAGGAGTGTATTTTTTGTTGTTGTTGTGGTTGTGCAAGTGCAGGGACCATCTAATAGTGATTGATGGTCACACATTTTTCGATCTCTCCATCCATGTATCGCCTACAACACGCTGATCGGATTATTTTTTTTATTTACGCGTTTTTCTTATATCTTCTTTTCGTTACCTTCTACTTTTAGCAACAACTCAATTCATGGTTTACAAAACAACTGCATTTTCACCATCTTCATTATCATCTCCACAGACCTCAGCGCGTTGCTGTTGTGAGGCTGCACACTCTACCCTTCCATCACTGCATCGTCAACTCCAATCATCTCGCACTCGAACCTCGCGTCGGTTGTCAATATCCATAGCAATGTCGTCCCCTCATTCCTGCTCTTCATCGTCAGAAATGTCGTGGTCTTCGATGCTTTCACACCTCTTCGCAAAGGATCGCTGCCCCCGTACGGTGCGCACCTCTTCCGTCAGCCATACCCGCACCTCTTCGACCTATAAGTCATCATACCGCCCAATACCTTCCGATTGCCAGCCAGTCAGGACAACTGATCATCTACTTGCCACAGCCTCAGCTTCACCATCGTTACCCTCAAGAGCTCAATCAACGAAGACTCTGTCAGAGGATTTGCCACCATCGAAATCGCTACTGGCTCTCCCCAAGCCTAGATCCCAACCATTATGCTTTCCAACACTCGCTCTAAGGACCAGGATGGACGCTGTACTCTATATTTTACTTCAGCTCGCCATACTTCTCCTTCTGCCTCTCGCGCTCCTTCAAGGTACCGATGCTTTTCCATTGCAAGGTCTTCGAAAGCCATTTAATCGGAGAGAAATAACTCTCGTGTCTCCGCCACCCTTCAATTCGTGGACAGTCCAAAGCAACGCTGTGGCGATGAATCTGTCCAAAATTGTCGCCTGCGACCCTGATTCGATGACTGGCCTCAATGGCAGACTGCCTCTGGTACCAAACAACGGCCCCATTAAATTGGCGGGTATCTTGCATGGTAACTCATATATACACATGCTTTTTTTTTGTTGTTCCACGTTTTAATCGTGTATAGCAACGAATCAACAAGTGCACTAACCGTGCTTTCTCTCCTGCATGACCAATTTCTCGATTTAGGAACAACATCGTATTGGGATAGGGTGCAGGACGGAGCCAATGATGCCGCTAATCTGACCGGTGTTGAGATAGACTGGTTCATGCCCAAGAACAAGGTCTTTGATCCTACCTTTATGGCCAGTCAGATCCATGCGGCCGCCGTTAGTAGAAAATATGATGGCCTTTTCTTGACAATTCCCAACGCCGAAGTTGCCTCCTCCGTGATGCGAGTCGCTAGGGAGCAAGTAGGGTTGCCAATTGTTGTTGTCAATGTGGGCCAACAGACCGCAGGTCAGATGGGCTACTTGGCTGTCCTTCAGAACGATACCACCGCTGGCGAAAAGCTTGGGCATGCCCTCTACGATCGAGGTAACTAGTCTGCATTGGATACTACGATATTGTAGCAAACTCCGAAAGGCATGGAAATTATTAACCAATTTATTATGTCTTAATGATAAATAGGCGCCAGGAACTTTCTGTGCATCAGCCCCACACAGATGATCCAGTCTTTGAACGACCGATGTGCAGGAGTCATGAAAGCGTTCAGCAGCCGCGGAGTCAACTTTACCGAAGGCTCTGCTTTCAGCAAAACCATTTTCGTTGGACCAACTAACATCGACACACCAGCAAACCTCAACAGGATCAGAACCTATCTGCGAAACCAGCCATCAGTCGACACGATTATCGGAATCAACATCGGGGTTATCAATCTTGCCTTGAAAGCTTCAGTTCTGCCGCGTAATGTAACTATGACTCCAACGGCTGGCAGGACAGGAAATTACTGGGTCGGCACGTTTGATGTGGATGACACTGTAGTCGCGAATGTCAAATCGGGTGCAATCGCGTTTGCTGTTTCTCAGACACCTTATCTTCAAGGTGCCATTCCAGTCATCGAGCTTTTGCTCCAGGTCGCCACAGGACAGAAGCTGGTGGAGCCCGTCATCACGACAGGACCCAACTTGCTGACAGCAGAGACGATTGAACGTGAGCATCATTTGGATATGACCGCCAGTCTACAGGACTTTGCCAAAGCGCAGAAAACGGTCGTCGTCCTCAATCGCGACATCTCGCTCGAGCTCACGCGGTGGAATGAAGCTCTAGGAGGATTGGTGCAGTCTGCCTCCATGCTTGGATATGATACTGTGTCAGCAACCTCGATGGATCAGCTCAACAAAATTCATACGGACTTGAAGAAGAGCCAGACCAACTTATCTTCTTCCGTCAACTATGGGCCCTACAGTGGGGTTCAAGGCGTTGTAGTCTCTCTCGCGGACACAAGGCAGTACGAGGAACTCATGAACAACACTGCAACCCTCGGTGCAGACATGCCTGTCATTGGCATGGGAAGTGTGTCAAACATGACCGTACTTCAGAGCAGGTCTGTTTGGCTTGGACCGAGTGACGAGGCCATGGGATCGGCTGTCATCAAGGGGCTCTTCAGCAGCAGTTACAGCGCCCCCCTTTGTCTTGTGGAGGAAAACGGTCCGTGGTGGCAACTCAAACACTGCGAGCAGCTGTACAACACTCTACTCCACATGTACGGATATGGCCGAGTGGGCCCAATAGGCAACATGATTCTGAGGATTAAGGCGGATGCAGTTGATCTCGCCTACAATATGACTAGCTCGCTTGCAGGAGACCTTGACCTCGACCTCGACCTTCGACTTGGGCACCAAGCATCCGCTCAGGCGGTACCGGGTAACAACGAGACAGCACCAATCAGGAACGCAACACAGCAGATTCTGGACGCTTTTGGACCTTCGGCTGTCGTGGCTTTTGATTCCATCGTCTGCACGTCGTTGGCCTTATACGCCAAGGTCGACGAAGCCTACAAAGATCTTATTGATTTGCGACGGAACTCTGGAGAGTCGACCGAAGCCGCATTGCAGACGAATGCTTCGATGTTCGCCGCTCTTCCTTCCATGTCGAAGATGTCCCCTGATCCAAACACTCCTGGTGTCTTCGTCCTCGGCCTGTCGCCCAAAGACCTGTTCTCTCTTGCGCACGACGAACAAGTCACCGGCATTCTGAACCCGCAGCAGTATCTCCAAGGTTTCCACTCCATTCTTAGTCTGACGACTCGTATGATGTTTCCAAGCCGCGGTGCAGTCTTTAACCAATTTTTTAGCACGGGCCCTATTGCAATGGACTACGCCTGTTCCGCAGGCAGCTTTTATTCCTCATTTAACCAAACCACGGTCGATCTTGGGTCGATTTACGGATCTGTCGGTGCCAATCTTGCGGCTCTCGGGCCTGGCCCTGGCCTGACAGGATTGGCGGGCGCCACATCCATGCTTTGCTTGGATGCCCAGAACCGTGTCCTTGTCCAGTCCATGTGCACGCGCTGTCCAAGGGGCCAATACAGCAACAGCACGGACTCTGCTCAATGCGCGTCCTGTCCTTCTGGTCAAGTTACTTCAGGCATTGGTCAAACACAATGTGAGGTCTGTGAAGGCGATGAATGCTCAGGCTCCTCAGGAAGTAAGTTTTTTTTTTTTTTTTTTTTTTTATCTCTTCATACTCTTAATATTCAAAATGCATGGATATCCGCCCTATTTCACAACGAAGGCCTTTGTTAACTTTGATGACCTCTACATTTGTTTTAATAATAGTGAGTGTCAAGACTCTCTTGCTTGCAGTCCTTATCCCTGTCTGTGTTACCATTGCCTCAGTTGTGGCCGTGTTCTGCCTGTGGGTCCGCCGTAAAAAGTCCATCAACCTCAAGAAGCTTAACGACGATTCTTGGCAGCTGGATCTTGCCAAGCTCCTCTACAGTGGCATTGGAGGTGAACCTGATGACACATTTGGTCTTCCTCGCATGGGTGGCGGTGGTGATGGGGGTGGTGGTAGTGGTGAGGAGGGAAGCACCACCAATAGCCACAGCCGCAGCAGGAAGAAGAACAGGAATAGCCACAACAATATTACCCTCCCAGCCATCATTGTCGGTAGTGGGTCATCCCCGAATGTCCCTTCAGCCACGCAACAGTTCTCCATTTCGGAATCCCAGGATACATCGGATATCCCTCGCAGCGGCGCCAGTCGTGCCGGCTCGGCCAGTATTAGTGCACGATCTGGTTCAACGTAAGTGAAGCACTTAGGCATGTGTCACCAATTGGCAGTATATGTTATACTGCTATTTTACGTTACCATGAGTTGACCGTTGTTGTATTTATTGAATATATTTTGTAGTAATACCAAAGGCATGCAGGGATACAGCAATAGCCAGTTTTCTTTGGTGATGAGCCGTGGTTCCTCGGCTGTAGGTACATGGAGGAGTATGCCCGTTTTCATCAAGAAGATTGGATCGAGGAAGGTCACTGTCAATGCAGAACTTCGCAAGGAGATCTTTAACATGCGAGAACTTCGCCATCCTAAGCTCGTCGAATTTGTCGGTGTCTGCCTGGCTCCGCCCAACATTTGCATCGTCACAGGTAACCATGCTCTGCTAGCGTTTTTGACTACGCTTTTTCAAGCAAAGCAACGTCAATAACTTACTAAATTTTCATCTCTCCTGTTACCTAGAATTCGTGCCCAAAGGAACATTGGCGTCAATTTTGGCCAACACCGATCACAAGTTTACTTGGTTGTTCAAGTTCAACTTCATGCAGGATCTTTGTCGAGGCATGGAGTTTTTGCACATGTCTAAGATTGCCTTCCACGGGCGTCTCACAAGTATGAATTGTCTGATCTCATCCCGATGGGAGCTCAAGATTGCTGGCTATGGCCTGAACGAGCTCTACAGGTCACAGCAGGAAGGACCAGATGTCCACCAGCCTAACAGTTTACCCCAGATTGCGCACTCGTCTTCACCATCCAGTCAACAGCGCAGTATTGGGTCAGGATCAGGATCAGGATCCGGCGGCCTCCGTCCTTGGTCGTCTGACTCGGATCGATCCCAGCGTTTCAACCAACACCTGCAGCAACAGCAGAGCATCTATGACCTCGGTCATGAGGCACCTTTTCCTAGGACTCGCGACCTGACCGATGCCATGGACAAGGAGGAGCGTGCGTTTTATGAGCAGGAGAACGCTGCTGCTGCTGGGGGAGCTATTACTGCTACCTCGACGGCTGTTTCGCCTCGACTCCACAGAAACGGCAGCTCCCGCAATGGTTCTATATATCCCGCCGCACCCCTATCCCACAGCGGCGTGTCGTCTATGGCCGAGTACTCGGGCATTGATTATAGCACCGATTCGACACCCTTGCTATGGACCGCGCCTGAATGCTTGCAGCTTGACAAGAACGGCGACTACGAGGCTGTCGGCAGTCAACGTGGCGATCTCTACAGGTATTTTTTTCATGAGCACTGATATGTGTGACCGGCACTGCGTTCAAGCCAAGTTACTAATGATCCGGCTACTTTTATTTTTACTTCTCACTTTATAGTGCTGGAATCATTTTCAACGAGATTTTGACGCGCAACTTGCCTTACCATGACTACCATGACGACGTCAATGTGTTGGAGCTGGTCAAGGAACAGGACTTCCGCCCAACGCTGATGGCCCCCACTGACGGTACCTTAACCGAGGAGGATCGTGAGAACCTGGAGCAGATGAACCAACTAATCCAACTCTGTCTGTCAAAGGACCCCAGCAGCCGTCCCCACTTCACAGCCATACTGACTCGGATCAATGACATCAACCCCCACAAATCGAGTGATTTTATCAGCAGTATGTCTGCCATGCTGGAGAAGTATGGTAACGACATGGAGGAACTGGTCAGGGATAGGACTCGCAACCTGCAGCAGAGGACTATCGAACTCGAGGCTGAGAAGGCGAGAACTAACCGATTGGTCCTCGATCTCCAAAAGGCCAAGGAGGGTGCCGAAGCAGCAGCAACAGCAAAGTCCAACTTTTTGGCCAACATGTCCCACGAGATCAGGTATACCTACGAAACATGAGATGGCAGGAGAGGTTCTTCAGTAATATCACGCTGGACTTTATGTTACTCACATAGGATCTGTTTTTTTCCTTTGATTTGATTTTAGAACGCCTATGAACGCTGTCATTGGAATGTCGAGGATTCTGCTGGACTCCAAGCTGAACCCGGAGCTGGCAGAGTGCGCTGAGACCATCGAGTCATCCGGAAACCAGCTGATGACTGTCATTGACGATATCTTGGATTTTTCCAAGATCGAGTCTGGTAACCTCAAGCTGGAGCGTCGTCTTCTGGATCTCAGCTTCGTTATGGAGTCCGCTGTCAACTTAATCAATTCCCAGGCGTCCAGCAAGGACCTTAGTCTCATTTATGAGATTGACCCCAACTGCCCCGTCGAGATTATGGGCGATGTCACACGAATCCGACAGATCCTTTTGAACTTGATGAGTAACGCGGTCAAGTTCACCAAAGAGGGCGTTATCAATGTCTCAGTCGCTGTCGAGACTCAACCCGAGGTCCGGTTTGAGGGCGAGGAAATCATCAACGGCGCTGGAAGTAGCAGGTCAACTGCGTCTACTGCAGCAGACCCCACACGGCTGATGCCTCCAGGAAGCGGCGGTAGTGGCAAGAGACCTTCCAGGAAGATCATCCCAGCCGAAACCCCAGCGACACCGCCAACAGTCATCAGTGAAGAGGGGATTGAAGCTGACTTGCTCGAACCTTTACCCTTGGCAGATGCAGCGGACATGGGTCGTACCAGCTCTGGAACCTTGATCCCACCACAGACCAAGCCCGTCAAGTTAATATTTGCCGTCAAGGACACCGGTGTCGGCATCCCAGCCAACCGTTTCGACAAGCTCTTCACCAGCTTCTCTCAGGTGGATGAGAGCACGACTCGCGAGTATGGAGGAACGGGTCTCGGTCTGGCAATTAGCAAGCGGCTCAGTGAGATGATGGGTGGAAGCATGTGGGTCGACAGCACTCCCAACGTTGGCTCAACCTTTTATTTCAACATTGTCCTCGACAGCCCTGTTGGATGCCCCTCTTACGGTCAACAATTTGAACTCTCCAAGCTGGCGGACAAGAAGTTAGTGATTGTTCAAGACTGCCCCAAGGGACAGGAGGAGTGGAGACGACGCACCCAGGCCTGGAACATGAACAACGTCAAGATCCTGGGGAGCGACCAGATCCTACCCTACCTCCGAGAAGACCAGGGATCAAGCGAGAGCGACGGCGTTGTCTCAAGTACCTCAATGGCCAAGGCTTTGACACGCGAGGCGCTCCAAGAGAAGGTCGAGGCACTGATTGTAGAGACTGAGCTCAAAGGAATGGTCTCTGCTACTCCCGAAGGCATTTTGAACGCCATCCAACGATCAGCAGTCGTAACGACCCAGTTTTCTAGTCCTAGCCGAAAGTCGGCCATGAACAGACGCAGGGCGTCGATCAAGGCCGCCTCCATTTCTTCAGGCACCGGAGACCTCAGTGAGACTGTTTCCCCAACCGCCCTACCCCTGATTCCCGTCATTATATTCAAGAACATGCGGGACGTCCGCTCTGCGGCATCCGCCTCGTCCTCATACTACGGTCATGCTCGTAGGGACGCCTCAAGATGGAGTGGAGAGAGGATCTCGAGCAGCGATACTGGAGATGAGGAGGCTGTGTCGACAAGTTCGGGCTCGATTCACCATCGACTTGACCCGCAAGGTCGATGGAAGGTCTATGGTGATCTGTCTCACCACCCACACAACCAACAACAGCAACAGCCCAACTGTGTCGGTGCTTCCACATCGTCTCTGCCTCTGGAGAAGACTTCTCCCCCACCTGCACAAAACGGAGTCGAGGGTGGTTCTCAAACCGGTCGACTCACCTATACAACCGGTCCGGGCAACTTGCTGACTCCTCATACCCAGGCCACGACCTATGAGCACAGCATCAGTAGCGCCGACCATCTTTCAACCACTGTTCCTTCGCCCGCACCGTCCCTCGGCCGTACTGGATACTTTAGCAATAGTGACAACGAGTCGATCACAACGACCAGTCCACCTTTGCCACATCAGGAAGGAAACGGAGGTGTTGGCGTCTCCTTGTCCCATCATCACCGCCGAATGATACAGTACGGAGGTTACAACGGCATGGGCATCTTTACCACGCCGGTCTACTTTACAAAGCCTATTCGTCACTCCAAGGTGCTGCAGGCACTTGGCGAGGAGCCTATCCTCTTTGATCCTCGAGACATGGAAGAGGAAGATGATGAGGACGACTACGATGACATTGACGAGGAGAATGAGGTCGAGGACGAGGAGGGCCATGTCAAGATTGAGGACGCCTCGATTCCCACCAAGGACAACCCAGTGCTCTTCAAGGACGCCCTTCGCGCCAGTGCCTCTACAAACCCCATGGCTCTTCTTCCACCTATGCCCTTGGCCATGAAGAAGCAACAGCAGCAGCGGCAGTCGCAGCATCAGATGCTCAAGACAGATTCTATAGAGCCATATTTTGTTGCTCCCGTCCCGGTAGATGATCAGCCAGTCCCGAGTCAGGATCGTTTCTTCCCGGCCAATATCCTCAAGATGCCCATGAGCGACAAGACGTTGGTCGATTCTGTGGACCCCACAAGTATTGATGTCCCCTCTGACGACGGCAGCGGCATCGCGCTGACGGCTACAGGACCTGCCTCTTCAATCACCACAAGGTCAAGACAAGTCTCGGCAGGATCGACGGGTGGACCGGAGATCAAGTTCCTGGATCAGCCCCCACCCCAACCAGAGCCCCGCTCCCGCGCTACCGAGAACAAAGAGACCATGATGACCATGAACCCCCAGCAACAGCAGTCTACCGTCTTTTCCAAACGACCTCTCTCAGGCACACCCAAGCGCAAGTCCATCGCGGCCATGAATTTGTCGAGCCCCAAGTCGTCAGTCATGTCCACCACTGCATCTGAGACTGGAGTTGATGCGCCTCGATCTGCCAGCATGAGCGCGGCTGTTGGAGGTAATGGCAGTGGAAGCGCATACTCGTCGCCAGCGATGGCAGCGGTCGCGGCTGCGTCTTCGTCGACTGCGCGGAAGATGGCTAAGGTCAAGGTGCTAGTGGTTGATGACAACCCCGTCAACCTCAAGGTCGTCTGCAAGATGCTGGGCCGCCTTGGAGTCGAGCCAGAGACTGCCAACAACGGACAGGAGGCGGTAGAGTTGATTGAGAAGAAGATTGCCCTTCTTACTTTGCAGCTGGAGAGTTCATCTGCAACTGCGCCAACAGAAGGTGGCGAGGCCGCCGCACCCTTGCCCTTGTCTTTGCCCTTGCCCATAGAGCACTCTCTCTCGGATTCGAACGTACACTTGCTGAGACCCAACTTGGTGTCGAGAGCTGGGACTCAGCAAAGAATCCAGCATTCGGATTCGGGAAGTGCGGCTAGCAGTACCAACGGTGTCGATTCTGGAGTGGGTCTTCTTATTGATTCTGACGATCAACTTCTTGTACCCCGCCCACCTCGCGCTGGTTCTTCAACCTCCCCCATGATCGCCGATCTCGCGATCGAGTCTCTGAACTCGACCTCGTCCGACCTCACCGCTATCCTAACAACCTCAATCCCTACTCAAAAGCCGGCTGCCTGTCCTCATATAGTCCCCTACGACCTGATCTTTATGGACATCTGGATGCCCAAGATGAACGGACTGGACGCATCAAGCTATATCCGCAAGAATCTCTCTGGCAATACGCCCGACCGTCCTTATATCATTGCGATGACCGCCTGTGTGATGCCCGGCGATCGTGAGAAGTGTATTGCCTCGGGCATGAACGATTACATCTCCAAACCACTTCGGAAGGAAGAGTTGGAGCAGTGCCTGAGGTTGTTTACGACCCATTACTCGAAGCATTCTCATTCCCATTCTCGTTTGTCTTCTTCGGCGAACAGAGACTGATTCTTACTGTAGAAAGATGTAGAGCACGAATAAAAATGATATTTTTTAGTATTTCAGTGTAAAAGTGTCGTGTCAATCATTGCTGTGTGTTTTTGGTGCATGTGATCTGATCCGTTCGCATCATTTGTACTTCACCCAGTATTTCGCGCTTGCCCTTCATTAGTTTTCGTTTCCTCTTTTCTTTGGGAGACGGCTCTTGGTGTTAGGTTTGACGAAAAAATATTCCTAGTTCTCACCAGCAATGTCTTTCAAGCGTATACGTGAAGGGGCTGAGTTGGGTCGGAAAAAGAAGGTTGATTCGTACCACACGCGAGCCAATTGCTGTTGTTTATTTTTTTTTTCCTTTGTGAGGACGTTGATAGAGCGCTGTTAGAAAAACGCTTTGAAAGAGAGAACGAAAATTGTATCTGCAAAAGACTTCAGGTCGCCTCACACTCTAGCCCCTAAATGCCCTTCAAAGTCTTCTTGATAAACGCTTCAATGTTGTCGAGACGTGCCTCTTTTTTTTCGTGCTCAGTCTGGCCCTCCAGATTCTGCCAATCCGTGGTGATCTTGAGGATATCACACATGTAATAGTTCTGAATATCGTGCAGAATCTTGTACGCTTCCACCGAGTGAACAAAGTTGATGGCCACCCCACGACGGCCAAATCGGCCCGTACGTCCGATTCTGTGCAAGTAGACCTCAGGGTCAGCAAACCTCTTGCGCTCCGGGCCGCGCAAGATAGTCGGGAGGTCGTAATTGACGACCATGTTGACATCATAGATGTCGATCCCACGAGCCAGCACGTTCGTCGCGACAAGGACCTTTGTGCGCGCGAGACGGAAGTCATCCATGCATTTGTCTCGCTGGTCTGGGGTGAGGCCCCCATGCAGAAGGGTAACATAATGTCCAGTTTGAATCAACCGTGCCGTAATCCTGTCTGCCACCTCGCGTGCCTTCATTTACAGAAGTAACGGGAGAGATAAAGAGATGTAAGTGGCGTAGTCATCGATCACAGTGTGATCAAGCAGTATACAAGCTGAGGTAAAAGGAGGAAAACTTACGTGAACAAATATGATGCTTTTGGAAATGGTCATGACCTTGTAGAGATCCGACAAGAGGGAGAACCGGTCTTCTTCGTCCTCGCAGTCGATATAGAACTGGCGGATGGTTCGAATCGCAAGCTCCTCGACCTTGAGCAGACGGATCTCGTTCTTGGGCGCGCCTCCCAGGAACTTCTCGATGTACCGCTCGAAGCGAGTCGGATACGTCGCCGAGAACAAGATCAGCTGCGCTGTGTTCGGAATCAATCTACAAAAAGATCATCGGATACAAGAAAAAGGACTCGTTTAGCTTTTACATTCTTTTAATCCTCCGCTTGAACACAAAAAAAATCGCACAGACCAAGCGACGGTAAAGTTCACCTCTTGATTTGGCAGCTCATTTGACCAAGATTCTGCATATCCAGCATGGAGTCGGCTTCATCCAGGACCAGCATCGTGACTTTCGTAACGTTCAAATGGCGCATTTTGATCACACGGTCGACCGTTCCAGGAGTGCCAATCACGATCTGGCCATCGACGCGGCTGTAGCGTCGGTCGGACTGGTAGATCACGGTCGCAATGGTTGCTTTTGTAAACCTGGCGAGCTCCTTCATCACATCGACCGTCTGGAGCGCCAACTCGCGTGTCGGCGACAAGATGATCGCCTATGTTTACGACGGAGTCAAAATTAAGGCTGATCAGTGTTTTGCATCATTGATTGGTTCCTGTGTTTGATGTGACACGTAAGCTTAGCAATGAGTTTTGTATCACCAAGAGAGCCCAATATTGCCTCCCAAGTGGTTGCTGTTGTTACCTGGCAGTCCGGATCATCAAAGTTGAGGCGACTGAGGATTGCAAGACAGAACGCAGCCGTCTTGCCGGTACCAGACTGAGCCTGGCCGATGAAATGCTGCGGCGGATTCTTCAAAAGGAGAGGTAGAGCGTGTTCCTGGATCTTGGATGGGCGATCAAACTTCTTGTTGTACAGGCCCTTCAAGATATCGTCATGCCTGTTGTGAATGCAAATGCAAAAAATAACTAAAAAGAACGGTTTGGTGACTGTTGCAAACTGTTTGTTTTTGCTTGTTGTTTACATGATATTGTCCATGCATAGTTATTGATCACAAAAAGTTAAAACAACAAAGAGGAAAACCCTACAAGTCCAGTTCCTCAAATCGCGAGATGGAGTGGTAGGGCGAACTCTGATCCTGCTGGATGACATAGACATTATATCCCGCGTTCAGCTTGTTCATCTCTGGCGACAAGCCTAAACGCGCGATAAAAGATGGCGTGTAAGACAAAATTATACACTATCAGTCCATCACTTTTATCTCATCCATTGATCAGTATTCAAAAGAGCCTTTTGTTTTCTCGATCTTTAATCCTCATGACACTTACTCTCATAGGCCTCGACAAGAGATGGGGAGGAGGAGGGACCTTCACCGCCATCGCCAAGCTGAGGTAGAGCAGAAGTGGTCGATGCCGAGGCTTGAATCGAAGCCGAGGGAGAAGCCGCAGATAAAGTCATCGGAGGACTGGACGAGGTTGTGATGGAGGAGTTGATCTGCATCGTTCCGATATCACCAGACAACTTCGTGAGCTGATCAGTCCCGCCTCCTCTGATACCGCTCATCGTATCGGTGAGATTGTTAAAGCAAAAACCACCAAAATCAGTACCAGTACCACCGAAGCTAGTGTTAGTATTGTTGCTGCTGTTCTTGCTGTTATCTTCAAGTCGGGAGGAGGCGGTGGTTGCGTTGGTGGGGCTTTTTGAGGTAGCGCTAGGAACAAGCGCAGAAGAAGCAGTCGCAGACCAGGAGTTGTTGCTCTCAGCGGCGTATCCGGCTCCCCACTTGAAAAAGCTCTGGCTGTCCATCGTTACGAGTTTTGGCTTGCTTGTTTGTGGAATTTGAAAAGAAAGAAAAAGGGGAAAAAGAAGAAGGAGCGGTGTTTCTTGCCGCAGAACAGTTTAGGAGAACGTTTGGTGCTCCTAAGAGAGTTTGTGCTGGTGGTGGTGATGGTGGCGGTGGTGGAGATAGGTGTATGTGAGGTGTGTGTCTATGCAGTAGAGGGGAGGCCTTTCTTGTCTTTGTTTTCGCTTTTTTCCTCTTGTTTGAGCGGGTTTCCGTGGCACGAAGAACCCAAGTGGCAAATAGAGAGCAAGAAGAAAGGTTGTGGGGACAAAGAGGGAGAAGGAAAGAGGGACGAGAATTGAGGTAAGGAAAGGAAGGTGTCCGGAGAGAGAAAAAAAAGGCGCTTGAAACGCGAATTAATCACGTGCGACGCCACTAATCGTACATACAAAATGTAACCAACGTCGTGGAGAGTCTGGTAAAATGAGAGAAGCTGCCTTTTGGTTTTATTATTTTGGATTTTCATAAGTTCTAAAGTACACGGTGCTGTATGCGTATATATGTGCGTAGGAAAGGAAGGAAGGGGAGGGAATATTTAATAACCATCGGCGCGCTTAACGTCGGTAGCATGGTAAGGGCTCTGGGAAGAGCTACCGGCAGCCTGGGCGTAGGCAAGCTGCTGCTGCTGCAGCTGGTCTTCGTTCAAGAAGGGGTTGGTGCCAGTAGGGACAAGACCATCGACAGGAACAACAGGGGTCGACTTAGGGATCATGGCGGAGTCACTACGAACCTCTTCCTCTTCCTCCTCGCGACGATGTCTCTCCTCCTCAGTGGTAGGGCGAGCAGGTAGTGGAGGCAAGGAGCGGTCGGTGTACTCGTGTCCGACATGGCGGGCCTCAACAACGTAGGTTGAGTTGGGGTTGTAGCCAGAAGAGCCATAGTTGTTCTCGACGTCGTAGTCCTCATCGCGACGGATGTGCTCCTTCAAGCTGCGAAAGATGCTCTTGGGCTGCTGCTCCTCCTTTTTGGTGACGGCTTTGTTTTCCTTCGATTTATCCATGGGGACGACATGGCCAGCGGTGAGGGTGGTATAGGGGTTAGGATCAGTACCAGAAATAGGACCCATGTTGTAGGGTTGGTGGTGGTAATTGACACGGCGGCGGCGGGACTCGATGATCAAGGTGAGAAGACCCTCAATAAAGGCAAGGCAGGCGAGCAGGGCAGAGCAGTACAAGGCCTGTTCGTCAAGCTTGCAGAGGTAAGTCAAAGGCTGATCGTTGATCCAGGCAGGGCAGTCAAAGATGTCGCGGGGGTTGAGCCAATTTTGTTTCTTGCGGCCAGTACGATAAGCGTCAGCCTCGGGGGTGTCGCGACCGACAGGGATGGTGAACATGATGCGCTGCTTGTCCATCCAGGCAGGGACCACCCAGGACAAGATACCCCCCACAAAGATCATGGCCCAGATGAAACGGAAGATGGTCCAGAAGTGTCTGCCACATCCTCTCTTGGCTTTAGGTGCCTCACCACCCCATCCGCCGTCGAGGTATTCGCTTCTGTCGTTGTAGCGGGCGATGCGGTAGGCAGTTTCGGAGATGATGACAACGAAGAAGAGGGCACCGGAGATCGAGATTTCGGAGTAGAATCGCCAGTGGAAGACTACTTGATTGTGGTTGCGGTAGAGGTAGAGAAAATATTGGTTGACGCCAAAGACGGCTAACGCGGCGATCCCAACGAGGATTCTGATGAAAGTGATGAATCCTGCCAAGGCCATTATGGTATGTGGTTTTTAGTAGTTGGTAGGTAGTAGATGTTACAAGGGGTACAAAGAGAGGGGTTGTGTGGAGGAAGAATACGAGTGTTGATGTTACAAATGAAAGTGTACAAATGGAGACAAGAGAGTAGTGATACAGTAGAAAGTAATTGATTGCTGTTATGCTAGTTGCTGAAGAAGTTGTTTGTTGCTGTTGTTGTTGTTGTTGATGAGGTTGATGGAGAATCTGGAAAAGAGCGAGAACCAGGGGTCTTTATATACATCTCTTGAGGCGTAACAAAAAATGGCTGAATGGCTGTGTACCTTCCACCTTCTCTTTGGTAACAGGGGCTGTTTCCCTCCTTCACATCCTCTACTACTCGTTCTTCTCTCGTCTCTCTTGACAAGCGTTGGCTGTTTCTTGGGAGAAAAAAAAGAGAGACAGGGTGATAGCCGGAAAAGTTGAGACGTTTGCTTATATTTTGTCATTATGCATTTTTTTTGTTTGTCTCTCTCTTTGTCTCTGTCTTGTTCGTGTGGGTGGTAAGGCAACAAAGCCAGCGAGTCAATGTCAGTGCTCAGCCTCGATCTGCACAGTCTTATTTTTTTTTTCTTTTTCTTGTTATTTTTCTCTTGGCGTTCGTCTGTGGCAGGGCAACCCATCCATGCGGAGTTTGCGCTCCTCTCTTGATTTTTTTTTTTTTTTTTCTTATTGTTCAGCCCGCCAAATCAAAAAGAGAGTTGAAGGTTATTTGCACACTGAAAAATATTCTTGAAGATGAATTCTTAGAAAAAAGAGTCGAGGAGAGACAAACATGAGTGGTATAGTAAAGACGAAGATAAAGAAAAAAATTTCCCCCAGTAAATGGAAGAGAGTATGATTGAGACTCGGTAAGAATGTTGGGGATGGACAGTAAGGAGACGATATTAAAATCAAAGGGATATGCAAGATGGACAAAAAATAAAAATAAAATCAAAAAGCCCTTCTTTTTCCTCCCATCCATCACATCGTCTTCTTCCCCTCCCTTCTGTAAATCGTTTCTTGGCGCTGTTGTTTTTCTTGGCATGATTTTCACTTACCATTTTACTTCTCCCTCCATAGAAGAGGGCTAAATGAAAGAAAATGACACAATTGGCTCCCTCACTGGGCACTCACAAGAGGGAGACGTTGGACACTCTATTCTTGTTTGGGTTATAAGTTGATACACTGTAGATCATGGAGTCAACCAACCATGCGTGACTTCGCAAAAAAAGCAATATTCCCACCATTGGGCTTGCACATCAGTGCGGTTTTTACGTTTACGAACTAGGAAAGGTTCATCCTGCTGCATTGGCCGGAACCTACCAAAAAACAACATATCTATGTACCATCGCACCAAGGGACGCGTCTCTTTCGCAGTCAATTGAATCCGTCAGAAGGAGAATGTCACAGAAAGAGATCATTTACAACATGAAGTGTCAAAAATTCGAATGGTAAAGAGGGTGCTTTGTGTGTCCAGGTTACGCTTTTGTTTTTTGTATTTGAAAAGGGGCGTGCGTGTGTGTGTGTGTGCGATTGATGATTATGCTAGAAAGTGGTTTGCCAACACGAGGGGCGGGGGGAGGGAGGGGAAAGAAGGGAAGGAATGGGAAAGTAGCAAAGAAGTATGAGATACGTCCGACGCGTAGTACGTGTCCTTCTCTTTTTCTCCGTAAAGTCGTCGGTCCTGATCCTATTCACTTTTTCTTGTGAGACTTTTGGTACTTCTCCAAGCAGTCGTCGCAGAACTTCCAGAGCTATGAGAATGAAAAAATCAGGTTCAGAGACGAATAATAAGTTAGTATTGCAAAATGTCTTCATTTCCGTCATACAATCATAACCATGGTACGAATTCCAGCTGTCGAGTGCCAATCGTGTCTTTTTACTTACCACCGCCAGCAGCGATTCACCCAGTGTCCGGAGGTCGATATGAAATTCGCCCGCTATTAGATTCACATGGAAAAACACATATACATGTTAGACAAAAAGCAGGGGCTGCATTGAACAAAAGCATAACCGACATAAACACATCCAAGCCACAGACAAGCGAAAGCATAAACTACATACCTTCTCCGTCTTCCTTGACATACATGTCCGAGGTTTGATTGGCCTTGACCAGATTCACCAAAGGAATCAAATCGTCTGGGTGAAGCATCTGGAACTTTTTGGCCAGTTGATGTACATCGATCTGCGAAAGTCATTCAAGAGTCAGATGTGTGGGTGAGAACTCGATGAACTGATGTATACAACCAAGGTCATGTCACCGTCGCGAGAATATCGTCCATCTCTTTTGCGAACCATAGGTCCAGTGAGGCTTCAAGCTATACCTTGTCTTCTTCGTCTCCCGAAACAGCAGCGCTACTGTTAGCCTGGCTATCATCGTCTGAACTCCGGTCGTCCTTGATCCGCTTTGATTTCTCCTTTGTCAATGCTTCCCTTCTTCGCTTATGTGTCGATCCGTCGTTTGTGCTGTCATTGCTTGACTCCCTGTCTGATGCATTGGTCGCTGGAGAGTTCAGCAACTTCAAAAAGCTGTGCTTCCCGTCAATCTTTGAAAATGTCTATAACAATTTGGGAAATCAAGAGTGAGCGACGTTTGGTCAGTCGTCGAAAGAGATATTTGTCTTTTTCCATAGGATCAGTCGCCGATAATAAAATAATTAAGCACAGAGTCGAGATTATTTCTTACGATTGTCTGAGGGATCTCGTAGTGGTTCTGCTGAAAGTTGAGATCGTGATCCAGCACGAACGGTGGCACCGACTTTTCGACAAAGTGCAGCATGATCTTCATGTCAAACTCGCCCCATCCCTTCTCCTGTAACACAAATGGATACTCGGTCACCTCTGATATGAAAAGAAATAACATGAGGTTTGTTGATGAGTTCGCTATTCTGAGCTCAATAGATCAATTGGATACAAGAATATCAATGACAACGCAAGCTTAAATAATGTGTTGGTAGTTCCTTTGCATTAACTTACTCCTGAGGGGTTGCTCAAAGGTCTGGTGGAGGATGTATTCAACATAGTCGACGTAAGGCATAGGTTCATCATCGCCATTAGCATTCACGCCTGCCAAAGAGATCTTCCACTTGCGCATTGGGAATCCATTCTGCTTCTGACCCTTGACAATATTCTGGTCCGTGATCACCTAAGAGGTCCAAACGTTCACGAGAGAAAATAGGTAGGATTAGAATACCATTGAGCGCCTTTTGTTTTGTTGGGCAAGGTAGCACACGACCTGAACAGGATTGGTATAGCGGATAAAACGATAAAAAGAGCCCTTCTGGTTCGCAGCCTTTTTTCTGGGTGGTTGTGGTAGTCAATGGTACCTTGATCTTTTTGTGGATGGTTTTCTATTGGTCCATATGGATTTGCACCAGATAGGGTTTGGAATGGAGTTAGTTCATGGTCTGTCTGTTATCGTCATAAAACACAAAAAATAACATATCCAGGTCGGCTGTTTGTAAAAGTATCAAAAGGCTGCTGGACTATTTTTTTAGCTCTTATTTTTACCTGGGGCATAGTGATTGCCTATATGTATTGTATATTCGCGTGTGCCGGTGTGTTGGTGATTTGGAGCGGAGTGGACTCGATTAAGCGTGCGTGCCTGACTGAGAGCTGAGCGGACCAAGACGAGAATTGATTCGAATATGACCAAAAAAAAAAAAAGTAAAGAGAGAAACAAAATGGGATTAGACGGGGAGCGGGAGAAGGGAATGAGGTAACAGTAGACAAAGGACAGTCAACGATGAGAAAAAGAGAGAGTGTGAACAAGTGTTGGTTGTTGATGTGATCTGGAAGAAAGTGATTTTACCTTGTGTGTGTGGGGAAGGAAGGGGAAGAAAGAAGGTGCCCACAGTCCGAGAAAGAGAAGGGAGGGAGAGAGGCTTGTTGACCACAGAAAAGAGATGCAGGTGGTTGTCCGTAGTGCTGATTGCTTATTGTTTTGTTGCTTGTTTTGAATAGGTAAGACAGGATATGAATTGTCGCCTATGTGGAGGCGGTGTTGTTGTTTTGGGGAAGAGAGGCTAGTGGGGCTGAGTATGTGTGCTTCTTGTATTTTTTGTGAGGGATGGATGCCAGATCGGCGATGGCAAATAAGATGGAAAAAAATAAAAGAATGAAGAGTGGGTCAACCCAAACGGGAGCCTAAAAAAAAAAGACACCGAACTAAACGATAAAAAAAAGAACGTCACATTGACTTGACCTATTTGTCGACGTGTGATTAAAGGAACCAGCATTTTTTCCGCGAAAAAAAAGCCGTTGGGCGAATTTTAAAATAGGAGCTAGGGCAACCCCACACGGAGTCAACACAGAAAAAAAAAAGAACGCGAGTCTAATGACTACTTTATTTCATCATCTACAAGCGATGCTGTTATGCTCCTTTGAGTTTGTACTGGCTGTTCTCAAGGCGGATGATCTCCTCGTCAGGACTTTGCATGATCCAGAGGCTGGTAAGATCGACAATCTGGAGCAACAATGGCATTGACCACCACAGCAGCTCAAACGAGAACTCTGTCGCACCCATCATCAAAACAAGTGGCGTCACAGAGACAAATGTCCAAACTAAGAGGCTGTCTCGCCCAATCCGGGTCGTGTCCTTGATGATCGTCATACCAATCGCAAACGAGATCAAAGAAAACATTGTCGCTGCGGCTGGTGAAGTGCTCTCCCGAAAGAATTGTGATGGATTCTCATGATGGTCTGGAAATGATCCTGACTTTGAAACTCTGCTGTACCATGCATACGTCGCAAAGGCTAGGTGTCTAATAGTCCATCATCAATGCAAAATCGTTGTTAGTCGCAGTGGTCTTGATATAGATAGCGGTATCCTTCCTTGAAGTGACAGCACGACAACACCACCCTTTCTAACGTACGTGAAGATCTCCATGACGGAAAATGCCAGCAATACAAACTAAAACAGAGAGTGTATGTGAATATTGGGGTTAGAGCGCCCTTTTTCAATAAAAAAAAAGTGCGACGATTGAGTCTGTGAAGACGCCGTTGAACCATCTTACCTTGAACCAGTCGTTGGCATTGTCGTTTGCTGCACGCAGGGATTCAATAAGCTCTTCTTGCTCTAACAAGTGTTCGCGATACCACCGACATATAGTTAGTGCTATGCAAAAGGTAGGGGACGAAATGCTGCATGTTGAGTTGATATGATATGGTATGGTATGTACCTTCTTCGGGAAGAAAGTCGGATTCGTCATCTACGAGTGGTCCTTTGAAGAGTTGTTTGGTGGCGTTTGGTCTCCGTTTGAGGTTCTGCAGTTGTTCCATGGCGCTCTATTTTCTTTCTCCCTTGTGCGGGTGTGTGTGTGTGTGTGTGATGCGGTGTATTGAGAGTTGTGCTGTGTGTGTTGATGGAGGAGAGCACAGTATCGAGTAAGAGAGTGATGAAAAAAATAGTGAGTGTTGGATGAATGAGGAATTGAAGAAAGGAAACAGAAGGACGAAAAGGGAAACAGCATTCAGCTCTATGGACAACCACGTCTTGTCAAAAAGAACGTGACAGCCAAGTGGTCCATCCTTTGCTTTTTACTCGCCACCGCCGCCCTTTTGTGCTCGTCTGTGTGCTTCACTTCTCGTTTCGCGTCCTTTTTTCTTTTCGCTGCCTTCTATTTTATTTTACCCTTCTCCTTTCCCTACTTCGTTTTTAACCTGCCTTCCTTCGTTCTTTTTTCATTCTTCTTCCTTCTTGTTCAGCAGCGAGTCAATTTCCTTCTTCCCCTCTCCTTCTTCCTTCTTCCTCGCCTCAACCATCCCTCACCCTCCTACGCCACCTTCCCGATTCTCCCCCACTGGCTTCCTCTGCAGCGCGTGCTGTCAAACACACCCTCTCTCTCACACACACGCCTACTCTCATTACCACTTTCACACTTTATAAGTGGGTCACATAGCCACCGTACACCTTATTTCTTGTCCTGTTCTTTTTCCTTCTTTTCCTACTTCCACACAACCTACCTTTCTCTTACTCTTCTCCTTCTCACTCAGACTTACATGCCGCCTCAGCCAGCACAGGGAAGAACACCTGCTGCTGCTTCATCCAACTCAGCTTCAGCCAACAACACTTCCACGACGCCGGCTCCACACAACCCCATCGCCAAGGTCATCTGGGAGGGGTCCATACCCATCCAATTCTCCTGGGACAAGGCCGAGGCTGCCGCCGTAGGGTCAAGCGCTGTCGAATCCTTCTTTGTAAGTTGCAAGAACAAAGGCGTACACACTAGTGACACCTACTAATCTACAAAAGAGAGTAACACATCCTTCAGACCCTCCGTACAGCGTTTGGACACCCAGCATAGCAAAACTCATTTCCTATTTCTTCTTTTCTTATTGCTACTAGTATGAGGCTCAAAGGTGCTCGTACTTTTCACTGCTGACGAGCCATGTCAGGAAGCACTTTGTCGACATGGCGCTTCACTTTATTGGCGACGATGCCGAGGTCTGGTACGACTATGAAGGGACGCCTTTGAAGTGGTAAGCATAACGCCCCCTTTTTTGTTGTAGACAATATCGGATTTCTGTTGCCAAGCAATTGCCTCTTCTCTCCTTGAAAACAAAAGGTGGGTTAACGTTGCCCTATCTACTTGTTTGAACGTCTCGCTAATCGTCTTGACTCCTTTTTCTTTCTGTTTCTATGTTCTCCTTTCCGGATACCGGTTATCAATTGGACAATAACGGGAACATTTACAACGATGGACCACCAACCACCACAAAGGCACTATCCAATTGGACTTTTGTACGATATTCACGGGCTCCAAGCATCCTCAGGTCGGGGTATGAATGGATCATTGCTGCCCTGGAAGGTTACCGTCCACTTCCAAAATTTTCCTGGAGATAAGTTGATCAAGAGTCAGGCTGTCGACAGTTGTCAGGATTACTTCATGGCCATGATCAAAGAGGTGCGTTGCTGTTGGGCGTGGTTGCTGTCTGCTGCTGCCGTTACTTCTTCGACTGCGGGACAAATTATGGGCTGGAAGCACGACATGAAGAGAGGGTGAAGAGGAAGAGTCATAGCTGATGCTACTTTACTTCTGCTTGTTGGTTTGATTTACTCATTTTTTGTTTGTTATTCTCTTGACTAGGCGGATTATTTGCGCAATGGATCGACAAAAAAAGTCATGAATATGTCTAAATCAGACCAAACACAGCTCTGGGATGGATTATCTTCAAGTATAGAAACTACGACAATTTTTTGACTCCTTAACGGGAATCTACTAGATCTTAAATGTATTTTCCGAGCACTATATCAGTTATGCAGGTATGTCTAACAGTAAGCATTGCTGTGTACTTTACAACGATAGACAACTATGACCGGTTTTGGGGCATGAACCACAAGCTGATGCAGAACGACGGCGTCATGGCAAGGAATCTCCCAATCAGGATATACCTCCCTGAGAATTGCCCAGTCATCCAGGAGCCCGTTTCACCCATTGATGACAGAGGTAACCTACACATACTGCAAAAAGGCGGAGCAAATTAATCATAAAGCAGAACAGCTGTTCTTACCTGATGTTTTTTCTTTGTCATCGAAATAGAACAACCAAAGACATTGCGACAGGTCCTGAATGCATCGTTGCCAGATTTGTTCCCACTTATCGAAACAGGACCTCCTGTAGCAGCGGCGATGATTCACGGAATTATACCCAGCTTAGACACCAGCGCCATCTGGGCATCGCAAAACATGTCCTATCCCGACAATTTTCTCCACCTCGTCATCATCATCAAATGAACGCGCTTTCTCTCTATCTTTTGCCGTTACACATTCAACACACGGATAAGACTTCGGGGCAGAACGGAAGGGAAAAGGGCACCTTGAGGAAGTTCAGGATGAGCAGGCTAGACTGGCACCTTCAAAGCTACACACAATCCAACCCCAATCCACTTTTTTGCCGGTACAAATTAAAAAAAAAAAAAAAAAAAAAAAAAAAAAAAAAAAAAAAAAAAGATACGCTTGACAGTTTCATGATTATGTCTTGTGCATTAAAAAGATCTTTTTTATTCCTCTTTATCATCCTCGGGAATGACAGGACCAGGGATCTTGACGCCCTTCAGGTGGTAGGACGGTCGACGCCATGCCTTGGTGCTATCCTGGCCTGATCTTCCCTCAATCGCGTCGAATGTTTTCTTAACCGTTGCCTATCAATACATCATATTTTTCGCAAAGTGAAGACGGGTTCGTCATCCAAAAAAATGTAGACGTTTTTTCAACACCTAGAAGCACCCAGAACAGTGGAAACAAGAGAGGTAGTGTCTTACCTTTGCAGTGGCCAAAGGTCCCAGGGCTGCCAATAGGAGTCCAAGCTGGATGTTACTTGTAGGGATCTGGAACACCCCTACTGATCGATGCAAGTAGATTGCTTCCTTCTCGAGTGTCAAAAGTGACACCGCACACCGCGAACCTTTTACGGAAAGAAATGAAGGGTGATTAGAGGATCGACAGTGGTACTTCAATTGAAGACAGTATTTTTTTTTTTTCTATTTTTGGTTGCAATAATTATTTACCCTGTACAAGAATCCCAACGGCGGTGGGTTCAACAACACCAGCCTCCAGCATCCGATCAATGGCCAATTTGAGTAAGCTGGGGAGTTTTCTTTGATCGTCCTTCATTGCTTCCTGTGACACCACCCCGGGTTTCTTGACTTCTGCTACCATGATCGGGAAGCCTTCGAGTTCTGCGAAGTAGTCCGGGTAGTACTCTTCGTCAAATAGGTGAGGCGTCGGAAATGGGTCTCGGCTCCTAAATTATTTAAATGAGGTACAAGTTATTTACACGCGTTATTAAAATAGCAGTTTTTTACGCTAAAGCTTTAACGTAAGTTCTGTTTGTCAACGTTACCAGTGGTCAATGACCTCGAGATCTCCTATGACAGAATAAATGATCCCTTTAACAGCAGTCTCCGTATAACTATCCTCATTCAACCCCAAAAGCTGCGAAGCACTTGGGAAAGAATCCGGTGTCTGCCAAAGCGCCGGCCGAGATGTGTAAGTCGAAAGCAATCGCCCCGCTAGTCCTTGAGTATTATACTTTTTGCCATCGATGAATGTTCTGGTTGCTTGGTAGGTGTTTTGGGCCGCAAAGGCGGCTGTGTCGGCGATGGCTGTGATGTCGAGGATGGATGTGGGTTCGAGTGTGATGAAAGAGAGGTCTCGCCATGCGCGGGTTGTGAGATGTCGTTTCATCAGACTTGGTTGAAATATGAAGTTCAGCGTCCTATGTGGAAGAAATAAGAATCAGACATAAGAATCAATCCGCAAAATGTATCCGTGAATCACTTGGTATATACACGATGAAAAATCAAAAGGTTACTTACAACAATTCATCTACCTCCCGAACTTCGCTCTGCCTTCTCAACACGTTCCGCCGGACTTCCATCAAGGTCTGCGAGACATCAGTACCGTCGACCATAATCCTGGTATCGGTCAAAAGCTGGCATGACGTGGTTCCACGACCAACCAGTCTATTGAAATGCGTAAACTCGATCGAATTTAGTGAGCTCTGAGTCGAGCTCCGCAAGGACGATGTTCGAAAGTCGCTTGTTTCGTCCTCGCTTGATAGTAATGGACCCAAGAGTTTTGACGTTGCAGGTTCCTGCTTGGACCGTTTTGGTGATGGGCGATCGGTCTGATATATATACAAAAAGAAACGTACTCTCAAATTAATTACTTCGAGTCAGCGAATTGATCGCAGAAGCAAAACAGTCAATGCGCGTTGATACACACCTCTTCCTCTGACTCATCATCCGTCGACTCCTGAGGGTGCTTTTGTCCTATCGGCAAGGTAATGTAAAATACGCGCGTTAGGTACTTACAGCAGCTTCAGTATCAAATTCAATCACACGTCGCAGTTAATGAAAATAAACTTACCATCGCCATCATGCATGAAAGCTCGGTATTCCTTAACATGGTGAGCAGCTACGATCTCCAATTCTTGTGTGACATGAACCATCAAGTTTGATGTATGGTTTCGCTATGGTATTTGCCACAGACCGATACCTATTAATAACAATCATCGAACCAAACCAATAGTAGAACTAAAGAACGACGACAAAACTAGGAGCAAATTGAGAAGACCAATAAAAGATCTCTCAACCTACCATCATAACTGCGGTTTTAAACTCTGCCAGACGCTGCTTAATCTTGTGCTGCACCAGCCTTTTCGCCGCCTGCTGTTCGTTGAGCGAGGTATGGTTGGCCAAGTAAGGAATCGCAGCGTGGGACCAAATGTTTTCCAACTCGACGGCTCCGAGTGGGAGCTTGGTTGCCTTTGTGAACCCAGTGAGGGTGATATCTGAACCGGCTGTAGTTTCGAGATAGGCTTTTTGGTCTTTGTGGAGCTTTATTTTTCCCATTTTTTGTGGGTATGTGATACGAGTTACTTGTTAGGTTGTGTGTGTGCGTGTGTGTGTTGTTGGAAAGGTAAGGGGTAAAGATGTTGGAATGAAGGGAAGAGGATGCAATGTGGGATGAAAGAGAGAGTGGAGTAGGACTGGGGCAGCGAAAGGTGTCACTGAGGCTGCAGGCGAAAGTGACCAAAAAGATAGAATGAAGAGCCAAGGTAGGGAAAGGGCGGACCAAAGTACCGTTGAAGGGACGATATGGAGGTGCAGCGGGCCAAGCTAGGAGTGAACCTTGTCGCGCTTTTTTGATGATTTTGGCTCGAGACGCGTCCTTGCACTCAAATTCGGACAGTCACCTGAAGGTGGCTGAAAGTAAGAGTAATAGCTCACCTGTCAGCTCAAACCTATTAACACTTCCTTCGCTCCTGCCCTGTCACCAATTCTTTCCATTCGCAACCTCACCGTCTCTGTTGCTAGAAGCCTTCCTCCCAACAACCTTCGACGTCAATCTCGCATGACCAAGCTTCCTGTATCTCGCCGAAAGGCAAGTAACGACTTCACCACCAAGAATGTACAGAAATGAAGGAAAATATAACAGCAGTTATAAGAATGAAGGGAGTCCTTGACTGCCACTGGTCAGGCCGTTGAAATCGGGACTCCCAGGAAAAGGCGGGCAAGCACACATATGAGGTGCTTGTCATGGCGCCCCACTGTTCTTGGGGGATTCATACACCTCCCATAGCCGAGTTCTTGCCGATAATGACAAGGCGAGAATTCGGTGGTGAACCGTGGCGAATGATAGTTGTGTTCTACACTTCTTTCAGATGAAAAAGGCATGTCCTTTCCCCACCATCTTCGCTGCTCTACTATCTCTCTCTCTTCCTTGGTGATTGTTTGGACAGAGTCCCTCAACTCGTTTGGTCAATTCGTTGGGGATATATTCTGAAGAAGTGCAGGCAGACACACGTATGAGGTGTCTGTCATGGCGCCCCACTGTTCTTGGGAAGGTTGTAGACCTTTCTCATAGCTGTTATTTTTGCCGCTACTGACAAGGCAGAATGACAGTGGTGAGCCGTGGTGAATTGCTTTTTTTTTGCGGTTTTTAGTGGCATGCCTCTTCTTGAACAATACCGTGTCTTTTGGTGCCTTTTTTCATGGAGAGTTGGTATAATTATTGGAGCAATTATGTCACTGCATTGACTAACTAACCAACCTTTTTTTTTTTTTTTTTTTTCATTGGTCTTTTTCTTGATGATAACGCTGACTTGACGATACTGCGAGCGCCGAGGCGAGCGTTTGACACTAGGACAGATACCACCATCATTTGTGCGCGAGCAGAAAACCCACATACTACAAGAAGCCTCTATGAACAACGATAGCAATAAACACAGTTCTGTTGCACGAATAAAACCTTTGTCAAACAATATGTTCTTGTCAAGGTCTCTGCCTGCCTCTTACTTTTACTACTGGAGCAACGGGGTAACGAGAGAGTGACGAGATATACGTTTATTCTACTCCTGTCATAGTTACTATGTATTAAAAAAGAGAGAGATGACCGTCGCAAAGCAGCAAAATGAAATAACGGCCAAGACCAGCAAGGTAAAACTACAAGATCAACTCCAAATCATCATCTTCCTCATCAGCAACCGACAACAGGCGTCCATCGTCGTCGTCGTCATAGTCAGGAGCCTTCTCACCAACTGTAAGGATGCTAGATGCCATTCCAGGGCGAGCATTCAGTTCCTGGACCTCCGCGCAGAAGGCATCGAAATCCGCTCGGTCCCGGCAGTAGAAGGCCAACAGCATCGAAGGGTCAATTGAGTTGATATCAATCTTACGAATCGCCTCGCAATGATACGTTGAAAGGTCCTAAATATGTTGGATGAGAATTATGGTTTAGTCGCCTGTCAGCTTAATTACGCAGTACATCCTCCTTGACAACTTATTTTCCAAGACCTTAAGTGTAATGCTTTTACCTCTGCTGTGTAATCGCTCAGATCCTTGGATTCGACGACGCAGCGTGAGTGGTGAGGGTCCAGGTAGAACAAGTCATCTCCTTGGTATCCAACAAAGTAGTACGACGACGACGGGCGACCACTATTAGGCATGGAATGGTAACATAAAAAGTCATCGTTAGTCACCTTTTCACCCAAATACCTCTCATCTTTCCCATGTAGCAACAACGGAATAGTATACTACGTACCCAGCAATGCCCAAGGTCTGAGGAAACTCAAAGGTGGCCTTGATGGCATCGTTGTAGATAGGGTTCAGCTTGTCAGTTCCAAGACGAATGGTCGCCAAGATTAACAAATGTCCGAATCCGCTTGATTTTTTCAAAGTCGCCGCCTCCTCGACGTGATCCTTGTAGACAACACCATCTGTTGTCACATACACCCCGAGTCCACTCTCTGGATAGTTGTGAACAAGTGCTCTAAGGAGATGTGTATGTGTAAGTCGAGTTGGGTTTGTGGATAGTTGATATGGTTACACGAAGCGATCGCACACAAAAAGCAAAAGGAGCAAGCAGCTTACTTGATGACTTGACTCGTGGTCGAAGGACCGAACCACTCGCCAATGTTCTTCCCCAATTGCTTTCCGAGGAGAGCAATGCGATGCACAGAAAAGGGTGACCTTGCGTTCATGTAGTCAAAGAACCACGAGAGAATCTGTTTATGTTATTGAAACAAAGCGTTAGACATCGAACCTTCTAGCTCCAACCACGGCTTTTCCAAAGATATAATCATAAGTCAAGCCCACTTACCCGCACATAAATGTCCCACATTGGGTCGCCTGGCACTGGTCTGTTCCATCCTAATTTTTACAAAAAAAAAAAAAAAAAAAAAAAAAAAGATGTGTATTGCGTCAGAACAGCATAACAACAAACTACACAGAGTCAAATAAAATTTGGCTAAAGGAGGGCGAGTTACCTCTTCCCATAAACTGTATTGCCAAGGCATTTGCCAAGAGTCCCTGGCCCGAGCGGAGCATGCAACCCCATCCGACATCTGTGTTAAAGGTGCTGGGTTTGATAGGAGGATAACTGTGACGATAGGTGCACCAAATCAGTCCCGAGGTAAAATCCTGCTGAAAGTCAGTCCACTGAGTTGGTGAAGGTGGATAAAGCTTGCCCATCAGGTAGATAGGCTCATTGCTGAGATTGGACGGAGGAGGGACGCAAGTCAACGATCGGCTTGCGATGGGATCGTTGGCTTCATGAACAATTTGAATGGATGTATCTTTGCCACCTCGGCCATTACTTGGCACGGGACTGGCAGAGGCCGATTTCCGGTCAGGGATGTCGAGGGAATATCCGCGAGAGGGTGAGACTGGCTGCTGTTGCGACGAAGGAGGAGAACGGTTTCCGCCAAGAGACATAAAGCTCTCACTGCCAGCCTTGGATCCCAGACTGTACGAGTTTGTAAGGCGTTGATTCTTGGAAGGTCGGTCGTGCTGTTGAGAGTGGATTGAGAGCGACTGGCTTCCAGAGTTGGGCGATTGAAGGAGGGCCTTGACAGAGTCGATGGTTGATGTGGTTGTCGGCGTTACTGTTGACGATGACGATGTAGGAGGAGGAGTAGGAAACCACGCATGCCACATATTGACTACATTCTTTTTGAGATCCTGGGCCATATCCGCAGCTCGCTCGCCGTTCGCTTGGGTAAGGCCTAGGTTAGAGGCCATCGAGGGCAGTCCGACTCCTGAAAGATTAACACTAAACCGAGATCCCATGCGAGACGCAGCCGGAGCTGCTTCTTGTCCTGCTCCTGGGGCTTCTTGTCCTGTCCCTGATTCTGTCACTTCGGACTGTGGTGCGGAGGGGGGTGCTTGAGTTATATCTGCAGCCTGCGACCCAGGAGCAGCGGACACATTGGCGGCAGAAGTAGGACGTTTTTCAGGTGCAGTGGCCGTCTTTGCGTTGCTGCTGCTACTACTGGAGCTGTTAGTGGTATCGTTGATGATTTCACTGCGGTTGTTCTGTTCTAGTCCTTTATCGAGGTTGTATGATAAAGTAGACTCGACGCGGGAGACGTGGGCGGTGGTGGTGCTGTAAGGATGGGCAGTCACTGAAGAGTTCTGGTGACCTTGCTCATTTGTCGAAAGAGAGTTTGACGAATCATGGACAACTGTCGACGACGACGACGAAGAGGGGGGAAGAGGAGGGAGTGGTGCTGCGGCGGATTGGTCCTGTTGCATCTTGAGCGAGTCCATGCCGAAAGAGAGAGAGGGGAGAGGGTTTGAGTTGGGGGCGGGGGAGGACAAGGAAGAAGAAGAGGAAAAGAAAGATACAAGAGGACGCAGCAATAAAGCTAGTAACTGAGCCTGACTCCTTTTTTTGTCTCCTGGCGCGAGAACGAGAAGCGAATAAAAACCTGGCTGGGGAGGAGGGTAAAAGAGTCGTCTATTCTACAAGGGCACAGATACAGGGGTGTACAAAGGGTTGGGAACAAAGAGAACAAGAGAGTGTGGTAAAATGTAAAATATGAAAAGGATCAAAGGTGGAAAAGAGACGTATGAATAGGGAAAGAAAGAGCTGACGATGCGTTGGCTCAGAGACAAAGAATACGGACGAAGAGCTTGTCTGTCCTGTCAACCAAAAGAGGCCAAGGGCATTGCTCAGGTGACATCTAATTGCACGTGCCCCTCTCTATTTGACTGTTCAGTCCTTCTTCCTGTGACGACGAGCCCCTTCTTTTTTTTTTTTTCGCTCACCCACCCCCTCCTTAACTAGATCCCGCTTGCTCCTTCTTTCTTCTTCTCCCACCTCCTTCAGCCTTTTCTTTTTCATCCACACTAGAAACCACTCCATCCACGCGTGTACAAATCAATATTTTTTGACACTTCAGACAACAAGGCTAGATCAAGATCAACAACAACAAACAACAACAGCAACATCCAACAACTCAGTAAAAACAACAAACACATTCCCAACTAAGCACATATATTCGTCATCACGTCCAGAGTCAACAATGGCCGATATTCCAGACAAGTCAGAATCCGCCGTCCTTGGCCCTGACACCGGTACCGTCCCTATTCCCGTCCCAGTCGCTGCTCCTGTTCCCGTCGAGACTGCAGTTGAGGCACCTGCCTCTATCCCCACCACTGAGAAACCCGCCGCCGCTCTTCAAGGGACTTCAGCGGAAGCCACAACAGCAGATGCTACTCCCACAGTAGCACCCAAAGATGAAAACGCCATCATCGCCGACTCTTCAGCCGACAATCAGTCGTCAGCACCTGCGGCTGAATCTTCATCAGCGCCAGCACAGGCTGATTCCTCTCAAGGAACCGACACAGTGATGGGCGAGCCTGCCAACTCAGAGACCGCTGTCGAGACCAACCAACAGGAGGCCTCGACCAATCAAGATATCGAGACTGACAAACCCACTAACGAGGAAGCAGAGTCGAACCAAGCCAACTCTTCCGCTATGGAGACCGATCCCGAGGTCTCTGTCCGTGCAGCCGATGCCTCTGGCGACCTTTATACCGAGCAGGACGAGGGCTACAAGGGCACAGAGCTCGTGTCCTCTGTTCCCGCGCCCTCAGAGACTGCTGCTGCCGAGTCCAAGAACAACAAAGCACAATCCAGTACCGAAACGACCGGGGAAGGTCAGTCTGCGGGATCCCTCGCCAAGGCAGCTCCTGTCGCCAATGCCAACCCAGCTGGAAAGGGGAACAATAACCACCATCCTCACCATAACAACAACTACAGTCGACCCTACCAGAGAGGTGGTCGTGGAGGCTTTAACAACCGCTATGGGTATCAGAACAACAGCCGCAACTTCAACAACCCAAGACCTTTCAACAATAACAACAACAACAACATGAACAACGGTCCTAACCATCAAAACAACAACCACTTCAACAACAACCATCACAACAACAACCCCAACCATCACCACAATAACAACAACAACTTTAACAACCACAACAACAACCATAACAGCGGCAACTTTTACAACAATAACGCTGGTAACAACCATCATGGTGGACCTGGTCCCATGCGTCGTGGTGGATTCCGAGGTAAGGCACCACACAACTTGATATTAAGCATGATCACACTTGAATGTTGTTGTATCTTGGATTACCCTCTTGTGATTGGCCAATTCCCTTCCAGACCTTTCGTTGAGACGCGTCACCATTTAGCACTCTGGGACTCTGGGACTCAAAAGTCCCTGTCCCACTCACATTGGCTTCGGATGCTGATACATTCTTATAATCTTATCTTCTGTCGGTAGGTGGTATGCAGGACCAGAGACCGTACCGTCGTGACGAGCCTTATCGTGGTGGTCGCCAGGGCGATCACTTCCAGCAGCGTCCTCGAGATAACTTCAACAACAACAACAACAACCAAGGGTTCAACAGCAACAGTAACAACAACCAAGGATTTCATAACAACAATAACAACAACCAACACCAGAACCAGAACCACCATGGTCCCCATCACCCTAACCACAACAATCACCATCATAACAACAATAGCAACAACTACAACAACAACACCAACAATGGTCCTTACGGCTCTGGACCCAACGATCAGAATTATCAGCAGCAGCAACAGAGACCTCCCCATTATCAGCAGCGCCAACAGCAGCAACAGCAGCAACAGCAGCAGCATCCTCATCAGAACGGTCCCCCAGGTCCTCATCATCATCAGCAGCAGCAACAGCAGCAACACCAAAGTCAGCAGCAGCCACCTCGATTTCAAGGACCCGATCACAACGATAGACAGAGACCTCCACGAGCTCCCCGTGGCCCTCCTCTGCCTCCCCAAGGTCCTCCTCAAGGCCCTCCCCAAGGCCTTCCTCAAGGCCCTCCTATGCAGAACCAGGGTCCCCCTCCTCCTGGTCAGGTCAGAGGACCCAAAGGAGGCGATGTCAAGTCGATCTTTGACTATGCAAAGGGCATGCGTTGGGATCAGGTAAAGTACTCCCTACATGATAAATGAGCGAAATATTGAAGACGAAATTAGATTTGGAGCATCCATTAATTATGCCTTCACCTCTCCTCAATTGGACACAACAGGGCAATCAACTTCCCGCCGGATCTCCTAATCCAAATGCGGCTCAAGACCCTTCCTTCCACAATGCGCCCAACGCCGGACCACCCGCTGCTGCTGCCAGTGCGTATGCTGCGCCCTATGGCCAGGCAGCCCCTGCGGCTCAAGCGTACGGCCAACAGCCACCGGCCCAGGGTTATGACCAGTATGCTCAGCAGCCTCCAGTAGCTGCCCCAGTGGCTGCTGCTGTCGCCCCTTATCAACAAGAGTGGTATCCTAACGGTCAGGCGAATGCGGCCCCTCCAGCTCCAGCCGGTGCAGGCGGTCCCACCCGAGGACCTGCCGGACCCAACGGACGAGATTGGCAAAATCCCTCCGAGCAGGCAACTCCATACAAGCGCCCATCAAACGCTGGTCGTGGAGGTCGTGGAGGTGGCAGAGGTGGCTTTGCTGGAGGAGCCTCGAATCGTGCAGGACAGCAAAACGCACCTGGATTTAACAACAACCCAACCGCCACTGCAAACAACAACGCCAGCGTCAACAGCATCCCCTTGAACCAGAACAACCCAGCCGCCGCTGCTGCTGCCACAGGATATGGGGCTGCTGCTACCGGGTATGCTGGACGCCAACCCCCTTTGCCTGCACAGCCTCCACCAGCAGCACTTCAGCAGCAACACCAACAGCAGCAGCAACAGGCACAACAGGCACAACAACAGCAACAACAGCAGGCCGCTTACTCTCAAGCATATGCTCAGAACTACGGATATCAGGCCGCCGCTGCGTATCAGACTCCTGCCACTGCTACTGCTTACCAACAACAAGCACAAGCGGCAGCAGCATACCAAACACCTGCCGCAGGGTATCAAGCTGGCGCCACTGCCTACCCAGCCGCCGCTGCGAACGGATATCAGGCCGCAGCTGCAACTGCTTACCCAGCTGCAGCGTATCCCGCCGCTGCAGGAGCTACCGCCTATCCAGCCGCTGCCACTGGTTATCCAGCTGCCGCCGGAGCTACTGCGTACCCTGCTGCCGCAGGAGGATATCAGGCCACCGGTGCAGGCTATCAACAAGCGACAGCCTATCAAGGAGCAGCAGCCTACCCTACGGCCGCCGGTACCTATCCAGCAGCGGGAGCCACAGCAGCAACGGCCTACCCAGCCGCCGGTGCGTACCCTGCAGCAGCGGGTGCGTACCCTGCTGCGGCAACAGGCTATCAAGCAGCAGGATACCAACAACCAGCAACAGGATACCAGGCAGCAGCAGCAACGGCCTACCAGCCGTACCGGTAAACAGGAGACATGCTACGCGTGCTCCTTCTCACTTTCTCTTCATCATTACTTCCTCTGCTTTACCTGTCTGTCTTTCTCCTCCTCCCTCGCAACCGACACAGTTGTTCCTCGTTCGTTTACAACATGTGCGCGCAAACTTGTTATTTTCGTTTTCTTTTTTCAGTACAATCTTTTTTTTCTTTTACTCAGTTCCTTCCCCCTTACTCTACCCTTACTTTGCGCACTTCTCGTCGTTGACTCCCTTCGCTTCTTGCAATCACCCCACCACCGCCATCGAGCCTTGTACCCACCCCATCAACACTTCGCTTCTTTTCCACGACTTTTTTTCACTTTGATTTGAACTGGGATGCCTCTTCACCCCGATCTCTGTAACACCTCAGCGCATTGTATACGTTCTTGTCTTGTCAATTGGCAGACCTGGTCATCGTTGCTTTCTACAAGCCTTTACTCGTCTCAGAGCGAGTTCACACTGGCGTCAATCGTCTCTCGGGGAGAACGAAGATTGTTTCGTTGGAGTCTTGGACACAACCTCCTTGTCATAGGAGCTCATTGAAGCGCAACAGCGGGAAACACAAACAAAGTACGCATTGTGAAGAATTGGGTTATTGTAATCATGGATAATATGGACATCAGCTTCGGCTACATTCTGTTCGAAATTTTAACACGGGCTTTCCGTTCTTCTCTCTGTGTTCGTACCTGGTCTTCCTACCATATCATCCCTTTCCTCTTTTCACCAGAAAGATCATTGTCTTTGTCAGCACAACCGTCAAGAGTTCACGCTCAATCTACTTTTGTCGTTTAAGACGCTTCAGTACTCTTTGTTCACCTCTATACTTCAATCTGCTCTCCTTCCCTCCTCCCCATCTCATGTCCCTGTCAGCCCTATTGAGCAAGCACCAGATGAGATTGAACATTATGAATCAACACGACCAGACACGCTATAGTACGATCGACTATCACATTCACAGTCCCTCCCCTCCTCCTCCTCCGCTCCAAACATTCCCTTATCGCGCTTCCTCTCTCTCTTCTCTCTCTCTCTCTCTTTCTCTCAGTGCCAGCCTTTTCAGTTTTCTTTTTCTTTCCCGATTCTGTATCATAAAGCAAACAGCTATTTTTTCACCCAAAAACCCATCCCAGCATCTGGAGGTGTACTGCTTATGGCCGACTTTTCTTCCCTTCAAACACACTGACAAAAAAAGAAAAAAAAATACTGGACGCTAACAGGGAGTCGGTCCATGAGGTCATGGTTCATATGTGTCATTGGGTGGTTAGGGACATCATGTACGAATATATGTGATATTATTGTGTCATCACGGATCTTGCTGGGAGGCAGAGTTTATTGGCAACAAACAGTGGATGAAATCTCGGCGAACAAATGTCAACAACAAAACAAAAAAAAACTATATGTGCTTGCATTGGGCTCTTGAGACTCGAGAGGTACATGTGGTACATGGGCTGTTCGAAATTCACCGTACGTTTGACGCCCAATTCCTCCATCTCTCTGCTCACACATAAACACACGCGAGAGAGTGAGCATGGACATAAAGTTTACCGTTCGACCTCTTTTGGAAGCGTTCTCGCTCGCCCCCTGCAGCTCCCTGTTTTGTGAACTCTTGCTGGCTTGGCGTATGACATCCAAGGCTTGTTTTTTCAGCGCTTTATCCTCCTGATGTCGATTTCTCATACGTTCCTCATATTTTCAGTATGTGCGTGTTCCACCTCGCAAATGAATCTGTGCTTTTTGAGCGCCGCCATCTCGACCCGCCGTCTTGCCGCACTTTTTACGCATGTAGTTGAGAAAAATCACTCTCTATAACTAGGAAGGTCAGCATGACATTTGAACTGATTTGGAGCATGAACAAAACAACAATTGTGAACAAGAGGATCTGGCCATGGGGTCAAGCCCGTTGCAGCCAAGGCGGAGGTTCCGATCCAATGATCACGTCATGTACGCACTTTTTTTTTTTTGTTTATAGTGTTATAGTCTTTGAGTAGATATTGCATTTCACTGTTCTCAACTTTCTTTTGTTTTTCATCCCTGACACTGTTAAAGAGGGATAGGAAACTGGGGGAAACCGGCGAACAGCAGCGCTTCAAAATAGCAAATAAAAGTAAAATGCTCCATATCAAAGCGTAAAAAATGTTGTGGAGTAGCTCAGTGGAATTCATGATCCTATGTCGGTCTGCCCTACGGAAGTGAACTTGATTAACCAAGGTGAGATAAAAATAGGTACGAGATGGATGTGGGGATGGCGGGGCAACATACGCAAGAGGGAACTTGTTACTGTCGTCAAAGAGGACCTAGGCATAAAAATACTATGTGGTTGGAGCTGGCCTACACGTACCAAGAGACAAAGTCCCTTACTCTTGTCATCCTTGGGCAGCTGCCATCTGTTCGGCCATATCATGAAATTGAACTTATAGAGGCATTCTTCGGAAGCTGTGAGGATTTTTTTGGCATTGTCTGTTAACATTAGGTCTATCTCCTAAGTCTCCCCGAAATATTTTCTAAAGTAAACGTAAGCAATGATTGCTTGGACAATGCGGTGATTGGCTGGTGTGGTTGATAGTAAGTCAAGTTCTTTGTTTTCAAAGAGAAAGCTGTTGGTTCTGTTGGATTTGGTACCATCGGCAAAAAAATCATCACATTGTGAGGAATGTGGAGAATTTGCCAATTCCGAGACGCAATAGGTGGCATGCTCGTTTCCGCTTTGTCCATAACAGACTCAGATCAATACTTTAACTGACATCACAAGAGGCAACGAATTCGAGGACTTGATACACTCTCGGATCTACCTCTAGTGTATCCTGGATTCGTTCCTGAGAAACACCATTCAACTTTGTAAGGAGGACAAAGAGAAGGTTGCACCAACGAACTGGCAGGGCCTTGTAAAAAAGGTTGGGTGCAAAACTAATTCCTACATTGCTGTCTGTAATTGATGTATGTTCTGCTTTTTGTTTGTTATCAGTACTGTACCATAAAAAAAAAAAAAGAAAAAGAAACAACTGCGACACAACTTGTTTTATTCGTCTATGACGCAATCATTCCGAAAGAGTGGGATGGCCGTTGATCGAAATAGAACCAATATTGCAGCATTGCATTCACAGTTGTGTGTTAAAACAGAGAGAAGGAAAAAAAAAAAAAAAAAAAAAAAAAAAAAGGGCAACCGTGTCTAGAAGAACAAACATGTTTCTGGAAAGTTCAAGGGTTCCAGGAGTTTTTGTTCTTTGTTGCCGATCTGGTGATGCTTGCTGAGAGGTGATCAGATTTGTCTCATTTTCAGATCTCGGAGAACAATGTCAAAAATTAAAGGACAAAGATCAACTAAGACATGCTTTCTGCCTTCTTGGGAATATTTCTATCGCTATTGATCAAAATGATGAAAATGAAGATTAGGACCGTCGTCGTTATTATTGCTATTCATGACACAAGTAAAGAGAGAGAGATGCCAAAATGGTTTTTGTATATGGTGCCGACGAGTGGGGTCATGTATGTACGTCTGGACCCAACTGGTCGGCTCTTTTTTCATTAGTAAATGGCAATAACAAAAAGCTGGAAAAAAAAATAAAATAAAATAAAATAAAAAGGGAAAGGCAAAAAAGTTATGAAGATATTTTTTCTCAGGCGGAACAGGAATAAGGAAAAAATTAGTTTGTGTGTGGTATTGACCAATCAAGAGCGATGAAATTCGAGCTGTCTCTTCATCGAGATGGGAACATGAGCGGTGAACACCCGAGTAGTCGGCGCTCATACCCGAATTGGGACACAGCTCAAACCCATCAAACAAGACATATGAGTAGGAGTTAGTAAGCAAACAAAAGCCAGGGAGTCAGAGAGTCAAACAGCCAGAAAGAGATAGAGATAGAGGAATAGAGGGAGGGAGAGAGTGAAAGAGAGTCAGCAGAGCTGGATAAGCGGAAAAGAATTGAGCGAAATGGGGAGTAGGAAAGTGAGAGGGAGGGAGAATAAAGTAGACCCTGCAGCAACAGCGGCAGTAAGGAGAGAGGACAACAGAGGAGGTAGAGGCGGAATAATTACTCATTCAATCGACCTGCAATGGTGAACGAATGAGTTCGACGGCGACGGTATTGATATCGCCCATCTCGACGAATGATCCCGGTTTTGGCTCACTTCCTTGGTCGTCTCCTCATCAGTGTTATTCCGCCGTCTCTAGCTTTGGTTTGAAAGAACATTTTTCCCTTCTGTCCATTTGGCCATGGCCGAAAAAGTGGATAGTTGTCTCTTCCTCCTTCCCCAAGACAGAAAGACAGAACAGCACGTCACCTTCCTTCCCTCTCCCCTTCTCTTTCTCTCTTCTCCCTCCCTCCCTCTTTCTCACTCCCTCTCTCTCTGTGTGTGTTCTCCTTCTACTCTCAACTCAAAGAAAGGGTTTTTTTTCGACGAAAAAAGAAGCAACTGTCCAAAAAATATGTCAAAATAAAACATTAATACGACTGACTACAAAAACACATACACACACATACAACACACTTCTCCCCTCTTTTTTGGCTTTTTTTTTGTTGATTTTTTTTTTTTTTTTTTTTTTTGTTTGATGATGGACCTTCGCGGCATCTCCTCTTTTTCTCATTTCAAACTCATCCCTCTTTTTCTCTTTTACATCCTCTCTCCATCTCTTTTCCTTTCCTGACATTCACCCAACACCCAAGAAAAGGCGGTCTCCATGGATCGACCTGCCATTGCGCCCATTCAGGATCAGCACGATTCCTCCGACGAGCCTCATGCCAAGCGACAGGCCCAGCTGCTGACCTGGACCAATCGACGGACACGAGTGACCCAAGCCTGCGACCGTTGTCGTGAACGCAAGCGACAGTGTGGTACTACTAATTGTTTTGGCAGGCGACGATGATTTTATTACAAGTCCTCCTTCCCTCTCTCCCTCCGCTTCTCTCTCTTTACTGAGTGATTTTTGACCTTTAATTCTGTAATTGAGTGTTCAATTGTAGAAAGAGAACCCAGAAAAAAAAAAGAGGGACTGACAATGATAACAAAGAAGAAGCCAAAAGAACAAAATGACAAACTCACTACTCAAGAGAGCGAAAAACGAGGGAGAAGCTGTCTGCCCGCTTGCAAAAGGGCAACCAACACTCACAGATAATGAAACATCCAGGAACAAAAGACATTTCTGTCGTTGAATTATTTTTTTTTTTACTCAAAGACATTCATGTTGATGGGATAGAAAAAAAAAAGAGTCTGAAGGAAACAAAAGGGTTATGGAAACACGAGGTACAAGGAAAGGAAGGGAGACAAAGGAACACTTTTTATATCTGCACAGCGATACAAAAAAAAGGGATCTGCATCTGCTGCTGCACGCTTGACTCAACGCCCTTTATCGGACAAAGGTTGCTCTCCTTTTATTTTTACGTTCTATATGTATGCTCTGCTCTCCTTTGTTCCTTTTCTCCTCCCGCTCCCTTATTTCCATCCACTCCGCACATATTTCGTTCGTCATTCAGCTTTATTAATTTGCTTTATCTTTTTTTATTTTACGCCCTCTTGCGTCTTCTGTTCGTTACTATGACGTCCAACAGATTACCTCCTGCCGAGATGTGGCCGTTGTCAAAAGGTAAACAAAGACTGTACCTTCCTTGCCGTCCAAAAGACCAGAGGACGACCCCTCGGTTCATCCAACAGCAACACCAACAGGGGTGCGCCGACTCTATTGTCACAAGCCACGGACAGCAGCAGCAGCAACAGAAGCAGGAGGAGAAGCAGCGACACTAGCATCAACGTGGCTCTAGACCCGCGTCCCGACATCAACGATCGACGGGATAGGCAAGGGCCATCCTCGGCGTCGACCCTGCATACAACAGGGCCCGCAGAGCCTCCTATCTCGAATAAGACTGAGCGTCGAGTAAACATAACCTCCGCATCCGCCCCGGCTCCACATTCTTTGCCCATGTCAGCGCCACCTCGAGACTATTTGGTCTTCACGCCATCATCATCTACTCCAGCGTTGTCATTTTCAGCGAGGTCGCCATCATTCAGCTCGAAAATAGCATCAGCCGGACCTAAGATCGTCGCGATAGCCCCAGCAGCAGCAGCAACATCATCACCATCTTCGTCAGCAACTCTTACCGCCCCCAACTCGTACTCCAAAGAAATCATCGAGCATCTACTCGGTCTCTTTTTCGAGCACTGTTTTTATTACTTTAATTTCTTTGACCCACTCGCCTTCCTGAGCGAGTATGACCAAGGAATTGCCGACCCTTGCCTCGTTGACGCTATGTGTGCTATTGCTGCCAGATTTTCAACACACCCGGCCGTCCTCGCGTCACCGCCCTATCTCTCGGGAGAACTCTTTGCAGTCCGGGTCCGGGCCGCTCTCAGCCGTCAGGTTATCTCCGAGGTCACTATGAGCTACCTTCACACCGCACTCCTGCTATCCTTTTACGAGTACTCATCCGGAAGATCGCTACAAGGATATCATTTCGGAGGAATGGCCTGTCGGATGGCGCCTGAGTTGCAACTCTATGATTTTCGTTCAAAGGTGCATCGAGAGGACGACGATGGAGGCCAGTACAGCGAGGAGGATGATGGTGAGCATGACTACCGCGGTTACAGCACTGACACCGAAGCTCAGCCTTCGCCTCATCGCGTTCATTCACTCTCACCAGAGGAGGCATGGATGGCCAACCAAGTCAAGTCCCGCACATTTTTCTTCCTCATGATTATCGATACTGTCGCCGCGGTCATGTCTGGACTGCCACCTGCAATCGATGCAGCCCGGTATGAATTGCCTCACCCTCCTGACGGTCGGAGAGACTGGTGGACGAGAACCGACGGGAGGAGGAGTACAAATACAGGAATGAAGGAGTCGCTCGCCGTGCCATTTGTATCAACACCCATGCCAGGACTTGCATCAGCACCTGAGCCCTTGCGTCAAATCAGATCAACCACAATATCCTCAAGCGCCACATTCAGCAGCACTAGCGCCAACCCAAACATCACCACAAGATTGGCTCCCGGGGCGAGCCGGATGTCACCATCAAGTCCATCATCAGCAGCACTACATTCGTCACCACAGACTGCCCATTCCATTGTCCTGCCGGGGCCTTCTGCCTCGCCCTCGTCGTCATCTCTGTTTCCTCCCGCTCATTCTCATTTTAACCCTAATACACCGCCCACACTTTCACCCTCACAACCACTTTCATTTTATTCTCTTTCAACAGCGAAATCATCACCATCACATACATCGACAACAGCGACAGTCTTACCTCTGCCACCCCGGAATAACGACGGACCTTTGCTGCTGAGTTCATTCTCTCAATCGATCCTCCGAGTTCTGAGTCGCCCCCAATTGATGCTCGGACGCGAGCCTCTGGAGCACTACCGCTCATTTGTTCCCGTCACAGCAGCGATCATGAAATTCACCAATCACGGATGCGCATCTGAAACAAATAGCACCATGATGCTGACCGCTGCTTCGTCCTCTTCAAGCAGCAGCCTCGCCCTATCCAACACACACCCAAACACCAACACCAAGTCCAACACCGACAATCTTCAGTCCATATCATTATCATCATCATCATCATCATCATCATCATCAACAGGGACAACAACCAACAGTACCAGTAGCGTCACCAGCAACAGCTTTTCAGGAAGAGGAGCTACAGCTACAACATCCCACAACATCCAGCCTGAGCTATCTCATCACCCCTTTCACTCACATCCTCATCCTCCACCACGCAGTTCAAAAAGGAGGCGGGCGAATCCTATTTTCACATCCAGAGAATGCAAATTTGCGTTTGAGCAAGCTGACGAGGCCCTTCTACAATGGGCGGAACAATTGCCGGAGGACTATCGGCCGACAAATGCCATTACTTCTTTCCAGCAGTTGGAGCTCAACTCTGTCAATCTGTCTGTTTTTTATTACCTGATGGTGATGGTCCTACACCGGCCGATCTTAATGAACGCCAACCTTGCGGCTAACAGGAGTCAGCAAAGAGGTGGAGGTGGAAGTGGAAGTGGGAGTGGAAGTGGGAGTGGGGGTGGAAGTGGGAGTGGGGGTGGAAGTGGGAGTGGGGGTGGAAGTGGGAGTGGGGGTGGAAGCAGAAGTGGAAGTGGAAGTGGAAGTGGAGGGAGGAAGGTTTCGGTAGTGGTTATTACGGCAGCGGTGAAGGAAGAGGTGGGCGGCGATGACGATGAACAAGGTACAAAGGACGACATGGAGACGAAGAGCCAGACCGAGGACAGCGACAAAAGGAACAACAAGGACAATGTGCGGAAGAAACTAAAAGGAAGGGACGGAAGGAAGGAGAAGGACAAGAACGACTACGACTCGGACGATGCCGAGGACCTTCAGACAATCGAGCGATCGATGCAACGGTGTATCGAGGCTGCCCACTCAGTCATTGCCATTGTCAGAAACTTTGATGACACACTGATCAAGTACCACGGTGGGCACCATACTTTCACCCTCTATCTTGCAGGGACTATGTAAGTTGCCTTTGTGAACCCTTGTTTGTTCTTCTTGTTGTAAATCCATTGTACGCGTTTGTTGGCGTTGATGAGAAAACTCCAGTGCTAATTGCAATCCCTTTTCCTATCCCTCTTCATTTTTTTTCTTGGGTGGTCCTCCCTTGCAGTCTCATTATGCAACTGTCAACGACAGAGGACCCTGCCGTACAGAGTCAGATCCATGAGGGATTAGAGGTCTGTTTCCGATTCTTTTCCATCCTCAGGCCATACTGGAAGGCCACTGACGAGAAGTCCAAGGTCCTGAGGGATCTCTTAGCGAGCCACATCAACAAAAACAAGCAAGAACCCGACGATAACGAGGAGGATGAGGATGATCAAGATCATGAGGATGGAGATGACGATGAGGAGGGTGATAATGAAAGTGGCGGCGGTGGTGCTGAGGACGACGAAGGGGAGGATTATAGTGCGAATGATGATGGTGGTGCGGAGCAAAGTCTTCAGGATCTGATAATTGCTGACGCACTTTTGGATCTGTCGAATCGCCCGCCCAAAGGGGAGTACGGATGGAGGAGGACCGCCTCAAGACCTATGCCTTCGTCGTCACGAAAAGCGGAAGCGAGTGCATGTTCTTTGCCGCTAATGTCATCGTCACCAAGACCGCAGCCGCCACTACGGCTCTCGCGTTCAGGATCTTCGCTGTCCGAGTATCGACGACTAGGATCTGAGCGCCATTACCTAGCGCCAACAACAACGATATCAACAACAGCAGCAACAACAACAACACCCAGCCAGAGACGGACAACTGTCCCTCAACACCCACCATTACCGGCAGCATCTTTACAACATTCAACCATACTTTCCAATCATATTACCGACACCACCAACTATACCATTAATTCCGCCATAACTACAACTTCAACTACAATTTTAATCAATACCATCGCTACCTCTGTTACTACGGACCCAATAGCACCTATCCGATTCCTGGACCGAGTCAGCAGAGGACAACAGGGATTCATCGCCGCTGAAGGGGGAGGAGGAGGAGGAGGAGGAGGAGGAGGAGGAGGAGGAGGAGGAGGAGGAGGAGGGAGAAGACACACAATCAGCACCGGTGTCTCTACATTTTTCAAGATAGATAAGAGTCGTACTCTTCCCTCTCTACCACCACCAGGACCCTCTCTTCATCATCACAATCATAATCATAGACAGACAACAACCTGGGTAGGAGGCGGGGTCTACCCCGAGTGCAACAGCCTCGACGAGACGACCCTGATTTCACTCGAGAAGTTATGTCTTAGCATAGAACCTCCATTTTAATTAACTAATAACAACCCAAACACAACACATTTGTTGGCCCTCCTCCTCCTTATTCTTCTCTTTCTTCGCTCTACTTCATTTCGATTGTATTCATCCTTGTTCTGTTGCTGATTTCCTTTGTTATTTTTTTTTCCATGGATAACACGCGTTTGACCAGAAATAGGAATGAGAAGGGACACTAACAACAAACAACACACGAAAATTATTACTGCTTGGTGTATTCACGTTCCAAGAGCAATTAATAGAATAGAAAAAAAAAAAAAAAGCTGGTGAAATGGTCACATGGTCAACTTTTTAACCGTATCATTGAGAGAGAAACGAAAGAGACGATCGTATGCCACCACTCCAGAGACAGGCCAGTACACTCAAAGAGCCCACCATTGCACATACAGACCCAGAAGGACTGCTGCGTCGCAGCAATTACATCCACACCCACATTCTAAAGAAAGTATCAACTTTCACTCCTCTTAACGATTGAAAGCTGATGTCAAAGTACCTACCGTTATTGGTTTTATTTCTGAGAGACTTTTGTCAATGAACATTCCTTGCTATCCTGCTTCTCTGATCCTTGGCGGCCGTTGATCTCCTTTCCCTTGTGTTTGCTACTTGTGCTGTGATACTTGTAGTGTGTAAAAAAGAAGCCAAAAAAAAAAGAAACTCCCCCCGTATTAGATTTTAAAAGACTATCGTTAGCTGTAAAATGAAAACGCGAAAACAGGTGTTAAAAGTGTCCTGGTACATAGTGAAGCCTAAAGGTTGTCGAATGAACCGACACATCTTTGACCAAGGTGTGTGTGAGTAGTGCTGGTTGCTGAACTGAGTCGTGGCAAAAAAAAAAAACTCTTTCGTCCCATCGTCTTTTACTGTGGAAGACTTCAGGAGTGTTTTGCTGTTGGTGGCGGAAAAAAGTAAAAGTAAAGAGAGAATGAAGACATGAAAAAAAAAAAAAAAAAAAAAAGAAAAAAAATTGACGAGTCTGCCTTTTTGTACTGAAGTTCAAAATCAATTTGCATCGACTTGTGCGGTCTAATTGCGCCTTACATTCGATAAAATCGACTTTGGTAGGAACCCTCCTATGCAAAAGAATGGTTGGTTGGTTGATTGATTGCATGGTGACAGATTCTTTGTTCTTTTTCTATCGTCTGTTGTTAAGTACATGGTATAGCCTCCAGTGTCGGTCCCTCAAATTATTGAGAAAGTCCCGTGTCAATTCTGCTGAATAGGAATGGATCCAGTTTTCATTTTAGCCTGACTTTGAGACAAAGGGACGCGTTGATTGAACTTTGAGGAAAAGGCAAAAGTGACGTCTTTTTGAGATTTCCTGTGAAATGCTCATTCTCAAAGAACGCCGCATGCTACTGTAAGGGTATCGTTTTTTGGAGCACGTCACAAGTCCACTTCTGCGCCAATGGAGAGGGAGGAGGATCCAGGCAGTCGCACATAGTCCTGGAGAGAGACGTCGCTTTCGTACACGCAATCAAAAGGGAACTTGACCGCACTGCAACGAGGTGGCCAATTGGACCGCAGGATAGTGAACAAATGAAGTAGGGCAGGAGAAAAGGTATGTTACTTCTTTTAGGTAACCTGCATTCCCAAAAACTGTCTTTGCGAAATCTCTTGGCACGCATCGTCGAATGAGACAGACGTGAGAAAAAAAAAAAAAAAAAAAAGGATCAGACCCTAACAGAGAAAACGAGAGATGGACGAGTTTTCCCTGGCTCTGTCTATCAAAATAGAGCGAGAGTTGCTGTTTTCTTTTATTCTTTGTACAAATAGTCGTGGAGGGAAAGTGGGAATATTTTGTTGGCAAAGTCCATGAGTGTTGCTGACGACTGCTCCCGAGGACGTGAGTGTTTAAATATGCATACTCCTGACTTGCGCGCGTTGTATGTGCTTGGCTATATTTACAAAGACTCGCCGATAGCCTCATGAAGGGCAGCAGCGGTCTTGGACTTGCCAGCGCTCTCGGCAGCTGAGGCCTCGTGCAACCAGGTATCCTTGTTAATGGGCATCAGCTGCGCGCTTCCCAATCCGGTGCCTGCAGAGCCGGCGGGGTTCTTGAACTGGGTGACGCCACGGCTCAACAAATCCTTGAGCTTGGTCTGATCGGCTCCCCAGTGCTCTTCGACCTCGGCGGCCTTGACCCAGAGCTGGTATGAGGCTGGGTTCGAGGCGCGGGCATCAGCAAAGAGACGGCGACGCTTGCTGGCGTCGGCTTCTTGGAGTGCTTGGGAGTAAAAGTCCGTGGGGGAGAGAGGAGACGAGGGGGCGCCGGCAAAAGACATGTTGTTTTTTTCGTTGCAGTGGTGGTTAGGAAGGTGGGAATGGGGGGGTGTAAATGAATGAAGAGAGAATGGAAAGGAATGTAAAGAGTTGCTCTTTTTGTAAGAAAAGTAGAAAAGTAGAGATTTGATTACGCTGTCACTCAGGGCAAAGCAACTGTTCTCAGCCTATACGGTATTTGCTCACAAAAATCTTTTCGCTTTTTTTGCATTGTGTACTTCTGTGTATGTGGTGGGCCACATGATCTCTGCTACTGGGAACTTTGCTCGGCCATTGGACAGACTGGGAGAGGTACGCGGGTATTGTCGAAAAAGATGTCATCGAAGGGGGAGAAAGGAAGAATGGGATGCCTTCCAAAAGCAGCCATGATCCCGTTTACCTCAATTATTGCAAAGAAGTGGATAATAGAAGTAATAGAAACAAGCAACGCGACTTCATATTATTTTTATGCTTGCTTGTATGCTTCATGATGGTCTTATGATCGATAGACGGAGGGTGAAAGAGAAAGAGGAGGAGCATACCGTTGCTGTGTTTGGATCTTTACTAACCCTCGCCAGTCATCCTCACCTTATTCTTGACAAACAAAAAAAAAAAGCAATGCATCCTCACTTGTTTTGTTTACATGGACATAGTTAGTCGTATTGCCCTGTGTGACCTTCCACTACATGCTGTCAAGTAGCAGGAGAAATATGGTAGATTAATCCATAGATGCATGAGACGCGCTATTCTTTTTTTTTTTTTTTTTTTTTTTTTTTTTCGTTTCCTACGACTGCACATTTCCAAGACACGCTTCGTAAGAGTCGCGTCGCTATCGCGCGTGTGATTGATCGATGGTGTTTAGTCAGTCAAGTGTCCTTCGATGACAACCCAGCACCATCATCACCATCGTCACACCTATGTGCGTGTTTTTTCCGTTCATATCTTCACTGCTGGCTTCTTTCTCTCTCTTCCCTAATCCGCCCTTCTTCCTTGGCACTCGTTTTTCTCTTCGCTGCCTTTCTATTCTACCTTCTTCCTTCCACAAAACACATTACGTCTATCTCTCTCATACAACCTTCCTCCACTTCTAAAAAAAAAAAAAAAGCCATGTCGACCGCGAAAGATATCGCCAGCGATACCCTCCACTCCGCTACCGAACAGACAAGCGGAGTCCTCCACTCTGCCGCAGAAAAAGCAAGTGATGCCCTTCACTCTACCACAGAAAAGGCAAGTGGAACCCTCCACTCCGCTACTGAAACGACGAATGGAACCCTTCACTCCGCCACTGAAAAGACGAATGGAACCTTTCACTCCGCCACCGAAAAGACGAATGGAACCTTTCACTCCGCCACCGAAAAGACGAATGGAACCCTCCACTCCGCTACAGAAAAGGTCAGCAGAACCCTCCACTCCGCTACTGAGAAGGCTAGCGGAACCCTCCATTCGGCTACTGAGAAGGCCAAGTCCGCCAAGGAGTCCGTCAGGCAGTCGACATCTGTCCAGCGCTACATCGTGAGTCCTGCTAGCTACTCTAAGGAGCGCCTTGTTAGCGGCTTGACCGTAGCCTCTCGCTACGTCAAGTCTGAGATGTCGCTCACTCGACTCCTTCTTTCCGTTGCCACGGTTTTCGTCGTCCTTGGATGTATGACTTTTAGCGAACCGTCTTTCGCTGTTTCGCAGGTATGCTTTCTTTCCATTTCCTACGTTGTCTTTTCACTTCTGTTCGACGGCGGTTAATCGCGCGGGTTACATCAAAGTGAAGCGAACCACCAACGTTATTTACATCTCCACAACACGGGTAAGACAACGTGGTCATGTCAAAGTTCAAGGTGCATCCGCCTACTCTTCGCTCGGCCCTGTTAATGGGCACCTGGGTTGCAATGGTCTCAATTCTGGCCACCCTTGTCGTCCCTCCTGCTTTCGAATACGTCCGCGTCCGTGCCCTCGGTCCTCGTACTGTTAACGAGAAGAACCGCAACGACTCAGGTTCCGCTTCTGCCCCCGTCTCAGAGGATCGACCATCATCACCTCCGACTACTGGACCATTTGATGTATACCGCAAGCAGGCACGCAGAACAGGCACTGGTGGCGGCTGTCGCCACCCTCGACATGGAGCTAATGCTACCGTTGATGCTGTTGCTGAGGCCATTGCTGCTGTCAATAAGGCCACTGACAAGGAGGACTAGATAATGATGATCCTGCGGTTGGACCCTCTTTCATTTCTCCCTCTTTTCATATGATACGAACTTTTTCTTTTGTACTCGGGGACGCCGATGGTGATGCGACCACGTTTTTTCCTTCACAAGACGTTTTGCCTTTTATATTGACAGTTTCTTTTCGTCATCGTCTACCGCGAGTAGTCGTTGTTGCTTCTTTTGTTTCCCAGTCATACTTTTCAACTCTTACATACATTCTTCATAGCACGTAGCAGTTCACAACGCACACACTTCTCCCCTGATTCTATCTACTTGCTCTTTTGACGTTGAGAAATAAAAACATGTATGCTTTGCTTGCAGCCATATCGTAGTTCTCTGTGATTAAGTGACACCTTTTACTCACAGAGAGCGACCCTAACATAAATCAGAGTAAGTAATTACTGATGGGCGATGGCTTTCGAGATATCATAGCAGACACTGATCATCACATTTTCTGATTGATATTGAAAGATTGCCCTATTTCTGGTATAATACTTGAGATATACCCCTCCAAGGGCAAAGGGGCACTTCGTCGGCGCCCCGGGCAATGTCCAAGTCCTTCAAGCGTGCCAAGCACTCAATGTAATATGATGTCATTCTGTGGCTTAGATCAGCAGTTGCTTCCCCGATGACTTGATAAAATGGACTCTTGGACCCGAGGCTTGATAGTTCCCTACCCTTCTCATTCACTCCACCTAAGGAACATGCAACAACGGACTCCTCGACTTCTACACTTCGTCGTCCACCGTCGTCTCCGTCGCTACAAGTCCAAGGGCTCTTTCTTTGTGTCAGGATGCAGGAAATAGGACTACTTCAGACGGAATCACTGTCTCATCGTAATCGTCCGTTTTACAGACAAGCGGACACATCCAAGGGAACATCAGCATCTACCCACGAGTCCACAGCGTCTGCATGGTCAAACAGGAAGACCTCAAGGACAACAGCAAAGACAAGTTTATCTGTGTCAGCATTGGTGAGGATTGCGAGAATGTTCTGTACAGGAGAAAGTGACGGGGAAAAGGCAAACAGGGAAGGTGTCGACCGAGCTAATCTGCAAGGAGCTTGGTTCTTTCGTCTGGTCACTCCTTGGTCATCATGACCTTGGGGCGCTGTCTCGTTTTATTTACATTATGGAACCCACTTTGGTCAAACATCCCGTCAGCGAAATTCAAGGCCTAATTAACGGAGGGCTGGCCGCTATAGAGAGGCGGAATCATAAGAAAGATTTTGTTCGGGATGGAAGTCTGAGGTGGATTCATGTGCAAGTAAGGCTACCTTTTAGAAGCTGTGTATGCAACAATGAATATCATGTCTGTTAGCCTGTTCTGGAGTCGTGGCATAGTTTATATTTTCCCTGGTGATCCAAGCATATAGGTTGTTCCCTTCAAACGAAGGATCTATCCTAACAATATCTTCTTTTTTCATTTTTTTGGACCGAATACGACTGGAAACTTTAACTTTCTACGTGAGCGAAATGTGGACAAACATGACAGGAACAACAAGTGAACAGGAGGGTACTTTTTAGTCAGGATCTTTGTTAGCTATAGCTCGCAGAAATAGATATGGCAATAAAGGTTCAAATACATTCAACAAAGAAAAGAAAGGGAAGAAAGATTACTTGTTTTCTTGGTTCCAAACCCAACCCATGCTCCTCTTGCACGGTTACATTCGTGTCACGTGTGCAATCGAATCCATCGGCGTTTTTTCCATCTTGATGGAGAGTCGATGCGGGCGAGAGTGAGAGAAAAGTGAGTTGGCGAGTTAACCGTCAAACGGCCAGAAACGGAAAGGATTGAAAGAGGAAAAGGTGGAGTGAAAATGACTGTCAATTCCATTTGCTTTTGCAGGTGATCTTCCTTGGAAAATGGGAGCCCAGTCTTTGATCGATGCTTGTGTAGTTCCGGAACCAAGGTTGAACGAGGGAGAGGTCCGTGTGTTTAATAAACAGAGTTGTCGGATGGGGGGGGGGGGGGGGGGGGTATGAGAGGGGACGTCATGGTCACCCTCTCCTTGATCCTTTCTATCCGTTGATGAAGATGAAGAGTAGCCATTATTGTCAGGTGGCACCGCACCCAGGTCGGATGCTATAATTCGATCTCCGCTTGTTCACTATCTTCAGGTTCAAGTACAGTCTACGTCGTTGCCTGCTCTTTCCAGCTTGTTCTCCCACGTTTTTTTTCTTTATTATTTTTGTGATTCCGCCCTGTGTTCCTTCTCCTGCCACTCACACTCCAACCCACAACAAACAACAGGCGGCAAACAACAACAAAAAAACAAGACGAGACCCGCATACACTTACGTCCATACGTTATCAAAGCACAATCCAGCATCGATCCAGCAACAGGGTGGCTATCCCCCACTACAGGCGTACATAACTCAGCGAGCCCTACCCACGATTGACAAATCACCCTTTTCGTCTTGTTGCCTTTTTTATTTTCATTTCTTCTTTTCTTCCTTTGTTTTCTTGCTTCGCTTCACCCCACCCTCTCTTTGCGTCCACCTCCCACCGCCCCGTCTTTCTTTCCTTTTCTTTTTTTCTTTTTTCCTCTTTTTTTTTTTTTTTTTTTTTTTTCTGTTTTTTTGTATCCACTCGTTCCTTCTTCCTTCTTCCTTCTTTTCATTCACACTCCCAATCAAACAAGAGCACACCCGCACTTCCATTCCACACCACACTCGATCATTTCAACGACTCGCCCGTTGCAACTCGCTCCTTTTTTCTTTCCTTCTTACTGACAGAGACTCTCCTTCCGCTCTTTTTCCACCCTTATTGTTGTTGCTCCCTTCGCACTCTCTTTTCTGTTTTTTCTTTTTCCTTCTTTTTCTTTCTTGATTGCCACCAGCGATTAATTTCTTTTCATTCTTCCTAAACGTTCTTTCACTCGGGGACAGCGAACGCTCTTTGTTTTCAAACACACACGCACCACCACCTGTTCGTTGCTTTTGCTCAGACCCCAGCCCCTGCTCTCGTTCCCACCCTCACACCCCTCGACTTTGCTATGCCGCCACGAAAGAAGAGCGCAGCCGCCAAAGGCCCCGCCTCGATCGCTGAAGATCTCCCCCTCGACAACAAACGGGAAGCCATGGCAATGATCATCGAACGCCTTGAAAATCTCACCGACAAAAGGTACATTACACATTCTCTCTTTTCATTACTTCAGTTACGAAGCAACCGGGCCAATACTTTTTCCCCTTTGCCAAAGCACCCAAACAAACGTTGAAACAAAGAAACCAACAGACAGGAGAGTCTGTCTACTTCTTTTTCACTGCTGCAGCCAACTCACTCATTCCTTCTTTTCTCTTTCCTCTCTTCTTTGCCTTGTTTATTCTTTTTCTTCGCCTTTGTATGCTTTCTTTACGTTTAGTGGTCGCTCGGTGTCCGAGTTGTTTTTGGAGTTGCCAAACCGTGAGGACTACCCGGACTACTACCAGATCATTCAAACCCCCATTGCATTCGACGTGATCAAAGTAAGTTGACACTCATATTTTTTCTGCCGTTACCAGTATTTCAGGAACTCTCTTTCTCCTTTTGTCCCCTTTTGCAACACCGAGGATCGTGGAGGAAACAAGTGTCACACAGGGTCTTGGAGCAACAAAGCGACTCGGCCACTTTGCTCACACTACGCAAAACCCTTCTTCTACAACAGGGCCGTCTTGATGCAGGACAGTACACCGAGGAGACCATCGGTGACTTTGCCAAGGACCTCAAAACCATGATAACCAACGCGAAGACGTACAACCGCGATGGTTCAATGGTTTACAGGGATGCTACTTTTCTTGAGGTAAAGTAAACCTATACCTGTTTCTCTTTTTGCCTGTTTGCCCGTGAATAGGGTCACCCAATGACATGAAGCCGACGATCTGCTCGCTGTCTTGGATTTCGGATCGAATAAAAAGCCTTCACTAAACACCACAGTCCTTTATTTGCGCACGTAGAGCTATATCTTGGCAGCAATCAAAGCACTCACGACCAAGGAAGACCAGCAGCCAAAGAAGGAAGAGGCAAGTACTGTTCTCAATTGAAATCCATCAGCCTTCCATCTTCATTTTATCGGCTCTGTTCTTCTCACTAACATTACAATACTGTATTTGGCACTTTATACTGTATAGTTCTCTGCCGACTTTTGCCGTAGAATCTTGGATGTGATCAAGGAACATGAAGACAAAGGGTACCGTCCGAATATATACACAGAAACAGATGAACATGTCGTCGGGAAGAAGGCTTAGCACTACATAGCAGAACAGTGGAGAGGGATGATATATACTACCCAACTGACAAGTGTCTCTTCCCCATTCTCTTTCTCGTCCTTACGAATAGAGGCAGGCAATTGGCGGAATTGTTTTTGGAACTGCCCAGTGCAAAGGACTACCCGGATTATTACGATGAGGTATTATACAAAGCGAAAAATTGTTTTCCCGCCATTTGTTACAATGCGCAACAAATGTATTCACACTCTATCGTCTTTTTGACTTTGACTTATCTAGATTACAAAACCTATCGCAATTAACGACATTGAGGAAAAAATTGACCAGGGCGGCTACCCAACGTTGGAGACTTTTGAGAAGGATATTAATCAGATGTTCGACAATGCGAAGCAGTATAATGCGGAGGGCTCCGACGTCTATCTCGATGCCGAGGAGCTTCAGCAGCTCTTCTGGAAATCGATTGGCAAGAACGGACGAGGAAGGCAGTCAAAGGGAAAGCGCCCCAGAAAGCACGAGAACGAACTTCAGGAGGTCTTCCACAATGGCGAGGTTTACAAAGTTGGTACGTTTCATACCTGTTTTTTTTGCAACTTTGCATGGGATATATATTATGGATCTGTCGACGTTTTCTAGTCTCAGCGCACTAATTGCTCATTTTATTCCAATGCAATGCAATTAGGCGATTTCGTTCATATTCGCAACGACAACGATCCATCCAAGCCGATTATCGGATTGATCTTCAGTCTCTGGGAAGATGCCAAGTACGTCAAACGTGATGCCCCTATCGTCTTTTTTTCTTGAATGACAATTTCCAGATTAAGCAGCCTCTTAACATACTTTTTTATTTGTTCGCATCTTTTAGAGGATTCAAGCGGGTAGATGCAGGATGGTTTTTGCGACCCGAGCAGATCATTGTTCCTTATGCAAGTCGTTTTTATCCCTCTGAGGTTGTCAAGATGTCGGAGCGTGTGGACTATTTCCTGAGTGATGTTCAGGGACGGTGCTATGTGTTGCCAACCAAGGACTATATTCGCGGACGACCGGTTTCATGGAAGGAGGGGCAGACCATCTACGTCTGTGAGCAGCGCTACAACGAGTCATACAAATCTGTCACCAAGATCAAAAACTGGCCCGCTTGCCTGCCGCCAGAACAAAAGCACGACAGTGTGGCTCTCACTCCATACCCTTACCCTTTAGTGCTCAAGAAGCTCCCAAGCGCATCAATGTTGAACAGGGCAGGAAAGCAGGAGACAAGCGCACCTGCGTCCCGAGCCAGCACACCTCAAAGCAGCGCGGCATACACGGCAGAATCAGAGGCAGAATCGGAGGAGTCAGACGTATCGGAGGAGCCAGATGAGCCATCACCCAGCGCTTCGTCAAGTGTCTCGCCCGAGGCGACACCCAAGATGAAGCCTAAGGCGGCACCAAAGAAGGCAGCACCTAAAAACACTACATCCAAGTCTACACCAAAATCAACGCCGGCATCGAAAACAACGAAACCCAACAAACGCAAATCCTCTCAAATCCAACCTGAGATTCTTGCTGCTCAGCCAACAAAGACCGCCAAGGTTGTCAAGAAAGCAAAATCGTCAGAGCAGGAGTCTCTTGAACCAGAAGAGTCAGCTCCTGTTCGACCATCGTCCCAAGTCATCTTTCACTGCGTCTATCCCAACCCGGGCACCAAGACCGTCTGTTCAGAGTATGTATCAAAACATTATATTCATTACTTTTAAATTGGTGGTAAATTTATACTGATGAGCTTACTTTCTACATTGTCTCTTTGACTATAGAAAATTCACTGACGAGACAGACCTCGCTCGACATGTCTCTGAAAAGCACACTGTCAGCGCGCCAAGACCCAGCCAGGCAGTGGATGTGGCAACCAACGGGACGCGTGTACAGAAAGTCTCTGCAGGACATTCGGTTGAGCCTAGCTCTCCTTCTACACCAACTCCAGTCCAGGCAGCGCCGCCCGCCATCATGGGTCAAAGCCAGAATGCTTACCAAAACAACCAGTACAGTACCGTAGACCCATACTCCACGCCGACTGGACCTCGCCCCACAGTCCCAAGTCAGCAAATGTATTCGACGGCGGCATACCAGCAACAGCCACCACAGCAGCAGACGATGCAATATATGCAGTCTTCGCACCAGCGTGGTCTGTCATACCCTCAGGATTACAGCCAGTCAGCCATGCACGCTGGGGCGACCCGGCCGCAGACTTATGCGCAAAATGCATCCTACAGCCAGCCCTACGGACAGCCCTATGCTATGCAACAGCATCAGACTGCCTACAACTCGTATGGCCAGCCGCAGTTCCAGCAAGGATACTCGACTGCTGGGTACCCGATGCACCAGCAAAACCCGTACACACAGGCGCAACCAGTCTCGCACCAGCCTTACCATCAACAACAGCAACAGCACTACAGCCAACCATACACGACACAGGCAACACAGCCGTCTCAGCACCGCCATCTGCCCGCGCCAGTTCCATCGCAGAGCCATCAGAGTCACCCACAGGACTTTGCTCAACAGCAGCGAATGGCTCAGCAGCAGCAATTTGCACAACAGCAGCAATACATGGTCCAGCAACAGCAGCAACAGTTTGTTCCGCAGACTGCAGGGTACCACCAGCGGAGTCTTTCACACCAGTCTCAGTCAACGCATCAACCTCATCAACCTCACCAACAGCAGTATCAGCCTCCGTCGCCGTTGACGGTGGTGGCATCGCAGCCCTATGCGACCGTAAACCCTACATACCAGCAACAGGCTTATATGCCTCCGTCCAGTGTGGCATATAGTACAAGCGGTCATAGCTCATCGCTGTCGAACGCTTCTTCGCATGGATCGACCACGACATTGACGAATGCGATGGAGGGTGTTGGATTGGGACTCTCAGGCGTGACGAATGCTGAACATGGACGTGTTACAGCCCCAGGGGTACTGGCGAACGTTGTTGCTTCAACACCTGTTGGTTACATGCACGGCAACTTGCAGACCTAGAAAAAGGTACACTTGCATACGCTCATTTTTTCCGTCTTCATTTTTTGCTTTTGCTCTGCTGTCTTTGTGTTCATAGTTTCTGGCGGAATGAAATAAAGAGTATTCTTTTAATTCTCTGTCGCTTTGATAACGTACAATTGGGGTGGCTCATCTACTTGACACAGCTGCCTTATCAAAGCCGACATGCAGCAAAAGAAATCTCACATACATGCGAGAGAGAAGGAGAGAGAGGACCCAATATCATAGCAAAGAGCCACAAACACTCGACTGAAGAAAACAGGTTTTCGTTGTTGTTTTCCCCACCGATTATGCGTGTGATTTTATCGGTGTTTCTATTTTACAAGGCAGAAAAGTAATGAAGACTTGTCTAAAAAGCTTATTCCGAGTAGGATGGGACTCGAGGGAGTCCGGTGCCGGGCCCACCCCGTGGGTGAATAGCTTCTGGGTGCTGTTGCTGTCCTGGTTGCAGTGGAGGCAATTGTGTGGATAGTGGTGGTGCTATTGTCGAACTTGAAGAAGAAGAAGAAGGTGATGATGACATTGATACGCCACCCAAGGACGCCGTCTGTTCTATTTGCTGTTGCACCTGTTCCTGTTGTCGTCCTTGGGTGTCTTCCTGTTCTTCTGCATGGTGCGATGGTGAATGATCCTGCAAGGCATCAACTTCAGGCTGTTGTTGTTGTTGTTGTGTCTGTTGGTGTGGTGGTCGTAGGTTGGTCATATCGATGATGACGGCTTGGTTCGACCGCGCCTTTGGCATATAAGGCGGCAATGGCTCCTCCATCTCCAGATCTCCTCCATCGTTATCTCCATCCTCAACTCCTACAACTCTCCTCCTTCCCGCTCCTGTTCCGGGACCTTCTCCACCGGCGCCCTCCAACGACAAATCAGGTCGATACTCTACAACACCATTCGCTTCAGCGGCCGCCTGAGCTGCACGTGCCCGAGAAGCCAGAACATGATCCTCCTCCTGGACCGTCCAGCCCATCTCCTGTCGATAAGCCTTATCCCGATTTCGTCTATCTGTCAACAGTCCCTCTACAAACATCAAAACCGTCCAGACCACCTCGACACTCGAGACTGATAACTGCATCACACACCTACCCGGCGCGTCGGCGAACCTCTCTGCATTACACCCTCTATTCCCTAGGATCATCACTAGGGGTCCCATACCGTATACCCAGGAGAGGACAAAGGCGGTACAAATAAGCGACATTCTGTAGACGGGAGAGAGGGGTCGGTGATGCGGGGAGTTGTTGGAGTAGAGGGAGTAGGAGTAGGCAAAGAGGAGACAGGCATTGAGGGCGAGCTGTTGGAGGATGTTGAAGGGGTCGGCGGAGGATTTTGGGTAGGAGAAAAGGGTTATGAAGCAGGCGAGGGTTAGGAAGGCGATTGCGCCCCGGAAGAAGGGAATTGTTTTGTAGAACTGTTGAGGTGTTGGCATGGTGGAGGGAGATGTTGTGTGGGAGAGGTGGGGAGGTGGGTTAGCCTCGCGAGCGAGGAAAGGCTTTTTTTTTTGATGAAGCTGAAGTGGTCTAGGTTGTTTGAAGGGGGAAGGGGAGAGAGAGAGAGGGAGGAAAAAGTAGAAAAAAACAAGGGGCGAGGTGAGTAGAAGGGATCAGGTTGAAGAAGGATTGCCCAAGGGGAGCGAAGAAATAGGAAAGAGAGGGTGGTGGTTGCGGTTGTTTTGTCACTCGGTTCCTGAACAACGTGTGTAAGTGTTAGGTAAGTATTAAAAAGAAGGTGAGGAAGGTGTCGTTGAAAAAGTTGAACAAAAGTGAAGGTTATGACGGGTGACGGGTAGGAGTTAAAGAGAAGACAAGAACGCAATTAAAAAAGAGAAAGGGAGGAAGGAGTGAAAGAAGTGAAAGGAGCAAAAAAAACCCCCCAACAACAAAGAGTCTTATCGAACTACATTATAAACAAGGACACAAAAGTCGACACACAAAAACTACCCACCAACTCTCCATGCATATGATGAGGTTGCATGACGCCTATCCTGTCGCCAATTACTTTTTCCACCGTTTGGTGTGCTGGTGGCCCATTGATTTTTTTTCTCTTCTCACTCATCCAGACCAGGCCAGACACAGGGTCTCGTTCGTGTGTATTGTGTGTTGTGTGTTTGTGGTGCATGTCGATAATTTTTCTCTTACAGGCCCATCTATCCTTCCTTCCACCCCTTCCTTCCCTTCCATGGATTTGCTGTCGTTCTTCCCGATTTTTTGCTGTCTGTGCACCCTTTTTCTCAATTTGTGATAGACCTGGTCGTGAATTTGCGATGAAAAAAGAGAGCGAGGGCATAACTCCAAATCAGAGGCGCAACTCCAAATCAAAGGCGCCGCGTTTGTTCGTTTGTATGTTTGCTCGACTCGTTCAGCAGCCAGCGAAATAAAAACGCGACGCATAGAGCGTGGCGGTGGCCAGGTACACTCCCGCACTCTCGTCGTCATTAACGACAATCCCCCCCTTGCGCTTGTGACAAGGTCTATCAGAAAATAGTGATGAACGAAACCGTTTGATAGTACACCGAAACAGATTCCAAACAAGTGTAACCTAAAAAAAGAAATCTTATCAACACCAACGTCAAGAAACAGTAAAAGAGAAAAGGAAACAACAAAAGGAATGTGTATTGTGCAAATAGTGTGTGTGTATGCATGTGTGTATGTTTCCTCTTGTTTCCTCTTCCTTAATGTCATATTCGCCTCCACTTTCCTCAACATCATACACCTTTCTCTCTTTTAGCTTCTCTCACAAGAGATCAGACCAAGGCTCGTCTTCAGCATAGTATGGCGTCAACGGCCGTCGGTAGGGGACAGGCAACGGTCCAAAGAATGTTTGGTCTGGCTCATCGTCCGTGCCACGTCCACTACCCTGGTACCTCCGATTCAGTTCCTCCAGCTCGTCCTCTGTCTCAATCATGTACACCACTCCAAGCTCCCAATTGCGGATATTGACACACAGCCCTTGCAGGTCTCCGCTCCGCTTGTTCGACATCGTTCCCCATGCCGATTCTGTGCAATTCGCGCTCCTGAAAAAAAGAAGATTTAAAGCAATGTACGTTAGCAAATATGACAGCAATTGTCAGGCTAGAAGGCAAATTCTAATGTGTGCACAAACAAAAGCAGTAATAGTGAAGAATAAACATACCCGACATAGAACCAGCCTGCTAGTTTCCTAGGATCGTTCGACGGTGGTGGTGGTCGGCTGCTCAAGGTCTGTTTCGGCTGTGCTGCCTTGGCCAGTATCACCTAAAATGACATGTCAACAAAAGCAGGTACGACACTATTTAGCACAACTATCAACGAATATGAACTTCTTTCACAAGAGTCAAAAGCATATCAAGTCTAGCTCACCTTGGTATGCATCAAGGAACCCTTGTGCCGACCAACAAGCTCGAAATCGTGCATGACGGCTCTCGGGAACGTGTTCGAGTTCCAAAACTCGCGCCTCAAGCACACAGTCCCCGCCCCAAGCTCTCCCAACCGGCTGTTAGCAACATGATCCAGCGTTGGAAAGACGATTTTGATCGGCGGAACTCTTTCATCAACATGGACCTTTATCCGCGGCCTGGGTGTGAATCCACGACTTGCCCTGTACAGCTCTGCTAGGAACTTCACCGTCAATTTACCCAATGAACTTGTCTATAGATTTTGTCGAGCAGAAATGAGGCACAAAATTAAGTTATATGAAATCACAATGCTCCTTTGCAAATGTAATACGAGTAGTAAAGAAGTCAAAGGTACCTGGTATTCCATGTCCCATTCTTGAGTCTCGGTAGTCCTGGTCCGCATGACTTGTGCTAAACGCGCAATGCCATAAGTGTGACGAGCATCAACCCGGTGCCATCCATGAACTGCTGGAATCAAGACAACCTATATATTTGTGTCATACAATAGTAACAGACAGAGGAAGAAGTCGTTAACAAACAGATCCTTACAGCCAGCAGCATTGTATATAGTCATAACTGAACAAACATAAAATCATAAAGTACCTTGGCTGGACGAAGGTCAACACGTCTGACGGCGCGAATAATCTTTTCAGGGAGCTCCATTGCTGTCAAAAAGGCAAGTAATGTCGATCCAAACTCGCCCAGTTGTTCTGGGCTATCTGATGATAACATTTCAAAGTCTTGTACATAGACTGTGTTCACCAATTGTTCCCAGTCATGGCTCACCTATGAACAAAGACGAAAGTGTGCACAGTGTTAGAAGAAGCGAGGTGTCTTATTTAGGAAAGCAGGCAAATTATTGAAAGCGAACAGAAAAACCTCTTACCAGGTTGGCGGAGGAAATAACGATTCTGACGAAGGTAGGGTAAAAGAGAACCATGAGCTTGGCGTGAAAGCTACCAAACTCTCCGAGTGGTGGGTGCACATACAACGCCTTTTCAATTGTCTGATAGCCTTTCTAAGTTATCAAAGAGCATTTGTGGGTAATTCCTAACTGATATTTAGTTTAAGGACTCAGCATACGAATATACCTCCTCCAACACTTGTGATATCTGCCATGCAGTAAGCAAAATAGGGTTTTACCACTTGGTCATCTCGTGCTTTCCAGGTTTTGACGCGGCACTGTGGGATGCTGTGAGGAATGTAGGCGTTCAACCACTCCTCTTCCAGATCCATGGTCGTCAGAATAGCCTTCGTCAAGTGGTTCCTGTTGACCAAATCCTGAAAGCGTACATCCCACTTGCCACAATCCGTTCCAAGAATGTGTGTGTTCCTGAATGACGCGGTGTGGTACTTTGCAGGGTATGCGGCTGAGGAGGAGAAAGATGTTTCGAATACGGCTCTGCTGGTCGATGGCGAAGACGGTGATGCAGGATGTTTTCTTGGTGGTGGTGCAAATTGTGGTTGTGGGCGCGATGGTGCTGACATGGACGCTGATAATGGTGCTGGCCAGGATGACGATGGTGACCTTGTTGAGGTTGATGATGGTGTGGGCGTCGGTGCAGAAGATGCCTTTGATGATTTTGATGAAGAAGCCGTTGTTGCTGCAGGTGGTCCAAACCTTCCTGCGCTGCCAACATTGCTGTTGAGTTTAGGTGATGTAGGATGGTCAAGGGTCCGTCGCTTCTGTTCCCGGTCCTCGCTGGCTTTCCGAGAAGGAACTGATCCATCCGAAAGGGCTCGCTTTTTAATCCGTTCCTGGCGCTCCTTTTCCATCTCTGCTCGACTCATACCAAAGATCGCGGCCGGCGACAAAAGAGGCTTCTCTACAACTGCCAACTGAGGTATTGATGCTGGTTGATGTGGTTGTGATTGATGTTGCTGTGAAGATCCTTGTGAAGCAGTTGCTGACGAGGCTTTAGCAAGTGCCAACGAGAGTTCTAGAGCCTTTTTGATATCCTCGTCCATTTCGTCCTCGTCGTCGTGGTAATGGCTATCACTATTACCACCACCATTCATCGGTGCCGCTGCCGCTGTAAAACCCCTTTCGTGTTCCGACTCCTGAGACCGCATTTCTTGAGACGCCGCAGAGAGAGCCTTGACATACTGGAGGTGCTCGTCGTCCATCGCCTCCTCGTCCAAGCTCATATCAAAGGTGTTCCATGGCTCTCTGTATTCCATCTTTTCGGCTTTAACTTCTGGCTCTGGGTCATCTGTCAGGTCGATAAGCTCAACAGGCCTCGTAGAGCGAGCTGTTTGTTGTTGCTGTGGTGGCGGTGGTGGTGGTGGTAGTGATAGTGATGACGGCCTGTACTGCTGCTGTTCTTGTCTGGCACGTGTGTTGTTGGCGCTGTTGGCAGCTTCGAGAAGGGAGAGACGGATGGCTTCAGCAATGTCTGCGTCCTCTTCCGGGCTGAAATCCATGGCTGCCTTTGGTTATGTGTTATTTTCCCTGTGTTTCCTGGTTTACTTTCGTTGGTGTGCTGTTGTGGCTGTTTGGTGTGCGGGTTGAATGCAGTTGTCGTGAAGTGTCAGTCGGTTTTGCGAGAAGAAATGACCCATTGAATAATTCTTTGACGCTTTGAACTAAAAATGTCGCACCCGCACACACAGCTAGGGCAGAAAAGGACATAACGAGTCACGTGCCCTGGTTCCTTATTCAAGGAAATGCGAGAAAGAGTCTGATCACCTCTTTGCACACTACAAACCAGGAACCAACAATCAGGCCACCCATGAGCAAAGCGGCACTCATCCCCGCCTACTGTCAACAGTGTTTGGCACTCGTACGAAGGACAGCATCTTCAACAACAACACCAACTACAACAACCTCATGGACAGCTCTGCGAATCAGGCCTCGGACCATATTCTCGACTCAACAAGCACCCTCGGCTGCCTTTTCAAGTTCACAGCAAATCCGCGAGGCCTTCCTTCGCGCCGGACCGGGGCGGGAACTCGGACCTGCAGCTGCGCGCAGACATCAGAGCCAACAAATTTCTCAAGCACCAGCAGAACTTCACAACGACCTCGGTCACCTGTCTACCGATTCCACAACCGACACACCACCCATGGAACCAACTATCAAGTCCAACTCTCTAAAGTCAGCATCATCACCACAGGCAACAGGATACAAGGAGATCATCCTGCTTGAGACCGACTTCCGGGAACGCTTTATCAAAGGCGGTGGTAACGGTGGTCAAAAGATCAACAAAACAAATTCGAATGTCGAGCTCAAGCATTTCGAAACCGGGATCGTCGTCCAGTGTCAGGCTACCAGGTCCTTGCCCCAGAACCGCAAGTTGGCGCGCCGGATCCTTGTGGAACGGTTGGACGAGTATTATAATGGCGACTTGTCGAAGCGTGGACAAAAAGCGGAAAAGATTCGGGAGAAGAAAAAGAGGATGGCGCGCAAATCTGCGAAAAAGTACCATGGCAGTGGCAGTGAGGTAGATGCCAAAGACGACGAAGAGATTGATGGCGATGATAATGGATCTGGACAGGCGGTGAAGATGGACCCGATGGTTGTCCCTGAGAGTAATATTCAATTGACGACATTGGAGGAGATTCTGGCCGGAGATAACAAGAAGCCATCTCGTAGGAAGTCCAGCCGGGCCAATTAAAACATAGCTGCTGTTTTTTTGTTGAAGATATGATTTGCCATCGTCGACTGTTGAGCATGGACGTCGGTCGCTGATGAATTATGGGGCAGAAAAAGGGACAGAAGGGATGTTTGAGCTGGACGATTGGCCATTGCCCGTGTGACACTTTAGATCGAGAGTCGACAGCAACCGTGCCCCTTGATGGCTCTTAATTTTACCATTACCAAGGTCCAATTGATGAAAGTCAACTGAGACGTCTTAGCTTCTCCCTTTCGTTCCTTTCTCTTCCCTTTCTTTTCTTCGACTGTCTTTCTCCTTCCTTTCTTGACCACCTCTTCATCTCCAACAAAAAATTCACAGCGGCATTGACATTGTCATCCTTCTCGCATCCACCTTTGACATCCTCATTCATCCCCCCCTCCCCTTCCTTCTCATAAACACATGGCTGGAACGCAAACAGCATTCCTCAAGTACTCTGTGCTATCCTCGAAGCGACAACGGCAGCCATGCTCTAATGACGACAACAATAACAATATCACACCAATGTCCCCTTCACAACTCGCCCTCAGTATCCCAGAGATCCTCGAACACATCCTCGCCTTTCTCAGTTTAAAGGACCGCCAGATTGCAGCTCAGTTCGTCTGCAAGCGATGGCGCTCTATCTGCAAGGGTCTCGCTCCCGTCCCCTTCATATGGCCCCTTTGTCTCCCCGACGACGAGAACCAGACCGCTCGGGGTCTGATCCATCTTGCCCACAACATCACAATCCGAGTCTTCCAATCCAAACATGCGACGGAGCGGCTTGCCTCCTGGGCAGCGATGATGGGCATGATCTCGGATGCTCTCCTTGAGCGCAGGCAATCCAAGCTACGTAGCCTTCATGTCATGGAGGGCGTCATCGTGAACTTGTCCGTTCAACTTTCCCAGCTGCCTGTACTGCCAAATCTGACAACACTCAAGATTGACAGGGAGAATTGGTGGGACGTCATGCACTTGTTTACGATCTTTAAGAAGTGCCCAAATCTCGAGGAACTCATCATCAAACCGACTTGGACCACCCGATACGTTCACGATAATATGTCTTCCCTAATGGACCCAAGTTATGAAGATGCCCTTGTCAACGAGGCCCAAGTACCAATGACTCGACTCCGGACCTGTATCTTATACAAGATGATGGTCACCATCCCCGCTCTGAAGGTCTTTCTCGAAACTTGTCCTCGACTCTCCGAGCTCATACTCATCAACATCTTCCGCTTTAATCGAGCGGACCACAGATTCATTCAACTTGGAGACCATCAACCCATCATCGACTTGATCGGCACACACTGTCCCACCCTCAAGAAGCTCCATTTCTCTGCTCACGACAAGGCGCTCACTGACCTGGAGGTTACCTCGATCCTAGGACACTTTCCGAACTTTGAAGAGTACAGCTTCTCGATTCGGGATGCAGGCCCGGCTCTGTTGGCAGGATTGAGGACGGTTATTGCAAATCGAGTTACGACACTGAACCTGTTGGCGATTCAAGTTCACCAATCTACATGCCTGCCAACCCTGCGCGACATCCTCTGTACATTTATACACTTGATCCATCTCCGAGCACCCAGTATGGAGTATTATCATGAGGACATGGACGTAAATGATGTCCGCGGGCAGATACATGCCCGCTGGAACCCCTCACGCTTTCGACATCAAGCCGCCATGACAGAAGGCCCTAATGGCCAATATATCTGGGCTTGTCGAGGACTCCGGACTTTACACATGACGGTCGGTGGCCGTTCGGGGGATACAAACTCCTCGTACAATGCATTGATCATGTTTGGATTCTTGAGCAGGCAGTGCCCTCAGCTCCAGGAGCTGCATTTGAGGAGAACAATGGTGGACTTGTCATTTAAGGGCGGACTCTGTCTGTTGACCCGACTTCAAGAACTAGAACGCGTCAAGATCACCACAGGCTCCGACTACGAATTGGATGAACAGGCCCTCTTCTGGCTTCGCACAACCCCTTCGACAATCGACCGCATCCACTACCCACTTTTGAAACTCAAGACTAAGAGAGATTGCCATAACTGGGTCCATCGTCTGCCAGGAACTGCGACATCAGTCAGAGCTTGCTGGAACAGAATCATTGAGGATGGTCAGAGAGTCGGAGTTGATTTGAACAACGTCGGCCTGCGTGAAGACCTATTCGAATGGATGGGGGAACGGTATGGGTCTCTCAAGCTGCCGACTTGGCCGAAGCTGCAATTTTTCTCTATCGAGACAAAGGAACGGAGGAACACTAGTGATACTGCACTTCAAAAACTGGAAACCTTCGTTGCCAACGCTCGACCAGAGGCCCAGGTTCACATCCGTCATTCGCCTAGGGACCCGTTTGAGGTCACCTTACAGCTGCATTAAAGTAAATTGGATGAGGTTATGTTGATTGCGATGTATTTGTTATGTGTTTTGTTTTGCGGAGGAGAACTTTGGGTATTTTTTTCATCCATCACGAAGAAAGCAAAATGTGCAAGTGCACTGAGAAGTGATAATCAGTCATGCGCTTTGACCCTTGTTCTCCAGGGCGCGGTGATGCCTAGTGGGACCCGATTGGCTGATGGTCTGATTAAAGAAGGGCTGCTTGCGTTTTGCTTTGCCACCAATTTTTATTTTATTAAAATTTCCAGAGGGAGGGGGGGGATGGATACCTCTTCCTCCTTCATTCCTTCCTTGTTCATACCGTTCACTCTCTTCCTTCATCTCCATCACCCGTCTCCTTCATCAGCAATCATTCACAGCACGAAACTTTCTTCATTCGTCACTTATCACCACTTGCACTGCTTCACTCATCAGAACCACAATGCGATTTCGACCGAGGACTTCTAGCGAAGCTGCAGTACTTGCCTTCGGGGTTTGGGTTGTCTCTATAGTGGTTTCCAACATCTATACGGCAGGACCCATCTTTTCCCCTCTTCCTATTCCCCTTTCATATTGTAGCGCATCGCAAAGTCAATCAAACAAGTCCTTTCTCATTTTCTCTTCTTCTGTATATTTGTTTTGTTGCGTTTCTGGCGCTCGCTTTTTCTCGGATTGTTCTTTGTGGAAGGAAGCATATAATGCATACAGTGCAATACTACTTTGTAAAAATTTTGCCACTGTCTCTTTCTATCTAATTGGTGTTCAGGGAAAAGAACAAACACATTTTTCTTCATTGTTCACACACGACACGACTGACAACAGATTAAACAACTCATACAATGCATTCCCCTTACTTTCCAGACGTCGATTAGTCAGTATACCCCCAAGTACTACCATCTGGTCCTAGCTATCTGCTTGTATGCCTACGTCAGCACGCTCATCGACCTAAGCGATCAATCGACACACAACTACCTCTTTGACACCTTTGCAGCCGCCACACTCGACAGCACGGCCGCAATGGCGACAACAGCAGCACAGGATAATTCTGTTTCGACGGTCGATGCTTTTCCTTGTTACAACGCATCCGCCCCTTCGGACAGTGCCATGTCCTCGAATAGAGGTAGTAACAACCCTGAGCATGAAGATGAAAAGTCCATTTCGATTACCCTGAATAGCAGCGTCAAGAACACCACCCCTACTCATGGACCGACAACAAAAGAAACCACCACAGCAGCAACAGATACAGCAGACTCGGACAGCTTTGTCTGGATCCAAGGCCTACCGTTTCAAGTATTTGCGACACCCTTGATCCTGGCTGCCATTACCGATTGCTACTACTCCGTCTTGGAGCCATACAAGAACTCGTCGCCTCTGGTGCTTCACAAAGGACAAGTCGTGTGCAAACCTCCAAGCCTTGGGAAGTACATTGCTTATCCGCTCAACGACATGGCCGCATTCATCGTCTCGTTGATATGGATCCTGTTACCTAAGGGCATGTTTCTCCGAGTCGGTAAGGTTGTCTAAAACATCCTCGGTAATTCAAGTGCTTTTCCCTTTGGGTCGTTATCCATGCATGCACGCATGTATAATGCCAGGCGCGAGAGTTTTAAATTAGCTCACCAGACGCGTTCCTCCTCCCCTTTATTGCAGATTTACATGCTCGTTTACGCGATCCGCTTGAATGCTGTCATGTATTTCTTTGCCGAGAAGACCAAATACATGAGCATAGATTTGATGACACACATTGCTTGGAGTATATGTTGACGATTTCGCCGTCACCGATCTTGCATTGTTTTTTCTGTGGCATCTTTGTCAGGTCTGTTTGCAGGAATGGCCTCTGTGCTATGGCGGAGTTGTCGTTGCGCCCCCGCAGTTGTCGTCTCTGTCCTCGATCCCCAGTAGCAACAACAGCAACGACATCAACAACCCAGCAACAATGAGAGCACGGTTTGTGAGCTTGTGATTGCGGATAAGAAAAAAAAAGTCATAAGCGAAAACAAAGAAGGCAAGAGGTGCTCTCAAGGTTTGATTTATCGTCAGCGACAACAACAACAACAACAACAACAACAACAACAACAGCAACAGCAACAGCAGAAATATAGTTGTGTTGTAGCATAAATAAGGAATTGAATACCGCAGAACATTTTTTTTCTGTAAGCATTAAAAAAAATAACCCATGGCAACCAATGCAGACAGTGCTCTGGTAGCAACAACAGCAACAGCAACAACAGCAACAACAGCAACAGTAACAGCAGAAATATGATTGGGCTGTACTGTAGAATATTTTATTTTCTGTGAGCACTGAAAAAATGGTCCATGACATCCAATGCAGACAGAGCCCTTTCTCTTGTTTCTGTTGACTGCCTGTTCATGATTCCCACTCCGAGTATCCCCCTCCTCCACCTCATGTGCGCCTTCTTTCCATATAAAAAGAAGGCCAGGTCCGGGGTTTTGGTGTTTGTTTTGTGCCAACCCTTTGACTCCTTCTTCCTCCCCTTTTCCCCCTTTCCCCTTTTCCCCTTTTCCCACCTTTCCTCTCGCTTGCTCTCTCAAGTGTTCATTCGCTGTGAACAGCACACTTCCATCCTTCATTCCCCTCCCCATGACACTCTCCTCAAAGCCCATTCCCACATGGGTCAGAACTCTGGCGCGGTCTCTTGCAGGAGTCCTGGTGGTTATGCTTCATATGGATATCTTGTTCGACGAGACTTGGCCTCAGTGGGCCGCCATTACCCTCCTTCTCATCATCCTCCCTGTCGTCCTTGGGTCTTATCTGAACCTTAAAGAGCATGGCCGATGGTTCATTTATTATCTCATCTGTAAGTTCAAACGAGATACTCTTTCGCATTTAAGCGGATCGATTGACTGACCACACACACTTTTTTTTTTTTTTTTTTTTTTCTTTTTTCTTTTTTCTTTTTTCTTTTTTCTTTTTTCTTTTTTCTTTTTTTAAAATTCCATTTCTAGGGTTCCAGGTACAAGATTGACAACGAAGACGCGTTCCTTGCCCTCCTCGCACGTCATCTCTTTGCGCAAAGGTTGCTTCCAATAAGCTAACTGTCGTTCTTTTCTTTTCGTTTATATATATATTAGTTGATGTCATCTCAGTCCAAGCGATATACCCACGAATTCGGCTTCGACTTACTCCTCTTCCTGACCATGGACGGGGCCTACAGACGCCATCTCCAAACTCTGATCGGAGACAAAGTGATCCCCTCGCGCGTCTACTTTTCCTCCTGGATCTCTGATGATTCCAAGCTGTCCGCCTTCCTTGCTGCCCATAGGTCCCTGGACCCCAAGGATGACGACAAGCCTGATGATGACACCGAACAACAAACCAATGCTGCTACTACTACCCTTATGAGAACAAGGACAAAATGGCTATACGCTCTCGTCACTGGTGCCCTTGTCCTCAACACCTGTGTGATCATCGCATCAAATTTCTGGGGCTACAACTGCTACCTCATGGCGTACACGTTTAATGACTTTACGACCGAGGACGACTACAAGGAGTACCGCAACTACTGCTCATCTCTATGGCGATGGGTCTACAACTACACCATCCGGGGATGGCCGAATCCTGTGACCCTCCTCACGATTGCGACAGCCTTCCTCTCTGCCGCCGCTTGGTCCAAACTCCCTACCATGACTGTCATTCGTGCCTGGATCCGTATGTGGCCCAACAACAACAACGACGGCGACGCCACTGGAAGGAGGAGCAGGATGTTTGTTATCAAGAAGATCCACTATGTTGTCTTCATTTACCTGATAAAATGGCCAACCCACGTCCTGATCGAGATGTATTCGATCCGGCCAGAGGAGGATTTGAAGGCTTCGAACCTCAAGCAAAACCTGTTTGTGTGGGAGGTCGTATTCTGCTATGCGACCACCCTGGCCTTTGCCTTGGCGATTCTCTGGAACCTTTATGCTATTCATTCGGGACTGGACACCTGTCAGGATCGACAGCAGCAGTATAGTGGAGGGTTTGAGCACAAGGAGAGGGTTGAAGGCAGTGGTGATGTGGACGGTATTTCTGGTAGTGAGAAGAAGCTCTTGGACGACGTGACTCACTCTACCCATGTCGTTGACTTGTCCCCTTCTCTCTAAACTATGATGAATAAAGAAAAGGCTGATTGCTGTTGTGGACGACCATGTATAAGCCAAAAAAAAAACAAAATACCTTGATTCCGAGTAGAAAGAGCGATGATGCGTCGTTTGTTTTTGGATTATTACCTCTTTTTTGATACTGTGTCCTTGGTAAACTCATGCTTTAGGGTTTTTGCGCCTCCCTGTTTGTGTTCTATGAGCATGCTGTCTTGTGGTGACAAAAATGATGGTGGGGCTTCTACAGCCTGCTCTTGTTAATAGGACGCTTTTGACCTACAAACGAGAATTGTTTTTACGTATATATTTTTTCAATTAGAGTAAAACGTAAACTGACAAACCTTTAATCCATGGGATAGACCTTTCCCATATGTTTTCAGATATCTCTCCAAGAGGGGAGGGAGAAAAAGGATGCTTCAATCCCATGGAAATGGAAGGCCAATCCTCAGGATCAAGATCTGAAGGAGGTTCTACTCACTCCAATTGAAAAAAATATATACTTAAAAAAAAAATCTCGTTTGTGGGTCGAAATCGTCCTATCAACCTGAGCAGACTGTGGTTCATGTAACCACTACTGCCGCAGTGAAGGCTTGCTTGATTTTACATGGGGGTAAGCTGGACCATATGGCAAAACCATGCATGGCGCACACACATATCTTTCCTAAGGCTGTTGCGGATACTCGTCTCGCGGCAGACAATTTAAAAGGAAGGTCATTTCATCAATTATTCTATAGATATTTGTAAATAGATGAGGCTCAGTTTATTTTAATGTTTGTGTACGAAAGTCGCTTCCGCATTTGAAGTATTACATTTATTGGATAACGGATTGAATTGACCTTTCTTTTTGAGTTGTCTGCCGCGAGGCGAGTATCCGCGTCCAGTGTTTCCTGATGGAGCGTTTCATGTAACCACTATTGGCGCAGTGAAGGTTTGATTTTACATGAAGGTAAGCTAGACCATATGGCAAAAACCATACATGGCGCACACACGCGTATCCTTCTTGCCTTTCCATGAATGACAGCAAAACAAAACGAATTGAATTGAATAGAATACATGAACACAAACAATTCAATTGAGAAATATTGACTTTTCAAGTTTGATGGTACTCATACTCTTTCCGTATAAAATAAGCGATGGACTTTCCACGTTTTGTCGTCTTTCTTCTGTGCCCACACCTTCACATCCATCCTTCCGCTATTTATCGCCTTTCTTCACTTATCCTGAGCGCGTCTTCTTTCTTTCAAGCCACATCTTCCATTCTGTCTTCTTCACCGCCAACGCCACTACCACCAATGCCACCACTGGCAAGCTCTCAGTCCGCTTCATCCACGCGAGGGGAAAAGGCGTCAATGACCTCCACACTGTGCTTGATCTTCATTCTTCACATTTATCTCCTTACCTTTGCAGCCGAGAATTGGACTACTGACGAGCTTTATAACCATACATTGCTCCTCTTGACCCTTCCCATGATGGTTGGCTCCTTCCCAAACTTGAAGCAGTATCAGCGGTGGATTGCGTATTATGGTATTTGTAAGTTTTGGCGTTGGCCATGATATTTTTGACATCTCGTACGTGATGTAAAACTTCTTGACTACCAAATGTTGGCATTCGTGCGGTAGATTAACTAGCTGCGCCTGTTTTGTTTACTCTTTCAACTTTAACAGGGTTTCAGGTACGAGAATCGTCTTTCACTATGGTGCTCCCTTGTGTGTCCTTACAACGTTTAGAATTTCACAGCCAGAATATTAACAATCCTCATTTTTCTCGTCTCTTTCTCCTGCTGTTCACACCACTTCTCATTCATGTCCAATGTAGTTGATGGCGGACGCATGTGCTGTTGAAAATCTTCCCTACATCTTCTTTGACTTGGTCATCTTTACCAACATGGAGAACGTATTCCGAAAGCACCTCAAGGCTATTACTGGTGGACAATCCATCCCCCGCATCGTCTACTTTTCCTCGTGGGTCTCAAACACCAGACTTGACTCGTACATTGCCGCACACCGATTGGAGGAGAATGTCAACGACAACGAGGATAACAGTGACGAGCAAGTTGCACCCACCACTACCACCACTATCACAACTACCACAACTACCATCACGACCACCATAACTAGCACCACGATCGCTATGACTTTCAAGACTAAACTCGGCTATCTCCTCGCCAGTATTGTTCTCCTTATCACCGTTTATGATGAGGTCGAAATCAACTACACGGACTACTTTTGCTACCACGGTCCGGATTCCAACGGATTTTACTTGGACCCAATCAACAACTACACCACCGGGAACCCCAAATATGCAGACTACTGCCATCCTCCAACATCCAGCTTCGAAAAGGCCTTTTTCCAGTACCTCCCAATCAGAGGCCTCCCCTCCCTGTCCGTCGTCCTCACCCGCCTCTCCGCCCTCCTCTTCGCCGTCGCCTGGTCCACCATCCCGACCAACGTCGTTGTCACAGCCTGGACGCAGATGTGGAACAGTCCCTCCAGTCGTCTCAGGAAGGTTCACTACATGGTCTTTATGTACCCGATCATTATGTACCCGATCAAGATGGCGGCTATTGTGTTGATTATGTACTATACCCCTGATCAGCGTGAGAATGTTGCGCCTACCAACTACTCTCCCTCTTCCCTGTCTGCCGTCCGTGCCAAGTACCTGCTGTTGTGGTTCGTCTTCTTCAGGGCCGCCACCAAGCTTGCCTTTGGTATGGGACTTATCTGGAATCTATACACTGCTCATTCAAACTCAGCCAGTTGCCGCCATCACCACTACCACCAGGAGAAGCAGGAAGTGGAGCAGTTGTTATAGAAAGACAGATAACGCATCTTACAGACTGAAATTCTTTCTCCGTGAAATGGAGTCAAGACCTTTTTTTTAGCAGAAGAAAATAGAAAGCGCGTTATCGTGTTCTTCAATTCCATAGCATAATAAAAAGTAGAAAGGTGAAAAGCACAACCTCCCAGTCATCGCGTCAAGTCGAGGTCTATACTTTGAACCTTTTTCCTTCCTGAGTCTTCCCATGTAACAATTGAGAGTTCAAATCATAAAATAAACCCCCCCTCCCTTTTTTTGCTCCAACTCTATATCATTTTAAGTATTCCCTTGCTCTGTTGGCTAAATAACTAAAAGAGCACAAGTTGATAGTTGCTTCCGGTGATCTGGTCGACTTATAGCTTTGAACTTTTTTTTTTTTTATTTCATGACTCGTCGTTTCTTTCTTTTTTGTTTCTTTTGCCTCTTTTCATTTCACACGCTTCCAAGAGGCATGAGAGAGCAAACTTTATTTTTTGTAAGGCGGTGTAATGGTGCTGCGAGGATGTTTCTATGCCTCACAATGCGTCCCATCAGCTCTGTGGGACCCTCTGCTATAGAAAGAATAAACACCAAGATATTGTTGCAACCAGGCTCTCACCTCATCTTTCATTCACTGTCTTCTTCGTTCAAAGTCTCTTATTCAATTCTCCTTCCCTTCTTCACCTTCTCCTTCTGCAACCTCTCCGTCTCTATCCACTCCTTCCCTCCTTGCATACCGAAAAAAACATGTCTCAAAACAACTCCACTCCCCGCTCCAAGGACCTTCCTACCACTCAGCCAAGAGACCAACTCCCACCACCCTACATCTCCTTCGCAACTGCCACCCCGTTGCTGCTGCTAAAGCGACCAAGATCAAGACTAACATCCGAATGTCGGCCCAAGCAGCAAAGCAAAGGGAATCCTTCTCAAAGACCCTCCAGATGAGCCTCTACGACACCTACGTGCTTTCTAGGAGCTGACAATAACTAAATGTCCTCCAAAATACCTCCCTCTCCCAACTCCTTGATCCTTTCAGGACCCGACCGAGCTCGACTATAGCTGAACCCCAAATAATACCCGCGTTATGGCTCCCAACTCTTCATACCCTATTCCTTTCGTTAGCCCTTCCAACGAAATAAAAAAAAAAGACCACACCATTTCATGAACCAAATTAATGTATTTTTATTTTGTTGTTGGTTTGTTCATGTTTTGCTGGGTGCATTTTACAAACCGAGGATCATTCTTATCAAGCTAAAACGCCTTCTACTCGTTACATTGTTCCCATCCTTAGTTCTCCAAGAGGGAAGAAAGAGTGCGCTTCTCAACATCACTCAACTCGCCAATGCTCTGAACAAACGAGGGCGAGTTCTGCTGAACACATTGACGGAAGAAATCCACCAAGTAATTCTACATTTAAAACATTAAAAGAATAACAAGAAAGGATTATTAGCTTGCGTAAAAACCACTGTTCTCTCCACAGCAGTTGCACTTGAGAAAAAAAAAGTTGTTACTTACCTTCATGTTCATCTGGTAGATAGGATCGGCCAGAATATCAGGGTCAACCTCCTCCTCATCCTCCTCACCGTCCATATCGAGCCCATGTGCGTCCAAAACATCAGATAAGAACGAGAACTGGTCTTTGCCACCGCGGCCATCATCCTCATCCTCCCAGTCATCCTCGCCATCCTCGTCATCATAATCCGACTCTGCTGCCTGGTCCTCTTCCTCCTCAATCTTGTTCGTCAAGTCTGTCGACAGCAAACGAATAATCTTGACAGGCACTGTTGTGATTGTGAACTGGTCAGGCGCTATATGAAATACACGACAAATAGTAAGCACTGGTTAGTTTGACCTGCACTCAGTATGTAAATGATAATAGGAATGGGTGTGAGACAACGCGAGAAGATTGACGATGTGGTGCTAGAGAAAAAGATTCTTCTTACTGTTCTTTGCTCTGGAACGGGTGACAATGCCTACAAAATCAATCAATTCACAACGATGTGGGGACAAACACGTTCCATCAGAGCAAATCCACCAAGGGGATGGGTATTAAAAGCAAAGCGGGAATGAAAATATGTACAAGGTATAGAGAACTTACGTGTGGACTTGGGGACAATGAGGTCACCGTTGACTTGAATGTTAGCGACGCGGGCATCTCCAGACATGTAGATCTTAGTCAGGGCGACAGTGCTGACCTTCTGATTGTAGAGACCCTGGAAGTCAGTGTGGTTGGCGAGCCATGCAGACAAGACGATGTCCAAACCGTTGCGACCGCTAACGTCTACCGAGCCCAAAAAGTTGATAACAACTTCATGCTGAGTCAGGCACAGCTGAGCAAATACCATCACCAATGGCTAATGTCAAAAAGAGGATTGATTGCAAACAAAGGGTTAATACTCCACTCCACATAATAGTTTTACATAGAGGCTTACATACAAGACGAAGGCTACCTGGATGAAGGTTGGAAGCTTAGCCTCGGCGAGGCGGCGGGTGACAGCATCCAAGAGCTGGGGGAGAATGGGGGAAACGAGGTCGCCGCCCTTCTTGATCAACTTCGAGATCAAGTCACCGACAAATAAGGCAGCCGACTCGGTCTGCGAAGGATCCAAGAGCTTGGCAATGAACTGAATAGTGAGCTCCAATCCAGTCTTTCCACTTGCAGCATCCCGCCTAAATAACGCATGATAATAATTAGAGTAATGGTTAAAGACTGGACATCAACACTTTGAGTGATGTCACCTAGATCAAAGAGAATAAACCACATACCACTCGGCAACCTGCTCAACACCCTTTTGGATAACAAAGGTGAGGCACTCCTGTCCGCTCTGCAAAATATCTCTGTCGTCGGTGGTCAACAGGACAGACATGAGGTTGGGGAAGAACCGGGCAACATATCCGGCGGGCAAAGGAGTTTCGGCACCCTGGACAAGCGACTTGAGCATGTCAATGGCAGAAGAGACCATGCCCTTGTCAGGGTTCTCGTTGTTGATCATGTTGACAAGAGTAGGCATAGCCCTGGCGTTCAAGGCAGAGTGCATAAACTTGTTGGCAGCAAGGGTATCAAAGAGATCCATAATGTCTAACGAAATCAAATGATCGGCAGGGTACTTGACCCAGGAATCCAAAACCAGAGGTCCCAAAACGGGCTCCAGCTCTGCAGCAGCCTGTTCATCAACCTATAGGGGATAATATGATACCATGGGTTAACAACACAAATTAATAACTCCAAAATGCCGCTAGTCATACAATCAGATATGAAGTATTGCAGGGTACCTTGGAGGTGGTGATAAGGGTGCGGAGAATCAAACTCAAGGACTCTTCGGTGGTAACCTCCATCATGGGTGCAACGCCCTGGAGGATCGAGCGCTGGTAAGGGATGATGTACTGCTTGTCGAGGTACTGATTGAAGTTGTTTAAGGCCTTCAAAGCCGAGATCTTGACGACAGCCGAGGGAGAGTTCATAATAGCCTCAACAGCAGCAGAGACGTACTGGGAGGCGAGGTTGGCGGGCAAAATTGAGGCAAACTGTGAGGCGAAGACAAAGGAGCGGCCCTGCAAGAAGGGGAACTCGTGCTCGGAGAAGTTACGGAGAACCATATGGTCAAAAAGACCAGCAACATCCACGGGGGTCTGAGTACCGCTCTTGATCGATTCGCTCAGGTCACCAGCCAAGAGACCGACAGCCAAAAGGCTTGACTCCTGGGCCTTCCACCAGTTGACGTTTCCGTTCGACTTTTCGTTGGCCGAGCTGTTGGCTTCCTGCTGAACACTCAAGTTCAAGGCATTCAAGGTTTGAACCTCAAAGTTGTCGACCAAGGTCAATAAAAGATCCTCGGCAGCAATACGGACGTTGAACGAGTAGCTGTCGTCCTCCTCGTCGGCGATGAACTGGTTGGGGTCGGAGATCCAAGTCTCAGCCTGGTCATCAGTCATCTGCATGTAATTCAAGGTATTCCAGACCAACTCGGCAAGAATACCAGAGTTTCCATCCTGTCCAATGAATGCGGCCTGGGTGACCTTGCGGCGTCTGCATGCCATCTGAATGAACTCAAACTGAACAAAGAGCAATGACTCGAAACCAATAATTTCTCCGTCCGAATCCTGGAAGGTCTCTCCGGTGCCGTCGTTGGTGTTGACATGCTCTGAAAGGTACTTGGGTCTCAAGTGAAGAACATCCTGCCAGACAGCCGAAAGAACCTGAAGAAGGTATGGAGCCATCAACTTAGGGAATCCTTGAATGGAAAGGTTGATACACTGTATGAATAAGTTTTAGGGATGAGATATTAGTAAACTCTTCATTCGTAGATTAATCAAAGGTTTCTGATGCGGATCAAATTGTTGCAGATTGTACCTTGAGAATCTCGGTCTTGAGACCCCACTCGCCAACTTCAATCTCGGGGTTTTCCGAGGTGCGCTTGTTCAAAATGATGATGAATGCCTCCATCCACTGTCCAATGATGGGTGTGAGGTAGGTCTTGATAGCCTCTGGGTGCTCCTCCTTGATGGTGTACAACATCTCAACAGCATTGCGGAAAATGGAAGCGCAACGCGAGCGGGTGGCGTGAGGGTAGACCTGTTCCGAGACCAAGATGCGCAAGAGCTCGGGGAAGAGAACAGGCGCGACCAATGGCAACTGAACGTGAGTGATATCCTTGTTGACGAATTCTATTTTTCAAACGACAGTGAGTTAGTCTGACTTTGTTCCTCTTATGCTTCCATTGCTTCTTTTTGCATTTTTGTTCCTGCAGTTCATCTGATCCTGTAACCACGAGTAAATCATTTACCAGCCAAGACTCTCATTGATCCATGAACCTCGTCTGTAGAGCCCTCCTTGAGGTGACGAACCAAGACGTCCAAGAGATTCGTCCACTGCTCAGGCCAATCGTGATGTGCAATCTTGGAAATAACGTAGGCCTACATGGTTCCAGGAGAAATTAAAGGTGTTAATTGAGTCATATGGTCGCGAGTGTCATAACCACAATAATGCATAGCGAGAACAGTAAACTTACACAGGAAGCGCGGATACGGTTGATGGGGTCAGACAAACCTCCGAGGACCATCTCACGAACAACAGCCTTGGTCTATTTCATGTCCATATAATTGTCTCGTGTAAGGTCAGTCAACATGCCGTGTCAAGTCAGTCACCAGTCGTTGCCATCAATTTCCTGCAAAACCTGTTGCTGTTGAAATACCTCTGCGGGAGGCTCAGGTCCAGTGAAGCGCGAGCTCTTTTCAGACCACTGAGTATCGACGTAGCTCTTGAGGAGGACGGCGGCCGAGTGACGCTGTGAGATGTTGCATTCCCGGGCAAGAGCGAGTCTGACAAGACTGATGGGGAACTCTATTTGTTCAAATGGGGTGGCGTCGAGTGAGTCTTTTGTTGAATTACTGAGGTGTAATAAAGGCTATTGTGATTCCTCCGGCGGATGGATTCGCTTTTAAGTGGTGGATGAACGAGAGACAAGAGGTCTGAAACTCATCCCATGATTTGTTGTTCCTTAGATGTAAGTGATCCTGTCGCCAATAGTCTCTCCTGACTTCCGCATCGCTTGTCGTCTTCCACCTCGCGCGATTCCTACTGCTGTTTTCCCTTGGCCATATTTATCCCCTGGACGTGCCGCCTTTGTACTGTTGTTGTTGTTGCTGTTGACAACTGACAGGTAAAGGGTTGGTACCTGGGTTGACCTGGAGCTCCTTGAGACGCAACTCTGCAGTGAGACGGGTGTTGGTGTCGGCAGACAGGGTGTCTGTGAGTGTTTGGAAGACGGCCTGGTCCATGGCGAAACAAATCAGTCGGAGGGAGAAAGGTGAAGGGCGAAAGGATGGAGGTGAAAAGAAAAAAAAATGCTTATTTCTTCCCCTGTGGTTCGTTGCCACCACTTTTTTTTTTGCACATAACAGAAAAAAATCAAATCACGATCCTCGAAGTGACTGGCTCGAAAAAAGTAAGGAACAGAGCCTCAAAAAAAAGCCACTCTTTGTACGTCTTCTTTGACACTCATAAAGACACCTTTTTTATTTTTCAAATTGGGGTGTATGCGACATCAAGAACGCCAGCACGCTGCTGCTCCCCAAATGACATCACGGCCTCCCAGAACAGAGCAGTAACCCACGTCCACGTGCTCCATCCAGCAAAGAACTGGCTCCTGCAAATACCTGCCACCTTCTCGTAGTATCCCGACGAACATCCTCTATGGCTCGCAATCGCAATCAAGGGGAACAACGCCGCAAACAGGCCCGACATACACCCCGCCGTCACGAACGGCAATCGGACCCATGATTCCATCCGCCAGGGTATCTGAGTAAGACCGCAGTCCTTAGAAGAACGCCGCCGTTGAGGATTATATATGGTGTGGTCACGAACGAAGATCCAGGGTATTTTCCGTCTTTTCCATCCTCCTCATGGGTTGGGTACTGGCGGGACCTTGAAAGTATGACGACGTTGAGGGCTGTTGCCAGACAGACAGCGAGTCTGAGGAGTTGGATACGCTTGGCTATACTGAGGACTCTTTCGTGGCTGAACATATCTTCTTGCTATGGAATGATGCGTGTTGTATACGTTATGGAAAAGAAAATGCGTAAAAAGTAGGAACATCAAATCGCAGATGAATGCGCTTTGTATATGATGGTCATTAGCAGGGGCCATGGTACATTCTCTGAGATATCTTTTGTGGCGTTGAGGTCTGTAGTGCAGAGCAGAATAAAAAAGAGGATTTGTCCATGAGACGGCTAAACATTCTTGCATGGGAATCTGTCGACCTTGGTCCAAAATGACACAACTCTTCACACGAGCGCATATGGCAAGTGGAACGAAGACTATATGTGACTTTGAAATTGTGCCACATATGGAACGCGCGACCTACCATACTATGAGATATAATGGATTTCTACATTAATACCGACAACATGGCTGCTTACTTCCATTCCTTGCACTCCCTCCGCTCTCTTCCTTGGATTGTGCTCCAAAATATACAGTAAAATATTCAGGAACACAGACACGACATAAGGGGCAAACACACATACACACATACACACAAACGCCCCGCGAAATAGATTTTCCTATCCCATTCATCTACATGCAAGCAAAAGGGATCGAAAAATAGAACCGATAAACCCATCACAGGTTGGTTGTTATGCAGCCGACCACATGAGGAAAGAAAAATCAGGCACGGGTGCACTTTTCGAACTTGAGAGAGACGAGAGGATGCTGTTTTTGAATGTTTTGCTTATTTATTTGTTTGTTTGTTTGTTTGTTTACTTGATTTTACTGTTCAATTGTAGGGGACTGGTTGATGTGAATGGTACACGTGTAATGGCAACCAAACGTGAGAAAAAGGCCTTTTTGTCAACAATGCAAACGAATATCAATAAAAAGCAAAACAGGTCGATACCCTTTCATCCTCCTGGGAGTAGAAGGAATGTACAGTCTATCCAGTCCCACATACTTTTCTTCGCCTTATCCTTCGTTTGGTCTTTCATATTGCCCCTGCCTCTGCATCTTTTTTTCCGTGATAAAAACAAAAGGACAAATGAACCCTCCCTAACTGCTCAATTTTTTTGCATTCTTTTACATCGCTTGCAATCGGAGAATGAGAGAAAGGGGCTAGATGACTAGATGAAGAAAGGATGAGGCGTATTTTCCCTCCTCTCTTCACCCCTCCAAGCAACGCTATCTGATTACACTAAGATCATCCAGAGACAGCGTTATCTTTTTCTCTTCGCATAGCAATAAGAGGGAACCTTTGATACAGTGCACTGCCACACATCCTGAAGGGTCCATATCTCGATAACACGCCTTGGCATCTAAAAAGAAGTATTACTTCATTTTTTATTCCTTATTGTATTGTTTTTTCGTCCTGTCCGGCTGTACAGTCATCTCTTATTGATATGGTTAGAGTGATGGGTGAGGAGGCCATGGAATTGTTGTTGGGTATTTGTATATTTGTGTGTGGGCATGGGCGTGGGCGTGACCGTATTACTAGAAAGGGGTTAGGTGCCCTTTGTTTGCGTTATTTGTCGCTGTTGTTGTTGCGCTGAACATGAAGTAATGCAACTATTTGCTGTTTTTTTGTTTGTTGTTTTTTTTTGTTTTGTCGCTTAGGCCGAATAGGAAGGGGGAAGGGACGAAGGAATGGTGTCTTCTGCTACCCCTGATCCTATTCCTATTCCTGACCCTTGTCCTGTTCTTGTTCCTGTCCCTGCCGTTGTCCCTGAATCCGTTCCTCCTGTGCTTATCGTTATCGTCGTCGTCGTCGAAGGCAATACTCCTTCAGGGAACAAAGACAAAGACGACGACGACGGTTCGAGAGGTGACACTGGTGGGGGTGGGGTCGACGGTGGTGGTGGTGGTGGTGGTGGAGGAGGCATGTTACCCAGGTCATGGATCCGAGGTTGTCCTCTTGCGGGCTTGGGTTTGTATTTGGGTAATGGTTCCACCTCAACTGGTGTCTGAATCACCAATCTCCTTGGGGCTCTTCTCCTTCGTCCTGTCGAAGACTCTCCTGTTGCTCGCCCAAAATCGCCTTCCTCCAGATCCTCGTCAATATCGCTGCCTTCTCCATCCCCAAGCTCCTCCTCTCTAGCCTCTGCAGCCGCTGCATGACCTTCCTGATCCTCCTCAGTCTGTTGCTGCCGTTGAGCCAACTCCAGATCCGGATTATACACCACACTCGTAACACTCCACCTCCACCTCTCAGACCCTGCCTCCTCCTGCTCCCTCAACCGCGTCTGAAAATCCTTATCAACACTCCTCTGATAATTCAATGCACCCTCAACAAGCAGCATGATGACCCACACTATATCCATGGTCGACACTACCAATTGAATCGAACACCTTGACCGTTGTTCTTGATAGTATGCAGCCGTACATCCACCTCTCAGGCCAATCATTATGAACTGTGAGATCCCCGCGACCAGTCCTGCAATACTCATGACCCAGACCATTGAGAACCGGTAGTTGGGTTTTAGGCGGTAGGGGGCCAAGAGCGAGACGACACATCCGAGGACGACTAGGATGCTGATGGAAAGTTGCTCGTAGGTCAGAAAGTTACCCTCGCTGCTCGTGGCACTGGTTTCTTCTGGTATTGTTGTTGTTTGGTTGGTATTGTTGGGCGGAGGTGGTGTGATGGTGCCATTGTTGTTGCCGTTGAGGCCGGGTGGTGATGTGTGGGGGCCGTCTATTTTGAGGGCGATGAAGAGCATGAAGATTATGACCAGACTGAGTAACCCTGTCGTGATCTGGAGAGGGACGATGTATTTAAAGAAGCGAACATATGGCATCTCGAGATGAAGCAGAGGTTTTGTATTATCGAAAAAGGAGAAAAGGAGGTGGTGGGGAAGGACGACTAAAAGAAAAGGAGAACAGAAAGGAAAGAGCGCAAGAGAGAAGAAAGATAGGAGACAGGGGGTGAGCGTGAAAAAGAAGGGAAAAAAGATAGATGATGCCGAGCAAAGAAGACAAGAAAAGGAAGAGAAAAAGATGGTTCAAGGAAATGAAATGAAATATAAGGAAAAACAAAGTAGAATAGTGCCGAGGAGAAAATAAGGGAGGAAAAGTAGATGGACCAAATAGGTCCTCTCTCTCAAACTCTCTCGCATTTCTCTATTTACGCCACCTATTGCGTGTTGTGCACATGAACGCAGTTTTTTTTTTTTTTTGATCGACTGTTGTTATTAATCTAATTCAACAACATCATGGCTGTTTCTCTCGACAATCCAATTGCTTTGCAAAAGGACCAACAGTTACATGACGGCTCGTGCGTGCATCAACTTTTCTCTGAGCTGACGACATTCCATTCGATTTGTGCTGACAGACGGCGTGGAAATACCAGTGGAAGGGAAGGAGGGAAGAAGGGAGAGGAAGGGGGGGAGAGAGAGGTACAAGAAAGAGGAAATAATCAACAAAACAACAAAAACGAGTAATTTTCACTCGTATCCGTGGGCTATTTTCAAGAAATAAAATTTATGGGTGAAAAGAGGTCAAGAAGGGCCGACACACAGTGAGATTGTTTTTCTGTAATGCACCCTCCTTGCTGTTAGCCTACTACACACACACATGCCTGTTGGTATTTAATAGATCAAGAGGATTGCTTGAAAAAGATCAAGGGATCCTGTCAAGAAGAGTAAGGTGGAAATTTCAAGGGACACACCAATGAGCAACACGATGTACATATAGTCCCTCCGATCGAAGATATCATTGTCCCGTTTGTTGTACCTCTTTCATTCCTTCTCTCCTACCGTTTTTCTGTCGCTTTCTTACTGCTCTCTCTTTGTATCACTTGAAGCGATCTTATTGCATCAGCGGCCACTTGTCTCTGCAGTTTTGTGCAGGATCCTAATTTTGCTTCGAGCTTGGAACCTTCAATAAATAACAGTGCCATTCTATGCCCTCTGCTGCTACTGACCCGTACGAACGGAGCACAAAGTACGTCAAGAACGTGGTTAAATTGGACACAATTCGGCGTTCTCCAGCTTCCGTCCCATATATAGGAATTAGCTAACTAATCATGATATGTGTTTCTTTGCAATGTTTGTTCATTCACAAAGGCCTTGACGCCGTTCTGTACGTCTATCGGCCATACCGGACGGGCCAGCCGTTCAGCTTTCCTGTATACATATCCTGTAGCGTTAAAGCAATCTGTAAACAATGGCTTGTCAAGATATTTCTTTATGCGTTATCAAATGGACGAACGACAAATCACATTTCATTACCTGTCCAGCGCTTAACGCTGGCTGGGGATACACCTAGCAAAGTGGCTACTTCTTCCATACCTACACCCATAAAGCTGAAAAGAATAACCGTTCGCCATCGAAGGTCCTCTGAAAATGTCATTTTAAAAAAAAGACCAAAGAAAGAGTGGAGAAAAAAGAAAGGAAAGGAAGAGTGGAGTAAAAAAGAAGGAAGGTGATGAACAGAGGAGAGGCATACAAAAAATTTCAAAAAAATGACTTTCTTTTTGATCCTATGAGCGAGCAAGTCTAGCTTTTAAACTGGCTAGAATAGCCCGATCTCCTCTCCTCGAATAAACTAGCCCTTATACCTTTGAGGTAAAAAAAAAAGTTCAAACCTACAAGTGCTAAATAACTAGAAGGCACTCAATCTCTTTGTTCCAACGGATAGTAAAGCAAATCGAGCTGTTGGGCAGGTTTTTCATGTTTGTGGTGCGAACGTTTAGTCAACTAATCGAAGTGGCTAGAAAATTATTCGCTCAAAAAAAAAAATTAATAGGACTGCTTAAAGCACGAATAGTAGCCAAAAAAATTCATTTTCTTTGAAACGCGCAATACATTTTGGCTCCTTTTTTTATTCTTGTAGTCCCCAGAGGACATTGCTCAGATGCCGCAAGCCGACCAAGAGTGGAATACAGATCATGATTAAATAGATCCAATGATGAAACTGTCAATTCCGAGAGCATAAGTGCTCACTCCAGAAGTGATACATTGTGCCCCAATTTCAATGGCTGAGATGGTAGTCCTGCCATTCATATGGATAGTATCACCCATGAACATGCCTTCCGAAACGCCGCCACCGTCAATCGAAGCGGTAAACGCCTCTGCTCTAAAGCTTGCTTGGGAGATGACGCTCTGTGTTCCATCGTTCCATGAGATCTGCATCTTTCCGTAGCCTACAGAAAACGGGCCTGGACACGCCCCCGTGCCTGATCCCACAAAACGGAAAGTGCCCCCAGTGATTTTTGGGACTTCGGCTGAGGAGCACGCCCCCAAGTCTCCACTGGCTTGAATCTGAGTGGTCGCTCTCTTGAACGTCACTCCCGGATTGAACTGGAAGTTTGCATTACCTCCATGACAGGTTATTCCCTCGCTGGCGACATAGAGAGGTGCAACAGTCGCAATAGCACCAAACCAAAGGATCGCATTCGTGGCAATGGCAGTCGTGCGCATGGCGATTGGTTGGTATAGCTTTGTGCAACAAAGCGATGAAGGACAAATAGGTCAGTTATAAAAAAACACTGCTTTCTCTTAGGCATAATTGTGTCAGTCCTGTCGTATAGCCTTACAAGAGTCTGATCAAGGATGTGCAGGCTTGAAGAGGGGAGGTTGTGCAGATCTTCTTGTGCCCCTGAGCGATCCAGCAAGGATTCTGCAACGGAGATTGTTAGTATGGCGGGTCTTGCGACGGCGCTTGCGATAGCTCTTGCAGTAGTTGTTACGAGTGTTGAGAGTGCTATTGCGAGTGAGGAGCTTTTGAAGTAGGATCAGATATAGATCGGTGCAGGATGTTAGGTAGGTGCGATCACTTTATATACTTAAAACAGATCAAGCCGATGCAAAACAAATTAGAGCTATTCTTTTGGAAATGGAGAGAGAAATCAGGTAGAAGGTGCACTATCTCCTTTTGGGCAACTGGGCTAGGAATGAGAAAATCCAGGAGATAGACAATAAATCTGATCGAGAAACTCAAATAAGGGGGCACTATTCTGTTCTAGGCATCCGGACCAGGACGGAGAAATTCCAGGGGAGAGAACCCAATTGGTCTTACTTGAGGCAGGAATGAGAAAGATCAAAGACACACTCTGGAAATAAGGGATGCCCAAAAGACCAGAGAGTTTCGGGTTGGGAGGGGCACAGAACGATCTAGAGCTTTGGATTAGGAGAGACACCGAAGCAATCGGAGGTATACTTAGTGAGAAGAGAGGGCCAACCAAAAGGATCAAGACCAAGTAGAGAAAGAAGGAGGAAAGAAACCATCAAGGGTCGCGCTGAGAGTGAAGAAGGGAGAGGAAAACCAAACAAGGGACGTCAGGCAGATCAGGGGGATGAAAGAAAAAAAGGACAGTTGGTCTACACCAATGGAAAACATCAAGGGACAACATCAAGGGATACTGTAAAAGGATCAAAGGATGCTAGAAAAAGATAAGGGATACAGGAAAAAGACCAAGGGAGGGAGAAAAAAGATCAAGAGATGCGAAAAGACCAAGAGAGTAGAAAACATTAATGCATGCTGGGAACAGTATCAAGAGCACTAAGAGAGGGGAGGGATGGGAATAGATTAAGGGACAAAATCAAGAGATACCACCAAGGGACAACACCAAAGGGCAACACCAAGGAAGGAACAACAACAAGGGATAACAAGGGAAGGACTATTTCAAGTGATGCTGAAAATGATCAAGGGTTGCTGGAAAAAGAAAGGGATGCTGGCATGAATAGCAAGGGATGAGGAGAAGATCAAGGGATGCTGGCGTGAATTGAAAAAATCAAAGGATGCTAAAAGAAGGGAGGGATGGAAAGCGGTGAAGAGTTTTACGTTGGAGCCATGAAAAGCAGTGGCAGCTATTGCGCAGAGCCAGATTGTGGACTGGACTGTGATTGATGGATGGTGCTTGGAAGAGTTCGGTATGTAGCCTCGTTTCAATATCAAATGCCTGCCTTGGGCTTTTTACCATAGGAGAAAAATTGCGTACAAAAAAAAATGGGCGCGCTGGCTGTGTAAATGCTTATATTTCATTTGTTTTCATACTGTGATAATCGTGTCTGAGCACAAACGACTGACCTTTTTTTTTCATCCGAGTTCACAGGCTACACAACGGCCTATTTTTTTCTGTCTTTTCTTTTCTTTGCTTTTTTCTTCTTAAATTTTCTTTTCTGTACTTGATTGCTCATGCTTTTTTTTTATTGCTTGCCAGTGCTCTGTCACACAATGGTGTCGTGGATCGAAGTCGGATGTCGGGAGAGGATTATATCAGGGTTTGGTCCGATGAGCAGAATGGTGTGGAAAGGTTGCGGATGGGCGTGGGAAGGGAATGATAATGAGAGGAGTATTTCGAGAAGACACTGTAACGAACTACATCTACTGTTTTTCATACTATTCTTCCTTTGATGTGCGAGTCTGTGTTGTCTGCGACAAATGGCTTTTTTTTTTTTTTTTTTTTTTTTTTTTTTTTTTTTTTTCATCCGAGTGCATTGCCACGTAACGGCTTCTTTTTTCTATTCATTTTTGTTCTTGGTGTGATTGTCCGATTACAAGCACTAAATTGTATTTTTTCTCCCTTTCTAAACGTGAGCCAAGGGGGAAAAAACACTAAAGTGCACTGACCACGATTCTTGGGAGTTGAAACATATCTGTAGGCTCGAGTCCACCCCCAGGAGAAGAGCATCAGGCAAGCCTATTATATCTATAGAAAAAATGAAAGAAAAAGAATGGGGAAATGAATAGTCTCCCTTTCGGAAAATTTTACGTGGGTAAGAGTGAATCCCCCTTCGCGTAACGAAGGTCCTCACGAAGTGAGGTCTGCTGGGTCAACATCAACAAATCAAGTGAACAGCAGAGGCGGTCGTAAACCCTAAAAAAGAAGCCTTGCTCTTCTTTCGGTTTTCAGTGCACCGAGTTTTTCTTAGTACGAGATGAATAAAAAAAAAAGCACCGAGCTTCTCACAATGCTGTCGTAGCCTGCTCAAACAGTGATGATCAAGAGGGAAGTGGCATGCCATGGTGCTTTGAAAACACTTGACCCTCTTACGCGTATCACTTACTGGCGTCTTGAGGTCCTTTAGGAGTTTTCAGGGTTTTTAATAACTCAGAACCCGTTTCTGAGTTAGTAAAAAAAAGAAGAGGCGCTCCCAGGGCGCATTGGGTACACTAGTTTATTATAAAAAGTTTCGCAAGGCCTCTAGTGAGGTCGAAACACTAACACTATCCCTTCGTCTGCCACACTTTTGGAATTAAATTTGCTTCCAAAATTTTTAGCGTGCTAGACACATGCAGGGGTCACAACGGAACATTTTACTGCTCTCTCATTTTCAATTTACGTTGAAGCGGTTTTCAAAACCCTCGTAAATGGAATCGCAAACCCGCACAAACGGAAACGAGAATACGTTGCGACGGAAAAAAAAATGCTTTGCGACGGTTTTTTTTGCGCTATGCCTATGGCAGCATGAATCCCACACGCAAAGCAGTCTCTCTTTTCTGACTCGGGACAGCCTTGCAGATGGAGGAAGGTAGGGAGGAAGGTAGGGAGAAGGGAAAATAAAACGAGCAACATCCGAGTGGGGAACTACAGCGTGAGGGCAGATGGGTGTGTGTAGGTGTAAGTGTGTGAGTGAGTGTGTGTGTGTGTGTGTGTGTAAGTGTAAGTGTGAGTGTGGGTGTGAGTGTGTATGTGCTTTGTTGTGCCTCTGACAGTCTGTATGTATGTATGTTGGATATGTTGGACGAGTGTGTCTCTATGTGCATGTCTATCTCTGTGTATATACGCACGCTGTGTCGTTGTGTGTATATTGGAAGTGTGTGTCTCTATATGCATGTTGGTGTGTCTCTGCACTGTATATGTTGGAGGCGTGAGTGTGGCATGGTTGACAAAATGTGGTCTGGTGCCTATGTCGACGGAACTGAAATTCCGTCGCAATGCATTTTTTTTTTCCGTCGCAACGTATTCTCGTTTCCGTTTGTGCGGGTTTGCGATTCCATTTACGCGGGTTTTGAAAACTGCTTCAACGTAAATTGGAAATGAGAGAGCAGTAAAATGTTCCGTTGTGACCCCTGAGTTGGGCGACGGGGTATGAAGTCATCCGTATTTAAGGGGCTGAGTTCGTGCTGTAAAGTGAACACATTTTGTAAGGCAGCGCCAGATCCTTTTAAATGGCGAATAACACTCGCTGTGTCTTACTGCTTCTCTCCCTCACTTCCTCTCCCCACAACCCCATCATTTTCTAATGAGGAGTACACGCCATTCAAGCATTGCTACCCTGGCCTTTAGCGTTGTTCTTGCCCTGACTCTTTTCACTCTTGCCCCTGCCATGGCAACCCCGGTTGGTCATTTACGAATCGACCAGAGCTTATTCAGTGCTCCTGCGGGTGACACTGCTGACGAGCAGCAAGGGATCCAACAGGTGAAATGCGGAACCTTTATCGGCATCGGTATGTGCTTTAAGCTCCTCTGTTTTTCCTGTTATTCTCACTTTCCCTTTTGCCCTGCATGCGATCGTTAAACTGCACGAAATACTGCGCTGAGCCATTATACTACCCTATTTTTGCCTCTCTTCTCTCTCTTGAAACAACAGATTTCGGTGACTTAGAGTTCTCTGTCGGGTTTGTCAATCCTGATGACAACAAAGTCGAGCTAATCTCCAACGACCAAGGCCAGCTCTATACTCCCTCCTTTGTCCGTATCACAACCCTCGAGAACGGTGATAATGAGGTGATCGTCGGTCAAGAAGCATACTCCAAACCAGTGGAAGAGAGACACATGCTGGCGGAAGAGGCGGCCAGGAAGCGAGAAAGTGAGTCAAAAGCAACGTGGAACATCAGTATGCCCATGCCGGATCATTTGTTTCGATTCCATGCCGATGTTGCCTATGGAGTTGGATATCCAGAGTATCGCAAGGTTGGATGGGTGCCTGAGAGAATGTCATATTTTTTCGGTTCGGCAGGCGATGAGTTTGGTGATAATAGCGCGGATTTTCTTTGGAGCGAGGAGGAAACTACGCCTGAGATCCAAGAAGATGTTGCAACTGCTCCAGAGGATGTCGTTTCTGAGATCCAAGGAGCTGCTGCAACCGAGACTGAAGGAGATGCAGCAACCGTGACCGAAGGAGGAGAGGCAGCGACGGAGAACCTACGCCAAAGCGCAGCAACGGCTGATAAGGTCAACGAGAGAAACCAGGCAGCCGAAGTGAGTAACCACTTAAATCGATTCAAGCAATTCCAAGAGACCGGCAGGCTGTTGATGAGGAAAGCCAAGGGGATGGCCGAGGCTCGACTTTCGACTAATATCACCCACGTAGTGGTGGCAGCACCACGGTTTTCCGTCAACCAATTTCCCCAGCCCAATTCGACTGCCAGAGCAGCTTATCTAGCAGGATTGAAGCCAATCATTCTGAGCCGCTCTGAAGCTTCGGTCTATGCTTACGAGTCACTTATCAACCTGGCTGAGAAAGCAAGCGCTCGACCTCAAATTGTCGCCGTTTACTATCTGAACGACCTGTATGAAGGCATATCCATATACAGGACCCACCGACCCGAGCCTGACCGCCTTTTTCAACTAAAACCAATTGTCGAGTACCATTTCTATCAAACAGTCAGACGCAGGATGTCGTACGCGCTCACCAAACATCTCTACACCAAGTATCTACTGGGTCGCTTCATCACCGCCGACAAGTCTCGTTGGAATGGTACCCCACGCCCTCCAGGTCCGCATATGCCTGAGTCCAAGAAATGGGCATTATCGACAATATATATAGAAACGGGAAGTGTTGAGCGAGAATCGTTTGCCTGGGATGCCTCGTCGGGCGATGAAGAAGTGCTCGTCTCTGTCTCTGAATATGACTCTGTGCTCTTTACGCGCCAGGAGTGGTGGGACTTTGAGAGGGCATTCTTGAAGCTGCACTTTAGCCGGCTAATCGAGCGGGCGTATGAGAAGGGAAATGTCAACCAAGGAGATAGGCCTTCGCAGATCGATCATTTTTTAGTCATGGATGAGTCGCAGTATCGACGAACGACTTCGGCGATTATGAAGGAGGTTTTGAATGATGCAAACGAATTGTCAGATCCAAATGTAGAACCCAAGCTGCAGGTCGCAATTGGGGCCGCTCGTGTTGCTGGACATCTGACCCAAAACCCGCCAATCAAGATCTGCACATAGGTCTTGTTGAGCGTGGCAGCGTTGACTTTGTTGTATACATATGTAGTTGAGATGAAAATTAAACATCGATGGACATTTTGTATCCCTCTCTATCCCTGAGTAAGCAGAACTACGCTTATTCCGTTACTGACCGCCTCTAAATCAGAGTCTGTACCAGAACGCGACGAATACCGCCTTTTCCGATTTTTAGTTGAATACGAATAGATCTTCGGATCCTGAATCATACTACGTGGGGTTTTATTGCAGAGCGGAAAGGCTTTGTGAGGTTCCTGCTGATATTAATTTCAAATATTGGAAGAGATAAATCCATTGCAGACGACTATAATTGAACGGGGTATTGTAAGCAGTAGAGGAGCCTTGTTCCTACGATTTGCTGAGATTAAACCCATTTTGTTCTATAGATTTGTTCGAAAGAACAATATCTCTCTTTTTTTTTCCTGTGGGTGAGTTCTTACGAGGCGCAATCTAGACTAGGGTGTCGGGCACTTGGTAGTAATGGTGGTGATAATGGAGTGGGGGGAGGGGAGGATGGAAGGGCAGGACAGAGAGAGAAGGGAGAGAGGGAGACGATGGCAGAATGGCGCGAGGATGGGAAGGAGGTGTCAAGATGAGGCGGAAGGTAAAAACGGAGGGTATGCGCCGGGATGTTGAATGCTTGGCCCAGTCCTCATTTTTTGCTGGTGATCATGAATGAGAAAAACCATCATTGCTGGGCCTATTTCACATCGTGTTTTCATCAGAGAGTCCGACAAAAATAGTTCATTTATTAAATATAATCGCCTTGGGAGTACGTGCAACCCTCAGCAACGTGTCTTGCAAGCAACCAAAGTTACTGCCATGTTTGCCTTGCAGAAGGCCAGATCTATTCTTTGGAGTATGCCCTTACACAAGGCAACTCCGGCATTATGGACAATAATACATTGGAGAACGCAGAAGGAATTGGGGAGATGAATAGCGTTTTGGTCAACAGTGCCGTTGACGGTGGGGGACACAACAGCGACAGGAGCGGCTTGGGCACCTGAGAGCATCGTGCCAGCAATGGCAAGGACGGCCAAGATGCTTGAGCTGAGAATTGACTTCATGGTATAGGAAGAATAGCTGGTTTTTAAAGGGAGAGTGGCACTTGTATGTGGTTAAGGGAAAGCAGATTGTGACACACGCATCTGCTTTTATACCATGTACACTCGACCAAACAATAAGGTTTGCTTATGCGGGAAAGGGGTATTGGATGAACTAATGCCACCAGCCCCATTGGTGTCCTCTGCAGATCGGATTATCTGCACCTTCTCAGCTCCGTTTCTTGTGCATGATTCCAAGCGCTCCAGATGCTAAGCTCGGTCCACATTTCTTCTTGTTTTGCTTGTGGCTCCTTTCAATTGTCCGTCCGATAACGGAAAAAGACGTGGTTGCTAAATCGTGTCATCAACTCAATGTTTTCACAGAAGACATAGACGCATAGTGCAAGCCGAGGAAGTCGTAAGTTCGATAGATCGGTCGATCGGAGAGAGGTGGCGACATTTGACGACTCTATCACTATCACTATGCGCCTTTGCAAATAGCAGAACTGAACTCTACATGTTTAGGAACAAAGTATATTACTACGATTTCTCTGCTAGCGATAATAATCTTTCGCGTTGATGTTCCTGGGGCATATGGTGAATAACTGCCTTCCACTCCAAACCTTTCATCGGTCCTGGTTGTGATTGCTGCAGAGAATCAACTTCGTTTGACATCTTTCGCCTGTACTCATCCAACTTCTTATTGTTCACTTTTATAGGGAACTGATCGTAATGCCTCTGTATTTGTCGCTTATTAGCAACCACCCTATTAGTACACAGGGATTCTATCCTGCGAGTTTTTTCTGAAGTTGATTCTAAAGTACGAAAAGATTCCGTTTCTGTAGAGTTGGAGGGCGGCTGGTTTTTTTTTGAGTTGGGAGATGTCGATGGTGTCGAGGAGGAGCATTAGGAGGCTGAGAGCGATTGTTGGGAGGCGGAGGAGGGAGAACAGGTCTTTGGGGATATGAGTGGAGGGTTTGCTAGCATTTGGGAGGCCTTGATGTGTAGGTAAGGAAGGAAGAAAACCGTACATAGTTCTTGTTTGGATGTTCTTCGACTTGTGTAAACAATTGTCGTAGACAAAAAAATTCATTTGCAACAGGACTGCCACATTACACCTTTCCCTGCTACGCCACCAACACAAAAAAACCAATTATAATGTGCTATATATGGTAGGAGCTACATCACACGGACCCACAATGATGGGTGGTCAATGGGCACAGTTCTAACTAAAAGGTCAAAAGAACTAATATTCCTTTTTTTATTTATTTTACATTATTGTAGTATTTGTAGTCGCGCTTGAACAGGGTTTGGATGCGTTCGTTGTGTGTTGTGTGAGATTCATTTTCTCCTAGAGGAGGTGGAGGAGCGGTGGACCACGTAGAAAAAAGGTGCCCAATTAGTGCTCGATAGAGTCAGAAATAATGTAGCTCTGCAGCTCAGAGGTGGGGCGGGGCACACTGACCGACTCCTCGAACTCGGTTCCTATGGAACAAAACAGCAAGCGAAAAAAGGAGTTATGATGATCAGTTGTCGTTCACAGTATGCGCGACGTCAAGAACCAATTTTCAGCACTTGTAAAAGTTATAGAAGTCGTATAAATTACCTGTAGAGCTGCCGTCCTCGCTGTTGCGGTTAGAGGTACGAGCACGAGTGACAGCCAGCTGCTCAGGCGTCATACTCTCGCGGACCTTGGTTAACGTGGCCAAGACCTCGTCCAAAGTAGGTCTCTTGGTAGGGTCAGTCTCCCAGCACCTCTCATACAGCTCCTGATATCCCTGGGGAGTACCCTCAACAGGCTGCTCACGCTTTCCATTCAAAATCGACACTGCAAGGGGCACATCCTGGGCCACTCTTGCAAAGGCGCCATGACCGCTGGTCAACTCCCAGAGCAAGACACCTAGAGAGTAGATGTCGCAGCGGGCATCGAATGCTCGGGGGTTACGGAATCGCTCGGGGGCGATATACGCCATGACGCCGATCAAAGGATCCTTGGGCTCGTCAGCGGCGCCAGACTTGCTCTTGGGATTGCTAGAGGTAGCGGCCAATTGCTCGGCGCTAGGCATCTTGGTGCTGGTGTACTTGGATTCACCCTCGGGGGTGGTGTAAGTCTGGAGGGCATAATCGTCTATGGACCGGGCAACACGCTGCTCCATGACTGTACTGGCTCCAAAGTCGGTCAGCATTGCGTTTCCGACAGCGTCGACAAGGATATTGCCACTGTGGAGATCACGGTGGTAGATGCCCTCCTGGTGGAGACGGGCGATGGCGGTCGAAATTTGGGTGGCCATGAGGAGCTTGTGGGCCCAGTCGATCTTGTGGTACTCGACCTTGAGGTACCACGAGAGGGATCCGAATTCGGCATATTTTGTGACGATGCACAGCTTATCGAGTCCTGGTGGGTAGGTCACTCCGTAGAACTGGACTACACCCTCGCATCCCTTCATACGGCTGTAGATCTCGACCTGTAGGTAATCGTAAAAAAGAAAAAGAAAAAGGAGATGGTAGTTAAGCAAGGGGAGGAAGAGAAGGACCCATTGAATGGGTATGACATATCATGCGCGATGATGATGTTGAAGGCAAAAAAGGCACAGGGCAGCGCGGGAACCCAAAATTTAAAGTTGATGCAGGGAAATGACGTTATATGGTCGGTCATGTTTCATAATAATTGCGTGTTTAAGCAATCTTACCTCTTTGGTGATGACGTTGAGCGACGCCTCCTTGATGGCGACCTTGATACCCTTCCACTCGGCAACGTGGATGATACCCATTCCTCCTCCATCAACACCGATCGACAGCTTCTCGATCTCGGTCGAGGGAATTTCGTTTGCGAGAAGCACTTTACGCTCCTCGGCCGTCAACGGAAACGGGAAGTGCTGATCCAGACCTTGCTCCAGTGACAAAGATTGAGGGTTAGTGGGAGGAATAGACTTTTTGGTGAGGGACGACGAGATTTGCTTGAAGAATGAGGATACTGGTCTCTTGGATGTAGTAGCAGCAGCAGAAGAGTCCTTGGGAGCTGTAGTGGTACTCGAGTCTGCGGCTCCGTCAAGGGTCGATTGTTGGCCAGAAGCAGAGGCAGTGGCTTTGGCAGTTCCTGTGGTGTTGTGGAGTTCAATATCGTCCTGTTGGTGTGTGGATGAGGAAGAATCGTTGACAGTTCGTAGTGTAGGCGAAGTCTTTGAGAGGTGGTCGCGTTTCTTACGAAGATCAACGTCCTCCGTACAGCACTTTGTCAAAATGTTTCCCATAATAAAGAAGAAAAGAGGAGAGAAGAGAAGTGAAGAGAAGAGCGAATCTGGAAAGAGTATTAAAAGTGACGAAAACGAAGAGTTTGGGATTGGTCGTTCGAAGGGAAAAGTAATAAAAGAGCAAGATAAAGGGTCCAAACGAGCGCAAGTGGGAGAAGGGTCAAATTGCGCTACCGAATATGGATTTTACAGAGGAGGATGGTAGGCACTACGCGACAAAAGAAGGGCTAGATTTGTGTTGTTGCTGTTTGTTGGTCCGGATCGGGGTCAATTGGAGAGTGAATAGGACAAGAAAAAAAAAGAGAAGAGGAAGAGAGCGAAATGTGGTTGTGGTTTTTGTTTGTTGTTTGTCGGGCGGATTATTAATTAAGAAAGATACTTGTTCGTTGACGCTCGGGCCAAGGGGGTATTCTTTGTTGGACAGGAATAGCGACTTTCTGTTGTTTGACATAGAAACATCATATCCGCGTATTTGGAGTAATTTTTTGTCAGCAAAGGGAGAAAGAAGACGAAGGAGTAAAATAGGAGGTGGTTAGTTGTTTAGTCTTCGTAATGAGATCTGAAATCGAGAAAAGGTATCGTGTGTACGGTCCGTATGCGCGTTCTGACTTTCACACACATACACCGACAAGCGGGTAGGTCAGAAGAAAGAAAAATATACAGGCAGCCCGGGAGGTAAAAGGAAAAGGGAATCGACAAGGTAATAATCTGTATGCATTGTGCTCTCGTCATCATGCCCGTCGTCTCTCTCTTGCATTGCTCACACAAGTCGAAGAAATGTGCGATGCTAACCAATGGCTCTCTCTCTCCCCTTTTCTCGTCTCATACTCTTTGTCAATGACATTGTTGTTGGGGTTTTTTTTGCTCCTATTATACTTCGTTTCGTTTCCCGCGCGATCGCATTCGAAGTGGTGAGCAATATGATGTGCATTACTGTGTCCAAATATACAGAGGCTGTATCCATCACCGACTCGCCATTGCGTGTATGTGTGTGTATGTATGTGGCGGTGAGGGTGGGGATGAGGGGAGTGGCAAAACTCACAGTGAAGAAGAAACGGCAACGCTGAAAATAAAAAAAGGGATGATGATGGACCTGTGACAGGTTGAAGTGGCGATGAAACTCGGTAAGGAGCAAAAACAAGATGAATATTTGAAATATTTGAACAAGAAAGGATAAAAAAAAAAAAAAAAAAAAAAAAAGGTACGGACGAATAAAAAGGTGATTTGTGTTTTAGGGTGAAAGTGGATGAGTAAGAAAAGCGAAAGGGAAGTGAGAGCACGACAAGGACAATGCTCAACCCATTGACATATATTTTGTGGCACCAATCATCTCAAATTAGAAAAGGATAGCAAGAAGTGTGTGAGTTCCGACACACCTGCGCCTCCCTCCTCGTCCTCGTTCTCTTCCAAGGCCATGAGATCAGGGCGAATGCTTACGCATTCGTCGGACTAGTCTCGCATTGCTTTGCTTTGCTCTGTTTGATAGAGTGATGATACATTATTGCAAGGCCCCCGACCATCATGTCCAATTTATGTCTGCACAGCGCTTGCTTACACAAACAAGAAATAACCAAGAGGAATGAGAGAGAAAAAAGAGATGGAGACAGAGGGAGGTAGAAAGAGTCGGAGCAAGAATAAGAAAGGGGGAAAGGGATGAGAGAGCGTGTGGTGGTGGTGGTGGTGATGGTGGTGTTACAAACAAAGACAAGGGGCCCGGTTGATGGGTTCAGGATGAAACTCAGCCAATGACACGGTACACATCAGATCTATTTTTTTTTTTGGTGCTTTGCTGTTATTCATCGGCAGATTCTGACAGACAACCGTTCAGAAAAGGAGCCAGGGGGTAGGAGGAAAAACCGAAAGAACGCCTCCCCCCTTCTTACTTGTTGTTCTTCTTTTAACATCTTAATGCTACTTCTCGAACACCCCCTTTCTTGTTCCGATTTGATTTGTTTGTTGATATTTTTTTGCGTCTTTTCATGCTGCTGCTGCTGCACGCTGCATTCTCTGTCGTGTATTTTCTTAGGTGCGTTAAAGAGACTCTCTCAATTTGCTCTTGTTACGTCTTCTGGGTACCGGAAAAAAAAGCGGGCTGCAGCAACCCATATCTGTGCAGCACGAACAAAAAAAAAAAAAAAAAAAAAAAAAGAAGGCGAATTGGAGGGAGCCAGGGGAAAGGAAGGAAGAAGCAAATCCGAATAGACACGAGAGAGCAAGAGAGAGAGAACAAAATAAATCCGATGGAAACTGTGAACACATAAAAAAAGTGCGAAATGGGACCTGATCGGACCCACAAAAAGTAAACCCACTGAGCGAATAGCGGCATCATCTTCATCACGAAGAAGTACAGCAAGTGGCATAGCAGAGGCGGAAAAAAAGCATAAAAGAGACGGAGCGAGGAAAGAGAGGAAGGGGAGGGAGAAACAAGGAATGAACTATATCGACAACAGCAAAACGGTTATAGATAATAAAAAGAGCGACAACTGGGGCACAATCGCACTCTTCTCCCTCTCTTTTTTCCGTCACTTTTCTTCTCGAATATTTATTTTTCGTATTCGATTTCTTTTTCTTTCGCGCCGTTAATTTTTTTTTTACTATTTCTCTTTCTCTTCCTACTTTTCTTTATTCTTGTCTATTAGGTTTCCGCATTTCAAGTGATTCTCAGCACCCCAAATATAACAGACACAAACGCTCGGACGAGGAAGAAGGACTAAACGAAGCAAAGGAAATGCCTGCGAGAATCGAAGTGGACTTGCCTTTTAGAAAGAAGGGGTTTTTGACCGTTGGAGATAAAAAAACGCAGAGAGTCGGTGAGGCAAGTCTCTAGTTGCAATGGCGGGTTGTTTTAGTGAGGTGAATGAAAAGGAGAGAATGAAGAGAGCGGTGAAAAGATGATGATGAGCAAAGAGAATGGAATTGCAGTTTTTTGAATAAAGAAGAAAGAAGGACGCAATTGAATGTGCCATTAGACAAATGGTGGATTCCATGTTCAGTAAGAGAGGGTCCTATTTGTATTCACAACGGGTATCTTTGTGAGTATTGGTTGTTGTGTAGGAAGTTCACTAGTGTGTGTATCCTACGGGGCGATGTTGCATAATCCAATAATAAAAAAAACAAATGGTCGACTCCGACCGTGCTTTGCCTTCCATCTCTCTGTCTGTGTTCTCGTTATTCCTTTTTGTCTGAATGTTGACTGTGAAATGTATGACAAAATAGCATCCAATGGGGAGAGGCGTGTCGCCAAAGCGCGCGAATGCCCATCCCATCTCGTACGAGAAGGGACAGGAAGGCGGGGAGGGGACAAAAGGAAAAAAGAGATAGGCAAAACGAGAGAAACGGAGAAGGAGGGGAGAAGGTCAGTTGATGTGGGTCAGGTCGAGTGAACCTGACCGTTGCATAAAACTTAGATCGATTAGCCTCATCCACAGTACACTCAACAAAAATAAACATTGCTTACTCGGATGCATGGTGTTCAAGCAAAGATAGTTACTGTGCACATACACATGTACTACTACAATATGTGTTACCGATAGGATGCAGGGAGGCAATAGCATTAGCCTGAAGTAATAGCCTGGAGTGTATCAATTGTACAATACATGTTGTTCTCTTTCTCTCTAGCTCTCTCTCCCACTCTCTGACTCCCTCACTCTCTTTTTCATTTTTGAACAAACAAAAGCAATGAAAGAAGTCCACTACCAGGCACCAGACAAGGCAGCTAGACAGGACAAATAACAAACGAGGAGAGGGGATGGAAAAGGGTCAAAGGAAAGAAGAAAGGGACGAAGGAAAAAAAAGAACAGAAGGACGGGAGTCCAATTGCAAACAAAAGTGCTGTACATCTTATTGGTCGGACTGACCAAGGTGCCGAGATGAGGGTGGATAAACCGGATCCACCGCACATGTCAATTCAGTTCATGTATGAATGTAAGGTTACCATAAATAATCCGTGCAACAAAAGTGCATTACATGTATTGACACTTCTTGAAAAAAGTTATGCAATGGACTGGGGCCAATCTTGCGGTTAGACACCATCTCGTTCCCGATTCTGTATTCCACCTCATTATCTGCCAAATACGCTTGTGGTGCTTGTGTACCGAACAAATGCCTTTTGTTCCATCTTGGTAAATATGCCTTTTGTTGACGAGAATCGGGTCGTTTGTACTTCCTGGTGTCCTTGTGTTTGAGTGAATGTGTGGCGGATAGGAATGTACTTGTCCAAGTGTACAACAATCACCTCCTGGATCGAATAATAACCATTTCAAGACAATGGAGCGAAAGCGAAGGTGGTTCTCAGGTAAAAAGGAAAGAGTGCGCTCTGGCCCAGATCTTGATCCTCTTCTCCCGATCTAGAGCGCGATCAGATGCCCCTTTTGAACCCGGGTAAAGTCCGGTGGAGAGAGGCCACTCACTGGCCCATTTTTTCGTCCGATCCGGACACGAACAAATTGTACTTGCTTTCTTCACGAGAAGCCCGTTCTTACGTTCTCCCCGTGACCCATCCTCTAAAAATTGACTCGGTCAATTAGACATCGTTCAGTTAATTAAAAAGCAAGAAGCAGTCCTCAGTCACTGCCCCATTACTTCCACTACTCAAAGGCTTTTGCCAGGCAGGCTCTTTTTCTCTTTAATCAATACCATCGCGACACACCCCACTCTTAAGCGGACAGAAAGACAACCATGCAACGGACGACGACGACGGCGGCGCGACAGAATCAAGGCAAGGTCGCCACAGAGGGCAACAGGATCACACCTGCCGCACAACCAACATACCCTCTCCTCAGAATGACCCTCGTCGCCATGTGCAACCTCGCCGTGATCTATTCTACCCTCATATGGATCCCCACTTGGCTCAACACCTACACACATCGAGCCGATCAAAAGCAAGACACTACCACCAACAACACAACTCTTCAGAAAGCTCCGTTACCATCACTCTCATGGACATTGGTCACATTGTTCGGTCTTCAGACAGTGTTAGGATTGGTCCAGTGGAGCCTTCACCCGTCAAGCCAGGCAACTTCTAGCAACAAGAGCGTCAAGAAGAGCAGCAAAGGTGGCGATTCTTTGTCTTCTGTCTTCAGTGTCCTCAACACATCAATCGCCATAGGAGCTGTCGGGACTCTGATCTGCCACATCTTTGCTGTCCTCTTTGGTGCCGGCATCTTCAAGTACGCTTCTCATTTCTGCTTGCTCTCACTTTAAGAGTAAATACATTGGATACATTATTCTAACAGAACTCCTTGTTATTGATAGCCAAGCAAAGGAGACAAGTCAGTTGGCGGTATACCTGTCCTTGCTGACGTTTTACCCTGCTTCGTTCGTCTTGGGAACCGATCTTAAGAGCTGGCTTAGAATCTTTGTTCATAACAGGTGAGTAGTATCTCAGCTCATATATTTTTATCAACGCTGGCTGCTCTTATGAAATGGGTGAGTATGATCCCAAACCATCTATTAATACTCATTTCTCATAATTGTATATATTTAGCCCAGGAACATACACGGAGGCAGCGTTCTATTGCCAGGGAATGATGGCGATCTTTGGTGCCTGGTTGGGCTCGATCGTGATCCCATTGGACTGGGATCGGCCGTGGCAGGCATGGCCCGTTCCTTGTGTCCTTGGAGCGTTTTTGTTTTACTGTATCGGGACAGTGGTTGGATTGGTGGTCAGCATTGTGATGCGCCAGAGGGCTGCCAGGAGCGAGTTTGGCATTGGGCTAGGAACTGCACAGGCTGGAAGCAAGAAGAACAAGTCCAAATAGATCTAAACCCTTTGTTTTTTTCTTCTTTAATAACACTCTTCTTTTACATACACGCTTCAAATACCAGCGTTATCATCCATCAGGCCTTGCATTCCTCAGAGGTGAGAGGCAGGTTGGTTCGTATTGACGTTTTTCTTTGTGAAAGGAATAGGGGAGAGCACATTGGACGAGGGAACAATACCAGGAGTATCAATGACGATGAACAACCAACAAATACAGATGCAGATCCGAGGGTGTGCGTGGGTGGCAACATGACCGAGGGGGTAGGAGGGAGTGAATGAATCCTCTTTCGTTCTCCCTCCCTCCCCCCTTTTTTTACTTTGGAGAATACAAAAAACGGAAAAGAAAGAGACGAGATGAAGAAGTCGACGTGACATTCTTTTGACGACCTTGTTGCTCGATTCGATGGGGAGTCTCAGTAAGGTCAAAGGTCAAAGGGCAAAGGTCAAAAGGTGTATTAAACAAGGGTGTTCATCATGTTTTTCATTTTATGGGCTCTATCACACCGCTCTCCTCTACCTTTTTCTTATCCGCATCCATATCCTTTTTTTATTATTCTTGTCCTTCCTTCTTTGTTTGCTAGCTTTTGCTCTCTTCGTATCACACCTCGCCTACTTCACTACTCGTCCCTTCTCCTTCTCTACACCTATCACATTCATACTCATACATTACTTGTCACCATCGACACTTACATACCTTTCTACTACGACATACCCGCCTGACTGACCGACCCGCTTCGCTTCCATTCTTGCTCTGCCTTTTCGCCATCGCGTGTGTGCGTAACCCAGCAAACCAGCCGACTCGCTCTCTTCACCCACTTCATCCACCTTTACTCATCTTCCTCTTCCTTCTGCACACTATTCTGCTCTCGCTCGCTCTTTCCCCTGAATCATCTCTACCCTGCACTGCACTTCAGGAACAAAGGAGCATCTCCCCTGAAAACAGGGCATCTCGACACACTAGAATAACAGCCAACAACCAAAACAAAAAACGTGGCGATCTGAATCGCCCAAGAGGAGAAAAAAGACACGTACATTCGCCAAGGGGAAGCAGGATCCTTTTCAACAAAACACACCTACTCCACACCTCCGTCAAAAACCAAGCACCGCTTTCACCTTCGTCCTGCAAACACGGCAGTTGCTGCAAGTCGACTTACACAACAGCAACGCATACACAGAAGCCCCAGGCTGCCGGCGGCGAGAGAAAGAGAGAGAGCGCGAAAGAGAGGGTACCAACCATTCACGCAGGACAGTCAGTCTACCCTTGACTTTCTTCCACCCTTCCTTCACCCCAAAACCCATCGTCCTAGTTTTGACAGCCTCACCACCATAACCACAACTGCCACTCGCTAATAGTTCATCATGAGCAAAGGAGGCAACATCAAGGTCGTGGTCCGTTGCCGACCGCTCAACAGTCGAGGTATGTCTACATGCAGTAAAGTATCTATGTGAGAATGAGCAATGGTCTACCAACAATAGCATGCATTTGACCTTCGCACTTGTCTTTTATGACAAATAGAGATTGCAAAGGCATCAGAGTGCATCATTCATATGGACGGCAATATGACGACTATCACCAAACCAGACGGACCAGATGGCTCAGGAGGAGGTGCCACAAAGGCCTTTTCATTCGACCATTCGTACTGGTCCTTTGACAAGAACGACCCCAACTATGCAGGACAGCAACGGCTCTATGAAGATTTGGGCGTCGAATTGTTGAACCACTCGTTCAATGGATACAACACATGTATTGTTGCATGTAAGTCAAATGGCCCAAGCAAACTCAGCATACACACATTGAAAAGGAACTCACCTTTCTTCATGTCGTACAGACACTGACCCTGGCATATTTCATAATCTATGCGATGCGAACCCTTTGAAATAGACGGCCAGACTGGAAGTGGAAAGTCATACTCAATGGTGAGTGTGAATGCTTCAGTATCGTCAGTATTAGCCGGCACCAGAAATAAAAGAGCAGGATACTACGGAACAAGCAGGAGACCATGAAGAAGGAGGTCACTTTCATCCACAATCGGAGAACCTTTCTTCTCCTACTTGCTAACTCTCTCTTTTTCGCCAATTGCGCTATGCTGATAGATGGGATACGGCGAAGACCGTGGCATTATACCCCTCTCCTGCCACGAACTCTTCAAGCGAATAGAGAACAACAAGGATCCAACACTCAACTACCGTGTTGAGGTGTCATACATGGAGATTTACTGCGAGCGGGTACGGGATTTGCTAAACCCCAAGAATAAGGGTCACCTGAAAGTGAGAGAGCATCCATCATTAGGACCATACGTCGAGGATCTGTCCAAACTGATGGTCACCTCCTTCCAGGACATTGAGAACCTCATGGACGAGGGCAACAAGGTAGCCTACAAAAGATACTTGATTGTGGACTCCACTATGTATGAAGAGCAAGCTAACCAAGCCAAGAACCTGCTATCTCATATCAACTAGGCTCGTACAGTGGCTGCAACCAATATGAACGAGACATCAAGTCGATCCCATGCAGTCTTTACGGTTCTGTTGACACAAAAGCGATTCGACATTGAGACGAAACTGGAAACAGAAAAGGTCTCGCGAATCTGGTAAGTACGGTCAAGCTTCATTGCATTTTTTTCGAGTTTGCTCCGCTTGAGTTGATTTGAGTCGTGACACGTGTGCCTAAATACGAGTTGACCGATTTGATTCATTTCATTCACTAGTTTGGTCGATCTGGCAGGAAGTGAGCGGGCCAATTCGACAGGAGCGACGGGAGCACGGTTAAAAGAGGGCGCCAACATCAACAAATCACTCACAACCTTGGGTAAGGTCATTTCCGCCCTGGCTGATGCATCCAGTACACCCGTGGCGAAAAAGGGCAGCAAAAAGGCGGCCGAAGCGTTCGTGCCTTATCGCGACTCTGTAGGTTGTCTCGCATGCTTTCTTATTTTGTAAAATGCGAACTTGGCGGAATAACTTTTGTTCCTAAGCTAATACTATTCTCTTGTCGCCTAATAGGTATTGACATGGCTGTTGAAGGACTGTCTCGGTGGAAACTCAAAGACGACTATGATTGCGGCGCTCTCACCGGCAGATGTCAACTACGACGAAACACTGAGCACTCTTCGCTATGCCGACCAAGCCAAGCGTATCAAGAACAAGGCCGTTGTGAACGAGGACCCAAATGCAAAGCTGATCCGCGAGCTCAAGGAGGAGCTTTTGGAGCTCCGATCCAAGTTGGGCGTTTACGATCCTATAGAGGCTGGTACAAATACCAAGGCGTCCGACACTGTTGTGATTGTGGATCTGCATGGAAACGCCAGGACTCTTACCAAGGAACAGCTGCAGGATGAGGTTCAGGCATCCGAGAAGATCATGGCTGAACTGAACGAGACTTGGGAGGAGAAGCTGAGGAAGACTCAGGAGATTCAACAGGAACGTGAGCGGACGTTGGAAGAGCTCGGTATCTCTGTTGAGAAGGGCCATATCGGACTTCATACGCCTAAGAAGATGCCCCATCTTGTCAACCTGAACGAGGATCCTCTCATGTCAGAGTGTCTTGTCTACCAGCTCAAGCCAGGAAAGACTCAAGTCGGTCGGCTAGAGTCTTCAATAGCGGCAGATATTCGACTTTCAGGAACCAACATTCATGACGAGCACTGCTACTTTGACAACACCAACTCGACCGTCACTCTCTACCCAGGAAAGTCGTCCATGACGATGGTGAACGGACTTCGGATCAGCAAACCAAAACGATTACGCTCAGGATTCCGCGTCATCTTGGGCGATTACCATGTTTTCCGCTTCAACCATCCTGAGGAGGTCCGCCGTGAGAGAGACCAACAGATCAAGGGCTCCCCGACCGCAAAACTTCTCACTTCAGCGGATGCCAAAACCCAGCCACAACAGCGGACTCAATCCAACAGCATGGAAGACGACCGACCAGACGACCGGCCAGATTCTCCAATTTCGTCCGCCTCGGTTATTTCTGAGTTTGTTGACTGGAACTATGCGCGAAAGGAAGCTGTGATCCACGCGCACATGCTGTCGGAGGCCAACATCAACCAGCTCAAGGACCAGGACCTAGATGTGCTTTTCGACAACATTGCCAAAATTCGATATCTGCGCAAGAATGTCCGGTCTGAGAGCCGTGGAGGATCAGTTCTGGATGACGATACAGAGTCGAGGTCTTCGAGGCTGTCCTTGATGGACCGTTGGCATGGCGAATCTCCTTTGGCAGGAGAGGAGGACGATCGAGAGAGTCCTATTCCACCATTGGAATCTTCGGCACTAGCTTTGAAGGAGAAGCTGAGGATCGCAGAGGAAGAGGTCCAGCAGATGAACCAGCAGCGGCAGGAGTACGAAGCCAAAATCCAGAGTCTTTCAGCGGCAGAGGTAAAGTCGGATGAACTACTGGCGGAGAAGGCGCTGATGGAGGAAAGGTTGCAGCAGGCCCAGGAAGATCTCGCCGCCAAACTGGAAGAGCAGCGGGAAAAGTACGAGGAAAAGATGAAGCGAATGTCCTTAATGAGCCTGGCGAGTCGATCATTGGACGAATCGAAACTCAAGGGGAATTTGCTGCCCCTTTACTCGGACCATGAGCTGGATTTGATCTACAAGACTCTGGGACGTTGGAAGCAGCACCGAAAGATTCAGATGGCAGAGACAATCCTGACCAACGCAGTGATGATCAAAGAGGCCAATATCATCAGTCGGGAACTCTCCAAGCAAGTCGTGTACCAGTTTACCATCATCGAATCGGGACCATTGGCGAACCCCAGCTCAGCCTTGGAGAGCACTTCGGGACTGTCAGAATTTCACAGCGACGAGGACACTGCGCTCTATACCCTCAAGAGACCCTGCGTCGGCGTCAAGGTCATCGACAACAAGCACCACTCGATCTACATCTGGTCACTCGACAAACTCAAAGTCCGTCTGCATAGAATGCGCAACCTCTACAACTTTGTGGACCGACCTCAGTACAGAAAGCACTTCAACATGGAAGATCCCTTTTACGAGTCGCCTGCTCCTCGGTATACGTTCATTGGAAGTGCCTCGACGATGTTGCAGAGTCTTTTACGAAACAAGTTTAAAGAGTCTGTGGTTCCTATCATCTGCAGGACGACCGGACAGATCATGGGCCGTGCACGGATAGCACTCACGCCCCTGAGCCACAATAGCGCCCAAAGCCTCGCTGCTCAGGCAATATCGCCAACATCCCCTTTTTCTCGGCCCAATGGACCTGACCTGGCCGGGAGACTTAACGGACAACAACCATACCCGCACGGAGCGTCGTTTGAATCGGTAGTACCAGAGGATGAGGAGGGGAGTGTGAAGGAAGGTGATCAGCTCTTGTTCGAGATTTCGCTTGTGGCAGTAGAGGGACTCTCTGAACAACAATATACCCAAGTCCACGCCCAGTTTCGGCTGTCCAATCTCACAGGAACGAGCATGGTCAAGGCAAACGGGTCCCCTATGGCCCCCACCCCAGGCGACAAAGTGTTTTCGACGGAGCCTGTTAGCGGATTTGAAGACGAGCCCATCTTTTTCGGGTTCTCTCAGACGCTTTCAATGATGGTGACCGAGTCGATTTTGGACGTTTTGAGGCACGGATCTTTGCACTTTGAGCTTTTTGGAGAGGCCAAGACAACGACGCTGGCCAGCTGGGAGAAGTGGGATCGGGATCAGGAAGATCTTCACCAAGGACCTGTTGCTCCGGTCCAAGCAGTCGTGACCAACGGAAACGGTACGGTGGGGCGATCACGAGGACCATTCGGAGGCAACTCCGCAGGCAATCTGGGCGAGCGAATGTCGGAGGATGAGCTTATGATGGAGGATCATCACGATGTTCTTGCACATGTTCAGGTTTGCGAGTTGGCGCCTTCGGGAGAGTACGTCCCTGTCCAAGTCTTCTCCAACTCGACGATCGATTCTGGCTCGTTCCAGTTACGACAGGGTCTGCAGCGGAGGATTGTCCTGGCATTGTCGCATACCTCGGGCAGGCAATTCCCATGGCATCGTATCTCCAAGATCCAGCTGGGCCGTGTGCGGCTATTGGATAACAAGGGTCGTATTACAGAGTCTCCGCCTCGGGAAGATGTGACGCTTAATCTTGTACCGGGACAAAAGGTCGAGTATCCAACAGATGGAACCAGTCTCTTGTCTGTCCAGGCCTCTTGGGACAGCACACTGCACGAGTCCTTGTTCCTAAACCGGGTGACAGGAACTAACATGCGGGTTTTGTTGACATTGACATGGTTTGTTGAAGCGGAGCGGTGTCTGGACCCAGTATGCTTCCGGATGGATATTGCGACTCAGATTCAGGACCGTGAAGCAAGGACGAGCGTACCGGCACATTCACCGTACCGATTGATGTCGTCGCTATCATTTCTGTCGGGAGGTGGGTCGAGCAAGGTGGTGAAAAAGAAGGTGAGCGGGCTGTTCCTGTTGAGCTTGCGCCCGATCGTGACCAAGAAAGCCTCGGAGTTGTGGAGGATGAATACGGCAGCAAAGTACGTCAGAGGTGAGGAGTTCTTGGCAGGTGTCTGGAGACCTCGAGGTGTTTCGTTGGTCAATGGATTCAGAGCGACGAGGGAGGAGATTCAGAAGCGGGAGAATGTGGAGAGGACGCGGCAGTGGCTGCAACTGGAGGAGAAAAGAAAGGGAGTCTTGCCATGGGATTCGGTCTCGACGTCGACAATGTCGACATTATCGTCGTCTGCAGTCGCGAGTAGCACGTCAACTGCGACAATCGCTCATACGTCAGGATTTGAGCGAAGCGGTTCAGAATCCAGTGGTCAAGTATCCGAGGCGTTGGATGATAAGAGCCGAATGTTATTGCAGAAGGCAGTTGACCTCTGGTGCTACAAGCCCATCTCCCTCGACGAGGTATATTGATTGAGCGGTTGTCAATTTGGAGACTATGCATGCCGCTTACTTCAAAGATGATATTAAGCAATTAGTTTTTGGACACCATTTTTCAAATAGGTTGTGATCAGTCAAGATCCACCGTCGCTGGATACGGACAATCCAGAGATCATCAAGCAGCCTCGCCCTTCGCCGCGACTCCAGTCCGAGGTCAAACTAATTACCAAGAGGTACGGTTTTGTTCCAGCAGCTCTGCTTTTTAGGTATATTTTTGCGTAAACTTTGCAAGTAAGAATATGCTGACTGATTTGAAACCCAACGTTTCTATAACAAATAATAGTGACAACATTTCGAAGAAGGGGTACTTATTCTACCCCGAAAACCGGGATGACACATGGGTCAAGCGGTGGTTCGTTATCCGACGGCCATACATGTACATCTATGCGCAGTCCAACGAGGCCGACGAGCTCGGAGTGGTTAACCTGACTCATGTCCGTGTCGACCATCAAAAGGATCTCGAAAACATGCTCAACGTACGTTTCTTTCACAAGATACCTCATATTATTTTTATTTTTTGTGAATAATACATATTACCTTCAGTCAGCTAACCCTTGTACTATTCGTTGTTTCTAACATTTTAGCGTCAGCACGTATTTGCGATCTACACGACAAGTAACGCGTACATGATGCAGGCTCCCACCCGCGACGAGATGTGTTCGTGGCTCAACCACCTAGACCAGTTCTTTGATCTCTCTCAGATCCCTCCCTCGTAATTTTTTTCTATCCTTCCTTTCTCATACTTTCCACTTTGTTTCAATATTAATTTACTATGTTTTGATATATCGTTTTTTCATCGAGCCCAAAAATATGACTCTTTGTTTCCCACGCAACAAAGACATAAACCAACATCGATAGACTGAATGGGAATAGAAGTTACGAAAACAAAACGATAACTTTATCAAGATATCTCTAAAGTATGTCCGTGTTTTATTTGTTTCTTTACTTGAGGGTAATGTTGAAGAGCCGCACAGAGTGGTCGACTCCACAGGAGGCCAGCTGCCACTGAGGCGTAGCGCCCTTTGTCACGCGCCACGACAGTCCATTCACCGTGCCCACATGCGTCAACCTGTTTGCGAGAGAAACAAAAATAGTGGAATATTAGCACACCGACTACCAGAAAATGTAAAATACCCAAAAAAAAAAAAAAAAAAAAAAAAAAAAAACACTTACTCGCGAGAGATCTCGCCAACGGGGACCCAAGTTTCCGGCTGAGCAGCATCGCACCTAAACAAGAACACCCGTCCATCCTCCAACCCGGCCGCCAACACATGCTCTCCCTCTCTACCCTCCAACCGAGGCGCAAATTCAACAGCAGTCACGGCCTCGGGGAGTTTAATGGTCGCGATGGCCATCCAGGGTGCACCGGTTTCACGGGTCTCGGAGGCAGATTTCCAGACCTTGATGGTCTTGTCACGCGAGGCCGTAGCGAACATGGAGTCGTCGTGGGACCAGGAGCAGTCCCAGAGAATGCGGGCATGTGCCTTATTGCTCGCCACTAGCTTGTATGGATCAGCCGCTACATAGATATAAATATTTAAAAGTTAATAATTGGGACTCAAACAGCGACCCTTAATATACGCAACTTAATAACATATAACTAAAACGCCTTCTTGAAGGTACCTTCAGGATCCTCAACACGCTCAAACAAGGACCAAAGCCGATCACGCGAAATACTCAACAAGAACCGATCATCATGTGAGAACTTGACCTTGGTCACTGTCAGCGTATGCGACGTCAACGGGTTCGGCGTCTGCTTCCAACCCTTGCGGGCATCAAAAAGCCGAACTCCAGCCTGGTCAGGCGTATGGGCCTTACAGGCCGAAGCGACCCACCGATGATCATGCGATCCATCAACACACATCAGTTCATACCCATGTCCAAACAACTTCTCGACTTCGGGCCAAAGCGTATGCTGCAAAAGATGTTCCTCAAAGGGAGGCTGGCTCATGGTCTCGATTAATGAGGTAGGTGTAGCGCCGGTAGAGACAAAGGCTTGCTGAGAGAGGTACTCTTCCGACTCCTGCGCCTCAACCATCGCCGAGATATCGTTCTCAAACACCGCCTTGTTTGACAATCCCAAAGCTGGTAAATTCGCCCCGACAGGTCTAGAACTCTCCTCCGCCAGAATCGTCTCATCTCCACTCAACTGCGCCAAAGACCGAACGAATGTCTGGGGTGCATCAAAGACTCTCAAAACCTTCTCATCCGAGCCACTGACAAAAGTCCACTTATCCGTAAAGGCAATACATTGAGCGTCGTATCCATGAATCTGGGGACGAGCAATTTCATGCCATGTTGAGACAGCGGATCCTGTGAGAGAGTCGGTATGCTTCCAGGGGGAGTAGAGACGAGCGGTTTGATCGAGTGAGACGGAGATAAGGTAGGATTGTGTAGGGTCCCATGTCAGATCTTGAACTGGGGCGTAGTGTCCACTCGCCGGCACCTGTGGCACCCACTTATCTACAGCATTGCATATATTATCATTTCCCGGAAAAAGTTAGTTACTGCATAACAATAGTACATTGAATATAGTCAACACGAGAACTGCCTCACGCGTCAAAAACTTGTTGCTTACCTCCAATTTCATTGCCTTCATTCTTCCAGATATGAAAAGCGCCATTATACCCGTAAGCCAGAATCCACCGTCCATCAGGTCCAAAAAGTCCTCCATAGAATCCAATCGTGTTCCCTCCGACCTCGCCCACCTGAGTATTATTGACCCACACCCCCGTCGACTCGTCAGGCCGCCAGATCATCATGCTCTTGTCGGTCGACGCCGAGAGAAGACACATGGGTTGGTGATAGACGCCGTTCTGGAGGGTTGCGGGCTGCCAATTGATTGTGTATACCCAGTCATCATGACCTAGGAGAAGGGCCTCAAAAATAACCGAGAAGCGTTTTGTCTCCGCTGTTGGTGTGTCCATGGCCACGTCGATAATATGTGCTTTTGTGCTCAACTGTGTTCCCGACTTTGACCTATAGTGGTGATTCAAGTACAAATGCAAGCAATTAATAAGCTACCCTCCGAGCTCAACGTCCCATATCTACGGTGTCACTCTAATCAACAGGCAAAATACGAAAACGTACATCTCCTCAAGGCTCTTCAACATATCCTGCGTCAATGCAGCCTCAGACCCAGCCTGGGCACCAGTAGCAGTAGCATCCTCCGCTGAGACCTCCTCCGGCGCTTCCGCAACCGCAGATATCCTCCAGATACGAATATACTTGTCCTGAGATCCCGAAGCCAACAACAGATCGCCATCTTGCAATGTGTGATGGTGCGATGTGTTCTTTCCGTCAGTATCCCTCTGTTGCTGCTTGGTGTCGTCGTTTGTCGAGTCCTTAGTGAATGTTGCGAAATCCAGTGAACGGACCCAATTGTCGTGTCCCTGCAGTGACAACACCTTGTCAAACTAAATCCAGAAATAACATTGTATATAATCGTAAGTCAACTATAGTACGATGTTTGTATATGACATAGGAGGCAGTGAAAAGGTTGAAACGTACCTGCTTGGACTGCATGACATAGATGCTGATCCGGTTATCTGTGCTGCCAACAGCCATGACGGGGATGGAGGTGTTGGGCAAGTAAGAAATAGCAATTGACTGAGCGTACTTCTTGCCCACCTGAATCGTCTGTATGCACTCCACCTTGTCTATTAGACCGAAAAAGGTACCGAATAAATAATGTCAGCGCTTTGCCTTCATAAATTACGCCTCCAGCTTCTCTCTCGCTCAAGTATGACTCACTCCGTGTCAAGCGTCTTCATACCTGTAATTTCATCGACTTCAGTACGCTCCCAGACCTTAATAGTTCCATCCCCCGACCCCGTCGCAAACAGATCCCTCTGCTCCTGAATACTCCTGGCCCTCACAGCACCGATCGTGACCACCGATCCTGTATGGCCCTCCAGAACTGCAGAACACACCCACTTGTCCTCTCCTGTTCCTGCAGCGGTGTTGTTGTTCTTCTTCTTCCAGACACGGGCAGTCTTGTCAGCAGATCCCGAGACGATGGCGACGTTTTTCTGCGAGAGCTCGTGGCCACGGTTGAGGAATGCGACGCAGTTCACGCGGTTTGTGTGGCCCTGGAGTGTTGCTCGTACTCCTCTTCTTGCCGAGTCCTGTCATGTCCGATGTGCGTTGTGCGTCGTTGTACGTTGCAGGTAGAGTCAATTAATACATATGTTTTATGTAAGAGAAGAAAAAAAAGCACTGTTAGTGGACCATACTGAGCAATATGAACTGCGCCTCCTGTATCTCCCTTCCTCCCTTGTGGTTTGCAAAAACGAAAATAAAAGGGTACCATGGGATAGTAGAGGGCGACGGAGTGATGGGCTCCAAAAGCGGCGAGTCCGTCGACGCCCCAGGCGAGTGCCTGAGTGAGCCTGTTGCATCCAACACTGATGTGTTCCTGAGTAGCTTCCATGTCAAGTCGATTGTTGAATGAAGGGAAACACAGTGGGTGAATGCGAGTGGATGCAAGATAGGTATGTGTGTATGTGTGTGAAAAAAAGATCCAAAAATAAACAATTTGTGACTTCGAAACGCGCCTCGGGCATATGTGTCCTATTTTGGATTTTGTGAACTTAGGAGAGAGAAAAGGATTTGAACGCGAAACGCGAAAAAAATCTCTTCATGTGGCTGCAGGACAATGGGCTCATTAATGACGTCACCAAAATGCAGTCGGGATACTGGTGCTGCTGCTGGCGGCCGCACTAGTGGAGCTCTCTGGTGTGGTCCCGGTCTCTGGGATATCCATCCAAGGATACGAACTGTTGGCCCTAATGGGTTGAAGATGCTTGGGTCTCCGAAAATTATCCAGTCTCTCGCGAGCAACAAGGTACATGTTCTCGGCAGCCATTGTGTCGCGATGATAGTATCCTGAGCAGCGAATGCAATAGAGCGACCGAAGAGTTCCTTGGGCGACGAAGTGGGTGCATCTTGGGCATTTTTTGAATGTACAGTATTCGTTAATACCAAGAACGATATACCCAAGAGACCTCGCCTAAAGATGTATAGCGCAAACGTATTAGTCTCTGTACTTTCAAGGTTCTCATTGTCAATGGCGTTGATAAAAAAAAAAAAAAAAAAAAAAAAGCAACTTACTGTCTTGGTAAAGTACTCCAAGAACGACGAATGCAAAGAGGAGAGTCTACCGTTACTCATAAACTGACCCAAGCCAATCCCGATTAGAATAGAGTCATCATCATGATTGTCCTCTAGCCGACGACCAAGACTCCCGCCCACAATACCGGGCAGTCTCTCAGCCATCGCTTGGTATTCCATTTGCCATGCCCGTTCGTGGTCCCACTGACGTCTTCGGAATCGATGGTCATCATCAGCATAGATGGCCTTCAATCGATCCTCAACACGCTGCAGCTCTCTGACGTAGTCCACAATACTCGACGCCGATCCTCAAAGGGGTGGTAGACGACTCACGATGCTGTAAATGGACTCCTCCTCGTCCTCTGGGATGACCTTCTTTTCTGTCTTCTGCCATCTCCTGAAGCGAAAGGTTAGCTGATACACCGCTTTTGCCTTGACTGCCAAGTTTAAAAAGGCAGGCCCAGACGCCTCAACAGCTTGGGTGGTGGATTACGGAGAAGCGGGAATGGGGCTGCGTCGCACACTTGAGACTGGTCGCTTGCATCGACTATCGCTTTCTATGAGGTCACAACTACTCCTTTCATGTCCTGTCCCTCGCCAGCATTGTCGTTGCCCTTGCCCTTGTCGCTTGACCCAAGCCCCATTGGTAAATGAGCGAAGGCTCCAAATACGCACACCTGACCACCACCCAGACTTAAGATCTTCATCCTCTAAGTGTCCTTGCCGGGTCAAAGTGTCTCGATATCCTCCTTGGTCTTGATCACATTACAGATAATACTTCGTGCCTGCGACAGTAGAAGTCAGTCTGTTAGGTAGATCCTCCTGCGGCAACCTCTTGTAGCGGGCATCCTGTCGCTCTCGAATCTTCAACGCCAAGATCTGCACTCGGAAATCATCGGTCCTGATTAAGCCTCGCGGTGGATAGCCCTCTGCTCGGTAATCCTTGGGCTTGGTCTCATTGACCATCTGCAGATGGTTCCTAACCGCATCCAAAGACTTGATGCTAATGGCTGCTCGGTGGCCACACTTGTGTCTGCGACGATTGGACAATCCTTGGGGTCGATATCACAAACAAAGTTCTGATGATAAGGCCAGGAGCCAGACCACCAATCCAGGCATCGAGGTCGTTTGTGGACGTTACGGTGGTGTCGTCCAGTCGGGCAAGATCCATGAGTCTTTGTTTCAGAAGAGACCTTTTCCAAAAGAAAGAAGCCAACTCCTTCTCTGAGAAAAAGACGAGCGCTTGTTTGGATGAGGTGAGAGGAGCAATGCGCCATCGATTGGGATCAGGTCGTTGAGTGCGATGTAGTTCTCAATCGCTGTTCTGTCCTCTTAAATCCTGTAGTCTACTCCCTGCAAGCCCTTCTTGATAGCGCAGATCTAAAAGCGACCACGAATAATTAAGCATTAGCATTATAGAATGTTGCAATGGCCTGTAGTGTAGCGCATATTTGTCAACAGTAACGGGATCCTCGCCTTGTCATGCAATAAACTGCTGCCGTCCTGATACATCTTTTTGAGTTCTGCAGCTAATTGGCTTGTGACAGACCGCACCAGATGAGTGGGCGTGAATAGCATTGTCTTGTTGAGCTCGCCTCGTGTACAGGTGACGTTGAGGAGATCCATGCCCGCCAGAATGTTGATGAAGGCGTCAACAGCCCCCTCCCACCTTTGGTCGCCTTCTTGGGAAGATTCCTCGAGTAGAGGTAGATCATGAACGATTGAAGGAATTGGGTGTGCTTGCTATCATCCCCCTCTGAATCCCCACCACCCGCACCATCCTGCTTTCCTTCGATGTCCTCCTCGTCGCTACTTTCCTCTTTGGGTTTGACCCTTCCTGCCAAATAATCCAGGATCTCGCGCTCTCCATCTGAAAATGCATCCCACCTTGCCTTCAACCTCTCGCCATTCTTCTTTTGGCCCCTAGCTTTGGCGACCTCTGCGTCAATACAAATGCAGAGCTTCTCCAAAAATTATCCAATAAGCCGCTGCGCTTTTCGCTTCACATCCACTGCCAGCCTGGACGCCTCCTTGATACATTCGACGATCTCCTGCTGGACACCAGGATTGTCCAAAAAGACTCGTTTGGTGTTCGCATCAAGCGTCCCGACTTCAAAGGAAGAAGTGGGATGGTGCCAGCCGAGAGAAAACACGAGACTCATTTTGTCTTTGTCCGCATAAGTGGTTGGCTCTGCACTCGGTGACGCCTCCTCCAACTTCTTCTTGGCCTTAGGTGTCTTCTTGTTCTTCTTGTCGGCCTTGTCACTAGTAGTGGAGGGATCCTTGGCGGACTTGGGGATCTCCTTTGGAGGCTCCCATACGAATTGTTTTGCCTTGGAGGAGGATTTATGAGATACCATACCCTTCCGTTCTTTGAAGGGATATCCCAGTCGGTGTCGAGGGACGCGAGTTCGAGCGAGCGATGGATGTCCATCGCTTTCCACGTCCTGACTCAAAGGGACCGGGCTTTGGCTGGTGTTGGCTGGCTGTGGCGGTGAGGAACTCGAATCTCTGGAGCTCTGTTTAGGTGATTTAACAGTCCTGAACTGATTTACAGATCGTGGACTTGAAGCCGCTCAATCTTGTCAGAGGTACTACTCAAAAAAAAAAAAAAAAAAAAAAAAAAAAAAAAAAAAAGAGAACAAACATTAATGTACGATTCACATGTACAGCTTTATCCAGTTAACAGAACAATAAATTTATCTCGTCTTTTGTCCTTCTTTCTTGGTGTACTTGGATTCCTCGTAACGAGCACAAAAAAAGCGCTGGAATCGCTCACGCGGCTGCTTGTACATATCCTGGAGTATGGGTGGAGAGTTGTCTTTTTCCAAACTCTTTTGCTGAAGACCAATGAAGACACGGATGGAAAGCTCAAAGGTTCTGCTCTCCTTGTTTTGGCAACAACTCTGCTATCATGTGCGTATTTTGCAACCACTGTCCTGGGGTCTAAATAATAATAAGAATCATTGATAATAGCCAGAACACGGTGTCTATAAGTAGCCAAATAGGTGCAGATGGAATAAAGTATCCATCTTAAGTTATTACCTTCACTGTCGATTGATTGATTATTGAAAAGTTGGTTGCTGCTCCCAGAGCCGGAATATTTTTGTTGTAACCGTTATGTGAGACGATGGCAAGTGCGGTGAGCTGGGATTGGGAGACACCAAGGGTTTGGAGAAGCTTTGGAACAATGTACGAGAGGATGACGCCATTGGACACAGGACGCCGTAGCGTCCGACTAGTTGCATAGGCAAGCATATGCGAGTCGGCCGAGGTAATGGCGTCGCCTGGCTGAGCGTCGATCGCTTTTTCCAGATCTGCCTCTGTCTCCACATTCGGAGAGTCCAGCCTTTACTTGCCATATGCTTGGCGAAGTTCTTGCGTCTTTTGAGGGACCAGTAGAGCGACGACGAAAGACCCGACCGCACATCAGCGAAGTGGCACTTTTGCAGGCGAAGCTTGTTCTTCATTCGATACTCCATAATGTTGAGACATGTTGCTGTTCGCTCCCACGCCTTTTTGTGTTGTTTCTGACGAACCGCAGCTGTGTCGCTCTTTTACGCAGCTTGGTGAGCGTCATCCCCGACACCGACCCAAAACGGCCAACCTCCTTCTCCAGAATCAGATTCGCTCCACCCTGAGTCTTGTTCGAGTAGGAGACGCGAATGACTTTATAGCATACTCCTAAAACATCAAGTCGCCGGCGTCCGTTGGCGCCGATGCTGAAGAGAGCTGACTGGTGCAAAATGATAGGCTCGTAGCCCTGCTGTCGTATGAATAGGTACCAGTCCTTGAGACTCATGGTGTCAATGGTGCATGTGTTGAAGGAAAAAGTGAAGTCAGGAGAGCTTTTTTGGTAAAGAATAAGAAAAAAGAAGAGTAGGGGTAAATAGGAAATAAAATTGTTCTTTGATGGGACTGTTTTTAATCCTCCTCTTTCCCAGAATGGGTTTATACGCTCATTGTCCCGGACTCGCGCAGTTTAGTGACGACATGGCATGTCCTGGACGATGCACTGGAGCACGCTCAGATGGTGATCTTATTTCCTCTTCCTTGCTTTTGCAGCGATCAACTCTCCAGATCACCTGTTAAGGGTGAAAATTTGACCCACTGAACTCCCTCTGCTCTCTCTTCAAAATCCCTCCCCATTGTCCTCCTTTTTTCCTTCCTTCTCACTTTATCATTATTTACCATACACAGCAAGAATAACACAAACAACAACAGAAAAAAACCACCCATCATGATCACAATCACGTTAGACGCCTCAAGCGACGCTTGCAACAGCTGCACCAAAAATCTTCAGCGCGACATCAGCGGCAACAACGGCAGTTCCTTGAACCTCCTTGCTGGTAGAACTGCCTCCAGCGCTGCGCTCATTCCGATCACTCAGGCATGTGTTTCTTTCTCTTTTGATTTCTTCTTTAGAAAAACAGGGCTTCTTCAGTAACACCCTGCGCACCTTTAGATCTAGAGATGCAATAATACCTAATACTGACTATCGTCAAAACTTTCATCCTTACTTTTTTAGTTGTCTGTAGTCGGAGGCGCCGCCATGCCGTCCAACAGATCTCCCACTCAGATCCTGAACAAAATGCGATCCAACTCGTTGGCCGTTCACTTCGTGGAAGACGAGCGAGCGCACGACTGTGTGGAGTTTATCATCAGTTGAGCCACTTGCCTTGAAATCACCATCACGATCCGAAAGGATGCGGGTGACTGATCAACATCTAGCGCATTTCTATATAAGAATGAAATATCAATCGATAGCATGGTTAACAATTGCTTGTTGTGCTACATACCTACTGGTACACATAGCCAATCCCAAGACTATTGCATTCGGTTCGCCTATCAAGCTTTCCTTGAGTCCTACCGCTGTCAAGGTGGCTCAGGGCAATATGACCGCCTCTATCACCACCTCTTCCCATCGAGACATGAGACTTGAACCCATAAAGTCTACAAAGACCATAACTGGGTCCAAAGCTTCCGACTCTGTCAAGAGCACACTTAGCGTCAAAACTTTCAAAGGTCATCATCAAGGATAAACAATACTGCGGCTGATGTGTACAGTGACGCGGATCGTTTTCGTTTTCTTTCTCTTCTTGCCTCTTCCTCTTCAATTACTGCTTCCACTCTGTTACTTTCCCTGTCTAATTTAGCTCAGTGTCATTTTCAAGAGTGTACTGCAGTATAAAAAAAGGGAATAGAATCCATACCTTGGCCTGTCAGGTATATATGTGCGCGTAGTTTTGGTGGCGTATATAGAAGAGACTTGAGCATGCTCCGTTAAGGGTCCTCCTTACTACCTACTAGTGATAAGCTCGATGTTTGAAAAAAAGGGTTGCATTTGATCTCTATCGCCAAGGTCTCTTCTTTTCTCTTCCCTTTCTCTTCTTTCGCTCCTTTCACGACTAGCCTACCTTCCTTTCATCGCAACCCCCACTAGAGCCCCTTCCAGATAAAACACACACTTACAGCCACAACACAGTGAGGGACAGCAAAGCAGGATGGGCAGACTCAAGATAAAGCGCGAAGCAACCAACAACAGCAACGCCACGGCTGTTAACATCACGACTGAGAACATAAACTCAAACTGCTACCAATAACAGTAGCAATACTGCCGTCTCCACTGTCAACACCAAGAGAAAAAACAAGCGAACCCAGGGTACAACCAACATCAACAACAACGCCACAACCACCACCTCGGCCAACGCAGGCTCGCCCAAACGAAAGAAGAAGAACAAGGCACCCGCGCCCGTCAAAGTTAAGCCTTGCTTTTGTTTGCCAGCCACAATATTTACTTTTTATTTGTCTCCGCACACTGTGCTCGAGCCAAAAATGATAGATAGGTGTATCACAAGATGATCCAGTCTGACAGCTTGCTTACCTGTAAAATATAGGGAAACAACCCTGTGATGCAAGAGATGCCCGACATCGCGCTGCCTTTCTTTGTCCTCGATCGGATCCGAGCAATAAAGGTCACGGATGGATGGGACGCAATGCTAGATACCAACAATGCCAATCCTACCACCACCCTCCAACCAGGTCCAGTGTCCTCGCAGGCTTCGTACAGGGACTCTTATACATATCCTCCTAACGGTGCTCGCTCTTCGGCTAGTGTGCGAAGAAGGTTGGCTGTCCCTGTTCCATCCGCCGCCACCACTATCGCCGCTGCCTGTACACTGAACTACAACTACTATAACAGGACGTTTACGTCACCGCCATCATATTCACCTGCTGCTCCTACATATACTTTCGCATATGCTCCGACGGCTGCCGTTTCGTCTTCTTCTTCGCGCTTCGAACCTCTACTCAATGCTAACACTGCCACCGTGACGAGCAACGTGTGCAGACAGCCGCCAGCTCTTGCGCCAGTCTTTACGCCAGCTCCAATGCCTGTACTTGCACCGGTTCTTGTTCTGCCAACGCTATCTGTCCCTGCTCCCGCACCTGTCTCAACAGTAGCATCCACACATGTGCCGGCCCTTGTCCTGCCAGTAGCATATGTCCCTGCACCGACTCCTGCTGCCCAAGCAGCAGCACCCTTTGCCTTTGCCAATCCTCCTTCTTCAGCTGCAAGTGTACCGATTGTTGTTGCCCTCATCAAGGACGACTACGAGCAACTTCCACCACCTATCCCTACTTCTACCGCTCCTATCGCTCCCGCTGCGGATCAGGTTGCGGATCTTGTTGAACGGTTCCAGAGAAATCTGGAGGATCGACAGGAGGAGATGAATTTGTGGTGCTCCAAGATCTTCCAGCTTATGAGTATCCATTTCTTCCTACATCCTTTATACTCATCAGTCCTTTCCTGTGCCTAATCTTCGCCTCACAGCCAACGCTCGAAATAAAACAGTACACATCCAGTCATGATATCTTTCCATATCTTGACTCCTCCCTCTCACAACAGCCTCTCTTCCTTTCATTTCTTGGTACTTTCCTTTCTACTTATCAAGAAGCATCACACATATTAACATTATCCATTCACACCTCTAAGCAACTAATGAGCCTTCAACTGCGCTTGCTTGCAAGGGCTTTTTTTTGAGATGAGGTAAACATCTCAGAAAACCTTAAATCGGAGTCTAGAAAGCGGTTTAGGGGCTGGTTGATGAACCAAAACAGCTAAACAAAGAGCAAGACCGTTGCTGGTTGGAACCAACCCGGAAATGGAGTTGAAGTGAAGTGATTGAATAAATTTTTGTCCATCCTACCTTGATATTAATCTCCTTAGTGCACACTGCACCCCTGCAGTATCCCCTGCATCACCTTTGCGGTTCTCCTTCTTTTTCTTTCTCTTGATGAGGAATCTCACTTCTTGTGTCCCGCATCAAAATATGTTGTTTCTGAGGCATATTCATTTCTGAGTGAGTGCTTTATCACACTAAAATGCCTTTTCTGAATACCTACACACATAGGAGAATAAGGAAGCAAAAAATAAGTAAGACCGTTATCGACATCGGAGAGCTCATTGCAATGATTCTCTCATTCATTTTCTTCAGATTCCGAAATAAGATCGAAGGATATGGGTTCAACCTCAGTTTCTTCTCTTTTCAAACAACCAACCCCATTGTTTCTCGGGTTTGTCAGTTTCTTAATGAGCACAAACAGAAGCTGATACTCAGAAAAAAAGGAAGTAAAACGAGGAACAAATTGGGAAATGGTGAATGTGAATGTGAATTGTGTCAGTTTTGTTTTTATTTGTTTGTTTGTTTGTGTTTGTTTGCTCATGCCATGTCCGCCTTGAGTGTTGGGAAAAGATCGAGAAGAATCAGAGAACGAAGACGGAACGGGACTTGGATGCAAAAAAAGTCAATAGGACACGAGTGAAAAAAAAAGGCAGAAGAGAGGTGGCTAAACAAACAAAAAAAATTGAAAGTGGAACGAGCAAAATGCAAATGACAGCAATTTTCTAGACCCTTTCTAAACCTCAGGGAAACCCTGGTCCAGGTCCCCCTCTCCTCTCCCTTTCTGCGCTCTCTCTTGCTCTTCGAGATAAAAACTAAATGTGTCTGCTTGTGCGTGCGTGTATGCTCAGAAAAGTGAAGAAACCAAACAAATAAGAACGATGAGAAGTTAATAGTGGCATTGGCCAATCAGAATGTCAGACAGCATTGAGAATTATTCCTTTGACCAGATTGGAATAATAAACGAATAATTTGGTGGCGTGCGTAGAAAAGCAAACGCAAGTAAGATTTTAGGGCAGGGGACAGGACGTAGAAGTGGTCGAGGAAAACTGGAAAAACAATTGTTAGATATGAAAAATGGATGTAAAGTAGCAAAATGCTAGAAAAGGAAGGAAGAGGGAGTGGATGAAAAAAAAAAAGCTGCGGATGGCATGACTAAGGGGTACTTATGGATCACCATAGCCATCGATATGCACGTCCATTGGAGCAGACGACGAATCGAATATGAGGGGGAAAGAGAGATTGCTGGGTGTGTGTGCAGTTATGCCCTTGTGTCGATGGACAATAAGGACCCACGACATTGGGCACAAATGGGTGGACATTGGACGATGTTGTTTGTTTTTTAAATTTTTTTGATCCGACTACATTGTACTGCATCAGATTTTTTCCTCTATTTTTGCAGACTTCTTTTACTTGAGCGCCCCTTTTCTTTTTCCTGTGTTTGTTATCAGAGTATCCAACTCTACTCCTTTATTTTGTTCTCACCCTCCCTTCTTCTTCACTCCCTCTCTTTTTTTTTCTTTCTCTCTATTGTAGTCTATCCCACATCCCTTCTTTTTTCCCTCTCTCCCTCTCCCTCTCTCTTTTCCCTTTGTCTGCCAGTCTGTCTGCTTACCCTTGCATGTACAAACACAGATACACAGTTGAGATACACCTTCACACACTTCATCACAGTTTTTTCTCCCTCTCCCTCTGTGTCCCTTACATTGTGGTGGTCCAGCAAGGCGCACCCAAATCAAAAATCAATTATTTTCTATTTTTTTTTTCTCTTTTATAGACCTTTTGTTGTTTAAACATACCTTGCACTTCTATCATGAAGTAAAGCCCTGCTTCTCAATAACATTCTAGAAAAAGTGCATTGCTTTATTTCCCCTCTTTGTATTCACACTTTGTCATCTGAAAGCTGCCGATGATAGTTTTTTTATTTGCAATGTACTACTGTGAAGTAAGCGTGTAAAAAAACGTCTGAAAAGTGGTAAAAGAAAGAATGATCCAAGGCAGGAAGCAAGAAGAAGAAGAAAAGGATATGAATATACAGTACAGCGATACGCGGAAGTCCTGTGGAAGCTCATACACCCTACTCAGAAAGGTTTTGAACTCGGGGGTACGGGTCGTTTCGATCCTGGCATACACGGAACCAAGAGGGCTGATAGTACCGATCCTTCGCCTGTGCCAGATACTACAGCGTCCAAGGCAGGACTCAGTTCCTTCTCGATCGTGGCTCTCAAATCATTCCAGATCTTGAACTGAGTGCTGATTGTGTCAAGCCCTGTCAGGTTATCGGGGATCGTAGCGTCGCGTACGTGGACCATGATATACAGATTTCTGCACTAAAACATGAGGTATATTGCCATGGTGCAATGTCGATATGAACGCTAGGCTGCCACAGAATAAGATGAGTTGGTAACTATTAAAAAAGAGTTAATAGAATCGTACAATTGAGTTTATAGTCAAAGAAAAATGATGGCTAATCTACTGATCTACTGGATGCGTTCTGTTAAGGTCAGAAAACAATTTACGTCTGAGGATGGAGTAATCGTGACAAGTATGAAATAATTCCTCCTTGACCTTGTCGTAATAGTGCAGGGACTTGTACATGGAGACACTGGACTTGTACGTCAAAAACTGGCGTCGATCGTCCAAAAAGATAGAGTTGACTTTATAAACCTCTTCCTTGGGAACGACAATTCTCCTGTATGTAAATACATCGTCCGGGGTGGAATGAGTCGCTAAGTCGAAATCCTTGGGCAGAGGTCCCTTCTTATAGTTGGTCTCTGGAAAGACATGAAGATTGTCACCGAACATCGACGTCCAACAAGGTTTCTTCTTGGTCCTCTCGGCCAAGTACAAACGGTTGACCAGGACGATCGCAAATCGAGGCGAGACAATGAAAAAGTTGTGGAACCAGATGCCAGGACCGCCTTCAAAAGCGCCAAAGCAACCTTCGGATAGGATAAACTCCGACCCTGTCTCCGCCTGCCAAATGCAGGCAATTGTTTGTGTCATCAAACAGCCAAAGTCCTCCAGTTCTCCAGCATGAATCGGTCCCAGGTATGGGCTTACAAGCGTGGTAGGTCTCCCCGACTCACATCTCGCCACGATAGCTTTCTGAAACTCATTCATGATATCCTCGACAGAGGCCTCGATGATCCACTTAAGGTTATCGAACCAGACTTTCTGAACGTTTAACAACTTGTTGTGTTCCATGTGCTTTTTGATAGAATTCTTGGTGATAGGGTCAAACCTCTGGTGAAAATACTGGCTTCTACGGTGCTCGCTGCGGTACATCATAATAACGAGAAACTTCTTCATATCCCCGAGTTGGGTTCGGGTCAACGAAAGATTTTCTTCCTCTTTCCAAATCTGTCGGATAAACGTAGCGGAAGTACTCTCGTGTTTGGCAAGGAGCTTCTCAAACTTCATACAATCGGCTTCAGTGACATCCCGGTACATGTCCTCGGCACCGTACGCTCGTGAGACATTGGTCGGGTTCGTGGTGTGGTCCTGGGCTCGGTATACATTGATGTCGTATCTGGGCGGTACTTTGCATCTGCGCTTGCTAGGCTTTCCTGATTTGAACCATGAGAGATCTGGGTTTGAGGTGTCCATAGTGAACTCGCTGTTGTTGAGCGAGAAGTTGTCCGCAAACGTCTTGAGAATGAACCTTGGGATATAATGGTGAAACTGAGTTTGTGTCGTGCTCTGTTCTGGATGTGTTTGGGGGGAGGAGAGACGAGGGGGAAGCAGTTCTAGAAAGGAGTTGATAACGTCAGGTCTCTCGATCTTCATCACAGATATGAAGTCGATGGCCAGGGCGCAATGGTAAAGTACCATACGCTCATGAGGGATGCTCTCTTTGTACGCAAATCCCATTTGCGTCAATAAAACCATGGCGAAAGAGATCAAAAGTGGATTTGACTCCACATCGGCAGGAAGTTGCTTGGTGAAAACAGCGGGTGGAGGTTTCACCACTGCCCGAAAGCGAGCCAAGAGCTCTTCGAGTGCCTTATCGTTATGTCCTAGGCGAGGCATATTTTGCTATTAAGGTGGAACCTCTTGTGTGAGCGATGCATATTGAGCCCAGCATACTAGGCTATCATTCAAAAATTAAGATGACGTGCAGAAGGGATACAAAATTATTATCATAACTGTACCTGGAGCTGTAGGTGGGTGGGGTAAAGAAAGTGGTAAGGAATTAAACAGGGATAAGGTGGAAGCGAGATTGTATAAATGTGTTGTTGAGAATCTAGACTAGGATGGGCAAGGTTGATCTTTCTCAGGCAGAGTCGGATAGGGAATAGGGAGCAGGGATAATGAATTTAAGTTACTGGATGAGGGGAACAATGGGTTATATATGCTTTACTGGAAGTGCTAGATTAACTTCTTTGGAGAATCAATCGATCATGCCAAGAGTCCACCGATCGCTTGCAGACACACTTGATTATTGTGTACAATGCGAAAATGTGTGAGATCGAGAAAGAAAGCAGCACTCGCATTCAACCAAGCAAGAGTGAAACGTAAGACATAAGGCCCAAACTACAAATACAAGTCCTATGGAAGTCCACAAACGATGATGCGTGCGAACAGATCACCGTCAGGCACGTTTCGAACTGAGCTCAAAACTATACCCCTTACAGAAAAAAGGCTTGCATCCGTGGTAGCGGGAATGATCAAAGCATTGACGACGCGACCTCGAATGATAAAGAGGGATGTTTGAAAGAGTTGACATCGAAGGATCAAAAAGCAATGTCGCTTTAACACTTGGCTGCCGCAAGCTAGAATCTACATATGATTTTGTTCCTTCGCCAAATAAAATAGAAACACATCACTGCATGCACGCCGCATGCGACAAAACGACGCGAAAAACAAAGCAAAAGGGAAAGCAAAAAAGCAATGCAGAGAGTAAAGTAAAAAGCAAGCAAAGGCAAAGTAAAAGGCAAAGTCTCTAGTTTTAAGACAAAATAGTTCATACTCTCAAAGTTTCTTCAGTTCCCTTGAAATTTTCGTCGTGCAACCATGATCAATGTTGTTGTCTCGTTGTGTCCCTGTTGCTCCACCAACTGATAATCACCATCATGGTTGCACAACGAAAATTTCAAGGGAACTTAGGAAAACTTCAAGGGCACCTATGAGAGCTGGGACCACCATGACTAGACTATCTCTTTCGACTTTGAGGACCATCGTTTCCAAAAAAAAAAAAAAAAAAAAATAGCGACAAAAGTTTATTGAAACTCACAATGATAAGAATCCAGAAAAGAGTTTGAATAGCGCTGTAGCTTATTATTTAAAAGATTCTGGTCGTTTCCGAATGTGATTTTTTTAGTACTTTCTTCTCATCGTTTAGATAATTGACTACTGTGCCTTTCAACCAAAATGAGTGAAAAAACTAACCACTAATCCGGTTGTGAGCGGGTTTGCGTGAGGTTAGAACAAAAGCGCAGTCATGAATAGGTGGCCAATCGGGGTTTAGTGGCTGAAATAAAATATTTTATGTGGAATGCGCAAAAAAGGTTTAGTTGCTTATCCTAAGAATCCTTCAGCAAAAAAAAACTCCTCACGATTCTTTTGGTACAAATGCATACAGCGGTCGTAAAGTAATGCCGCAAGGGATATGAGCAAGACACGTCGCCATGCGGGGTGATCACGACGATTACACAATTCGGCCTAACTGCACGCTAAGACACGCCGCTGTCGGAGATGAATTTCTCAACATTCATTTCTCGATCCTTTTCGCTCTCATGTCCTGCTGCTCTTACCAGGTATCCTGTCTTTGCTCGCTTGCCCCTTCCGCCGCCTTTAATCGATGATTATTAATCTGGTAAGCCGCCACGGGCGATCTTACTGATCTACACATATATAAACCACTTCTGTAGCCTATTGCAACTTCCTCCCCACACGCCATCCTGCCGCGCCATTCCACACTCTTCTCTCTCATTTCACGACATGAAAAAGCCATTCACTCTGCTGGTTCTGCTGGCTCTCCTCACTGTGCATGTTGTGCAAGCAGTGCGTGTCTACTGTTTCTGTCATAACTGGCTGCAACAAGTTATGAAGAAGGAGACATTTGGATGCCTTCCTTTGGGAACATCTTCTCTATTCGTGGAGATCAACAGTAAAGGCGTTGTTGTGTACAAAGGCTGGCTATCGAAGGCAGCGAGAGATAGGTCGCATAAATGCTGCGAGGATGCTTCAGTCACTTCTACCGGCCTGACATGCTTTGAAGGTTCTGGTTAATGACCACCTCACCCTCTGTCCCTGTTTTCTCTGTCACTGTCACTGTCCTCTCTGTTCCGTCTCCTTCTGCTGTCTCCGTCTCCTTCTTCTTCTCCCGTCTCCACCCCATTCTGCCGACGCCGTCCCCGAACGCTTGTACCCTTGTACATCTGTCTCCACCATAAATAAAACCTAAAAATCGTTTATCGTACGCCAAAAACAGTTCGCAATGATGACAGCAATTACACCTCCTGCTTCTCTCGCAACCATACGCATTGATCTTCTCGCTCTTATTGGTCTTATTGGTGTTATTTTCTTCTTTCACCATGGCACAAAGTTAGCCAATGGACCTTGCGGGATGAATGCATTTGTCTCTCTCCTAGCGAATGCATTGTACCAATATGTTGTCATCTCCTTAGCCTCAGTAAAAGTTTGCTTTTCGCACCATACCATCTACCTTCCAAGTCTGAATATCACTCAACTTTACAGTTCGTCTCCATCATTGAAGCAAGCGAACGAATATGAATCATAAAAAGCGCAAGTCAGTCGCTTTTGGCAAGTCCGACACTACTGTCCCCGGCACCTCCAACAATCCCATCCCCGAAGAGCCCCCTCGCTCTTCATCATCCCCCCCCCCCCCCCCCCCCCTCGACTATACCACCAAGATTTTTCCTGGCTACTCTTCAACGCAAGTTCAGCCGCAACGGATCAGAATTATTGTAGCCCCCTCCTGAGCGCGATTCCAGCTGCAACTGACCAGAACCGGCTTTATCTCAAGCGAGTCCAGACGCAGCGGGAACTATGCTCGATGCGGATCAAAATTTCCCTCGACTTCTGCTCCTGGTGGATGCAGCCAGCACGGATTGCTGTGACAGATCAAAACAACTTCAATACACACCAGTGTCCTTGTTTCCTTCCTTGTCGAGCACTGAAGGCACCATCTCTTCCCTCCTTTCCCTATCCACTCACTGGCGAACATAAAAATTTAATAAGCTATTGCGATAGCATACGGAACATAAACAGACCTAGGCGAGAGTCTCGAATGCTAATGTGACTGGCAAGTGAAAGTGATGGCTTAGTTGTCAATGGAGAAGTTTAAAAGGTCTTTGTTTATCCCAAATCGCCCCTTGTTCGCTACAATTAGCCTGTTTTTTTCGGCATGTGTCGAAATTCTGGCAAACGACGAATATGACGTCAGGCTTCCCAATGTAGCAATCACTTAGGAAAATGGGTGGAGTTAGCCCATTACCTCTTTCATACTTGACTCGTTACCACATCTCAGGCCCCTTCTTACAATGAATTCAGCAGAAAGTTGAGCTAAATAGTATAACCATCTAAACTTCCTTATTGTGAAAAGCGGCATATAAGCCAAAAAAATTTGGCACAGCAGCACCCCTTCTAAACAACTCCAATGTCGTGATTTTTGCCCTGGAAGAATGGGGGGGAGGGGCAATTGAAGTGGATTTACTTGCCATTTGGTGTTTTAGTCAGTCCCTCAGCCCTGTTCTTCTGCACTGAATGCGGGGATTTTTCCTATGAAAAGTCCAGCATTCTATTAAATTAAAAATATATGCCTGAGGTATTTCAGTCAGATTCCTTTATTTCCTGGCGACGTTATCTGTGATATCATCTGTGTATAACCAATGTACAAATCATACGTTTTCCTGCCTCTTTCTCATACTCCTATCCCACCGTCTTCATTTCAAGATACCAAAGGACAATGCAACCAGCTCCCGCACCAGCTCCCACACACGACGCTCGCCCCTTAGCGACATCGCCACTGACAGCAACAGAACCAATGCCCCGTCTAATGCAAATGAGAACGCGCAAGCTCTTTGGCACCGCGCACTACTTACAGAAGCACGGGCGGGCACATCTCAAGAAAGTCAACCTCACAGGTCACCAGATCCCATAAACATCGAGGAAAAGGCTTTCCTCTTCGATATCGGATGGAGCTCGTGGAGCTTTATCGTCATCTTCGCCAGAAGAAAGTCGTCAAGGTCAACCCCAATAACTTTCACAAATTTGTGAAAACGGATATCCATCCAGAGTCCATCAAGCAATGGGGCAAGGGCTACGACAAGATCAAGTACGACGTGCTTCATGGTCGAATAAATAAGTCCACGCTTTCCAAGGATCCGCCCACGCTGGTACGATACTTGGCCAATCGAGTTGTTCATAACTGACTGGTTGAGGTGTGGAAGGAAAATGGCATCGTCAGTGGTCGTCGGCTCCAGGTTACATCTGGGACCATTTCCATGTGCCTGTCGATGACATCGCTCCTGAAGGCATTTCATTTGGTCGTCCAATCTCCTTCACGGCATCTTGGCGCACTCGGATGAGGAGGGAATACTGTATCGCAAGTCTCGATCTCAAAGGAGAGGCGTGGTGTTGATATGCAAGTAATCGAGCCAAGGATGGCTGAGATTCGGACGATTTGCTCCGAATACGACCCGGACGATATCTACAATTGCGATGAGACAGGGATGTATCTGTTGGAGGTGCCCGCCCGCTCCTACAGTACTCCGGAGTTCAGCGGAGGTGCCAAGGTTACGAGGGGAACTGGCTCAGGTGTATCGATTCTCCTTTGTATCAATGCCACTGGGTCTTCACTTACACGAGGAAAGAACACACCAGCGTTGAGGCCTCTTGTTATCAGTAAGTATATATGATCTCAAAGCGCCATTCCATAAACATGGTCGTAAAACAAATTTCTAACCCTTGCTAGCTTCGGTTCTTTAGGCGAGCACCTGGCTCGGGGCATCAAGCCATGCGAAAACGTCCCCATCACCTCGATAAGACATGGAAACGGATACATGACCCGTGATCTCTTTATGGACTGGCTTCACGCTCTTGACGACAGCCTTTCAAAACCGAGTCTTCTGCTCTTCGATTCCTGTGGATCACATAATGGCATTGACGATATCGAACGATTGACAGGAAATGAGTGGACACACCTTCGCCTTGAGCGCCTTCCAGCAAACTCGACGTCTGTCACACAACCATTGGATGTTGGAGTGATCAGTGTCTTCAAGCGACGATACGTTGAGATGCTCACCAACCTGGCGATTGTGAACAGCTATGCCAGCGGAAAGAATGTCATCAATGGCGAGGTATGGAGTTTGATCTCATATGCATGGTCCTAGGTCAAGCCTTCGACACTACGACAATGTTTTCGCATCACGAAGGTTCATCTAAAGGCGATGGCTGACAACCTGGAGGAGAGATCGGCAGATATGCAGGAGCGGCAACCAGAGTATCCACCAGTGGTAGCTACAGCCAAAGAACAAAGAAAACGACATTTCTTTGACTCATTGCACCAACTTTGGATGGATCCACATTCAACTTTACCTTGCAAATAACCAAAAGGATGTACAAGATCTGGCAGAGGAGATAAGAAGGCGGTACACGAGGAGTTGGCCGAAAGGGTAGCTCTGTTTGCGCCGCGAGAAAGGAGCTCCTCCATCGATCCCGATGATCTCAACTCGTCCAAGGTTGCAGTTGGAGCACAGAGCGTGGCGAACAAAGTGGGGGAGTGGCTTGCAAGCGATAATCCATAGGATCGACAAGCAGCGCGATAGTTTATCCGTAATTCCAAGCAAAATTAAAATTTTATTGAATACCTCAAGCACATATTTTTAAATCAAGAGAATACTGGACTTCATAGGAAAAATCCCCACATTCAGGTGAAAAGAGTGTAAGTCGTCGTGCTCACCCTCGGTACCGACCTCCATCTATCGTACGTAGTTACCATCGCTCTTACCCTATTTCTGGCCCCCATTGATATGTCCCCTAGCATAGGCGATCTCTCTACTTAGCCCCAATTTCCTTTAAGATAGCTAGCGTAGCCTTAGATAGTTCCACATTTTTGCTTTTGTTCTTCTCTTCGTCTCATAAAAGGCATTCTTCTTCATATCTATCTTTCCTCAAGAATGTCCTTTCTGTATTGGGTGTTATTTTTTGTTTCCATTATCTTTACACTCGTCCCTCTAGATCTCTTCCTCAACAACTTCACCTCCCCTCTGTATTTCGTCACTTCGCCCTTTAATACATCTCCCATAGCCTTCTTATTCCAGTTAAAGGGCATTAACATTCATTTCAAGCAGAGCTGTGAGCAAGGAATGAGCGAACTCGAAAATCAAGGGGCTTCCTCGCACTAATCCCATATAAAGTGAGCGAGCGACGGTCAAAAAAATGGTTGCTTGGCAATTTGCTCGCTCCAGTAATTTCAAGATAGCCGGGAGAATACTGTTGCAAAAGGAGGTGGTGGCTAGGCAGCGGTGGCGACGCCTTATAATAGCAGTCATTTTCTTTAGTAGACATAGTATTAGTAGTGTGCCCAGCCCTCTTGTCTGCTCTTTGTCCTTTTACACATCACTTCTTGGACAAGAGCAGTACTGACAAGAGTTTCGTTGGCGCGCTGTGGTGTATCGTTTCGTGTGGTTCTTTAGGACACTACTATCACTACTCCCTACTATCAACCTCCCTTCGACCTACAGTCCCTTTTACCCCGTACCAATTCAGGACTTAACAGCGGTCCTACAACTCTGGCCTCCGACCCTCTCCCTGAGTAACAGTTGTACTTTCAATGAAGATCGTGTTAGGACCGCTCGGAATGTCGGCCGTCTGACTGTGCAAGTTCCCACAATGCACAGTGGAGCCACCTATACTTCGGAACAGGATAGAATAGTCTCATATGCTTACCTACAGCCAATGAGAAAACAATTTTCGACATATCATTCAGACAGCACGAGCCAATAAAGTGAAATACTAGACGTCTGTCTAGGTTAGAGGGGGGTCGCTTTGTTCTAATTGACGTGAGTCCACACATCCAACACTCAAATGACAACATCTTTTTTTTGTGGTACTTCCCAGCCACATGAAAAAGTAACACTTTCTGCATAGCCACCGCACCACAAGGTGAACGATCCAGTTTCAGCTGTGGAAGGTTCCAGACACGCGGTTTGGGCATAATTTAATTTTAAGCTGGATAGACCACAAAGAGAGCGTTCACGGCGGTTGCCGGAGCTACAAAGGAAACGAAGAGCGAAACAAATCTCATCTTTCTTATTTGAGTGGAACTAGAGCTAAGAGAGGGAGATGGTGCAGATAGGAGGTTTGGTTGTAGTGCTGCCCAAATATGATTTTTTTTTTTTCACAGTAAATGAAAAACTAAATTGGGTACTATTTGAAGTAATATCAACATGGATAACTAAGGAAAAACTTGGTTGCTTTCATATATTGGTCATTGCAACGGAACGCGTATTAATATACTCGTGTCTCTCCTTAGCAGCTTCCGATACACTGCAATCCTGATAGGATACAACCAGTGATGTCCGTGCAGAACGGCTGAGGTAGTCCGTCAAACCAGCAGAGGCAATCACTAGGACCGGCTTGCACTGCGGCGGCAAAGAGGACAGTTGCAACGAATGTAGCAAAGATGTTCATGGCGGATATAGTTTGTGCTAATTCGACAGCTAAAGCAATGTGGATGGATTCGAACAGAATACAAAGAGTCTGGTCAAGAAATGCAGAGAGGCTTTCTTGTAAGCGTTCTTGTGAGAGATGAATATTACAAAAGTAATGTCTGCAGTAGGGGTATGAACGTTAGCGTGAAATTAATTGCGATGATTCTGCAAGGGTGCATACAAAATAAGGTTTTTGTGAGATGTTGTAGAGGTCGAGTCTTGAGGTGAGATCGTTTGTGTGTTGACGCTGAACATTAGGGAGGAACATCTTCTTTATATATGTGAAGAAGGTGGACAAGGGACGACAAAAATCAAGTTGTTACTCATAGGCTCGAAGCTGGCCAAGCTGAGAAAAGGAGATTGACACCACATCCGAGGAATCAAGGCAAGAGTTAGAAAGGAGGGATGCATAAAGAAGATCAAGAAGAGAGTCAGAAAGGAGAAAAACATGAAAAAGGATCAAGAGGGAGGCAGAAAGGAGAAAAGCATGAAAAAGGATCAAGAGAGAGTCAGAAAGGTGAAAAGCATGAAAAAGGATCAAGAGAGAGTCAGAAAGGAGAAAAGCATAAAAAAAGATCGAGGGCAGTGCAACTGGCTTGTGCCAGCCATGTGTTCATAGCAACGTTACTTTTGATCCTTTGATGTCGGCTCTTCCTATCATACTGAAGCGGAACTTAGTAAGCGTTGAATTGTTCACTCACGAATAGTAAAAGATCGAGGGATAAAAACGAAACGACGAAGGCATGAAAAAGGTTAAGGGACGAAACGATAAGGCATGAAAAGGATTAAAGGCTGAAAAGGACCAAATGGTGAAAGGATCAAGGATAGAGAAAGACAAAGCCCTGGGAAAAAATCAAGAGATAAATATGGTCAAGGGATGACAAAAGTTAAAGGGATATCAAAAGATGAAAGGGATGAAAAGGATCCAGGGATCAAAGGATGAAAAAAACTAGGGATGAAAAAAAACCTAGGGATGTAAAAAACTAGGGATGAAAAAAAAAACTAGGGATGTAAAAGACTAGGGATGTAAAAAACTAGGGATGTAAAATGATCAAGGCATGAAAAAAGATCATGAAGTGGAAGACCCAAGATAAAATGGTCCTAGGATCGCTGACTGGCTTGTGGCAGCCTAGCGTTCATGGCGACGTTGCTTTTTGATCCTTTGATGTCGGCTCTTCCTATCGTACTGAACCAGAATTCAGTAAGCGTTAGATTGTTCATCCACTAATAAGGAGCAAAACCTAAGGTATAGACCGTCGTAAGACGGGTTAGTTTTACCCTACTGATGAAATGTTGCAATAATAATTGAACTTTGTCCTCAAGGAACCGTTCATTCGGATAATAGGTGTTTGGGCCTGTCTGAGCAGGTAATGGTCCGAAGCTATCATCCGTTGAGTTATGGCTGAATGCCTCAAAGTCGAAACCCGCGCTAGAACGCAACAATTACCCCGATTTTCTGATTTTTAGTCGAAAATGAATAGATCTTCGGATCCTAAAGCATAAGTTTCTACAAGGGGTCGATCTTTTAAGCGGAAATGCTTTGTGAGGTTCCTGCCAATGATAATTTCAATATTGGAAGAGCTGAACCCATTGCAGACGACATTGATTAAATGGGTATTGTAAGCAGTAGAGTAGCCTTGTTGCTACGATCTGCTGCGATTAAACCCACTGTTCTATTGATTGTTCGAAAAACAACATCTCTTTTCTTTTTCATTCTCTTTTTACTGTCGGGTATATTGTAAGGGCCTTCCATCAAGGCGGGCAGTGATTAAGAGTTACTTTCGTCGCGTCAGTTAATAACGCCCACGAAAAAGAGCAGGTCACCTCATCCAGCTCTGTCATCCTGTGCAATGTGTTGCTGGCATAAAAAGCGACTTGGTCCTAGGGACACCGGCAAACGCCGTTTCCCAAGTCTCGTGCTAGGGCCATGTAAAAAATCCTGTGCACGAGCCGTGTAGATTTTCTCAACTCCCTCGCTTTTAAACAAATGGTAAGCTGCGCCCACCTATTTTTTTTCTTTTTTCCTCCAACAGTTGGTAGACATTGTTGGAAAATTGTGTTTTGATGCCCGATGAACTTTTTTTTTGTACGCAATTTTATTTCTCCAGTGAAAAGCCCAAGGGAAGCATTCGATATTGAAAGGGGCTACATATTGTTGCAAAATAAGGTGGTGGCTAGACAGCTGTGGCGACGCCTTAGATTAGCAGTCATATTCTTTGTAGACATAGTATTAGTAGTGCGCCCAGCCCTCTTGTCTGCTCTTTGTCCTTTTACACATCACTTCTTGGACGAGAGCAGTACTGATAAGAGTTTCGCTGGCGCGCTGCAGTGTATCGTTTCGCGTGGTTCCTTAGGACACTATTATCACTACCCCCGTACCAATTGAGGACTTAACAGCGATCCTACAACTCTGGCCTTCGACCCTCTCCCTGAGTAACAATATCACACTCTCCCAAGAGCCATTCACCAGTCGCAGTCCGGTCCACAATCTGGTTCTGCGCAACAATTGCCGCTGCTCCTCATAGCTTCAATGGAAGAAAATAAAATTAGAACGAATGAAAGGGATTCTTTCTATCCTCTCCATCAATGACAACCTCCTCCTTCCCAACAAACTGTCCAACAACCGCTCATCGGCTGCGCATGGATCCATGGACGCTCCAGTGCAGCACCCATTCTTATGTGTGGCTAGCGAGGCGCCTCACGGACAAAAACCATCTCGGGTGATGTATCCGTATCCTTGACTCCAGTCACCTCGGGACCTGTGTACTTGGAGGTCTTGCTCTTGGCAGAGATGACCTGCGTCTGCTCCCACGCGATCGTCGCGGATCACCGAGACTTCCAGATCAGCTCCGAAGCCTGAGTCCCCAGATAAACAACAAATTTGTGTAAAACCTTCGTGGCGATGGACTGTGGAGTCCGAAAGACCGAGGACCACTCAGTCAACATGCTCTTGGGGGTAATACCGCGGAGGAGATCCGAGGCGCTCCATTTGGGGTTCTCATCACGCTCGGGAACAGGACTACCGCTGTGCGTGCTCGGTGGATTAGCCTCTTTGCCAGTGAGTGAAAAAAAATCATCGAGGTATGGCATTCGATATATGTTCGGTGACAAACTATCGCCTTTAAGTTACGGCCATACACAACTAAACCCACTGCATCCCGTTCGATGTGCGCAGTTAAAGAGTTGATGGCATAGTCAGTACTATGGTGGGGCCACATGGGAATACTATGTGCTGTAGTTTTTGTTCCTCCTGGGAAGAAAAAACAGCTGCACGGTCTCCGAGTCTAAAGAGTGTAGCTAAGTGAGTCAAGGGAAGGGAGGGGGGAGGAGGGCGTCGGGATCTGAAGAAGGGAAGAGGAAGTGTCGAAGGCACTTGGTGGTTGCCGATGAAAGGTCACTATAGTCTTCTCGGAGCTGAAGAGGACAAGCGATAGTATTCTTTTGGCAGCAAGGTCTCCACTAACTCCTATTGGTAGGGACTGGACCGCATCCAAATAGGCCTGTGACATTCACCGGGCCTTGGGGGAGTGAGTTGAGAATACAGATCATTTCGTGCGCAATGTAGCTCAGCAGCTAGCTTGGGTTGCTGCGCTGTTAGGAATTTGTTGGCTTCGCTCTCCTCCAGAGGGAACAGGTCCTCCACCCTAGGAAGAGGGGAGGAGTGGTGGTGTTAATGGTTGAGGGAAACCGCCAGTCGAAGGGGGAGCCAGGATGTGGACGACCCTAGCCGATCTCAAGTACAACAATAACAATTATACCTACAGCAATAACAACAACAATAGCAGCAACAGCAATAGCAGTAGCATCAACATCGATAGCAACCATAGCAACTTTGACGGCTACAGCAGCAGCACAAACAGCAACAGCATCAGCCCCTTCGACATCATCAATGAACTCGCCTATGATACGAGTGTCAGCAATGACAATAACAGTATCAGCAGCAACGACAGCAACAACACGCCAAATCACTGTCATTGACAGTGATGTCGTTTTTGACATTGGTCTCGGACTCGGAACATAGAGTGAAGAAAAGGAGGACGAAGAGCTCAACCTCTTCCACCAGTTCATTCGCAGGCCCTCTGAAACTCCCTGGCCTGCAGCCAACAACTCCTTGGAAAGCTACTACCCGTCTCTCGCCCACCCCATCAACCTTCCGTGCTGCCAACCCCATGTCAACGACGATATCTTTTTCAAGCCCGTGGTCGACCACCTCGTGTCTCTCTTTTTCGAGCACTGCTTCCAAGACTTTGATTTCTTCAGCCCTCTGGTGTTCCTCCGTCTTTATGTCCAAGGTGTGCCAACCCTGTTTCCTCGACATGGTCTGCGGCGTCGGTTCTCGGTTCTCCGATCACCCCACTTGGCCAAGTACCCATCATACACCTCAGGAGAGCCCTATGTCAATTGCGTGAAGGCCAAGATGCCGGAGCTCGTATCGGATGTCTCCATCGAGACGATGCATATCCTGATTCTCTTGACTTACTACGAGTACTCTGTAGGTAGACTTGCATATCGCATTGAATTCCTTTGTCGCTGCTGTTGTCGATCAAATTGAGACATTCCAGCAGAGTGGGTCACTTTCCGTTCCTAATCACCGCCGCCACCATCGTCAACAACACCAGCACCACCCCAGCCGAGAGCTCCCTTTGGCCGCCACCACCTTCGCCCCGCCTTCTAAGACAATCACTCCTGTAGAAATTTATTCCGCCATCCCTACGACTGCCGATGTCCTCATGCCATCGACGATACCTCGCCCTGTGACACCTCCCCCGTCGGCTAATCCTCGCCCTGTACCTGACGCAGATACTTCCCCTCAATGGAGATCAGACCTGACCGAGTACGCTAAACTGGATTCGGAGGTTAAGCGGTGGAAGACCTAGCTTCCGCTCGAGTTTGTCCCTTACCACGTCAAGCTGTCGGTGTTCAGAACAGACAATAATGTCTTGAATGTGGGCTCTTGTTACTACGCCATGGCCATTCTCATCGAGTGATCTTTTCTCGTCCCGAGCGTCTTTCTCACCGATACTTCGTCCTTTGAGAGCAGCATCAGTAGCAGTACTAATGAAGGCAACTCGAAACCAAAGGGGGATCGACAGCAGAGCAGGGGCGGCCGAGGTGGACGACGAGGTAGAGGGGGTTCTATGGAAAGAACCAGCAGCAACATTAGTGGTAGTGGACAGCAATTTCAGCAACAACCCTTTGCGGAGCAAATGGAGGGGTTTGATTTCACGGAGCGACTAGGTGAAGGCGGAGCAATGGAATCATCGACAAAAGCGTTTGCGGTCGTGGTTGAACGGATACCGTTGGGCAAGTGTACCGAGCTTGCCAACAAGGTCTCTTTGATGATCGCCGCCTTCACGAGCGAGCAGATCAAGTACAAGGGTCACGCCCTTAGTCTCCGAGTCTTTCTCGCCGCCACCATTTACGTATCTCCTTCCCTTTTTTGTACTTTTTTCTCTTGTGCGTTTGTTTAGTTGGTTTTTGTTCGATCGGCCACAACATGATTCGACCTCTCTTTGGCCTTTTTTTTTTTTCTTTTTTATTTTTCTGTGAATAGACATCTGTCAAATATGATGACGAGCAAGGACGCGATGGTGATAACGCATTCCCGAGAATGTCTGGATCGATTTTATCATTTCCTGGATGCACTGAAACCCTACTGGGCTGTAGCCGATGACCAAATGGCGTTGCTCCATGACCTTCCCCCCTCCCGTGACCTTCGTGAATAAGCTACTTTTCATCTTTTTCTGTTTATGAGCAAAAAATATTTGGGCTTGATGATGGTTGCACAAAAGGGAGCAACTGGATGATGGCAAGATGACTGGTTCTAGTGAGAAGCAGCGTGATGAAAAGGAGGCGAGCGATTTGGCAAATGGACAGGCAATAAAGAAAGGCTAATGCTACCTTCCGGTGCCTGCGTTGGTCTGTGCGAGGGAGACATCTCTATTGATCCTTTGATAGAGAAGCTAAAGCCCGCGTTGAATTCCAGAACGGTGACGTGATCGATTTTTTATACCTTGTTTTATGGCGAGTTAATGTGAGACAAAAGTACTTCCTGGTCTCAATCGCCCTTCTTTTCTCTTGACAACGACGGCAATGGGTAAGGCAACCACTCCAGAAGAGAACGAGTGAGCTCGGGGATGACGGCACCCATCGTTTTATTGTTTATAAAGACACCATGTTCGATGAGTACTGGGGACGTAGCACAAAGATCGACTTTTTTGGTGGCGCAAGTCACAATGGCCCTTTTTCCAGGTCCAGATCGTCCAGATACACAAAACACAAATAGACTTTATTTTGATCGGCCCGTCGTTAATTAGTTTAAAAAACTCGACGGTCCACTCTTTTTTTGTCCCTGGCACTTTCTCTTGTTTTCTCTTTCCTCATTCACTTTATTTCCCTCTTTCCTCATTCTCTTCTTTCTTACATCGCCCTTCCTCTCATTCACACGACACATTCATCACCTAACACATTTATTCATTCGCCCTCACTCATTCATTCATTCTTTCATTCTTTTATTCATTCATCCCCCCTTTAACTCACTCACATCCACTCAGTGCAATAATGTTCCTAGTCCTAAAAAGACTCCACAGTCTGTGGTACCTCATCCTCAGTCTATCATCCCTTTGCCTAATCGCAACAATAGTCTTCTTCTCTCTCAACCTCGGAAACGTTACCGGTATCGCTCATACGGCCCCCCTCATCGCCTCAATCATCACAGTCACTATCTTCGCCTACGGTCTCTGGGGAAAAGCCAATCCCTACCTCATGCCCACCTCTTCCCCACGATCCAACCCTTGTAGTCGGAGTGTTCGACATTTCGGGACGTCTCTCCTAATCCTGTTATGGGTGATTTCGACGGTCAGTTATGGATTGATTGATGTGCTGGTGGAAAGGTTGTTCTCAGGATTGACGTTGCTGATTGCGATTTTGATCGTTGTCGAGGCAGTGAGTTCGAGTCGGCTGGGGAGGGAGCAGAGAAGGATTTTGAAGGAGGAAGAGAGGCGCGTCGAGTTCGAGTTGAGGAGGGCTGCGAAGAATTCTGGATCTACTCTTGTTGCAGCTGCCACTGATTTCAGGAAATATAAAAAGCATAGCAACAACAGTCGAGATTCCGTTTTAGGGTCCTTGGATGATGACAGCAGTAATGGCGACAATGCGCTAGCGGGGATCGAGATTGTACGCCCCGAGGCGATTGACCCAGCAACGGTCATTTACAACCAACAGGTCCTCTTCGAGTCTGCCCAACGACATTACCATCAACAGTACCAGCAGTACCTCCTTCATCAGTCCAGAGACGGCGGTAGCAGCGGTGAGGGAGAGCAGCAGGAGGGCAAGTACGACGATATCTTGTTGGAGTCGTCCTACAAGTTCGAGATACCCATGGACGAACCCCTTTACAACAGCAGCACTGGGGGGCCTTCATCCTTAACACACACCACCGTTCCCAGCACCCCTTCCTTGTCTTCTCCATCCAATAACAAGAAACTACACCTCCCATCCGCGCCTCCAGCACCCTTATACTCGTCTCACCCACATACACACATATACCCCTCTCCACCAACAGCACCACAAGCACCAGCAACACCAACAATAAAGGCAACACAAAGGACTAGTCTACTGAAGAGCGAGATCTCACAAGTCGAGATCCAACTCATAACCGAGACCAACCCGTTTCGGGATCAGGATTACCAAACCGCGACCGAACTCTCGGCCTCTGCACCCCCTTATGAGCTCAGTTCGGCCGAGTCATCGTCGTCGCCATTTGTTCTACCCAAATTTGGAGAGCAAAGGAGTATCGAAAATAGCAGCAACAGCGAGGGCAGCAGCCCATTTAGAGATGGCGGTTTTTCCCATAGCAACAGCAACAGGACGACGACAAGGCCGACAGAAACGTCAACAACGACAGCAACGATAGCAACAGCGACCAAGAGGTCGGGCGTAACAAATGGCCAACCATGGCCGCAATAAAACATAGCAGCAACAAGCAGCTTTAGTATTTATAATTAATGGCACATGTACGGCGCCCTGTATATGTGCTTTGCTCTCTCCACATATTAGGAGCAACGAAAAGGCTGTTTTCGAATTTATTTTGTTCGCCTGTATGCCCTTACATAAACCAGACCGAAGGGGGCAAAAGGGTGTACGAACGAACCAGATTGCGACATTTTTTGGTTGCTACAGCCCTGGTGTGAGAAAATTTGTTCCCTTCCCTTGTTTTATTGTCGCAAATCTGAAATGAGACGTTGTTACATTTTGAAGTTCAGTACAAAAGGGCGAAAAATTACAACACACAAACCTCATATCAACGCCAACGGGACAAACAACCCATATAATTCTCATTTCTTAACTTTGTTTTTATCTTGCGGCGTTGGCGTTATTTGGGATGGAATGTTTTTATACCCTGTCGTTAGGTTTCTGACATGAATGGACGTTTGAAGATCAGATATGCACGTTTCTTTTACCTTCACTGAAGCTTTCGTTACTAAAGGAGGAGGAGGGGGGGAGGACAGTGAGAAAGAGAGAGAGCATGAAGGGCGTGATCGACGTACTGTACTCATTACCAGGCTTGATCAGATAGAAGACGGCAACGATAAGCGAGCCTGCTGGAAAACGGGAGGTTTGGACAGGCAAGCGATAAAATGCAAGGCGCACACTCACATTACCACACACACACCTCTCTCTTTCTCTCTTATTCTTTCGTTCTCTGATTTACAGGAGAAAAATTAAAGGTTGATCCAAAGACAACGTACGGATGCCAGGAGCCAATTCATGACTTCTTATCTGGTTAGCCAATCACCTGCAGAACATAATCAAAAGAGGATTTCCGAAAGAGGCGCTTTGTTAGACCCGCTCTTGGATCATTACCAAGAGCACAAACCGCTAGATCTATACCAAGAGCACAAAAACCCGCCTCCTCGACTTGTACTAGGAACACAACAATTGCCCTATCCTTTCAGTATGGACACTGGATGCGACTACCTTTTTTTTTTATCGATAGTCCAGGTGGCACATCGAGTAATTCACTAATTTTTGACACATCGACGTCAAGTGCATTCTATCGAAAAACGTCTGGTGTCATTTTTTTTGGAGCATAGCGCCGGGCGGCGGAATGGACGCAAGTTGCTTTTCTAAACGCTCATTGATGCCCGGTGAAAGTTTTGTGAAGTTGAATCACAAGTGTTGTGGTTTCTTCTAATCAGTAGCCCCATCCTCCAGGCACGAGTGCTTTGCCCACTTTTATCTTTCTTTCCTCGTTTGCTGTGTGAGAAAGAAGGCAGTTATGGAGGGACTGATTTTCCCTTTGTTATTATACATGCTTCCTTTTTCCTCTTTTTGTCTCTCAACAACAGAATCTCGTCTGTATTTTTTTTTTTTTGTGTGCCTTTGGTTGCTTTAATGACGTGTCGATCTAACACAGAGATTGATCTGACCAGAAAATGTTTACTCTTCTCATATTTTTTTTATGTCTGGTCTAGGAGAACGTCGAACCCGCAAAGCCAAGTGTCGCGGTTAAGTGTAATCTCAGTAGGTGAGTAAAAGATCGCTTCCTTTTCTTTTTTTGTTAAGTATTTTGGTTGTGACAACGCCACCAATCTGAGACGCCACCAAAAAGAGGATCATTAATTATTTACTATTCCTTCTCTTGCGAGCCTGACTCTCTATTCCTCTTTTCTAGGAAAAGACCTAAAACTGCTCCTAGATCTTACGACCCCTTTTCTTCTTCACCTTCCTCTACCTTTCTTCTTAACTACCCATGTCTTGCTCGCCCTCTCGCCCTCACACCTTCTCCTTCTCACTCCTCTCATGCCATTTTCTCTTTTTTGCCTTATCTTTTCTGACCTTGTTACAATCTTCATGCCTTTTTCGCGTCCCTCATGACTTTTCTCAACATCTACCACCGCTTCTTCAAGTATGACTTTCACGCCCCATTGACCTTTCTTTCTTTTTGTTCTTCTATTCTGCTACATGGGTTATGTTAAACTTATGGTCACGAAATGACACAAGGGCAGTAAGACTAATTATGCAAAAATTGCAGGCGAGATTTTTTCATCATCTTCGTTTTTGTTGATGGTTTCTTCCTCGATAAAGCACCTCTGCATTCAGAGATGGATATAAATAAAACGCGCTTAATATCAAAATAAAGTCGGATAAGACTCCACAGAAAACAACCTAAGAACATCTTGCACACAGCCCCAGCCCAGTCTTCTCTTTTGCCCCTTTAGTACACTTGACTAGACATTCACTTCGCCTCACCTACCCTTGCCTCACTCCTCCCTACTTTTCTTTCCACTCACTTTCTATCTTTTTTCCATTGATTCTTCTTTTGATACTTTATTGTAGTGTAATTTGCGTCTCTCAGCCAGACTTTATTGCAACATTTTTTTGTATTTGACAAAGTAAATAAGCCATATACTTGTTCCTGCTCAGACCCACTTAAAAGCTGCTCAGGAACAAGGGCATTATAAAAAACAACTTCGTTGACTCAGCGCACCTCCCACTATAAAGCTGCTCTCACAAGCTCCTTGCTTCAATATGGCACAGACATCGTTGCTGCTTATTTTATTTTTTTTTATTTCGTTTTTTTTTCTGCTTCGTTTTCTTACTGTTGTCGCTTTATATTCCTTTAATGAAAGACAATTATCCCATGATCACTTCGTCCTCTTTGGCAATAAAGACCTTTTTACAAAAAAAAATAATCGTCGCTCTTCACTTGCAGTTGAGAGGATGATATGATGAGAGGAAGAGAGGCGTCTCTTGAAAGACCAAGTGAAGACAAGAAAGAGCTCTCTTCTGGTCCACTATTTTGGTGGCGCATTGACATCTATGAATCCCTTTGTTTTGATTGCAATTTCATATTCCATTGTAGTACATGAACAAAAAATGGGGAGATGATAATAGATGAAGTGTGAAAAGGACCTCGTATTATTGCTCGATGTAGCGATTAGTTCTAATTACGCGAGGGTGCTCCTATCAATCCGAAACTCGTACTTGTCATTCGATTGTCCGACATGACCAGCACCGATGAAAGTCGTCACCCATTCTATCACCACCATCATCCTTGTACTTGTAATATTCCCAATGCAAAACCTCTCCTCCACCTCTCCCTCTGCGCGTCCCGATAATCCATGATGGTGGAAGTGAAAACACCTTTGACATTAGACGTAGGAACGCTTTCCGCTGGAGAAGAAGGTCCTGACAACAAAGACCTGCATCGCCGACATGACGACAATCAGAGCCGACTCAGACAACGAAAACCAGAAAATCCTGCTCTCGGTCGAAATCACAGTTGCAAAGTTCCTGTTCTCCCTTGTCTTGAAGTACTTTTGCATACGATCAATCTGGTTCAACTCTCCACTCAAACGGAAAAGAGACTCGTCCATTGCGTTGGTGTGGGCCTGGGGGCCAGTACCCTTCTCGGCCGCCTCCATCTGGGCAGCACGCTTCTCGTGCTCGACCGCGATCTCGAAATCGACGGTCTTCTCAGCGAAAGTCGACATGTCATTGGAGAAACAGAAAGAGTACTCGCCGACCTCGTTGCCGGTGAAGACATAGTCGCCCTGACGCTCCTTCTCGAGCGAGAGGAGCTGCTTCTGGTTGGGGTCCCTGACATCCACATCAATATCGAACGATCCACCCGATTGAACCTATTGTTGGATCAACATTGGAGATAGAAAGGTTCAATTGCTATTGTTAGATATGTTTGAGGTCTGTAGGCTGCTGCTGGGTTGTATTGGTGCTGTTTTTGTTTCCTTGCCGTGATTGTTGTGAATTTTATATCCTCATGTGGCTGCTGCGTCCTTGGATCCAAAACCGAGGGAGGAAAGTGATCCCTGTTCTTTTTTCTCGGTTGGTTGGTAGTATGACTTCCTGGTTTTATCGATCTTGTTGATATTGTTGCTATTGTTGTCCAGTGTCCTTCCAGCCCCTCTGATACGGCCGTTGAACAAAAAAATAAATATAAGGGGTTGTGTTTATCCTGTTTGATTATTTCTCGATGTGACAAGATGAGACCTCACTTGTTGTCCTGAATAGAGATGCAGAAGACGATGAAGAGTGAGAATAAAAAAAGGAGGAAGAGGAGGATGTCCTTACGGCAAAGTAGAAGGCGATCTTCTTCTTGGGGATATCGTTCCAGGCGTAGAAGCAGGCACGCTCGTGGGCGGCGACGTTGTAGGTGAGGGCGGTCGCGTCAACAACAGCGGGGGAGATGGTCGAGACGGAGAGAAGGGCGACCAGGGCCATCAGGGCCAAGGAAGTAGCAGCCGAGAGTGGTGATGGCATTCTTGTTGTTGATGTATTTGTTGCTGGTGATGTGGTGGTGGTGTGTGCTGAAGTGAAGCTAAAGGAAGAGAGGGTTGATGATGATGAACGCGAAGGAAGAGAGAGACAGCCACAGACTTCAGCCCATGGCCCCCTCAGTGTCTGTTGCGTTTACACGTCACAGGCACTTGAAAAAAGAGGGAAAAGGCGATCCGTTATTTCCTCCCATAAATATTCAGTTCGAGAATTGAGTGAGGAAATAGAGAGAGTAGAATGATCCTCTCTGGTCCAGCCGCTCTGTTCGCTGCTCTCGCGTCCAGTTCCTTCTGCTCGCTTCTTCTCGCACTTTCCAAAAGAACACAAAAAAGGGCGAGGGAAAAACGGACAGAACAAAGGCACACATACATACTTACGAAGCAAATCTCTTTTTTTTCTCTTTTCTCTTTTCTTCTTTTTCTCACTCACTCATTCATAACCTCACACCTTTTCTCTTTTCTTAACATCTCCCCTCTTTCGACACACACATTTACACCATGAGCGTAAGTTAAACATGCTACTCTCTCGTAACACCGTTGGCACTTATCCTCATTCTTTCACATAGCTTGCTGCCTTCTCCTGCAAACAACCTAACCCATACTACTCCTTCAACCGTGAACGGACAAATAGGCTGAAGAATACAAAGCCCAGGGAAACAAGGCCTTCCTCGCCAAGGATTACCCCACCGCCATCGACCACTTCACAAAGGCCATCGAGCTCGACCCTACCAACCACGTCCTCTTTTCAAACCGCTCCGCCTGCTACGCCTCTCAAAAGAACTACGAAAAGGCGCTCGAGGATGGTGAAAAGACCGTCGAACTGAAGCCTGACTGGTCTAAGGGGTATGGTCGCAAGGCCACCGCCCTCTTTGGGTTGGGCCGTTACCCCGAGGCTAACGATGTTTATGAGGCGGGATTGAAGATCGAGCCTACCAATGTTCAGCTCCAGAAGGGTCTCCAGGATACCAAGCAGGCCATGGAGAAGGGTACGTAAACTTGTCTTTTTTCTCTCTTCTAGTGCATATTTTGGGATTGATGGTTGGTAAAGAAGCAACAAGCAGGAGCAGGAACACACAAAGCCATCGACATCAACCAGGATGGGTCTCAGTTCACACGTTGTGACAAAAGGATATGCATTGTAATAACAAAAAGCGTGACAGGAACGAAAACCAATTAAGTTTTTTACCTGAGGATTATAGGATAGAGAGAACAGGACAGCAGTATGAAAGTACATCTAGGACAGCGGATGTATGATGCACGGAACGGGAATGAGCGCGCAACAAATAACATCAGAACATTTATAACCAGACGATCATACGCTACTTCAAACAAGAGCAAAAACGCAGAACTAACAACAACCATTCTTCTAACAACATGAAAACTAAATAGAGGCGTCGATGGGAATTGGTCAGTTCTTTGGACCCGACGTGTTCACAAAGATGGCTGCCAACCCCAAGTTGGCTCCTTTGCTCGCTCAGCCTGATCTCATGGAGAAGGTCCGCGCTATCCAGGCCAACCCCAACGCTTTGAACCAGCACATGCAGGATCCCCGCATCATGACCCTCTTGATGGGTTTGATGGGTCTCGATGCTCGTGGACCCGAAGACTTCCCTGGTGCTTCAGAGGAGGAGGACAAGCCCGCCCCCGCCGCTGCTGCACCTAAGAAGGCTGAGGAGCCTAAGAAGAAGGCCGAGGAGCCCAAGGTTGAGGAGCCCAAGGATGAGGAGATGCTCAGCGAGGAAGAGCTGAACAAGAAGGAGGCTTTGAAGGTCAAGGATCTCGGAAACGCCAGCTACAAGGCCAGGAAGTTTGAGGAGGCCTTGGAGCACTACGCCAAGGCCTGGGAGCTGGATTCGACAAACATCTCGATCTTGACTAACAAGGCTGCTGTTTACTTTGAGATGGGCAACTTTGACGAGTGCATCAAGACTTGCGAGGAGGCCATTGACGTTGGACGCGAGCACCGTGCCGATTACAAGTTGATCGCCAAGGCACTCGGTCGTATCGGAAGCGCCTATGCCAAGCAGAACAAGTTGCCCGAGGCCATCAAGTACTATGGCAAGTCCTTGGCCGAGCACCGTACCCCCGACATTCTCGCCAAGCTCAAGGAGGCCGAGAAGGCCAAGGCCAAGGCTGACAAGGAGGCTTACAGGGATGTCGCTCTCTCGGCCGAGGCCCGTGACCGCGGTAATGTCCTCTTTAAGCAGAGCGACTTTGTTGGAGCTGTCAAGGAATACACCGAGGCTATTAAGCGTGATGATACCGACCCCCGCGCCTACTCTAACCGCGCTGCCTGCTACACTAAGCTGATGGCTATCAACGAGGCATTGAAGGACTGCGAGACCTGCATTTCTTTGGACCCCAAGTTTGTCAAGGGATACATCCGCAAGGCTGCCATCCAGTTCTTGAAGAAGGAGTACACCGAGTGTCTCGAGACATGCCAGCAGGCCAAGGATGCGGATGTCGAGAAGAAAAACACTGCCGAGATTGACAGTCAGATCAACAAGGTCTACATGGAGATGAACCGTGGTTTCCAGCGTCGGGAGGGTGAGACTGAGGCCGAGACGATTGCCAGAGCACAGCAGGATCCCGAAGTCCAGAGGATCATGTCTGACCCTGCTATGCGCAGCATTTTGCAGCAGATGCAGGAGGACCCCCAGGCTGCTCAGGACCATATGAAGAACCCCCTGGTTGCTGCCAACATCCGCAAGCTCGTCTCCGCTGGTATCATCCGCGTTGGCAACTAAAATATCTAGTCTTTTCTGTTTTTCTTTCATTTGCAACAATACAAAAATCTACCTTCATTCACAAAGAACTACATAATGACTTCAGAGTGTCGCGATGTTACGTGTACAGAGAAAGGGGTTACCCCAAGAGATTATCCGACGGACTTGATTCAACAGGTTTTTGTACAGCTTGAAACGGGGACCCATCGTCGCTTAGCGCGAAATTTTTTTTGATCTGTCAAATGGTAAATCGGGGGACACATGTGGCCTGTCTGACTGTCTGAGAGTGTGGCATGCGATTATTATTACTTTTTTTTTTTCTTCTCTGCCACTACAAAAAAATCGCGCTTGTTGTTTTTAGTCTTTTCGTTCTTTCTTTTGCATTCCATTCTCTCTTGCATGCATTCTTAATCGACATCAACAAGGGATCAACACCACGGCAGCACTCTTTTCACAAGATAAATACAAGCACCTCACAGCAGCCAGCAAGACGGGACTACTTTTTACATAAACACAACTAGACAAACACACGCACCAAAAAGCAACACACGCACAACTACTACAACAGACAGCACAATACAGCAAGGATGACGTCAATGGAGTATCGATACCTTGGCAAGAGCGGACTCATGGTCTCGTGTCTCTCCCTCGGCGGATGGGTCACCTATGGCACGTACTATTCTCTCTCTCCGTCTTCTCATTGTGCTTTCGCATTCTTTCTTATTTGACGCGCGCCCGTCCAGTTTGCCTCTTCCGTTAGCTTGGGACAGACGAAACTAACTATATATGAGGGTAATGATTGTCTTCTCGCTTTGTTGCAGGCGGCCAAGTCAGTCCTGAGGTTGCCCAGATGTGTATGAAGGCCGCATACGACAACGGTATCAACTTTTTTGATACCGCCGAGGTAAAGCATATGCTTTGCTCTGCTTTTTGCTCCATGGGTTGCTCCAATGTATCAGTATGGGACAAAGTTTAACCCAACAACGCCTCCCCCCCTTCCTCTCCTTCTCCTCCTCCTCCTCTTCCTCCTCCTTCCCCCCTTCCGAAAACCAATCACAAACCAAAAACAAAACAAAATTAACCAAATATAGGTCTACTCAGGCGGACAATGCGAAATCGACATGGGGGTAGCAATCCGCAAATTCGGCTGGAAGCGCTCTGACCTCGTCATCTCTACAAAACTCTTCTGGGGTGGCAAAGGACCCAATGATCGGGGTCTTTCCCGGAAACATATCGTTGAGGGTACTGATGCTTCCCTTAAACGACTCCAGCTTGACTATGTCGATCTGTTGTATGCGCATAGACCGGACCCGGATACACCCATGGAAGAAATTGTGAGGGCGTTTAATTTTGTGATTGAGCAAGGGAAGGCCTTTTATTGGGGGACGAGTGAGTGGTCAGGGCAGCAGATCTGTGAAGCCCATGCAGTTGCGCAGCGATTGAATCTTATCGCGCCATTGGTAAGTCCTTACACTTGTTTCCTTTGTCGTCGTGAATGTGCTTTTTTGATTAATTACTATTCGTGTTTTCGGCGAAGCAAAACGTCCCCTAACTCCTCAAACATTTGTGTCTTTTTTAATCTCTCTCTCTCTCTTTCTTTTCTTTCGTTCGAAATGACAATGAAGATGGAACAACCGCAATACAACATGTTCCATAGAGACAGAGTTGAAAAAGAGTATCTCCCCCTCTACAAAAACTTCGGTATGGGCGCCACAACCTGGTCCCCTCTCGCCTCGGGTCTCCTCTCCGGAAAATACAACGACGGAATACCCCCTGATTCTCGCCTCGCCATCGAAGACAACGCCGTCATGAAGCGACTCCGTGAATCCCTCGAATCCGAAGACGGCCGTGTCAAGATCCAAAAGGTGGCCCAGTTGGGTCATTTGGCACAACAGTTGGGCTGCACGACGGCACAGTTGAGTCTTGCGTGGTGTTTGAAGAACCCGAATCTTTCGAGTGTGATTACGGGTGCCAGTCGACCTAGTCAGATTGAAGAGAATGTCAAGGCGTTGCAGGTCGTTCCGCTGTTGACGGAGGAGGTTATGGAGGCTATTGAAGGCGTGTTGATGAATCGACCTGTTCTTGACTACAACTTCCGTTCTTCTTGAACTTTTCTTCATTTTTTATTCTTGTATGTAGATACTGAAACATACATACAAACACAGTGCAACGCAAAAAAAAACAACACAGTGCTTAGACTCTAATACTTTGTGAACGGTTTTGTCTTTTAATTATGAATGATGTTTGGGTATAGTACATTAGGGGATTTGGGGGTGGGGATGATGGATGAAAAGGAGTCATAAAGAGAAGCGTCCGCAAGCATTAATTCGAGACAGTAGCAGTCGCCGCAGCAACAACAACAGGAATCTCAGACTCCTCAACAGCATGCGGATGCACAGACCGATGTTGTGCCGTCGCAGTAGCAACTGCAACCACTGCAGCCTGCGCCGTCGCGGTCGCGGTCGCTATCGCTGACACAGGGCTCGTTGCACCACCCACAACCGTCGCACCTGCTGCAGCGGCAGTCTCATAAATATTACTAGTCTGAATCGCCTGTTGAAGTTGTCCCGTTGCAGAATAAGCACTACTCCTGTATGTGAAATGGCGATTACTGTGCCCGCCCCCATTCAACCCCAACTGCTTGATCGACCATCTCTGCGACAATGATCGTTCAAACTCGGCAAGCTTCCATGACGATGCGATGCCCTTGAAAATCTGTGAGACGACGTCGGCGCGCCAGAGGAGCCCGTGAGTCCCGCCCTCGATGATGCTGAGTGTACATTGTGTTAGCCGTTGCTCCATCCAGTCCACCGCTTCCCTCGAAATCACTGCATCCTAATTTAGGAAATGAAAACGTAGAAAAACGTAAGCAGCTGGTTAGGAAGGCAGGAAATACAACATCTAAGTCAAAAAAAAAAAATTGCGCCGCTAATTAAACAAAGAGATGTCGTACCTTGGTGCCCCAGAAGACGTGGACAGGGAGGGTAACATCCTTATAACTGAATCCAAAAGAATGATACAACTCCAAACAAACCATTAAATCATTATTGGCGCCCTCAAGACTCTCCGCCATATTATCTTCCAGCATGGCCTTGACAAGCTTCTCCCGATCATAGTTCAAGATATTGGGATCGGATTTCGACGGCGGTTCCTTGGCGGCGACCGAGAGCGATTTGTACAATAAACTGGCAGTACTTTGCGAAGACTTTAGAAGAGTGGTCGGGACGTGCTTGATCCACTTCATACGTTTGGCAAGCGTCAAATGCACCCAGGGCGACATCAGCCAGACAGTGCCGACGATCCGCGATTTGAGACGCAGCGCACAGGCCATGGCGTAGATGGCTCCACAGGAGTGACCCATCACCGAGAACTTTTGGATGTTGAACCCGTTCGCCATCTCCTCCACAATCTCTGCCATCCTCAACGGTGTCCATGCCTATTGTAATTGGAAGTAGGAGAACGAATGTTAGTTTACTTGAAAGCTCAAATTGATGGTCGTCGACTCTAATTGACATGTTGTTTCAAAGTATAAAAAAAAGGAATAAAAATTACCTCGGGTTCGGAGGTGTGGGACATGCCGACGCCGGGTCGATCGATACAGTATATCCTCAAAGAATGCTTGAATGCCAAGTCCTCCAGGATAATCGAGTAATAGCGCATGCAACCCAGACCCAGACTATATTTAACAAGCGCGATAAGGCAAAAACAAAAGGCGAAAAGCGGAAAGAAAAAAAAGGACAGAAAACAATAGAGTTAATAAAATGGAGACGCATGCGCATACAAATCGCGCAGACGAGAAATAGTAGAAATTGGCAAAAAGTACATGTGAGGATTACATAAAATAAATTGAAATGAAAACCACATCGGGTTGGGCAGCAAGAGAGAAAGCGAAGGAGTCGAAACATGCAAAAACCAACATCATACAAGTAAACAAACAAAATGAACCCCATGTTGCAATCCCGACATGAACACAAAACAAACATGATAGGGCAGTGTAAAGCGTATGAAAGGGTGAGGGAGAAGAGGATTCACAATCTACTATCGATCAAAAAAAACATAGAGTCCATGTTTGTTGGGTGAAAATAATAGTAGTTGCCTTTGGAAGTGAGTGTATGTCGACAATTGAATACAAAAAAAAAGTGGAGTGGGAGGAAGGGATGGGGATAGAGGATAGGGGATGGGATGCACACAGCCAAAAGTGGGATTAAAATACAAGACGTCCAGTATTAATTGACCGAGCCAGGCACGAACCCATCGACAACCCAACGTGTGAGTAATATAAACTGACTGTGCACAAACACATCAACTGCAGTAAATGATAAACAAAAGACAACAAAAGACAGAGAGCAAGTGCACGCGCTCGCATGTTTATCCTCACCATAAAAAAATGAAGAGAAGGAAAAAGATGAGACTTGGGCATGATGGTCAACGAGGAACGAGATAAAAAAAAAAAAAAAAAGAAAGAAAAGGGAGACCAATGGACACTCATCCGTAGTAACACCGATGCGTCCATCAATCAGATATATCTTGACCATTACTTTTTCCATCAGCAACCAAACCTCCGCACCAATCAGTCCATCACCATCAGTCTCTCTCTCAGACCAAACTGAAACAACACATCACATCACACACATCACTCTCTGTTCGATCAATACCATTCAACATATCATGCCTTTGCAAGCAACAGTTCGATCTCTTCTCTCTTCTTCCTGTGTGCATGGTAATGCTTACACAACAACAAGGCAGTTACAATTAAGTGCAATAAATAAACAGAAAAAAAGGGGGGGAGAAGAACTTACAAGCAGAAAACAGGGTGGCCACAGGGGTGTCCGACTTCAGCAAAGGACACAAGACGGCCAGAGTACAACTCATAGCGTTGGTTCATGTCCACACACCCAAGGGTTGCCTCGACATCCGCCATTGTCGGGATGCTGTCGAACGACCTGATGGAGGCCGCCTCGGACATTCGTCTTGACATGATGAGCTGGAGAATATATAGGTAGAGGGTGGTAGAGTTGGTGAGTTGGTTGTTGGTTGCTGAATGAGTTAGGTTGGTTCCTGGTGGAGGAGCGGTGCAGGGGAAGACAGAGATGAGAGAAGGGGGGTTGGAGGGAAAGTAGGATGAAAGTAAAGGATGTAGTGAGAATGAGAAAGGAGTGATGAGGGATAGATGAAGTAGGAAGGGCTAAAGAGGAGGAGAAGGGATGAGGAACAAAAAGGTAAAGTGAGAAAGAGACAAAGAGAGAAAACGCAAGAAAAAAAGTAAAAAGGTAAAAAGGAAAAGAAATAAAAAAGAGGCGGAAAGGCGAACAGAGACAATCAAAAAAGGAGGACGAAACCCTTTTTTATTTCTTTTCTTATTGCGGCTGGAACGCTGGAAAGGACGATACTCATTCGCTCGATGTGTATATCCTCAATTGAACACACACATACATTGAGCATGTCCATGCTCCACTGAAGGAACGATACCTGTTAACATGTTGCATTGGCATTGCTGCTGATCAAAGGGCATTAACATCAAGAGCGATTCATCTCGCATTATTCTATGCCTGTCCCTGACATCTCCTCCCCCTCTCTTTGCCCCGGACAAATCCACGCAATCCTCAACATATCTCCCTCTCTTCCCATCATCCGACCGATCAACCCCCTAAAAACTAATTCATACTTTCAGCCCACCAACGACCATTGATCCCATGGATCCAGAGTTATATGAACCCGATCGGGTGTGTGCTCTCGTCTCTCTTCTCTCTCTCTCTCTATCTCTCGAAAAGATGCTCTCGACTCTCTCTCTCTTTCTCTCTTTTTAACTCGACTTGTTGTAAACTTCATATATACTTTTAGTCAGTCAGAAAGTCAGTCCAGTTCAGTTTGGGTGTACAGTCCATGTCCTATCTATTTTGTCCCATTAACGTTTGACCCCTCTCCTATTGCACTTCCGACCAAACATGTTTGTCAATTTATCCGCTTTAAATGCCTTTGTTCATTTTTGTACCCTTTTTTATCCCCCGCATTCCTCTTTTCTACTTCTTTCCATGCTGCAATTGTTCTTTTCATATAATGACCTTCGGAGAAAAAAAAATGAACAAAGAGGATTACGAAAGGACGGATGACGACAAAGGAAGAGGCGATATTACGAAGAAACAGAGAGACAACGAAAAAGCGAACCGTGTCCATCTTCATTTCCTACGTTTTCATTATACACTTAGTTTCTTTGCCTCTCATCAATTACCCTTATCCGCATGTAAGACTCTCTCCGACCAACACTTAGGTACCCGGAGCAAAAAAAAAAAAAAAAAAAAAAAAAAAAAAGAATAAAAAAAAATAGTGAGCGATAGGAAAGAGAGAGTAGAGAGAGAGAAAAAGCGCAGAGCAAGAAGTAAAGGATGGCCAAAAGACCAGGCCGGGGTGCATGCATGGTTCGAGATCTCTTTGTTTCGTGCTCTCCAGTTCCCCTGTTTTTTTTTTCTTTCTTCTTCTCTTTTGTTAGCGGTCATTCTTGTTTTTTGTTAGCCTTGTGGCTCCTTCTCTTCACCAATCATGAACATGTGGGCGTAAGTGTGCAATGCCGTGTATGTATGTACTGTACTTTGTAGATCGTGCCCACAAGGAGAATAAAAACGCCATAACGTTTCCTTTTTTTTTTGTGTATGTGTGTGTGCTTTCTGCTTTCGGAATAGACTCGTTGTTTTCTGTGCACACGCTGGCTGAATGACTATCAGACACCTCCTTATTTCGTCTTTCCAATTGTTTCTGGCCAGTGGTTAGTATCAACCACAATAGATCGGATCTTCACTATTAGTGCACATACCCCCTGCTGTCTCTTTGTTCGTCTATGATAGGCGGGAAGGGAGGAGAGACCTAGGAAATATAGTAAGAAAGATAGACAGTGACCCAAGGCGAAAAGTAAATAAGAAACCCGATCGACTTTACCTATTAGTATTGTCGTTCCCTGTTCCTCTCCTCCTCCCCTCTCGTTCTCGTTCCAGATGTTAGAATGCACCGTCTCTATTTTTTTGAGCGAAGATCAGCGGACCCTCGATGTCTCACCCTTAGCTTCAGGTACAAGACTTTCAAAAGGACGCTAAGAAACCGAAAATAACCGCAACAGCAAAAACGAATGTGGTCGTTACGCTCCCTCCCTCATTCACTCTTCCCGCCATTCAAACAATAACCATTAAAATGGAGGACAATCGTCCAAAATAGGCACGCAAAGAGAGAGAGTTGCGATGAAGGTGCCATGTGTCGAATTAAGAACATGCACAGTATGTCCATGCAAATGCGAAAGCAAGATGTAAATGCATGCCCTTGTCCTCCAGTTGTCTATTGTTCTATTTCCACAAATTTCTGCTCTCTGTTCGCATGGGTTTCGAACTCCCACGCTGTCTTTACTTTACCATCAACTGTTTACTGTACGGTTTTCTTGCTCTTCATATACACTCTCTCATCCTACTATGTGTACAGCATAGAGCAACATAGGGCCTCTAGACTCCTTATCGGTTCATCCAACTGTATCCATCCCGACCAAATCCAATGGAACACCTTGCCCTTGCGCACTTTCAATCTTGCCTTTATTTTCTTGCGACATCCCCCTGTCCCATATCTCTTGCCCTTTCACCCCTTTAGCGCATTAAATTTCAGCCGTTTTTTTTTATTCGATGCGCACAAATGAATGGTGGGGGTACCGCGGTAAATGTACAGCGAGTATATTCATTTTTTTTTTTTTTTGTTGGTCATCATGACCTATGCTCTTTCACTTTTTTTATGTATCTCTCAACATATCCCATCTACCCATTGCTCCTCAAACAACAACAGCCCAGCGAACTTTTTGAACCCAGCATTAGACCCAACAACAAGCAATTGAACCATGCCATGCCATGGTCAACTCTTTCCTCATCTCTTCCCTTACCTTGCCCCTTATACGCAGCATGCGTTTTTCATTAAACTCTATTTCTCTCCCCTCTAATGCAACAGCAACAGCAACTCCAAAACATTAACCCGTCGTCATCTATCTGGACACCCCTTCGGACAGATCGATATCGACGTTTTCTTTTTGTTACTCATCCGATCTCGGCGTTTAGCGCCGTTCACTACTAATTCATTTATACAAATACATTACGGCAGGGCTTGATCCTTTGATCCGAGGTAGCTTTGTACTTGTTGCGCTTTTAGTCATGTTAAGGACGTGGAGTTGCGAATTGATTTGTCAGGCGGTGTCGATCTCTTATGTCCCTCAAGACACACTCTCTTTTTTCACCCAACAAGCAGCAAAATTGCTCTCATACGGGCATACCCTGCACTTACCCTTTCATCTAAGCAATTATCCTCAGCCACTGAAAATGGAATGGTGGGTGGTTCATTCGCCAATGTCCTCCTATCCATTTGCGCTCGCTATTTTTTTTATCTCTTCGTCTTTTTTTTCTTCCCTTCTTCTGGCGTTCTTCTCTCTTTGAGGAGCTTTTTTAGTCTCGAAAGAACAATATCATTATTAAAACATCTGCAAACCCGACACTTGTACAACCGAAAATAAGTGGGAATAAAAGGATGGATTGCGCGCAGAACGAAACGAGCAGGAGGCGGTATGTCGTATTTTCATACGAAAATGATACAAAGATATAGTTTGTTACTCAATTAAAAAAAAAGGGGGGGGGGATGAAAAAAGAGTGAGGGGAGCATGAATAGCGTAGATGATGGATGGATGCGTGTGGCTTATTGACAAACGCCACCAACCTACCAAAACCGGTTTCTAATTGGTGGACAAAGAAGCGCGGTCGCTTTCTATTCTATGGGGCTATTCAACCTCCCCGCCGACCAGTAACCCTTCACTCTCAAACAATACAAGTACCAACAGAGACTTTGTCCGTCTTACCCTTCCCCATGCCTCTAGTGGAATAGGTCAATATAATCAATTAGAGAAATAAGAGGAAGTGAACGGAATGCTGACGGATTTAAGTTTCGGCCAAATTCTTTGTCTGAAAATATTCCGCATTTTGTTTGTTTTTGTATTTCTCCACAACCCACCCATCTTTTTTTTCTCTTTGCTGTTAGTTGTTATTCGTCCCATTAGCTCTGTTAGCATTAGGAGTTCCATGGAAGCTTCAGAAAGAGACATTCGAAGAGGGAGGGATGGAGCACAATGCAGGAGGTAAATGACTGAAGTTGGAGGAGCGAGCGAGGCGTACAAAGGATGCTGAGGCAGCAATAGAAGGAAGGTTCATATCACTAAGGGCACGCCCTTTTTCAGGTGAACGACTGTCCATCATTGAGCATTCTTCTCCTCTCACCATCGCTCGTCAAAGTTCCCAAGAGACATCAAGGATTCCAAAGTAGGTTTAGCATCCGGAAGAGGAGGGCAGTGCAGATGTGTATCCAGAGTCTTGCGTGTCCCGGTGCGACAGGGTCAATCTCATCACACACACAAAAAGTAAGGGTGAGATGTATTGGATGACAACAAAGAAGAGGACAAGACCCAGAACCCTGCACATTAATCGGTTCTACATGGAGATACGAGAACGAAGCAAATAGAATTAAGCCTGATTGTTGGCCTAGAGAGTGTGCCTTGATGGATCATGGCATGTCCACCATGTCGCTTTGCGACGGCTTCCTTTGCTCCACCTTTTTCTACACCCCTCTCGGCTCTCACCCACGATCTGTTCGGCATAAGGTTGTTTTTTCATATGTCGATTGGGACGTTGTAAGGGGAAAGAAAGCTGAATAATACAGCTTGTGGCCAGAATAACGCTAAGCGAAACAACAAACCATCTGCAACATGTCTTCGCCTGAAAAAGAAGAACAAGCGAGAAAAATGTGCGAGCAGATTGAGGAGAAGTGTAGGTGCGAAAAACAACATGTAAGATGCGCGTCTTTTTTTTCGGCTATTTCATGACCAAGTAGGAATACCATAATGTTCATGCAGTCTAAAGCAAATCCACACTTGTACGCTCATCTGCCACTCAGTTTTTTTTCGTACTCCCTATGTCACAATTCCTACGTCCTCCCTTCTGTCTTTTTTTCAGCTCTCGCATTTTTTCTTGTAGTCAGGGTTTTGCCATATTCCATTATGTAAACAGCTTATAACAACAACATGCAACATCCACGCTCCATTCAAACTTGTCTTTCGATGCCGCTCAGCCAACCATTTCAGTATCCAAGTTTGCCTCTCAACCAACTATTCATTCCTGTCCTCTACTGTCGGTCCAACCAACTTGCCAGCCGAGGACGCACATGGTGCACTCCACTTGTTGGCAAGGAACAAGAAACCAGAAGAAAGAGAAGAGAAAGGAGAGAGGATGATGTGAGCTCTCACTGTTTAAGGTTTTCTTTTCTCTCTTTAGGCGAAAGGGAAAATGGTGAGGTAGACGCGATCTAGCCCACACACTAGGCTTATTGAAACCCAAATTATCACACCCAAGTTTATTTTCGACTGGAATGTGGAGGACATTTTTCACACACACCCCCAATTGCACTCCGAACGGGTAGAGGCGATGTAGAAAAGCCATTTCAAAGCAAATGCAAAGACCTCCTGCTATTTCCCTGTAACGAACGTTCCTTCGTCGTCCTCCCTTTCAGACCGTTAAGAGACAACGAACAAAACGTTCAAGGAAAAGGATGTGGAGGTACTAGCAGATATATATCGAAAAAACACAAGAGGAAGAAGGTCATCATTCAGGGGTAAAATATTGGCCAAGGATTTTCTCCCTTCACTCACTTTGTTTACTTCTCCTCTCCCTTACTTCTCTCATCATCAGAAATCCAAAATCGCTTGGACCCTTACTTTTTGAGAGCAAACGCCGACATCATGCATGCAATTGTATGCAAGTCGGAAGAGAACAGAAGGGCTAAACAATATCAAAGGAGGAGAGGATGGAAGGCAGGGACACAGTGTCCCTTCGTTTGTTTGTTCCTATTCTTCGATCCTCTGAGAAGGAGGCAAGGGGGCAGGCCTCGGTCCTCCGGGTACATGTTCCATGATCCATGTACTCGACTCCATGTACACCATACACAATCTACCTTCCCCGTCCTTCCTCTTTTCCTTCCACACGCACTCTCTGGATTTTGAGCCATCCCTACCTCATCTAGCGATCGGTTGAATAATTAACAACTCCAAATGCACCCTCCAATTCTCTCATACTTTGGCGTTATTCTAGTTTTCCATGCAGTCCTAGCGCATCATGTATGTTGATGCTTGCCACTTAACTCCCATAATGTTTACTTGTTTTGTTTTGTGTTGCTTGTTGGTGCGGCAAACGGTAAGTAAGGGGGTGTTGGCTGATCTTTGGAGCAGCTACAACTCGCCTTTTCTCGTTCCTGAATTTGTTTCTTCGGTGGATTGACATTCGCCTTAACAATTCGAGAAGTGTATAAAAACAAACGCCTTCCTCCTTCATCCTCCTTTCTTCTCCTTCCTTAGCCCTCCTTGCTCTTCAACCACCCACTACTTCTTTTCAACTAGACGATTTTGTCGCTTCACAACCCCCCTGTCCCTTTACCCCCCTGTCCCTTTACCCCCCGCCCCTCCATAACACACACACGAATACCAAAGCAGCAATGAAGCTCCTGTCTATCTCCACAGCCGTTGGAGCATTCCTCCTCGCCTCCATGGTCCAAGCAGAGATCTCCAAGATTGTCCGAGTCGATCAAGCCAGCCAACAGTTCATCGATGCCCAAGGCAGATCCCGTCATTTCCATGGCACAAATATGGTCAAGAAAAAGTTTCCTTGGCACGCCGACATCAACAACTTTGTGGCGGGGTATTCTCTTGTCGATAGGGATATCCAGCATCTCAAGGACTTGAACATCAATGTTATTCGTCTCGGTAAGTGTATCCAGTAGTTGCTGTTGTTTTTCTGCCGTTTCTTGGTGTAGTTGGTTGGCGATGGCAAACTGAACATAGTTCAATTCGTCTCTTTGGTTAATGAATGATATCATATGGGTAATGTAGGTGTGCATTGGGCGGGTGTGGAGCCAGTTCGTGGGCAGTACAACCAGACCTACTTGGATATTACCAACACCATCATCCAGAGACTACAGGACAATGGCATTTACACCCTTGTTGACCAGCACCAAGATGTCTTGTCCGCTCAAACCTGCGGCCACGGTGTCCCTCTCGTAAGTCATTCCTTCTACTCATCATTTATGTTCCAACTCTGTACTCCATAAAAAAAGTCATCAAACCTAACACCCTTCGCTCCCTCTTGCCCTTCCCTCCTCGTGCCATCCAACAAAAACACTAATAGTGGTTCGTAAAGCCAGACTGGGTACAGCCAGCCCACAGGATGCCTTACCCTCAGAAAGCCCCCTTTGCCGTCGATGCCAACGGTGTCCCCTCCGACGCCGACTGCAACTCGATCGACTGGGCAACTTCTTACCTGGACTATGCTGTTGGAAACGCCTTTGGTCGGCTTTATAACAACTATGATAATCTGGGTGATGCCTGGGCCGCCTACTGGAAGGTTGTTGCGTCCAAGTATATGAACTTCCCTGGTGTTATGGGCTACGATCTCATGAACGGTATGTCCCCAATTTTCGTTGACTTGCTGCATTCTTTGGTTTTTTTGGCGATTGTATGCTTGTGCTCTGTGGATGGATGCTAAAAAGGGAGATCGGGTGCTTGGACCTCTTCTCAGCCTACCCCCTGCATAATGCACCGTAAACAAACCGCCGCTGGATGAACGATGATACTAACAAAATCAACCAAAATGTTTGCAAAATAGAACCTTGGGTGGGTGACCATATGGCAGACCCCACGCTCCTCGTCCCCGGAGTAGCAGACCGCACCAACATGGAACCCCTCTGGAACAAGGGCAACGCCGCCATCCGCTCCGTGGACCCAACAACCATCGTCATGTTCGAGGGCTCAACCTACGACATCCTCTCGGGCTTCAACGACGTCCCCGGTGGAGATGGGTCTAAAACCGCCCACTCGTACCATTATTACAAGCCCCCACAACTCGGATCCATCGAGACCACCATCATCAACCGGATCAAGGACAACAACCGTCTCAAGACCACGGGCATGCTGACTGAGTTTGAGATCTGGGATTCTAGCCCTGCAGGGGTTGCCAAGTCTCTCGAGATTGCTGTCCAAGCAGATCGGTACCTGCAGTCGTGGGCTGCGTGGTCGTATGAAGAGTTGCTGAACTGGACGACGGGTGAGCCATCCCCACAACTGTCGCTCATCTATGCGCGGTCTTATGCCGAGGCGACAGCGGGTGTGACAAAGACCTCGTACTTTGAGGACTATACCGGGAAATACTGGGTCTCTTGGGCTGCCAACACGGCGATTACTGCCCCTGGATTGATCCGTATCTCCCAGAAGGCTTATTATCCTGACGGTATCCGTGTCATCTCCAACCCCCCTGATGCGATCACACACACCATGGAGAACGAGAATGTGGTCCAGTTGCATTATACAAGTACTGCGGTCAATGGTCAGGTTATCCTGTCGAGTGTCCAGCCCTTCTACCCTACTGGCATTCTCAAGAACTCTGCCTCTGGCGGCAAGTGTATCGATATCTACCAAGGCACCCTCAACCCCGTAAGTCCCTCTCCCTCCTCCACTTTCCCTCCTTCTCACTATCCTCTGCTTCATGAATGCTAACTCCCTTCTCCGTCTCTCTCTCCTACCACCTCAAAGAACAACCCAATTGTCTTGTTCACATGTGGCCCCTCCTGGAACCAAGTCTGGAAATTCAAACAAGGCACCATCCAACTGGCATTCGACCAATCCCACAAGTCAGGCCAATACTGCCTCGACACCCTACAAGACTCCCCCACCGACAAGTTCCTCAACATCGTCCTCAACCCCTGTGTCGCCGGAAAGGCCACCCAACAATGGACCACCAATGCGGCCGGCAATATTGTCAACACTGCGTCGGGTTACTGTGTGGATATCAATGCGTCGAATTATAAGGACAACACTAAGCTTTTGGCGTACACTTGTGGAAACGCGCAGGCCAACCAGGTCTGGGGACTGCCTAATGGCGCCAATGGCGTCTGGCAGGTCAAGTTGTAAAAAAAAAAAGAGAGAGTCGCTAACTGAAGCCTTTTTCTTTGAATCGGTGATTGTGAATGTAATACCCTCTTTCCTTCCCTCTTTTCTTTTTTAATATTTTTTTTTTTTTTCAAAATAATCTTTACTGTTAAGGCCGGACTTTGCCTATCATAATAAAACACATACCCCACTTCTCATCTTTATTTACGCCTGCTGCTACTGCTGTTCGATGAAGAACCCGCGGCCGCCTTGGACTGTTGATGTTCAAGGTCCCGGGCACGGCTCTGTTGAACCAATCTTCCAATCTGGGTCATCGTCAGTCCTCCGGGACCTTTGATCTTGTCCGGGTCCAACTTGCTGTCCTTGTTGACGCTGTTGCTTGTGGAAGAGGAGTTGGAGGATCGGGAGGGAGAGGGTGGTGTAACGCCTGGGCCGAAGCGGCTTGAGGAGGAAGAAGAGTTTTGGATGAGTGGGGAGCTTGAAAGGGGCCTTGACTGGGAGAAGTAAGAGTCGTGAATGGAGGGGCGCATGAATGCGTTGAAGGATGAGGAGGTCTTGGGTCGTGACGCTGTTGTTGGCACTGTTTGGTACGCTCTGGTGGCAGAGATGGGGAGCGATGAGAATCGACGCAACGACATTGTTCTTGTGCGCGAGAGGAGTGATGTGGAAGGAGAGTAGAGGGCGAAAAGTCAAAGAATGGTCGTCTCTTCTTTGGAACGGTCTCACCGGAGTTTCTCCCTTCACTCATGAATGCAAGTCACAATCAAGTTCGAATATTTTCGATTGTATTTGTATGAAAAAGCGCTATTGTACAAAAATGTGTTTCTACAGCATGCTACCGACTCACGAATGACTATCTTCAGCTACTGCTCCAACCCTTCATCTCATCATTACCTCCAGTCAATATCCTCGCATCAAATCCTCTACTCTTCAGACAAGACCACAGACAAAAAAAAAAAAGGGTTCCCAACAATTATCGACGACGGATGGTATGAGGAGCCTCGACGTTGGGCGCAAGACCAATCAAAGTCTTGCCATCCCAGGGACTGCGACACGAGGGGCACGCCGGGTTGTTCATGTTCTCAAAGTAGGTCTTTGCACAGTGCTGGTGCAACCTCGCCGCACATGCCGCAACGTTACAGCGCTGTCCCTTGGTGATGATCTCCATGCACAATGTACACTCCTGAACCTGCTCTTCGTACGCTTCCTTCAAGAACGACTGCAGTTCCAGAAGTGTCCGTGTCGACAATGATAATGCTCCCGTCCTGGTTGGTGGTACAAATGCAAGCAACGAAAAGGATGGAATATCAGTGTCTAGTTTTAGCAGTTATCGTTTGCAGTGTGGTGACCAGGGGAAAAGATAAAAGAGACGTACTTTGATTTGATGAGCCACTTATCATGGACGAAGCGGGTCAGCAAGTCTTCAGCGGCGGCCTTGGTCAATTGCAATGACTTGTTTTCCTTGTTCTTCAGTTTTGAAGCCTCGTTCACAGCCGCCGTCGAACTGATGCAATACAACTCATCATCCGCCATCACAATTGCGTCCAGCTATATGCAGACAAAAGAAAGCAAAAGAGGGATCTGTTGTTAGATGGGAGATTGTTTCTTGCTGTAAACCCACTGATAAATCAGTCGTCTTTGTTTGTCAAGTTGTTTCCTGTTTGCGTATGTCAGCGCAGTCTCTTGTCACTCACCAAGTGCTTGAAGTACTCGAGTTCTAGAGGACTGTACCCAGTCGCGACCTGTGCAATCTTTTGTTCGTTTGTGTTTGTCTATTCCATGAAAGATAAAATAAAGAATTAAGGTGGCGGATACGGTCAATTGAAAACGCTCCCGGAAATAAACAACATTCATGCTGTGCTAAAGTGGTAGTTGTTAGAGAGAAAGGTCTATTTACCAGAGCAACGATTTTGTCTCCAGTGGCCTCATCCTGCGCCCTCCTGATTTCCAGTTCCACGCTGCTGAGAGAATCATTCACGGTGTTGATGAAATCCGTAAAGTCATCCTGATCAAACGGCGCTGTTCAAGTGAATGGTTGAAAAGCGAGTGAAGGTTAGTCGATGAATGGTAAGTTCAGGCACACGCTATTGTGTCTACGTTTGTTTGTATTGTTGTTTTGCCACCAATTTTGTAGTTCTTTAGAGATCTTGCTGCCTAAGTAAGAGGCGAGAGACATGCCTTTGGTGGCCCGACAGACGTGTGCGTAGAGTTGAATGGCGGCGTCCTCCGTCATGAGCCGTCTGGAGATGAGGGCCTGGAGGAAGAGGCGATGTGTATCTGAGTAGTCCGGAGTTGTCATGGCTGGACAGGGTCGACTTGTTGGCGAAAGTACAGAACAAAAACGAACAAAAAGCAGGGACCAGAAAAAGAAATACGGTCGTCGTCGTCGAGGCAAACTGTGCGGTGCAAGCCACTCTATTCACTCACTCCGTATTTTATTTTGAATTTTTTGGATTGTTAAAAAAGAGGAAGGGTGAGGCTGCTGTGGTGGGCCAATAATCCGCATTGAGTTTCAGCCCCCTCCTCTCAAAAACGAAAAGAGGCGACCTACAGCGTATTGGACTTATAGAAGCTGTGTGCCAGAGGCCGATTTCAATCTCTTTCCCCCGAAAGGGAAGAGAGAATTGCTGGTAGCCAAAGTATCTCACCAGCGTCTAACTGGTGTCCCCACTAGGGAAGAAGTGCACCTACGCGGACTTTACCCGCTTGCAATTGACTCTTGCCGGATCACCTTTCTCAAAAGAGAAAATTGTCGCAGCCGTAGTTGTTTCCAAGCAAACGCTATTCAGCCCCCCAGAGCAGTCTAAAGGAAATCTTCCTCGCGGATAGGATGTGGATGAAGAACTTATACTGCGGGACTGTCCATTTCTCCTTTTTTGTGATTTGAAACCCAACGCTTCAATTTTATATCATGGGGGGGATTGAGGAAGAGTAACCCTCTCTTCAATTGAACTCGATTGAGCTGCAAACAAGGACAGGGTAGGGACTGTTTGTCAATTCAGGGACACATCCTTGAAAAATCAACTCACTCTTTCCTTCTAATACAACCGCGTCACTTCAAATTCAGGACTCTGTCAAAGGAAATCATCACCGTCGATCCCGTAGACCCGCTTCGACTCAACACTCATCACACAAGCCTACATCAGGACACCGCATCAACAATCACCAAAACAACTCAAATCTCACAACAACAACAACAACAATGAAGGAAAAAGAGCTTCTGACCTCATTCCTGGTCGGGAACGAACTTCACGACAGCGTCACATTCACAAAGTTCGCGAGCTACTTCCCAGCCGCCTACAAGACCCACCCGGAGGTCAAAGACCTCTACCGGGCCTACATGAACAGCCGTCATCAAGTCCGCACCAAAGTCAAGAGGAATATCGAGATTGAAGCGAGGAGGAACCCCTATTATACGAGTCCTCAGCAGGTGCAGGAGCAGGAGCGAGAGAAAGAGGGAAGGCAGGAGCAGGATAGTGAAATGGTGTTGGAAGGGTTTGATGAGTTGGTGCCGGAGGATATAGACTTTTATATGGAACTTGACGTAAGTAGCCATACGCTGAATAATTGTGCGATTTCTTTGTTTCGGACTGTTGGCAACGGAGAACAGGAGGGCTGAACGGATATCCTATCTTTTTTTATTTACTATCAACTGTGAGGATTTAGGATGTGGACAAGCACTTGACGCTGGACCAGGCGATTCAAGAGCTGGCAGTCGCTGAAAGCATCTACAAGAGGGAGGTCGAGAAACTGGAGCAAGAGTGCAGCGCCATTGCCCAGGAGTTCCAAGAGTACGTCGCCCATTGTCACTTTGAAATGACCCTATGCAGTATTATGTTGTTGTTGTTTTTTATTACAGCTATTGACATCTTGACCTTTTTACTCTCTTATGCTCATTAGTCTTGACTTGGACATGGATTCGGTAAAAGTCCCTAATCTACCTTTCGAAGGCGTCAATGAGGCTGCATTGGCCAGCGACTTGCAGGTAATACAACAACCTCCCCATATTTTCGATTTTTAAAAATGCACTCTACTCTACATAACGGGTAACATAGACTGTATTCAATTTCTGACTTACCCCGTAACTTCTTCCCCATTCTATAGAGCTTGATAGCCATGTGCGATGCTATTACGAGCGAAGCAGCAAATGCCAAAAAGTAGCGCCGTCCCACCTTTCCCATCACTATATTTTTTTGCTCAAAGGAGACCTTGGCTCAGTGATCCCTTCTTCTTTCCGTACTCTTTGTAATATTAGCCCCTGTATTCTAATGAAAACTTAATTTGCTCCGCCACCTAACTGCACTTTCGGAACAGCCTCTAGTTCTTTCACGCTTCACTTTTTTCATTGCTTTATATTTTATTCCGAAATGACGAGTCAGGACTCCCAAAGCTGAAAAAAAAGGCATCATGACCGGAAGAGGGAGCACTTTTTGAAAGCATCCTTAACCTCCTGACTCCTACGAATGGGTCCTGTCGAAATACATGTCAAAATATCCTCGGGCTGCTCTCTCCATGTGACATGAGGCACATCCAGTCCTGAAAGACTTGCTGCCAATGTCTCCAACTGTGGCAGGTTCTTTACCTAAGTGATTTTCCGCAAGAAAAGTAAAGGTGTTGAGATGTGCATGCGCGTATTATTTTGATAAGTCCACTTGTGTGATTGCAGTGCAGTAGGACTGAGAGAGAATTGCTGTTGATTCGTACCTCGAGGACGACTTTGTGCATGTTGTGGAGATCTGCGAGGTATTCGCGTGTATCTGGGAGATCTTTGGTCTTGTGGAGGACGGCCGTCGAGGCGTGGCATGCTTGCGCGATCACACTAGGGGGATGGAGATATTACAAGAAAAAAAAAAGAGCAATGATATAATTATCAGTCTTGCGAGGTCATTTATCACCTGTTATTGCTGCAATCGGAAGAGCAGAGGATCGGTAAGTGCTAGTTTACCTTCCCGTGGACCAGCCAAGGGTCTAGTAATATGAACGAGGAGATGTCGTCAAAATGCTTAGTTAGTCCAAATGTTAGGAAGAGTCAGTCCAAGGAATAGAGAAGCGCTATAGGGGAGCGTGTAGAATAGCCTCGGGCTCCTGACCTTGATAAGATCCTTGCGGATAACGATAAACATTGTCAAATGCTCAGACATAGCTATGGTTGTTTCTGGGGTATGTGGGCAGAGGGTTGTAGAAGTAGAATGTTAAAACCGAAAAAAGGAATAAATGAGCAATTGGAGAGTTGTGCTAAGCCACAGGTCGGACCTGAAAACACAAGGATCGCGTTCTACTTATTTTCTATTTTCTTGAAGATTGACCATTTAAGTGCGCGGACTGACTAACGGATCAGGACAGCCAACCCCGAGAACAAGAACACCCAATGCTTCAAAACTGTCGACCATGAAGACTGTCGCATCATAGTACTATGTTCGTGTAATAAAGGAGTATCTTTGATCGCAAGCGAGTATAAGGAGCTGAAAAAACACACTCGGTCAGGGCGGGTGCTGCATGAATAATAAACACGCAGGGAGACGATCGGCGCGTTGATTGAAAACATGAAAACGCAAAAAAAATAAATATAGATAAACAAATCGACCGGCATCACAGGATTCGTACAATATGAGATTCAACACATCTTCATTTTTTTTCTTGCTTTATCCCTTCTTCTTCTCGACGACAACAAACGTTCAAAGAACCGTCATTGCAAGTCAACAAGAGAAGAAGGCATCATTGCTCCAAGGTATCATCTTCATGGCACGAAGGCGCCTTTTGTTGCCAGCCAGGCTGCGATTGCACAAGTAACAGTGAGGGAAGAAAAATAACGATGAAGGCACGAAGATAGCTATTGAGCGAAATTGAATCTGTAAGGAATAGTGTTTTGAAACGCGCCACCTTTTATTCGCTTTATCTCAAGCACAAGCAAATTAAAAAAAAAAAAAAAAAAAAAAAAAAAAAAAGGCTTCTTTTTTGTTTCCTCGCTTTTTTTTCTCACTCTCCCTCTATCTCTCTCTCTCTTTTAAAATTTAACTGACCGACTGCCTTAACAAGACAAGCCAAAGCAAATGCTGAGAACTTAAACACGACTAACCGTGGCAAGATCTGACAGGCAAAAGTCGACGTGGTGACGATCACCTCCATTTTAATTTTCATTAGCCAAGAAGGGACAATCGCTCCAGCGACAAGAGAGTAGCCTTCTCAAGAGCCTCCAGTTTCTCAGGTTCACGCTACATGGCTCTCACTCCAGCATCCGTGATCAGGAACGCACTCGTTGACCCAACGTCCGGCTCTTCAGTTCCCACTTCTGAATCTAGTTGTTGGTGATGCTGACTTTGCGGATACGCTGCTCATACTGCTGGCGGTGAGAATGCCGCTGTTGCTCCTGCTGTTAGCGGAGGTGGTAAGTATATGGCGACTAGACTTGGTATCGTGTCTGATGTTCCCATGTTGCGGTGTTGAGCTGTTCCGGGTGTGCTCATCTCGAGGAACGCCAAGGCCGCAGATATGACCGGGTTTACCTGCTCCTGTTCTGTATTGTTGTCACTCTCCTGGGTATGTTTTAAACTGGTACTGAAAAGTCCCTGTCTAGACTTAGCGGTGTAGATGTTGAGCACATCTTCCAGCAACATTGCTTGGTCGTTAGCAGCGGTCCAGTAAGGCCTTAGCATACGAAAGGATCGGATACAGGTCATTAATCCCTGCTTTGCCTGAGCCACTCTCGATGGGACCTTGCTTGTTGTCAGCTGCAACACATGACTAGTTATTCCACCGAAAAAATCATTGGGTGGGTTGCTTGCGCGATTGAACCGGCGAGTACATCACAAAGATTGAAATGACTTGATATGAAAGAAACACTTACGCAGTGCTAGCGATAAAGATGGGAAAACTGAGATGGCTCCCTCGGATCCTGGCAAGCCGCTCTGTGAACTGGTCAACAATCACAGTGCTCTTGGTCGCGGCGTTGTTGCATATATCCAGAGCTCCCCTCAAGAACCGCTGATCCTTTTCCTCAAAATCCTTGTCCGTGTCAGACCTATTCCTTCCAGGCGCATCAGAGTCCGTATCAACCTCCGCCACACCTCCTGAATCCTTTGCCTTGTCATCCTGCGGCGATAGCTCCTTTTTCCTCCTCTCATCCTCGTCAGCTACTAAACCGGCCTTCAGCAGTACAGGACGATATAGCGATATCCGAAGAATGTAGTAGTAAAAAATCGGGTGGACGATGTTCATGTCGGTATACCAAACAGAAGACTTTGTGCTAGTTGGAATACTGTCTTCTGGGAGCTGACGCCTCCAAGCCTCAGCTGCTGCGTCAAGTCTTTGAATGGCCAGTATACTCTCGCGCCAATGGCCAAATGTCGATCCTTTATCGCTCTGTTGGGCTGTCAAGGTTATTTGTGTTGATTGTGTTGTTAGTGATGGCAAAGGGGAAATGCTAGTGGTTGGAGAAGAAGGTGGCGAGCGAGAGCTTATTGATGAGGGCAGCACTGATACAGTCTCAGGGACTACTCCAGTGTTGGTAAACCTCTAGACCGATATGCCAACCTGAAGGATCGGGGCAGTCAGACTTGGATCCTCGAATCCTCGTATAGGACGAGGGCGTAGTGCCTTGTGCAGAATCGAAACATAAGCTGCATCCATGAATTGCTCCTCTTGATGTGTTCCAGGCGGGCATGAAGGTGGTGACTCCACTCACCAACCAGCCTCATACGGTACGATCCAGGGCTTAAACTGAGTGGAATCGAACAATGGAGGAATACCAGCGACCGCAGAATTGGCAGCACCCGAACGCAAGATAAAGCCAAATGTCTAAACCTTTATCTCGGTCATCACTCGCTCCTCCTCCGAGTCAAAAGGTGCAGTCAACTTTTGCGCAAACACCTTGTGAAGCTCGAGTTCAGATGCCATCCTGCCTGCGATGCCCTCGAAGCGTTATCCTCGAAAAGGGTTTCCTGAAGTGTACTCGTAGAATCCCAGCAGCATTAGTGCGTGAACCGTGTTGATGGTGAGCTCCATAAAGTTCGCTCATGCGAGATTGAATTCTTAACGCAAACGGCTCCCCAGACATGCATGGCGGCGTCGTGATAACAGTTGGGTGCTATGAGAATCAGGCTGCGGCCGCACAGACGGCGTCCAAAGATCGGGACTGAGCGTGCCATGGGAGAAACTTTTAGGAATCGGGGAGGACTGAAGCAGTTGGAGTCTTCGAAGCAGGACTCAAAGGACACCTCCACCAGGTGGTCCTGTACTTCTTTTGAGAAAGGACCGAATGACGGATTATACCACGATCGTTGTTCCTGCTTTTGTACTTGTGCTTCTCACGACTTTCGTAAGCGTGAGATTTGATTTGAGAGCATTGGGTCGATAGTAGAAGTAGTTGAGGAGCTCATTAGACTGATGGTGCTGGAGAGTTGTGACTTGACATCTTGCTTGGAGCCATGCATAGGACCGCGTTTCTTTTGAGGTATCGAAAACGTGCATTTGTGGTTACTTCGAAAGCAACTAGCGCATGCAGATTATAGAGCATCTATACAGGAAATAAAGCAAGAGTCGAAAAAAATGAGTTCGAGGGTCAGGCCATGATGCTATGCATGACAAGGTTTCCTGAAGCTGCGTGAGAGCAATGGACTCACGTACCACAGACGTTCTTTCGTTGCCGACAACGGTCGCAGGCTTGGGTGACGCGTGTACGCTCAGGGGCAGGGGCTGTGGCAGAAGAAGAGGTGAAAGTAGTGGAAATAGAAGCTGACTCGAACGGTCTCGTTTTTTTTGTCGAGAGGGTAGAGATATGTCGGAGGGGCCATCTGATCTCTAGTTCTGTTCATGAATGAACGAGTGAAAGAGGAATAAGAAAAGATGAAAAACTTGAATGAAAGGTATAGACAAGAGATGAATGAATGAACAAAGGCTGATTCGTTTGTCATTGATTTAGTTAAGAGAAAAAAGTACGGTGTTTCCGAAGTGTGGCTGAACAGTTGAAGACAAAATTTTTGTTCTCCGTCGAGAGCTGTACGAAAACCCTTTCTGTTCTGCATAGCCATCGAGACAGGCACCGACATCCAATTGGTCATTCATTTGAAGAGGGGAAAGAAAAGAACGTTTTCTCTTGCTCTCCTCAATAGCCCTGTCTGTGTTGAATTTTGGAGGTCATTCTCAGTCTACCGGACTCAGGCCGCACTCTGGGCAACGCAGTCGCTGGTCGCTGTCCCCTCAATCAGAACAGCGGGCGGATTTGCCGTCAGTCGCGGCGATGACGGGCTGTTCCTGCAACCGTGTCGCACACAAAACTCAATGGGTCCATATAGAGACAGGCCACTCTGCGGACCATGCCTGATTCAATCAAGCCCAGACTGCCGCTGAGATTCAAGTCTCCGACTCCTGATGTGAGGTCTTTTTTACTGCTGCACGAACAAGAGAGGACTTGCTGACCCACTGCGATCTGGGGTTACTGGATGGACGGGTACAGGTTTTAAAAGATGAGTCCCTTGAGTGAGGTACTAGAATCCGGGCTGTGCAGACGTTCTTGGACTGCCCTTAAGATCCGCACCGACCTCCTTTATCAAAGGGAAATAATATCCGCATATCGATTTCCTTTTTTTTTTTTGTCTATAACCTTTTACACTCACAACATTCGAGCACTGCATTCACTGAGACAATGGAAGGCGACATCATGACAATTAATCTCGAACCACCTTACTTCGTCCCTACTCTCACCCTACCAACAACACCTACCTCCAACAACCCGCACCCTCATACCCTCACAGCAACAATAACAAGAAACACCACCACCAGCAACAACAGCCCTTTCTTTGACCCTCCCCGAAATCCTCGTCCAAATTTTCTCATATCTAACTCCGCACCAACAAAGGCGTCTCGCAGGACAAGTCTGCCACCAATGGCAAACCATCATCTACTGTCGCCTCCTCTTGGTGACCGACAAGGCGTTCCCAACGAACGTGATGGAGGAAGGTGGGAGGTGGGGAGGTGGTGCGCGGACTGCGCTTTTGGCTGCGCCCCGCATGATTGATTGGCAGCTTGGAACTTGTGTCGGCGGCGAAGGCTAGGAGTTTGGTGAGGAGGGTGTCCAACGAGACCGTCAAACAGAAGAAGGAGGAGGAGGAGAAGAAGGAACAGGAAACGTGTCAAAGGATTTGAGGACGCTTCTGGAGGAATTTGGGCGGGAGATTTTGAGGTTCTTTCGTGCGCAGTCGGATATCGCGTACGTCTGCAAGAGGAGTTTTAACGTCCCTGAGACATACCTCCAGATCGACACTGAGCTCGTCGCTCGGTACTGGCAATCTGCCCTCGCCCCCTTAGAGGAGCGATCTTCGTCATTGTCGTTGCCATTGCTATTGGGCGAGACCGTACCAGGGTTTACTGTCAAGGAGTTGCGCTTTGAGAGCGATGCCGTCAAGGACTGGGACGTGATTCCTCGAGTGGCGAGAGTTCTCTCCCTTGGGTCGATGGTCAAAATTCTGAGGATCGATCCAACATCCCACTGGGATCTCCTCCACCTTCTCGCTGTTATGGACGCACTGCCTCGACTGGAGGAACTGTACGTCGAACCGCACAAGTATACCGATGTTCGGCTATGGCGCCTTGCTCTACGGTGCCATTAATTTACCCAGGAGCAGGAGGATCAGTTGACTGGATCCGTTAATGGTGTGGCTACAGGAACACTGCTACCACCTCTGAGAGCACAAGGAGTTGCACTGAATGAGACGAAGATCCGTGTTCTGGTGGTGTTTGGTGCGGTGGTGACATTATCTTCATTGGAGTCCATAGTTCGTCAGTGTCCGCTGGTCGAGGTCCTCAAGTTTTCGCAGACTATGGGTTATTCTCAGGCGATGGAGACCAAAGAGTTGCCAGTGAGCGGGTCAGAGTTTTGGCCTCATCTTCGGGTCTTCTGTAAGCGACTGCGCGAGTTTCATTACTCCATGCTTATCAAGGCTCTCACGGTTTCTGAGATCCATGCTGTTCATTTGGCATTGCCCCGCATGCATGTGACCACAAATGAGTCGGTGGCAACAGAATATGCAGCAACGAGGCCTGCTGGAGACTCTGCTCCATCACAACCTCGAACGGATCCCTCAACCCGCCGCTGCCCAAGCATCTTATGCATCACCAGCCGGGAACTAGGCTCGATCCAGGACTATATCAAAACCTTCAAAGCAGACTGGCTGTCTGGCCTAAGATTTGACAGGATCCGAACAGGAACCTCACAACCGCATCAAAATACCCTCCACATGATACTGTGCGCCTGCCCGAACTTGATTGAATTTACGGCCTTGTCTGTTTACTTCTATCTGCAGGATATGGATGTCAACAATCTCCTGGTGCCTGATGGGTCTTACAGGAACCCGGATGATGGGCTACCTAAGGCGGCGGGGCATACAAGTAGGCGCCGGTTTGAGTGCACCATTATTAATTCCATCGCGGAGGAGCAACCGAGCTTGCCGCCGCCACGGCGTGCAGTCTGGGCATGTCGGAATCTGAAAACCCTGCATATCTCGATCTCGAAATCGAACTACAGCGAGTATGCAGGGCACAGGTTCTCATTGCTGATTTTTGGGTACTTGAGTCTGGTGTGTACTCGATTGGAAGAGTTGAGTATTCGGAGTGACCGAATGGTGCTTGATGACGAGTCGGGGTTGTGTCTCTTGGGGCGGTTGAAGTACTTGGAGTGGTTGCAGCTGCATTCATTGCCCATATTAGGGTATCTGGATGTTGCCTGGCTTCGGCGGAGGAAATTCGGGAGTGGTTTCTTCAATGTGGATAATGGTGGTGGTCAGAAGCCGTTAGAACAGGAGACGTTACTGGATCGAATTGTTGCTGGGGTTCGACACCCATGGGGTATAGAGGGAGTGCACGTTGTTGATCCGACAGCGTACTTAAAAAAGTTACCACCACTCCTGTCATTCTATGAGCGAAAGCCCTTTCTGACAGTGGATGGAGTTGATCTTGGCACTGTTGGTCGACCAGATAGTCTGGTCGCCTATGTCATGGACACCAACAGGGATCTCATGGCCGACGCATCGATTGACGACTGGAACCGGGATGCGGTATGTTTGCCCCGCTTGGAGTTACTCTACTTTCGACAGAGCTGGGATAATAAACAAGAGACTGCTGATGCAGAATCGTTCCTAAGGACTCAGTGACCCGAAATTGATCATCGTATCGAAACCACAAACTCCTGAACACTCGTTATTTTGGACTATCGTCTGCCCATTTCATAGCGAACTGGAAAATAAATTCATTATCCTCCCTTTTTTTTATTGCATCAGATCAGATCCCGGATTCAGTCGTAACACGGATGCTGTTGCGGTACTCCTTGCCCTCTGGACTTTGGGCAGCATCGTCAAATGCCTTCAGGACCTGAACTCTCATATCAGCCTCCTTTTCATCCCACTTTGTCTCGCTCTCCTTGTCCGCGTCAAGATGCGGCACTGTTGTTATTGAGCTGATTTTGACGTCATTGTGTGCGCTTGGGGCCTTGCGGTGCAACCCCATCAACTCATCGTCTATATTCATCTTCTGGTCTTGAGACTGCCAGTGTTGTTCCTTCTCCAACAACACCTTGTTGGTGCTCTTCTCCCGACTGAACCTCCAAACCGCCGGGAACATCCCCTGGTCCTTCTCATCTTCCACAGCCTCCATACTAACAATCTTTACCCTCTCCTCTCCCTTCATTTCACCCTTCCGACCATTGTCCTTCTTCCAATTCTCCGGATTTGTAGGATCATTATCCAACATATCCAAATACACATGGGGGTCATTGTACGCCGCATCGATAAGGGCCTTGACAGAATGGTACCCCCAAGCCAGTTCTCCTTTCGAGGGCTCCCATCGCTTGTACTGGTCTAGGGCACGTTGTTTGTATGGCAGGAATTGAGGCAGGGCGCGAACGAATTGTGCAGATCTCTGCGAGGGTGGGTTGTAGTATGTGTATGTCCTGTAAAACCGGCTGTTGTATCAAAGTTTGAAGGTGGAAATTGGAATTTGGTGAAAGAGGTATGTAGGTTTTGGGTTAATATGAGTGGTTGAAAGAACGATAAAAAAAACTTGTAAAGTCTTTGTTGATGAAGCGATAGAGAGAGAGAAAGAAAAAAAAAAAAGAGACTTACAAGTCCCAGAGTTGACGGGAAGCGGGCCAGCCTTGAGGGAACTCTTGAAGAAGTTGGCTGGCAACATCCCAGCAGGCGCGATGAGTTGGGTTCCGTCCAACCGAATCTCGATCATATTCTCCACTTATGCACTTGTGCGATGCGCCCGGATACTATCGTCACCAACCAATCGTCAAATCGATAAGAATTGGTTTAGTTTTTTCAATCGCCTTTTTTCAAATATGTCTAGCAAACACAACGGAAAGCGTGCTTGTCAAATATCCCAGTAACATACCTTGCGCTCATATCCCAAAATCAAATCCCGAAGCTTCTTCTGGAACTCTTCATAATTCTTCAGGGGCTCAATATCACTCCACCCAGTCTCAAAAATATCCTCATCCTGCACCCCAAGAGACCTCAACGACTGTCGAAACTCATGTGTTCGGCCTGTGACCACATCTTGGAGCGTCAACTCCATTTTGTGAGGTGAATGTTGGAGAGGACAAGGTGCGGCCCCCGCGACAATGTCCCGGAGAAGGGCGTTGATTCCGTCCGAGTATAGGTGGACGATTACTCTTCGGCCTGCTTCTATGTGTTCTCTGATCCCTGTTGAATGAGATATAAAGACAAAGATGTTATTGATGGTCAGAGATTTTAGCGGCTGTAAAAAGAGGTATGAAGGAATAGTGAAATCTCCCTGCCAGCTTGACGACAGCTTTCGGTTATTTACACATACCGAGGGCCATGGCCAGAGCATCATCATCCTGATGAGGTACATAAAAGATCGTCGGCGTCGTTTTGACACCTCCACCAATCCCACCATTGCCACCACTGCTGTTCGCCTTGGCTGACCACTTTTTCTTCTCCTGCTTGTTCTTCTTGCCTTGCTTCGATTTTCCTTCCTCTTTCGCTTCCTCTCCCTTGCGCTGATAATCTCTGTCACTCGCTTTTACCTTCGGCTTTGACTTTGTCTCTGAATCAGATCCAGCATGCAACTTGCTGACCTGCTTCAACTCAATCCTACCATCATCCTCCACCGCTACCCGATCCCGCCCCTGCTGTCGCTGTAACTGCAACGCTGCCTCCAATTCCTTCCTTACAGCCGCCTGAGTTGCCCTCCGTTCCTCCCAGATCTCCTTCTCAGCCTGATCGCGGCTCTTCCCCGACACCCGTGTCATCAGATCCAGAAACTCTAGGTACTGTTTATCCTGTTTTGGTCTAGTGATAGTAGTGGTAGCTCTATCTTGGGATAGGGAAAGCTGCGGATCTGGGGTCAGTTCGGAAGCCAGAACTCGGCCCGAGTGTGTAGACGTTCCTGATGTAGATGGTGCGTCAACCGTCCCAAATGTAACGTGGCTATGGTCGACACTGCTGACAGCAGCAAGGGGCGTGTGTTTGGGCGAAGCAAGTCGAATAATCCCATCAATTCCTGTTGCTGATGGCGCTGCTGAGAAGGTGGCAGAGTTTGACGTATGAAGCGCCAAGATCTGTTGCTGCTGCTGCTGTGGTTGTTGGTATGGTTGTGATTCTGCAAGTAGAGCATCAGTAGGAACAGTAGCAAGGAAGGAGTTTTCTGTTACTGGCAGGGCATAAACTCCACTGTAGTAGCCGTTAGTATGGCTGTTGTAGTAGCTAGGGTGTCCCGCAAGGAGGACGAGTCCGAGCACTGCGGCGGTGCAAAGGCTGAGCCGGAAGTGGTAGTGCTGCCTTCTGACTGCTGTTCTTGAAGAAGAACCACGGCTGCGTGTTTGTGTGTTTTCGGCAGTGGTGGCGGTCCGTGTTGGGTGGGCAAAGGTTGAAGTATCGTAGGTGGGGGTCATAGCCTTGTTGGAGGTGTGCAAAAGTGACTTGGCTACAAAAATATAGGGTTTGTCAAGAAAGGCGTCTGGTCTGGGCAGTGTGGGCGGTCTGGGCGGTATGGGCGGTCCGTCCGTAGAGCAGGTGTTTTAGAGTAGAGGGCGAGCGAGGGAGGGGAGTGGGTGGCGGTGCTGTTTGTAAGTGTGGCGTATCGATTGGGTCTTAAGAGATGAGATGTGGCCCGTGTGGATGAGGAAGGAGGTACCTGTGATTGGGCGATTTAAGTCAAGGAAGGGTATAGGAGGGTTTTTTGAGGAATGGAAGACGAATGCAAAAAGAGAATGAAGGAATGAAGAAATAGAAAGAAATAACAAAGCGGCGACTATGGGGTTGGAAGAAAGGGATGATAAAGAGATGTACAGAGCGATGAAATGGATAGAAAGAAATGTGATGATCGGAAATAAAAGGCGACAAGAGGAGGTGCGTGAATGTTAATAGTTCATAAACTCGACTGGACTTATGCAGCCTGACGGTGAGGAAGGGGCACATTTGCTTTGGTTTGTTTAAATAAAAATGTCAATCAGGTGAGAATAGCATTTGGAATCATCGTACATACATGCATACATATTTCGAGAGATCCTTCCTTGGCCAATTCTGCAATAAATGTGAAATGGCATCATTGCTCTTTCGTTATTTCTACTAATGAACAGACATCATAAGTTTTCATTCTTGATTGATTTTATTGTTTTTTGAGGGATTGTTTTTTTTTGTGTTGAAAGGAAAGAAACAAATCGTCGACTATCAAGCTGTGCTGCTGTCTGACGAAAACAACGAACAAACAAACGGTCATCCGAATCAAGATTCCCCCGAAAGGGAGGAGGAGAGCCTCATAGGAAGACAGCCTGAAAGAAGAAGAAAATGTTGATTTGAAAGTAAAGAAAAGGGTAAAGGGGGAAAAGGGGAAAGGGAGAGATAGAAGAGTTGGATATGGCACAGGGTTGAAATTACAAGGGTAGAAACTAAGAAAAAAGGTAATGAAAGGAACAGCAACGAAAGGAAGAGCAAAGAACAAAGAAAAAAGAAAGCAGGATGGGAAATGTACAGGAACAAAGTTAATCGAATCTTTGTCAAAGACAACGCAATCTGAAAGAAAAGAAAAAAAGATACTGCGTTGGGAAAGTAAAGTGGCAGGGCACACAAGCTCAAAAGATTCAAGCCATGTGTGACTCAGGGAGGGTGTTGTCTTGGGATCCTTGTAGGTCCAAGTCAACAAGACGAGCCATCATAGACTCATACAACCACTCAAGCATGTTGGGGTCCTCCTGCGCAGGCGATGACGGCCGGCTGCTTGAAGCTTGGCACTGGACAAGATCATACACCAACTGGATCTGATCCTCCGTCATATCATCCTCCTCCTCAACCTGGGTCAACGCCCAAAGGTTCTGCTGTAACTCCCAGTCCAGATCAGCCTCAGCCTCGGCATCGACCTCAACAACAGACTCCTCAACGGCAACAGCGGTCGTTGATGGCAGATTGGCAGACATGCGTGTGAACGTTTGCATCAATTCCAATACGAAGTCAGAGACGGTGAAGGAATAAACAGAAGACATCTGGGGCTCAGCGGGCTTAGGATCAAAGGTCATCCAGGGGCGGTCCATCGTGTTGGCATCAAGGGAGCCCGAGGGCTTGTTGTCGAACTGAAACTCATCGCCAAAGCAAATCTCGGGGACCAGAGTTCTGTGAACCATGATGGGGTTCTTGTCCTTCCATGAACTCTGGCTGCTGCTACCCGAGGAAGAGTTGGGTACATCCTTGTGCAGGTTGGGTGTAAGGATCGGCGACTGAGGTCTTGCCATGGAAAGCGTAATGTTGCTCTTGGCATTGGGGTTCATGGCCGCAGTGACATTGCGGTTCATGATCGACGTCAAGAGACTCTGGTTCTCCTTGGACAGAGGCATTGAGGGTTCAGGAGCCAGGGTTGGATCGATACTTGTTGCCGCAATGGTTGCGGGATTAATGCTGCTGGAGGACAAGGTCGTCGCTTCCAACTGACGACGGACTGTTTCAAGTTCGTCCTTGAGACGCTGGTTCTCGTCTTGCATCAAAGTCACGGCCTCGCGAAGATGGCGAGCCTCGGTCTTGTGCTGAAGGACTTGACCTTCCAGGGTGTAGATGTACTCTATTTTATACAAAAAGTAAATGTGGTAGTATAAGTATCAGTGAACAGACTCATTCACAACCCATCTAGTCAATACAGCAGTTCTACACCATCTACTATGGTCCAACAAGAAGGATGGAGAAGGGAACAGAAGAACAATCGACATGAACATCAAAAAGTTAAAGAGGGTGGCAGCTCTCACTCCCCTTCGTACCACTCCATATAAAATCGTTTTAGCTCAAAGCGGACTGGCGTGCTTTTCTTTGCCCTTTCCCTCCTTACCCTTGGGGTCAAACACAATTTTTGATCTCTTCCTTGTTCGTCCTTCCCCTTCTCGCCTTTCCTCTTGCAAATAGATAGATAAATCTAAAGGACAGACTATAGAAGGGGTTTTCACCGACGTCGATGTCTTTCCACTCACCCTTTCTCCTGACCCTAAAGTTGCGGGCTGAAATCTTGTTGCGAAGTTGTCTACGCTCCTTCGAGGTCATCTTTTTCAGATCTGTGGACGAAGGGATATCGTCGGTCTTGATCCCTGGTTGAGTCTTAAGGCCATGAGATGGCTCTGCTCCCTCTGCCGTCGTGGGCTCGACTCCCTCCATCTCGTTATCAGACTCGTCCTCTGACGCTGGCTCCTCCTTGACCTTGACAGGCGCTTCTTCATCAGGAGTCGGGATCAAATGCTTGGTGGACTCTAGCAGACGAGCCAGAGTCTCCTCGATCTCTTCGCGGGACAGTTTGCCTGTGAACAGCTGAGGGATCAATGGTGTCTCGACCTGCTGCTGCAACAAGAACTGGAGCGTGGCAGCAGAGAGGGTCGTGTTAGCGGTCGAGGTGAGGGATTCTGGTGTTGATTCGGGTGTTTGTGTCTTGCCCTTGCTTGCTGTGGAGGAGGAAGAAGTTGTACTGGTGGACGTAGAGGCGGCGGATTTGGAGGCACCGGAGGAAGCCTTTGTGGCTGCTGCGGCATTAGATGTTGTGGAGGCGGAGGAGGAAGACTTTTTCGAGGCGGAGCTCGATTTGGCCTTTGATGATGTTGATGAAGAGATAGACTCTGTCTTGGCGTGCTTTCGGGCGGGAGTGGTGGCGGGTTCGGGACTGGCTCGTTTGGCGGTTGAGGTGGACGCAGCAGGGGCTGGAGAGGGAGATGGTGATGATGACGATGTGTTTGCTGTTGATGGGGAGGTTGCTGTGGATGCGAGGATTTTTGAAGAGTCGATAGCAACGGTACCTTTTAATTGATGTCAAAGTAGATTAGGTGGAGGTTTGACGGATAGCAATAAAACGAGGGCGAAAAAAGGGACAGTGGTTAGAAACTGAGTGATATGCGAGTAATAGAGGGACAGGGAAGAAAGCGAGGGGCAAAGGGCAGAAGGAAAAGGGGATTGTTTCTAACACCACAATTTTCCCACCCAAAAGCGCGCGAGAGATAATGTAGCGCGATCAAGACTCATATATCGCGACGTTTGCCCCATTGTTGATGTCGTCTCAATTGCTTGTAGCTCATCCTTGTCATGAACGTTTTATCTTAGTTAATGCTTCTTTTTCCTTCTGTTGCTTCAACTTCTTGTATACTGCCTGGATCATCCTTGTTGTGAGTGTGTCTTTTCTTTTTGCCTTTTGTTTTGTCAATCGTATTATAAAGTGTACGTGCTTCTTTTTCTTTTTCCTTTCGTTGTTTCAACCTCTTGTGTTGGTTGGAAGTGCCATTCTAGTTGCAAGGGTTGTTTCAACACACTGGGGTAATCGCTGTATGTGGATATGTCATCCTTATGGCGAATATATGTGCAAAGTGGCCAAAATTAGAACTATTAATAATGCAAATGACGGACTTACTCTGAGTTGCTGTTGTCGTCGTTGTTGTTGCAGTGGTGGTGGTAGCAGAGGCGATTGCTGCTGCTGCTGTAGAAACAGTAGTAGCAGGTGTGGACGAGGAAGAGGAAGAAAGGGAAGAGGGCGAGACGGTGGTGGCCTGGGGTGCGATGGTCAGCTGATCAGGGGTGATCATGGTCATGTCTGTGTCAAAGATCAGCGGTGACTCGTCAGAGGCGAGGGTCTGCTGCGGGCTGAGAGGGATGGGGTTGAGGAGCATCGGCGAGTCCGAGGGTTCCTGCTTGATGACCAATCCCAGCGAGGAGGACTCTGTCGAATCAGAGGCCGTGGTGGCGACGACTGGAATGGGAAGGGGGTCGACAGCAGCAACGGCGGGGGCGAGGTTGCTGTTGTCGACATTGTAGTCTGAGCCGTCGATGTCGGCGGTGTCTCCGAGGTAGAAGGAGGCAAACATGGCGTTTGCAGGGTCGGACGCGTCGAGCAGGTCGAGCTCGATGAAGTCGTCAAACATTGGATTCGACATTCAGTCTTTGGGAGGAAGGGGGAAGGGGAGAAAGTGGGTACGAAAGAGTGAGAGAACAGAAGTAAGAGTGGAACAAAAAGGGAAGAAGAGAGAAGAAAAAAAGTTAAAGGAAGAAAGAGAGGAAAGAAGTGCGAGAGGAGTAAGAGGAGTCAAATAAAAAAAGGGGGGGCGGGGCAAAAGTGAAATGGAAGGGAAGGGAAGAAAGGAAGGGATCAAAAAAAAGAAGGGGGCACAAACACTTAAGGAAAAAAAAAAGACGACAAAAGTCAACAGTGCCAAAATACAAATTTGTCACGTACCAAAACAATCAGTCTGTGTGCGAAAATGATAATACTGTAATGACGAACAAAGAGTTTAGAATGAACAACGGGCAAGAGGGAGCTAATCAGCAACGGTGAAGCAGGGAGTAGATAATAGATATATCCCCTGTAGGTTGTCTGTTGGCGGCAAAGAGGGGTGAATAAATGAGAGAAAAAAAAACTGATGGGGGAGAAAAAGAAAAAGGTAAAAGTCGACGCGAAATGACGATCAGTTTTTGTTGCGAGGAGTCAAAGACTAGGGTTACGAAATAAAAGCGTGACAGAAAATAAGCAAGAGTACAACTGTGTGGTGAATGAGAGTGCAAGTGGATGACAAAGAGTTCGTGGTTTTGTTCGTGATGGAAAGGAGAAGAAAAAAAAAGAGATAAAGGAAGACGGGAGGGCGAAGAAGTGGCTGAACAAACATGTTAAAAATACATTAGTCAATGGTTATATGGACCACTCTCTACTGAATACTGAATTGCAATTTCGCGAAACAATAGCAAAAAGAAAGAGATGCGTGAGGACAGACAGAGAAACGGGTCTTTCTTCGTTCGCTTCTTTTTCTTTGCATGGTGCTCAGATGGGAGAATGAAGGGGGGGTCCTGGCTGGTAAAAGAGGCAGACCCTCATACACTCATACCAGCTTGCATGCAAATGAGGGAAGAAGCGAAATGCATAAAAAGGGGGAGAGGGAAGTGAGGTATGATGATGATGATGCAAAGAAAAAGGAACTGATTGACTAGGATTGATAGACTCATTCATTCACACATACCATGACAATGTACCATGGGATTCTCAGTTGAGCTTATTGCTCACAGAAAAAAAAAAAAAAAAAGCAACCCTCACCTCTCTCTATGCCTTTCTCCCATCTTTATTTTTCCTCCGTCGCTTACTCCACTGATCAGCAGGACAAGCCGGGGCAAGGTGCAAGGCGTGAGAGATGGGTACACAACAGCAACCATCAACAATAACCAATAAGGACAAATAAACAATGCAACCGTGAAGGCACATTAGCACAGACCATCCGTAACCCATTTTCAAGGCGGGGAAGTAAAATGGATATATCAACCACAATGCGGGATAATAGTCAACAAGAAGAATTGAACCATAGAAACCCTCGTCTTCCCTTCTCATCCCATCTCAAGAAATTAGCATTGGGATCTGAGAATAGGGGGTTGACAGAAGGGAGCCCATTCCTTCTTTGTATCTTTCTTTCTATCTGTTTCCGATCCCCAGTTGCACCATGGGCCTGAATTCCGTTCTGCTGTTTGTTTATACAGTGTATCAGTCGCATTGAGATTTGTGTCGTGAACGTGAACGGAAGGACAGACACCCCCCTTTCTTTCACCCCTACTCTCACTTCAAAATGCCCTTTTCTTGTCCCTTCCACTTTACCTTCTAACCCTAGCAGCCCATCATGGTCTGATCAATCATAATGGCCTGACTACAACTAGCCTTGAAACTGACTTCCTCCTCTCCTTTTTGTTTGTTTGAAATGACCTGACCTGACTCAAACTTGAACTTGACTTAGCCATGAATGTGGACCTAAAACACATACACAGAACAATGAACTGCCCTGAACGGATTGTATGTTGATCCCGATTGTCTCTTTATCTGTCTGCTCTTTCATCTTCTATCTTGAAAGTAGGAAGGACTGGCTGAGGTGAGCAGGATCGAGGGTAAAGATTCCATTGAATAACAAAGAAAAACAGTTATCTCTCGAGGGGCGCAACATAGCATGCACCACGCATCCAAAACATGGCAAACCCTTCATCCTTCTCTCTCCTTCCTCCCTCTTTTTCTTTCTGTCCCCTCACTCTCCCTCTCTTCCTCCCCTAGTCAATTGGTCTCTTTCCCCAGCCATGTTCATCCCTTCTACCAGCACTTTTCCTTTTGTGCGAGTGCCTCATTTCGCCCCTTGATTTTTTCTTTGATTCCGCGAAATAAATACCATGCGTAAAGATTAGTTCCCACACAGACAAAGACATACCCACTCAAGAGCAGCGCTTGGTTTCCACCCTTTTTTTCCTTCCTCAGATAGATAAAAGATGCAAGATTAAAAACCCTACAAACCCACTCATACCCACCCACAATAAAAACAACGACGCGAGTGAGCTTCATCTCACATCACCAATCTGACACCGAGGAGGGGGAGTGGGGTGTGCTAAAAACGCGAAACCATAAAAGTCCTTTCCTTTCTTCTGCCAAATGTGGTTCCAACCCCGGGAAGGAATTGACCATTTTTCCCGCTTGTCCTTGCATTACAGACAAACACGTACAGTTTAGACAATTATGTACGCGATATTGAAGTGGCAAGTCGGCCTGGGGATACCCTCATAATTATGTCATAAATGGCGTTTTCGCGGCAACTGGGGCTGGATCAACATACAAAAAAAAAATCTTCACGCTTTTGCCACTAATTCTTCAAACACACATGTGTCAAAGCGCGCACAAGCATCCAAATGTCGTTTTACTGCCATCAAACCTCTCGATCACCCTGACTCACTGTTTACCAGTAACAGTTGTATGAGGAGTCTTGTCTGGCTCGGGCTGTGCCATTCTTTGCTCACCAACCTCTTGTCTGCTGACCCTGATCCTGATAGCCCCAGAGTCAATTGTTGTTTCTCCTTATCTCAATATAACTTGTTCTGTTTCTTGATTCTTCCATCAAAAGCATCATACACGCAAAACTCGCGTCATGACATGGACAAACTCCACGAAGGCGGTGCGACATTTCTCCTCAAGCCTTCATCGAGGCCAACATCATCGCCAACTGACATCACGACCGACACCTGCTCACCATGAAGACCTTAGGGACAAATGTATTCTTGTTAGTTCATGATGCTTATTCATGACAGGACGAGAATTGATGGCAACCGTCCTTGCCATCAAAGCCTACTTGGATTCCTCAGCGGGTGAGCAGTCCACTAACTACTTCGTACTAAACGCGATTGCTTGAACCGCTGTGGAAAAAACTTACTCTCCAAAAACCATAAGTTTGATTTTTTATTTCGCGAATAAATGAGCTACTACACCGGATGCAGCAGAAATCCATTTCCGCAGGATCTCGAATCATTTTTGAGGTTCTCCGCAATCTTTTGCTCCTCTATTGATGTCCTCGATATCTTGTTGGATATGAAAAACCGAGGAGGGTTCGTTTGGTTGACTGCTGGTTGTGATAGCGAGCCATCGTGATCATGGAGGGCACCGCCGATACCTCTTTGAGAACGTCGACCGATAAAATGACCAAATGTTCGTACATTGAACTATGACCATAGACCATCGTCCGATGATGATATCCTTGATCAGGCGATTACTCGACGCGATTCAATGCCTGATCGCACACGGTGTCCTTACACCGAGTGAGTCCTAGTTAACAATTACGTGTCAGCCATCATTGATCGATTCATTGAACGTTTCAAACGATATCGACAAAAAGTACACGTTGCTGGGCAACTCCACCACGACCAAAAAAAAAAAAAAAAAAAAAAAAAACGTACGATTCTTTCTACAGTCGATTCGATGGCCTTGACTGTGCGCAACTGGTGCAGCAACTCCAACGATATTCGGACCCGTGACGAATTGACTTTATGCTCGTGGGAGGAGCGATAAATAGTCAAGTGTAGCAGCGCTTTACTTCATCGGGCAGTAAAAAAAGCAAGAAACATACAATGATTTGGTTAGAGATCATGTTCATCCATATTCCTCTCCTCTACTAATTACCATCAAGGTACTGTCGCATTCAAATTGTTTGCTGCTGGACTTACTTTCGCACGATATATCTTGAAGCCGGACCGCGATAGCTCGAAATTACTTATAAATGGGCCTTCCAAGATTTTTTTTAGGGCAACAGATGTAGGGGTGAAGAGTCCAGTGAACGACTCGTTGACCAATGGATTTAGAACAGGACCGCGGACGATGTTTCCGAGACTTTGTATGTATAAAAAGGCGCTTGAGCTGACCGGGAGCCAGGTTACCATCGATTCCATCGATTCCATCGATTCACTACATTATAGAATGCCCAACATAAAAAAAAGTTCGTGTTGGGTTCAACCAATTGCTGACGCTAAAATCTCATCATCCATTGCGATAAACTCCAAAATCGCCGAGCATTGCACCAAAAAAAATCCATTTCTTATGCTTCGCACATCCTCATCCCAAACCAGGTTCCTTAATTACAATTTTGTCGCACAGTAACAACCGATGGCGTCTTGCTACCACGCGCACATTCTCTTTCTCTTTGCGGTGATTTCAAGGGCTTTCTTGTGTTTACGAAGAGGAAGGAGAGGTCTGGGGGGTAGCGGAAGCTTTAAGCTACATACTATTTTCAATGCAGAAACAATGTGTGAAAAAAATGTGAGGGCTGTTAGGGGATGTTTTCATTCGAAAACGATTGCAACAACGGCGACAATATCTATATTTGCGGGTCAGACTAGTGTACTTACCTGGGCAATCCCATTTGGCGTCGCGTACCCACGATATCGTGATTTACATGCTGATCGTCTCCGCTCCATATCCAACTGCTGCCTCCTGAAAATAAAATAAAGAGATTAGGCCTCATCCATGATTTTATTTTCCCCATTTCTTCTAACTTCCATGCGAGAAACTACTGTAACGTATTTTTTTGAGTGGGTCGATATACCTACGGTTTCCACGAAGGTGGTGTCGTTTCACTCTACAACGTCTTTTCTTTCGTCTACCGCAGCCCGATCTACAAATACACAAGGAAAAAAAATGAGTACAGAGTCTTCGTTCTAGGAGATATCAGTAGCGTACAATTTTATATCTTAAAAGAATGTTCATAATAAGGTAAGGATGTGAAATGGCGAAGAAAAAACACTTACAAAGAGATGCGACAATTCATTGGTGTCCATTCTTCCCAGCGGCATTTCTTGGACCCCGCTCGCCCTTGCGGCTATTTTCGTCCGCGATAAACTTTACGAAAGGACTACTTCCTCGTACCAGACTTATCAAAGAGTATTTTCCGATGAAGAGATAGAGATGACCAAGGTCGCGCTCGTGTTTGAAATGATAAAAATGAATGGGATGAATGGAGTGGACGAAGTGGCGGAAGAATAAAGGATAAAGGATAAAGGATGGACAAAAAAGAAGGAAAAAAAAAAAGCGGGACCAACATGCTGTGGACAGTGGGTATTTGGTTGATCAATTCGAAGTTCACGAGGCCACACTTTCGCCATCACCATTGAACATGCGCATGAATATACCAAAGACACAAGCGACTAACAAAATCAAAGAACACGATAAAACAATTGTGATTCTCATCTCAAGTACATGTATTTGCAATAAGTCATAGCTGCGAAAAAAATAATACAATGCAAGAATGCAATTATGCAAGAACACTCCTCTGTGTCGTTCCTTGGAATGGTCCTCAGCGTCGATGTGAGTAATGCGACGACGGCGGTTGCTGCTGCTGTGATCGATGGGATAGAGGATGGCGTAGATGATCATCGGGAGACCGCTGATGATGAGGCGGTTGTTGAACCGGTCGTCCTGAGTATCTCGTAGATCCGGGTCCTGGTGACGATGACGATGTTGGTGGCGAGTGCATCGACGGCGAGTACAACCTTCCTCCTTCCTTTTCTGATCTAGACATCTCGTGCTGCTGCTGCTGTTGACGGTGATGGTGGTACGGTGGCATATCCGAACTTTCGCGATACTGTATGATCGGTTCAGGTTGTTGCGAGCGGTAAACCGGAGGGAGACGCTGGTGTTGCATTGGTGGCGGCGAGTATGATCGCCGCATCGATGAAGATTGCTGCTGTGACTGTCCCGGTCCGTCTCGAAGTCCCACACCAACACTTCCTAGGTGACCTCCTCGTCCACTCTCAACAGCACGATGGTATCCTGAAAACGATCCCGTCGAGTCCATACCCCTCGCAGATCCAGGTGCGCTGGGAGATGATCCACGATAGTCGCCGTAATCGGCTACAGATGACTTGGCCTTCTTGTTGGCAACGCCAGAGTTCGATGACTTCGAGCTGGGCATGTCATGCGATGAGTACGAAACTTGACTGGGGTACGAGGTGTCGCGGTAGTATGGCTGTGGCGACCGCCGCCTCTCATATCCATAATCCCGTTCCTGAACTGGACCTTCGTCAATGACAAGAGGGTCGGCATTCGACCCTGAGCCTTGGGCAACTATGAAAGGATGAATGAAAACAATATGTTGTTACTACTTGTCCCTCGGCTGTCGATACATAAAAACACCTCAAAACATTGGTAGCCAAATGCAGTAAAGGCTGATTACCTCCTATCGAGTTCTTTCTTTTCTTACTGAGAGACGATGCGGATGAGCTGCTTGACATGGGTCCGCCACTGTACGTGAAATGAGTTCTTGTTGCATGTTGCTGCATCGGTGGTTGAGAAGGATGCCGCGATTGCTGTGATTGGGGAGGCTTCGGTGCATGTTGTGCCGGAGGCTGCGGTGGTTCAGGAGTTGCTGTAGCTCGGTGAAGGTTTGCCGGTGAACAAGTAGCCGAGCTCGTCGCGTTTGGAGTTACACGACGGGCTACTACTGGCGGAGAGTCTCGAGGGCTTACAGCAATATCAGGCTTGACAGCATTCAACAAAGGACTGGAGGCTGTGATGGCAGCAGAGGCAGGGACCTTGGCAGGCATAGGGGGCGAACTAGTGGGCTTGACAGATGAGGCTGTGGATGTGGCGGCAGGCGCCATTCTGGCAGAAGCAGCCATAGAAGCACTAGCGGTTGCAGTCGTCGACTTGGTGGGTGATGTTGTAGAAGACGCAGAAGTATTGCCTGATGTCAGCTTGTTTGACGAAGGTGTCTTTGTGAACTTGGTCGTAGAAGTGGTGGCTCCTGTGGGTGATGCCGCAGCCTTTGGAAGTCGAGAGGCTGCGCTCGCTGCCACAGCTTTCGTCTTTGTTGGCAGGACAGGCTTCATAATTTCGACATCCTTCTTGTCATTCTTTTGCTTCTGGACCTTCTCTTTGAGCTGACTGTATTGTCGCGAGATCTCGTATGACGTTGTCCATCCAGACGGAAAAGCAAGCAACAACTAGAAAATGGAAGGAAGATAACATTGTGATAAGTACTCTGCCTCGTTATAGTAGTCAGTTCAATAGCATATATGGAGAGCCTTCCACTTACAGTTTGGTAAGCGTCCTTCCTGGTCTTGGAGTCTGTTGGTGGGGCTGGAAAGCTGTTCTTTACTAAGTGATACTCGTGCTTCGCTTGCCGAATCTCCATGATGATCTCCATAGTTTCCCACAAAAGGAGTCGAAGGTCATGGGTCCATGGGAACTTCTTTTGAAGTTTCCCTATTGGTCAAAAGAATGCTCAGGTTAATTCGCTGCGCACATGCGGATCAAATTCTTCAATTATAATTCCAGTTCAAGAGTCAATGTACCTTCGTCGCCACTAAGGTTGACGTCGCCGTCTGTATCCTGAGTAGTTGCTTGGTTGGCCAGACCCGACGAGAGAAGAACCTTCTTAATCCGCTCCGTGAAGAGCCCAATATACCTTGTCTTTTCGAACTCCAAGTCCTTAATCCAGTTTGGAAGCAACATTCTGTATATGAGTTTCTATGGAGCATCGATGTAAAGAATGATAAGTACATCGCAGGCAAGCACTTCTACATATCTCCTTCGAAAAGGCTTGACACATAATGTCCTTTCTAATTTTTTGCCACTTACTTGAAGAGTAGTGGCCTTGTAAGGGATGATGGACCTCAGGTGGTCAAAGTACACATCCGGTATAATCTTTCCTGATCCTTTGCAGTATTCGAGGGCCTTGTGCCCGAACGTGAACATGGCTGTCCGCACAGGAACCGGAAAAAGACCTTCCCAGAGTTCTGTTGCATTTGGAAATGAAGGTAGGTTAATATCATTACACAAGAAAGAAAATGACCTGCAAGACACCGATAATGGAAGTCGATGCCGCGCTCATTACCTTTCTCTGCAAGTTCCTCAATGACTCGGAACGCTGGTTTCAGGTCATCAGGCAAGGGCTCCTCTGGCTTCGGTCCAAGTTCCACGATTTGGTCATCTGATTCGAGACCGTCCTCTCTCGTGGAACCTTGACTGTTGCTCATTCTCCGGGGAGCAGGAGAAGACGATCTAGACTTGCCTTCCCGACTCACATCGTTGGAGGGTGGTGTCCCTTTGCCGATGATGTCCGCAACAGTATTATCGGCACTAGTATCCATAGCATGTGGATCCTGAGTTGTATCATCCTCCGTCAGCGCATCATCTGTAGCTGGATCAGCCGACAGTGAGCCATCCTGTTGAACCTTAGCAGATTTAGCCTTCGATCTAGATTTCACCTTGAGGGGTGAGACGGGCCGTGATGGGGGTGGCTGGACTATTGCACTGTCCTCCACGTCGTCCATTGGTGTTGGTGGTGGTGAGTCGATACGGACTGTAGGAATAGCCGCTGCGGATGTTGTTGACGATGATCCTGTAGCCTTGCTTGCAGTAGTAGTCTTGGTTTTTGATGTGGTCGAGGCATTGGATGTCGTGGCAGCGGCAGACTTGGATGCCGCAGGGTCGCTGATAGGAGTAGAGGTCGTAGCGACATCTGCTGCGGCAGATGATTCCTTAGCAGTGGCAGTAGAATCGGCAGCCGGGGCCTTGGTTGCTTTCGCCTTGGTCCTTTTTGGTGCTGGTGCCTTGGTCTGTTTGTCGGAATCATTGTTGGTGTCGTTGTCAGCATCATCCGCCATTGTCACGTTCTTGGCTTTAGTCGTCCGTTTCTTCTTTGATGCTGTAGAGCCTCCTTCGCCATTTGAAGATTTGCCGCTAGGTTTCCGCTCTGTCTCGCTCACTTCTGGCGTCCATTCAATTGCGCTTTCGACTACTGCCAAATTCGAGCCCTTGGTTGTGGTTGTTGTCGATGCCGGTGCCCTCCGCCTCCCGCCTCCTGCTCCTCCTGCTCCCCCTCTCTTGCGAGGCGCACTCCTAATTGGCGAAGTAAATATTTTTTGAAAGCTATTAATTGACGATCAAAAGGGCGGCCAAGGACATAAATAGCACAGACATGAATAAGCCTCAACTTGAGAAACTTACGGCTCATCAACAGGCACCATGACTAGAGGACCGCGGCAAACATAGAATCCGCTTTCCTTGGGCCTCAACTTAATTCCCATGGATTGGACCATTGCCTCACTGTCGTCAATAAAGTCATCGTTTATATCGTAAGATTCAAAATCCCATCGACTCCTCTTTTTCTGGGGTCGACCCTCCTCATGTGCCTATCAATTGAACATGTAAATGCACATCAGTCGTTAGTGTATGTTGTCAGTGCACACACGAAAGCGAAAAATGAAATTTTGGACCAATTCGGATAATTGATAAGTGTGTAAAGCGTAAGCAGGGGAATAAGGAGCATGTGGGACGAGAGGGCCAGTTAAAGAGGGAGGAAATATGAGCCGGGGTCAGGGTAATTAGGAGAACGAGCCAAGGCTGACCATCACACTAAAAAAGGGCCTTTGTACAGAGCAGGATGGATGATACATACCCTTCGCTCTTCCTCGTCTTCCTCGTCGAGAACATAGTATAGCTTCTCGAAACGGTCCATGAGGTTGTCGAGAAAGTCCTTCTTTGGTGGTGGGTTATCGCTGTCGTTATCGTTCGAATCCTCCGAGTTGTTGTCCGAGTTGTCCGAGTCGTCCGATTCGCCAACAGACTCTCCGACGTCCTCGCCGTCACCATCGGCTTCGCTATGAACTGCTGACTCGGGTCCTGTCTCTTCTGGTGGGTCAACCTCCATTGCGTCTGATGACTCGGGGTCTGCTATCCGTTTTGCGTGTTGCTGTTTCTTGGCAAGTTTAGCTTCTTTCTTGCGAGCGAGAGCTCGTTGTGCATGCTGTTGGGCGACGAGGTCGACAAAGTTGACGATGGTGTGTTTTGAAAGGTCGACAAAGACGCGGACACCATCGTTTGTTACTTGGGTCTGTTCGCCTCTAGGTCGTGCGAGAATGTCAGCGAGTTCTGCGTCGGATCTGCTGAATTGATGTCCTGCTCCTTTAATGCCCGTCTTTGACGACAAGCCTTGCTGAAAGGACGATGGCATATGTATATAAGTGTGCGTATGATCTCCTGTGAATCGAATGTGAGTTGGTGTGATGAATCTGTCGTTCGGTGGTGATGTAGTGTGGTGGTGGAAGAGGAGACGAAGAGGAGAATGAAGAAGACGAGAGTGTGTGGAGAGAGGAGGAAAGGTGGTGGCAAGGATGGTGAGAGATTAGAAAAAGGGAGTGAGAAGAAGAGAAGAGAGGGATAAGGGACGGGAACGAGGGATACATAAGAGCTGCTGGGTATGCACCCATCCTTTGAAAGGGGTGGTGACGACAACACCGAAGTCTAAAGGTGCTGCTCATTAAAATGATCGTGGATGGTGACCTCTCCACCTTGTTCCTTGTGGGGGGTGCACCCTGTCTAACCATCTCTTGCTCTGGACACACATCCACATCCACACACACACACTCTCCCCTCTCTCTCACACACATATACACACACACACACACATTCAACCCGATATGTATTTACTGCATGTATATAGACGGACAGACGCATCTTCCGTCTTGTCTTCACTACTCTTTGTCCTGTGTCTCTCCTGTCCAACAAGGACTTTTCATAACAGGAGAGCAGGCAACAATGAGATATGCCAAAGGATCGAGAGCATGCCATGTGCGTAGTCAATTGTCAGCTTCATAAATAAACTTTTTATTATTATTATTTTCGTTCACATCGAAGCATTCCGATAAAACAAGATACGCTATCCTAACATAGCAACCATCATACGCAAGCCTTTTTTTCTTTTCTCCTGTTTCTTCCTTCAGCTGCCGTGAATGATACAAAACTACGCGCTTTTCTCCTGCAACAGTAACGCGACCAGTTCGCGTGTCTACCTTACACAGTTTACATCAACAAATTTGACTAATGTTCGATCCGAAGCATTGATAAGGAGTAACTATTTTTTACATACACCCACAAAAAAGGTAAACCTTCCCATACTCTATTCCTACAACCTTTTACCATGATTGATGGTACCATTGGTATTCATGGAGTAACGTAAATAACAAAAAGGAGGAAACGAGGAGGAATGTTAAACACAGGAGTGAAGACCAGGGCACTGCGAGCCAAAGGTCGTGTAAAATCGTGTTAACGGTAGGATTTGTTCTTCCCCTTGAAGAAGTTGGTAGCCACCAATGTCATAACGATAATAGACAAGCGGTTGTTCAACTGGGGTGAGTGTGTGAGTGTATGTATGTGTGTGTGTGTGAAATTGAATGGTTGGAAGAAAAGTGGTGAGAACAAAACGATAGGATGATCATCAGAAAGGGCGACTCGAGTTTGAAACGTATTTTTTTCTGTTTTATTGTTGATCAGGGTGGTGGTGGTGGTAGTGGTGTTATTGTCGTTGATAATGTTTGTTGCTTGTGTGCGGGACATGCGATTCGGACAGAGTGAGTAAGTGAGTGCGAAGGAATGAAGAAGGAAGTAGAGGTAATGGGTGAGGAAGAAGAAAAGTGGCAAAGAACGAAACAGAATAATCGGTGCCACTTGAGGGGTGTAAGGTAATAACCCCAATCGCATGGTTAAACGTTTCCAAATGCCACTTTCTATCTCCTTCTCTCTGTCGCTCAACACTGGTCAGCTTTGCTCATATCACCCCGGCGTCTCGCCTATTCTTCTGGATATGCTGCACCTCTGGCCTTCTAATATCTTCCATTTGGGTTGGGGTGAATATTCCGTCAGGGAATCATGGCCCTGCTGACAGTGGGATCTCCCTGGCCTGCCCCTTGATAGGTAGTGGCATGAGGGCAAGGTATTTACAAGAGATATTATATGTGGAAGTTCAGCTGGTATGTAAGAATGAGTTGCCAATACAACGGGTAATGGGGACCATACATCGCGTCCTATCCTTGAGTGACTATCAGCGGGCTGCCGACGATGGTAAGCGCGCTTCTTTGGTGGGTACGACTGATTCACTCCTATATCTCCACATCCCTTCCTTTTTTTCCCCTTTCATCTAGCACACTACCTCTGCTGTTTTCTCGCGTCCTCCAAACTCTCGCTACAACATGCTGTTTTCCGGTTACTGTCAATTGGTCAAATTAGGCGTAAACAGTAGCAGGCTGTTGTGAGCGCAAGAAGTGGCCAAACCATGGTCAATTGCAACTCGGTATGTGAGCGCCATTGTTTCCCCTTTCCTTCAATTCTCACCTGTTATTGCCAACCAACGCAAAAAGCAAATGTCAGTCCACTACGGAGAATCAAATCCCGAACGGAAAGACGTTCTCTTATGTTCCTTTTTGTCCACTTTACGCGTATCAGTCCACTTTCTTAAAAAGGGTTGTAGTTTCCCACTCTCGGCACCTCTTCTTTCTTCTCTCGTCTTTCTCATTCATTCATACTCACACACATCCACCAGCACAATCTTCCTACATCCACCACCACCTCCACCAACCTAAGAACAAGAAATGTCATCACTCGCAAACCCCGTGAACTGGGTGCTCGCCGCCGTCCTGGGCTACATCTCCTACAACTACTTCACCGCCTCGGCTGCACCCCCACCCCCAGCCCCTCGTCCAAAGCAAGCCGCTCTCGTCTTCCGGGAATACACTCCCAAGGAACTCGAGCCCTTTAACGGTTCTACACCCGAGACACGTATCTTGATGGCCGTCAAGGGCAACGTTTATGATGTTACCCGTGGCAGGAACTTCTATGGCCCAGGTATAATACCTTTTCACTTGCACTCTGTCCCTTGTATTTTTTTTTTTTTTTTGGCAACAGGAAGGGGTACATCAGGAACCAAGAGCGACACAGGAGGATTAACTGACCCTTTTGGAAGGGCCAAGGAGCAAAGGAGACAATGGCCAGTAGAGAAGAGGTTACCCAACCGAATACAAGGAAACACAGACAGTCATAAAGGATGAAAACCAACACACTCTGGATGAATGAATCGGGATGGACAGAGACAGATCTGATCCTAAAACTTGATTCAGATGCACCGATCGCCACATCGCACTTCACGGCAAGGCAGCAATCAGTGAACGCCAAGACAAGAACAATAGCAATAACCAGGAAGGAAGCACAGTCAATCACTTATATCTTGATGACTGGAGGGTTTCGCCCAGAAATAAGAAATGACTGCGCGTGCGCAAGAATTTGGGACATTTTTATTCTCCTATAAAAAAAAAACGCAAGTGAACCGAACCACGCCTTTTTCCCACCCTGCCGAACACAGCATCGTAATCGATTACTTCTTTTCTTTCGAACCTTGGCCTCCCAAGCAACACGTCATGCTTCAGAAGTCGGCTTATTATCATCATACGATCCTTTCATCCGCCTAGCCAGCCGGAAAAAAAAAATCAAAACCGGGCTTTACATTTTTACCTTTCTTCTCACACTTTCACTAACGTACATCCCTCTTTTAAACAAAACAACGCACATAGATGGCCCATACGGAAACTTTGCAGGAAGAGACGCCTCCCGCGGACTGGCCAAGAACTCGTTCGACAAGGCCATGCTCAGCCCTGTCGACGGACCCATCGATACCCTCGCCGACCTTGATGACGATGAGAAGGAGTCTCTCAACGACTGGGCTAGTCACTTTGAGGGCAAGTACCAGCTCGTTGGCAAGTTGATCGAGAACAAAGATTAAAAAAAAACTTGGGTTCTGTACTCCAACTGTTACTATTACCACTTTTTTTTTCTTTGTAATACCTTCTTTGTCTACTGTCACTTTTACTTTTCAATATACATTACTCACTTGGATTTGAATAAATAAGAGAACGCTTTAATTAGTGTAACTTGATGAAGGAGAGAAGTTGTAGTAATATTTCTTTCTAAAGTAGCGGATCGTTTGAAAAAGGGGAGAGGATGGGTATCTGACTTGTCGAATAATTAATGTTAATAAGTAAAAAAAAAAATGAAAAAATATCCTTAAGGAGACATGACGGCGCCCATACTACCACGCCTCAGGTTCTCACTGCTCCCCCTCGAAACCAACTGTTGATCCTGTTCCGAGACGTTATGTCGTCCCAGCACCAACGAACTCGTGCTGGTCGACGCCTGTTGCAAATTCATGATCATCGGACTGGCGCTCCGCGCCATGGCCACTCCTGCCACTGTGCTTGCTCCTGAGGCGTTACCGAAACGGCCCCTGCTGACGCTGGGTCCGTGTCCGGTAGAAGATCCACTCTGGTACCCAGCCTCGCCTGCAGATTCTTGGCCGGCGTCAATGGATGTCATGGCGCCACCGCCCGTTTCAAAGTTGATTCCGGAGAGGAGTCCTGTGGACCGTTGCTTGTACCGGGATCCGATTGTGGGTACTGCTGGGCTGCTGGAGTAGTGTTGTTGTTGGTGCTGGTAGTGAGGGTGATTCCGGTGAGACCTTGGGGATGATGAAGACGAGAAGGGGACGGCGCTGGCGGATCGGAACGGCTGGTTAGAGTACTGTTGCTGGTTGTACTGGACCTGCTGTTGCTGTTGTTGTTGCTGTTGCTGGTATTGTTGAAACGCCTTATGATCAACGGATCCAGTAGTCGAATAGCTAGGAGGTCGACGATTCATGTATCCTTCGCCTTCATCATCGCCATCGCCACCATCCGCACTCCATTCTTCTCGCTCGTCTGCAGAGGTCACAAAACCTGACGAAGACGCAAACCCAGCGTTCTGGCTCTGGGTCTGTAACGTAGCCGATCCTAAGTTGAGAGTCGACGAGGGGGCGGACGACGATCCGTCCTGTTGTTGCAACTTGTACCGTGCCATGGGTGTCAGCAGTGGACTCTGGCCTGATGAATGGATAACAGTATGGTAACTGCGGGATGTCGAGAGAAGCGAAGGCATGGGGACATCGTCGGCCTCCTCCTCTGGGATCCAGCCTTGCTTCCATGCACCTCCGGCACCTGCAGGCTGCTCAGGAGTGTTGATACTGTTGGGAATCGAGGAGGTGCTATTGTTATTGTTCCAGAGTCCCGACAAGTTGGTCGTCGATGCAGTCCGTGCCGTAAGCTCGACAGAGTTCTTGGTCTGCTTTTGAAGGAGCGCCGTGTTGACTACACAACCATCAGGTCCAGTACCACTGCCGCCGGGTCCCATCTTGTTGCCAAACAACGATTGCGAGTCGCCCGAGAATCGTTTCTTGTTCATTCGAAAGAAATTGGGCTTGGTCTTGGGCGGGCCCCGCTGAGCGGAGTGAGAAGAGTGTGAACGATGGAAACTTGTATCAAATATGCCTCCTGGTCCTGCTCCCGCTCCGTTACCACCAATGCTTCCAGCACTTCCCTCAGGGATGGTGTTCAATCCAGAAGTACCAAAGCTTCCCGCGGGGGTACCACCATGATGACTTGTCATACCTCCCATAGACATCGTGTTGGTAGTACTTGAGTTGCCATCATACCCAGCAATCGTAATCGCCTCAATCATCTCGCTAGGCTGACCGTCCAGCGGATCAAAGCCTCCCCGAGGCTCTGGCCAGAGTCGTGACGTGATCGACCACCAGACCGACCGCGTGTGATGGACCACAGAGAGGTAAAACACCTTGAGTCCAAAGCTGCGCCCATACGTCGCTGTCGATCCTACTGTTCCGGATTCCAACGCACTGTAGTCCGCACTCAAGGGTCCACTTGTCCGGCGGAACCTGCCAAAGAAGGGCAACCATCCTACACCGCCACCACCGCTATTAGACCCTCCAGGGGAAGAAACACCGCCTGCAGAACCCAACCACCGCCGGACTGTAGGCCAAGTCTTGGAAGATCTCGACCGATAGACCCAGAAGATGGCTAAACCAAAGAGCACAATCGCCAGCAGCATGAAATGGTTGTAGTTGTCAAGCATCCGTTCTGGGTACGTATCCTCATGAGGCGCCTTGTGGTCGGGTGGTGGTAAGATGAGCGTCGGTGAATGATGTTCTCCTCCCAGATGAGGGTTAGGAGCATCCAGGGATCCGCTCGAGATCAACAGCATGGCTCCCAAAGTCCATGTTACCTGGATATCCTTAATGGCGTTGATGCTCTGAAATGGCGGCCTCCAGTTCTTCTTCTTGATCGATTTCTCCGCCTTCTCCAGGACTTCACTCGACTGCTCCTCAGACCCCTGGGCACCTTTCTCACCAAACCGGGGCAGCCCAAACCCGCCATGAAGAACATTCGACAGCCATGCGGACTTGAAACACTGCATCTCTAACCGCTCCTGAAGCTGGTCCCGGAATTCCGGTCGGTCCTTAATATCGTCCCACTCTGAATTACAAAACTCGGCCGATTTCCGCTCAAACTCTGCATAATCGTACGCGCCTCCAAGACCCAGGATATCGTGTGAAGAGTACCAGTACTCCGATACTCCAATGAACGTGTTGATGTTGAAATCAATAGGCGGTGTATGGACTCCATTGAAGAGACAGGGCTCGTCATGACACTCCTTGTCCTTGTTTAACAGCACCTCAACCTTCTTGAGACACTCCTTAAAGGATCCCGAACCTTTCAACGGTACATGGGGCAACGTATGTGTCTCGCTCAAATGCAGGTTTTTGGGTAGACACGGGTCTTCGATCGTAATCTGGACGCCGGGCTTGTCCTCCTCCAGCAGCTCCTTGTTGGTTGCTAGCAGGTAATCCTTGACATACCGCCGTCGAGCCTGGTTCGATCCGTAGCCGAGGAAGGTAGTGACAAAGACATTGTATTCCAGCGTATGGCCGTCGAGTGTCTTTAGATGAACCGCCATTAGATCGTTCGCGTGCGCCCGTGATGCCTCTGGTGAGGGTTCAAAGGCGATTTGTGTACTGGCGCCTCCCATGTCCAGAAAGCCCAGTGTATGGCGATGTGAAAAGTTATCGCCTTCTTTGTTGGCGCCGTCCGATTGATTACTAGAAGAGGTTTCAAGTGATCCATGGGAGTCGATGGTGGGGACCGATCCTTGGTCGTCCGAGTCGTGCGATTCTGAGTCGGGCACCTCTGGCTTGATCATCTTGACTCCGCCGTTATCAAACCCACCCATAAGATAGTTGATAGCCACCCATCCATAGATGCCTTCCTCCTCGCCCGAAATGTTCTTGATATGGGTCTTGCAGTCGCCAATGAGGAAGTGATAGTTGTCCCGGATGTAGTTGCAAGAGTTTGTGAGGATCTGTTCCCGGATATCGTCCTGAACAAGACGCAGACCGGCAGTGGCAAGGACGTAAATGGGTGTGCGTGCGATTTCTGATTCGGGGATGACGGTGAGGGCGTGGTCGAGAAGCGGTTCCAGGTGCTCGCCCACGTCGTCTGGCCTGTCCTTGAAGTCCGCAATGCCTTTGTTATCTTTTATTCATAAGTAAGAAAAAGCAGGTAGAGTAGGTTAGAAATGGAATACCTCAACGAAGTGTCCAGTTGTTATACATTCAAAGGGGGAGCGAAATGTGTACTTTTTGCCTTCAATGAATGTCTTTTGGTATGCGCCCCTTTGTCCCTGTGTGTGTTTGTCCCTTTTGTTTCCTTTCTTCCTTTATTTTTTTTTACTACCTTCTCTCTGTATCGACTGACTGAAAATGACGGTCGGTAGTGTCCCACCTTTTCATTCCCCATTATATCAATTCCCCGACCTCTCTTTCGCCCAACAACATCGCCCATCTTTCTTTCTCAGCTTTCTCTCGTTGGATGTGTGTGCCTTCCTCATAAAAAAGTTACCTGGCTCGGTGCGTTTAGTCCATTCGCCAGCGTGAACAGAATCCGATTCCACCCCCGGCTCGATGGTCGGCAAGACCCCCGCAATCTGGCTATGCGGTGCTGTTTGAAGGATATGTTTGCGGTCGATCCACGAGTAGATGTGCAATCTCGATCCTGATGAGCCGGCGTCGATCACGATCCCGAACTGACGGTTCTTTATCCATTCCTCTGAGTGCGGTATTGGAAGGAATGTTGACATGATGAGAAAATTCGCTCCGAGAGCTTAACTGAAACGAGAGAAGGTGTGTGGTGTGTAAGGGTTTAAAGGAAGGGAAGATGAGCACAAAAAGAAGAGTGGAGTGTGAAGATGCGTGAAAGTGCGAAGTGAAGAAGGGAGGAAGTGTGAGAGAGCGAGAGAAGGAGCAATCTAGAGGGAGAGGGTGGAAGGGACAGTCAGAGCAGGGCAAGGGGTCATGGAGCTGCTTCTTCTATCTTCTTTTGTGAAGAAACGAAAAAGAAAGACAGAAAGAAGAGAGAAGAAAGAAGAAAGAAAGAAACAAACAAAAAGCAAGAGATAAAGAAAAGTAAAGGGGTAAGCTGAGTAGAAAAAAAAAAAAACGAACACTATTTTATCCCGTTCATCGCTGATGGGCTATTCTATTCTATTTCAAAAATAGGTTTCCTCCTCGTCTATATTTTCTTTGTGTTCAATTCAATCGTTTGTGTCTGTGGGTAAGTGGTTTAAAAGAGATCAGTTATTGCAATGGCCCTTGGACCCTTCCCTTCGTTTGCTTTTTTTCCATGTATCATTTGAGTCACTCTCCATGTTTCCTGTTCCTCTTGCTTTCCAAATGCTCCAAGGATCGCCGTTGATTATTCATTACTGATAAAACCCTTGATCAGAGGAACCATCAAGGTCCCAGGCACACAAAAAAATAAAGTTTTATCAGTGGGCGGGAATAAACAAGAAAAGGGTTGCGGGACCAGTGCACGTGATGTCATCCCCTTTTAAACGTGGTTTTCCCAGTTGGTTGTCATCCATCTATTGGACAACAGCTCTTCTTCAATTTACCCATTTGCAATAGTTCTACAAAAGTACAGTACACAGCCTTGTCACAACTCGTTTCTGTTGCGAACAATCGAGTGTTTGTTTTCTGAACTCGAACAAAAGATGCACACTCACAGGGTGCCCTTGTCACCATTCACCTTTTACCCACAGACTTATTACAATTAACATCTACTGAATTACAATTTGTAACTTGTTTGAAATTTAAACCATTTATTATTTGCATTTAAGTGTTGGACCAAAGAAGGAACCAGGGGCTCTTTAGTTGTTTGAAAGCTACTTTCTCACACGATGAGTCAATGAGTTATCGAAGGAAGCATTTTTTTTTTTTTTTTTTTTTTTGTTTCGAGTATGATCATAAAGGCAAACAGAGTACGAAAGCAAGAGAGTTCACCCGTTGAATGATCCTGCACAGAATAATAAGGTTACATCATTTCCTAGCGGGTGTGCAAGTGAGAGGGAAGGAAGTCTCGACTCGTTATTAACGATGAAAAAGATGCAATTCATCATTAGCTCAAACACCCGTGGAGATATGCATGGGAGGAAGAGGGGCAGAGGGATAGAGAAATAAAGGAGGGAGAGATATCCAAGAGCATGGAGGCTGGATGGTGGTCACAAGCAAAAAAAAAAAAAAAAAAAAAAAAAAAAAAAAAAAGTGACTGTTGCTACTCCTTGTCTACCCCTTGGGCGTATTCTCTCTTGGCTTTTGTCTTTTATCATTCTCCACTCCTCTCCTCTCCTCTCCTCTCTACTCTACTCCACGTTTCTCTACTCCACTACATCTCTTACACAACAACAACCTCCAACCAACCAACCAACCAGCCAACCGTGATCTCAATTCCAAGCACAACAAGCAACAACAACACAGCAAGCAAAAATGTCTGAGATCCGCCCCGAAGAAATCAAGCAGGCCTTTGCACTCTTCGACCCGCAAAATACCGGAAGAATCGAGCCCCAAGCATTCCAGCAATTCCTCAACGCAAGTCCCTCTCTTCCTCTTCGTTCCTTATACCTTTCTCTTACAGAGATAACTAAGCTCTTCTTTTCACACTTCGTACATACAAATAGACGCTGGGAGATGAAGAGCTGAAGGCAACAATCAGGATTCCCACCCACCCCTTATCGCTCGAGGAGTTCACGACTCTAGTCTCGCGCTACAATGACGATAAATCAAAGGACCCCGAAGAACCTTACCGTCGTGCTTTCAAGTCCATCAACCGCGATGGGTCGGGACATGTCTCTGCTCAGGAGTTGAAGGTTGCTCTGGAGTCTTTCCTGGGACCTAATGTCCTTTCTGAGGTAACTTGGACTATGTGAAGTTTTTTTGAAGGAAGTGAATGTTGGTTTGTAGAAAGAGAAATGGTGGACAGAGAGGATGAGAGGGTTAGTATGGGAAAAGTGTTGCAGCTGGACAAACGACAGATAGGGAAAAAAGAGAGTTAAAACGATGACCGAATGATGAGCCGTCTGTTGTTTTTGTCTCTGTGTCCAACTGCACAAACACATACAAAAATGTCGACCACAAAATCAAAAAGCATTCTAGCGCTAAACGTATACATACCCATACCCTTTATTTAACTAACACACAAACAACTCGCTACCATTCAACATAGGCCGACGTAGACGAGATCATTACGGAGGGAGATGTCTCAGGCGATGGAAGAATTACTCTCGAAGAGTTCCTCAAAATTGTCCACAAGAGCGAGCAAAAGCACCGTGGCGAACACGTTCTCTAAATCATTTCTCTTCTTTTCCCTCCGAGCTACACCTTTGTTACAGATACAGTTTACAAGCAAAATTAAAGAATAATCTTGTCAATTGCACACAAAGGACTAAAAAAGTGTATTCGAAAAGGGAAAGTAAAAACTAATCGTCGCCCTGGTGGTAAGAAACCTTACGCATCTCGCCAAGGACCCTCCGGGCAAGCGTCAACTCCTTCTCCAACTTCAAGATCTCGACCTGCTGTCCCATCTCCTTAATCTTGAACTCGTGCGCATTCATATTCTGATAATCCACTGCATTCTCGCGATCCTTCATCTCACGCTCCATAATCGCCTTCACTGCCCTCACTAGCGCCCTCGATGCCTCCGTCACCGCCTTGGACGCCCGCTCCAGATTATCCTGTGCCTTGGACATAAAGTTGGCCTTGACCCTCGATGCCGCTACCAATTGTGCAGTGGCCGCCGCAACCTCGTTCGAAGCCACCAGTAATTGCTCCATCGAATGTGTCTTTGAAATCACTCCGTCCGCAGTCTCGACCAGCAACGTCGTCGCGACCGCAACAGCCTTGGCCGCAGAGATCAGACCCTCGGTCCACCGGTTGTTCTTCTTGTAGAACGCCGCATTCGTCGAGGAGCCTCGACCCTGAGCAACGACTTCTTGTTGAGAGATGGTCGCACATTTGATCAAATGTCCAATCGCCTGCATCATCGCCATCGCACTCTCGAGAATCGACGCGTTCACCTGCAACTCAACCGCTGACAGACTATCGTTCTTGGGTTTCGCCATCAGTGCCTGCAGACGCGCTGTCGCTTCTTCAATCGTCCTCGCCGCATTACCCATCTCCATCTCCACCATATCGCCCAGGTCCAGCTTTGAAGGATCCAACTGGTTGCTTTTGGGAATCAAATGCTCTGCAGATTTCGCCAACCGCTCCATCGCTGCCTGGACCGACTCGTTCGACTTTTCAATCGTCCGAATACTGCCCTCAGGCGACAAGCCTCCAATCCGAGAAGACGTTACATTCGTGAAAAACTCCTGCGTCGCTACAGCAGACGACTTTGCATGTCGGATAATCTCCTCCGCGTCCTCATCCTTCTTGGCCAACCTGGTAATTCCCTTGGCGTTGCCCAAAACATCGGCAAGCGTCTGGGAGAGGTTCAGGGCTGCACGGATAGCTTCGACCTGGTTGACTTCGCTTGAGGGGCGGAGGTACTGGAGCAAGGCTAGTTCGAATTCTGTGGATGCGGTGTGAGCCTTTTCGATCATCGAAAGTGTGAACTCGGGCGTCGCGTTCTGGTTCCCGAGCTGCGTCGGCGATTCCAGGTCGTAGATGCTCTCTTCGACTTTGCTAATACACGTCTCCAAGATGGAGTCTACAGTGACGGTGGATCAAGAATAGTAAGTATGAAAAAGACGTCAGTGAGCCGCTGAGAGAAAAGTCGAAAGCAGCCACTGCTTTAACAATAAACGAGGTCAGTGGCAATGAGTTGCCAACTCACCAAGGATCTGCTGCATCTTGCGCTTGTGGGAACTCATCATCTGATCTAGACGCTCTTGCAACACAGCAGACTTCTCGCCTTGTCCGTCGCGCAAGGTCGCCAGTTCGAGCAGTGTCTCGTCAAGACCGCTCTCGAGGACAGCCTTCTCCTCCTCATTCTCGATCTGCATCCGCTCAATCTCGGCCTTCTGGTCCTCCACCTGATGCATCAACGAATCAATCTCGCGTTGCCGGCGCTAATCAGGCATTCGACAAAGGAACATACAATTAGTACGCATGTAATTGAGAACCGCTCATTCTTCAGAACATGATGAATACAAAAAAACCTACTTTGGCAAGATCCTCAAGGTCCTGCTTCTCCTTATTGAACTTGGCGACCATAGACCCGACCTCAGAACTCTTGGACCGGCCTAAATCCTCGACACGTCCATTAGCCGTCTCTAGATCGCGCTTCAGACGAGCAATCTCGTCATTCTGGGTGTTTTGCCATCTCAACAGCTCGTTCTTGGCACGGTCGCGCTCACGGACCATATCTGCCATCTGCAAGTTCTTGTCCTTGATTTCCTTCTGCATTTTCTCCATCTTGTCGACCGCCTCCTGGGCAGAATTGGCCTTGAGCTGGACGGTTTTGAACTTGCCGCGAAGATCCAGGTGTTCTTGACGCAGTTGTGAGTACAACTTTGCCAATGCCTCGTACTTGGACTTCCATATGTTGATTTGATCTAAATTTTATGGAATATGTATGTGAAGATTTAGTATAGGTTCTTAGTGTGTGCAGTAGCAATATGTCAAAGTACGCGTGAGCCAGTAATGATACCTTGGATGCTTCGGATCATCTCGTCCTTAGAGGCGAGCTGCTGATGCGCATTCATGTTGGTCAACTGCATCTCTTGTTCCAGTCCCTTGACCCTCTATTACAAAAAACAACAGAAAAACACCCCTAGTAAGTAACGCAATCCTTGTCCGTAGCCCCTATAGAAAGAAGCGAATAAGTGTCAGCAAAGCTGTAAACTTACCCTGTCGTATTGATCAATGAGCATCTGGTCGCGCTCATACTGTCCTCGGAGGGCCAAGACATCTCTTTCCAATTCAGCCAATCGCCCCTCAGCATGACGCTGCATCTGCTCCCTCGCCAACTGCTCACGCTGTAACCGCTCTCGTTCCATCTGGAGCCTCTTTTGCTCATCAAACTCCTGCTGCAACTTTAACGCCTCCATCTGCTGCTGCTGTTGCTCGAGTTCTCGTTGCTGCTGCAGTCTCTGTTGCTCCAGCTCGTATTCGCGTTGCTTCCTTGCAATCTCTCGTTGCTGCTCTGCCCAATCGGCGCCAGGTGACTGTGGAGCTGTTTCCCGGACTGGCTTCTGTTGGCGAGGCGTGGCTGGTTGGCGAGTGGGAAGCATAGGAGGGGAGTCGCCCCCAATGAGACTGGGAGGGTCCTGGGGCAGCTTGGGTACGCTGATCAGACTGGTTAGGTACTTTAGGTTGGAGCACTCATAATAGAATTTGATCAATGCATAGTGCTGAGCATTGTACCGCTGTCGCAGCAACACTAATCCCTCCGGATCATTTGTGCCTATTTGGTCAAAACGAAGGTGTTTGACAGCCGTCAGTACAATGCAGACGGTGTGTCATAAGACATAAGGAATGGCCGTTGAACAGAGGTTGTGATTGCAATGGAGAAAGGTAAACGTACGTCTGTGCATGGCGCGCAGCATGCTGGTTGCAAACTGGTAGATAGCGTAAGATTCCTGAACCAATGGGACCAATGCAGCGATTCGACACTCGTTGTCGGACGAAGGACGGAAGTTGGCAAAAATGAGCTTTTGGAACTGGTCGATTTGATCTTGCAAATTCATCAAGTCGCTAATTGTCTCATAACTATATCGAAAGTACAAAAGAAAAGGGGAAAGTAGGTTTGTGAGATTTTGAACATCCAAGTGCAACCCTGCTTCTGTCTTTCCCCTCGTATCAGCTTAGGATACATACCCTTCGTTAGGATCGTCGATGCCTTTGAGTGAGATGTACTCGTTGTAATCAAAGGTTCCGTTGAACTCGGGATGGTTGTTGTGGTACCGAAGTTTGGAATGCAAAAAGTCGACATAGGCCCGAATTAATGTTGCATAGCCTAGAAAGAGAAAAATGGCGTTAGGTCATTTTCGAATGAGTGCAGAAATGAATTGAAAGAATCAAAGGGAAGACAAAAAAAAGACTTGCCTCGACTGTCGAATTGATGAGTTGAGCGAGCACATTGATCCAGCCAATCCGTTTCCTTCTGCGCATCCTTCAGCGCCTAAGAGGTATCAATTCGCAAAGAAAATTTAGTATGCGCCAGTTCATAAACAAATGACGCTCCTGCCTTCAACTATTATCGTTGTTCTTATTTCAGGTAAAGAATGATTCACTTACTGAAGGGTGTCCCTCTCGGATGATTTTGTGGACAGAGATCAAGGCTTTGAAGGTCTGCACCTCATCGCCCAGCATGGGTTGTGTCCGGAATCCTTGCCACAGCGCCGACGACGAGCGATAGTCCCATGTATATACAATACATGCTATGTTGTTTAAGTCGACAAGAAGTATGTGTAAGTGCTTTGCTCACTCGATCGCAAACGCAATAGCCCTCTTCCTTGTCCACCTCCACAGCCCAGCATTTATGGTGCGTCTCCAAAACGACACACTTGCAATCCTGTTCCCTGCTTCTTTACTCCTGAAAAATCACGATACAATCACGACAAAAACATGTCAAGCAACGAACACCTCCTTCTCTACATACCTCGAACATGCTTTTGCTTGGGAGCAGTCTCGTCAGGGCTGGTGGCCTTCTTGATATGCAGCTGCAGATCAGCATCGGCCCTGTCCCTGTTCAGTGGGCGGGTCATCGTCATGGCTCACAATATTTTCTTCTTGGTGTATTTGTTAAGCAGAGAAAGCCGCAGTGGTCTATGTAGACGCAAACAAAGGGGGAATGTGAGTACAAGATGTACGTGCATTGATGAATGTCAAAGTCTTAAGACGAATGAATGAGCGTTGCATTCGTGTCGGTCGACCAGGGACTTTGAATGACGTGCATATGTCTTTTCATTTTACCTCGTATTGATTGTGTTTGAGATGAGATTGCCAGCGAAAGGAGACGAGGAAGAAAGAGAAGGAAGGCTTGAACGGTGTGTTGAAAAAGGAGAGAAATAGAGAGAACAGAAATGAAATGAAAGTGGAGGCTGACGAAAGGAAAAGGAAAAAATAAGGAGGAAGTAAGAAAGTAAGGAGGATGAACTGTGTCTGCTATCACACATATCCGTGATAACGAAAAGGAACATGCCCAAAGAAAGGTCGACTTTTGTCTATCTCTTAACGCTCTGTTCGCACGGAGGATGGGGGCGTGATGTCTAAGAGGGCAATGGCTTAGTTGAGAGAGAAGAACGGAAGATCCGAGCACACCTAGTGAGTGATACGATGACGTCTGTTCCAGCCCACCCTCATTGTTTCGCCCCTCCTAGCCCTTAGCTTTTGAGAATCCAGCGGTGCCTGAAGCCTATTTCACGGTCCAAGGGGAACACCTGAATGACCGTGCCCCACTGGACACATTTGGTCGTAGTCGCCGCCTCCCTCTTGCATTTCCATTTCTTTCCTTGTCTAACGCCATTGAGACTGCGTTTTTAATTCGAATCAAACATTAAATTTAAAAAATAGCCCCCATGGAGATAAACCCACAGATGATGTCTTTTTTCTGGCTATAATATCACTTTCCCAAAAAACAGTCTCGCGGGGAGTATAAAATAGCTCTGTAACCGTGAATCGATTTGCTCTTTACCCGCTCTAGCTTTTTGGCTAAGATCAAGTGTAGTATCTGTTCTTATTATTCTAATCGAATAATATGGTGGCTACGGCCACCAATCGATTAATTTCATTTTTGAACCGCGCTGGTCAAGCTCTGGCTTGCTATCTTGACCGGCACTGGTGTCCTCGGTATTGCACTACCTCCGAGTTGTACGCCGAACTCTTATTTCTCATCTCTTCAAATTCAAAACTAAAAATAACTTGTAGACTTGTCTGAGTGGCAAGTGTGCTCTTTGCACGTGTGGAGGAAGAGAGTGTGGCGAGTGGGGGAGGCATAAGGCTAGGTTTGCCTGACGGGTATTGTTCCTGCTATATCTGCATATGTGTGGTCCATGCCTGGCAAAATGGCGCAAAAAGAAGACGCACCGTGAGATTGGCGCAGCCTCGTCTCTACAAAATCCCTTTGTTTATTTTGTTTAGGCTCTGTGAATGTAAACCCATCTCTCTTTCCTCCTCCCTTCCCTCATCCACGCTCACATCCACGCGTGACTTCTTCACCTTTCTTTCTCAAACCTACATCACCTCTCCTTACACATTCACACTTATAGAACAACGCCATGGCAGGAATCCTCGACCTACCAGAAGAGATCCGCCCATTCATCGGCAAGTTCCTCGACACAAAGGCCATCCAAGCCTGCCTCCTCGTCAACCGTTCCTTCCGCCGGTCCTTTGAACCCATCCTCTGGCAAAAGGTCGTTATCCGCTCTCTCAAATCCAACGCCATCTCTGAAAAGAATCATGTCTTTGTCGACGTTAGCGCTCTCAGAACCCGCACCCTGGACGTCCATAACTATGTCATCCACGACTCAGTCGCCTCAGAGTTTTACCAGTTGTCCTTTCCGCATTTGAGACGCTTGCAATTGACCGACGAAGGGCTCAACCTTTCGAGCAGGACGGCCAAGAATAAAGACAACGACTTTCTTACGCGTAAATATCAGCGACAGGTTACAGACCAGACTCAACTCATTCGGCTCAACCCAACAACTCGGACCCTTATTATTGCTAGCCTGGCAGCGACGCCTGATGCAGAGTTCTGGGAGACTATCTATTCGACATGGGTCAACCCTCAGATCCTTCATGCCACAGGACCCGTCGCCTGGACTGAAGAAGCTGCCAACGCATTCTGGAAAGCCTGCACACGATTCTCCGAGCTCAGTTTGCTCAGCCTCACCATCGAATCCTCACCTATTCTCTCAACCCTCACCTTTCCTCGTGTTCGCCATCTAAACCTCCAAACACCATCCATAGTTCAAAGTCGCTGGCTCAAACCCCAAGATCATCTGGTCCTCATGAAGGCATGTCCACAGCTGAAACACCTCACCTGGGACGCTACGGCGCTTTCGCCCTCGCAAACATTCGCCCCGGCTCTACTTTCGGAATTCCGACAAGCGATTGAACAGAACCATTGGCCTTACCTCGACAGTTTGGAGTTCTGTAGGCTGTACAACAAACTCGGAAAGGAGCTGGTCCTCTTGCTTCAAGCCTTCCCGAACCCCCTCACGGCTCTTCGACTCAAGAACTGCACTTTCAACAGTCGTGTGTTGACGGTGCTGAAGGATAAAAAGTTCGAGTCGCTCAAGATATTAAAGATTTATGCCAACTGTGGCATCACCAGCAAGGCAACCCTCGACATCCTAACAAGCTGCCCCAACATCGAGGTCTTCCGATCGACCCATATCTATGCAGGTGATATCGACCCTTCAAAACCCTGGGTCTGTAAACGTCTCCGCAGTCTCACCGTCTGCTTCATTCACCGCGAGACAGCCTCTAACCGTGCAGTATTGGACCTGCAGGTGTACGCACAATTGGCAAAGATGACAGACCTGACCCGACTCGATCTTGGACAGTACTCGATGGGCTATACGACTTCCGACCCAGAGTTCCACCTCATGGATGCAATGAACACACTGGACCTTCGACTCAAGGCAGGGCTCGGGCAGCTGTCAACACTAACCAAGTTGCGGTTCTTTGGATATGCAAACTCATTTCAGGTTACGGGCCAGGCAGAGATTTTGTGGATGATGGAGAATTGGAAGGAATTGAGGACTTTGATTGGGCAGTTGGATGGAATTGAGCGGTCGGCTCTTAGGGCTATGGAGGCGCGTGGAGTCGAGTACCGGCTGTGTGGGCGTAATATTTGAGGACTATGAGAAGGAATTAATACCCTCTTGGAGAGGAAAGGCATTTCCTCCGCCATTTTTTTTTTACGTTTTTTTTTTTCTGTGGTTATTTACTTCGTACGTTTGCCTATTACACTATCGTGTAACCTCAGTATGGTTCTCAAAATTTATTTAGTTACCGCATTTACCCAAACGCTTGCACGACAACAAAAACTATTACCAAGAATGGCTGGTACTTCCCAAAAAATGGAAAATAAAATTAAATCCTGTAAGCAAACAAAAAAACTCCCCATCTGCTCAATGACAATCCGGTCTTGAGGACAATGCGACCCCGCTTGCTGCAATTGGCACCTCCTTGGATAGCTCGGAACCCTCCATAAACACATCTCAGATCCATCCATTGCTTCACCATTCATACTGGCTCATCCATCCCTAGAGTATGGCGATCATCATTAAACAAGGACATGTTTGAGCCCGCCTTAATCCTATGGGGAACCTCTCTTAAATCCAAAAAAGGCCAAGAAACACATCGCCACTGCAGGAGAAAAGTAGGCTCCAATTCCTCTTTAAATGAAATGCTATCCTAGTTTATTATACCCTTTCAGTTCGGTCCGCACTTGATATTATTCTTTTCAAACACACGCCGCAACATGTCACAGCCATCATCATCCTCAACAACCAAAAACCGGCCCCACACCCACGCCAAATTCCGCCAATGCTCCACCATCCACAGCACCTCATTCATCCCCAACATCTGCCTATCATCATCAAACGACAACTCTCGCAATTGTACCAGACTTGACCAGCAGCTGAGATCACCATCACCGCCCTCACTGCCACTGCCTCCTGTCCCAACGCCGCCATTGTTGCTGGGAGAAGAAGAGTTCCTCGATCGAGAGCAAGCAAGGCGAAGATCTAACGTCTCCATATTCATAACTGCATTGGGTCTGACTGACTCGCCAGACCAATATGGAGCTCGCTCCAGAAACAAACTCTGCAGTCGACGCAACTTTGAGATCTGCTCAAACACTCGCGCCTCCCACTCAGGCTTGTCTCCTGGTTGCTTGGCAATAAAGACAGTAAAGCATTCCAGCCCCTAACATGCCCAAGGTTTCGACGCCGTAGCAATATCCCGCACAAAGATGTAAGGGGCATCCAAATGGATAAGGTGAATGCATTCCGCGAGGATCTCCTGTACTACGTGACTCGTGACTTCAGGACATCGCCCAAGCATCACCTCCTGCAAATACACAAAGTGCAGCTCCCGCAGACAGTTGTATGTCAAAGGCCCAAAGGCGCCACTTGCTCGTTCAAAGCTCGTCAACCGTCGTGATGGAAGCAACTTAAGGATCATGGCAAGATCCTGGTCGGGCAATTCAAAATAAGTATCGATACTGAGATTGCACAAGTCTGCCCAGTAACCCCCCGCAACGGCTTCCAGGACTGTCTGAACTGGAAACTCGACATCCTTCACGCTCCATTCAAGCCGCCTCAGCTTCTCCGAACTCTTGGCCGCCCGCTCGACCAATTGCTGAGGCCAGATTTGGCCAGTAAGCCTTTGCCGGTAAGCCTTTTCAACTCTCAATTCCTGGAGTCGTGGGAAGGCACAAGACAATGGAATGATCCCGTTATTCGGAAGATCGATCGCGGACAATTCGAGTCTCCGAACCTGCCCACAGACCTTCCAGAAAGCATCCACCGCATCCTCCTCAACAATCCCCTCAAACTCCAACATCTCCAGTCCTCGCCATTCTACCCCAACAACCTCCCAAAACTCCTTCGATAACACATCCTTACAGTAATAAACTAATTTACTGACCGTCGGGTGGAGCCGCGCAAACTGAATCTTCAAGTGCGGTGGGATAGTCTGGCAATATAATTCGTCTTTCTTCTCGTACTTGGCACCTAATTGCATGCTCTGCAGTCGAGGATAGACAATTGTGGTGTAATACTCTTCGGTTATGGTGTTGTAGTAGACAATCGATTCGACGTGGTGGGCGTTGGCATGAATGTGGGATATGTCTACTGGATGTGGATCGCCGTCGTTGAGTTTGAGACGTAGGTTTGACCAGAGGTGGGGAATGAATGAGGAGTAAAGGGAGCGGCAGGTGCGGATGAGAGAGATGATTGAGTTTTTAGTGAGATGGTTTGCAATGAGGATGCAAATCTCGTTTGGGAGGTCGAGGAACATCGCCATGAGAGGAAGGAGTTGTGAGTAGGGCGTTGGTGAGTGACAAGTGTGGAAACGAGTGAAAGAAGAAAAGGGGGTTGAAAGTAAAGAAGGACTGCGGCTGTGACAGACAACGTCAAAAAATAAATCATCGGCAGAGTTACTGGAACCATTCTACTCTAAAAAAAATATTTAAAACTTGTAATACGAGATTCCCTTCTCTGCAAAAAACGAACCAGCCTGCCATCGCAGTCATCGCCCTCAACATCCCAGAACTGGCCGCAGACACTCGTCAGATTCTTCCAGTGCTCGTCTCATGCGGATCCTGTTGCAATTTCAGTTTTAAAAATCGTCCCAATTTAGAGATCTGCTCAAACACTTCACCTTCCTACTCTGCCTTATCCTCAGGTTCCTTAGCGATATAGACCGTCAAGTGTTTGAGTTTTAAACAACCCGGGTTTCGGTGCAGAGGCAGTATCCCAGTCAAAGACAAATGGGACCTCGAGACGGACGAGATGGACACACTCCGTCATAATCTCCTGGGAAATCTTGCTAGTCACACAATCATATTGACTAAGACACACGTCTCTCAAATGGTCAAAATACTTCATCTCCCGTAGATGCCCATAGGACAATGAACCAAACGCGTTACCACAAAGCTCCAGGACCGTCAACCTCTGCGATGACAGCCTCCTTAAAACTTTGACGACGTCCCTATCAGATACTGTACAGTCCTTAATGATGAGCTCACACAATTACAGCCAGCAGCCCTCCGCAAGCGCTTCCTGGAACATCCGAACAGGAAATGGGTTATCTGCCATCCGTTACTCAAGGCGTTTCAGATTCTCGGAGCCCTTGACCTTCTCGAGCAATTGTAACGGTCACGTCCGGTAAGGGTTATCCACCCGCCAGCCAGCCTTTGATACGCTCAAGTCCCGAAGTTGCCGGAAGGACAAGGTTGAGAGATTGGGAACGCTTTCCGGAAGAATGACTTCACGTAGGGCAAGACTCCACACTCGATCACACACTTTCCAAAGCAATCCACCACATCGGCCTCAACAATACAAGGCGCCTGCAAAGACTCCAACCCCTTCCACTCTACCTCAACAGTCTCTCAGAACTCTCTCGCCAGAATGTCCCTTTGGTGATAGATTAGTTCTCTGACATTCGGGTGGAGTCGAGTAAACTGAATGTTTAAGTACGATGAGATCTGTGGAGAGGAGGACAGGTTGCCATCTTCGTCTTCACCCTTGTTTTGTAATAGGTACCGAGCCGTAAAGTCTGCAGGCGAGGATAAACATTGGTGTAGTATTCCTCGTTTAGGGCTGTAGAACAATTGACGGTATCGATGCGATTCGCATGGGCACGGGCATAGTCTACATCAATGGTCTTGCGTGGGAATTGTTTGGGAGTCAGGTCGGACCAAAGAAAGGGCGTGAGAGTGGAGTGGAATGAGCGGCAGGTGCGAACGCAGGAGTTGAGGGGACGATAATGATTAAGAAAAGGATGGAAGTGGGGTATGTGTGGATGAAGAAGAAGTGAAAATGTTTGGCATATTTGACGTCCACAACGTAGAGTCACCGCAGTCAGGAACCGACTGCGCAGGCCCAAAAATCAGCAGTGGATCAGGGTTGCTGATCAATAGTCAAACAGTCTCGCATTTATCCCTTTTGTCAATAGACTTGGGCAACCACCAATTGAATTGGACAGATTGAAAATTGTTTGTGGCACCTCTACAATTGAAAGCGGCGCCTGTACAATTGAAAGTGGCAAAAGATATCAACACGCGTAACTTTGACGTGAATGATGATCATAAATGACGTTCTTTATTGCTCCTCCAGACCTCCACTTATTCCTTCACCTCATCCTCCCCCTCCTTCTCATCGGCCAAGTCATGGTTATTGTAATACTGGCCAAGAGGCTCACCTCTGTTTGCTTTGGCAAAGTTTCTGCTGACCTCCTTGATCCAACCCTGCATCATCTCTGGGGTGATAGCTTGGACACCGTTGTTGATATGGCCGGTCAATGACTCTCTGTCACTAAGGTCTTGGAGCCGGACATGCCTCTTGATAGAACTGAAGACTGACTCGGCAGCATTCAGGTGGGGGCTATAGGGTGGGAATCGTTGTAGAGTATGTCCTTGACGTTCAAGGTTGTCTTTGATGAACAGCGACGTATGACAACGCGCATTATCCATGACGAAGACGCGAGGAGTGGTGAGCTTTGGGATCGCTTTCTCAAGAAGGAAGTTTTTGAACGATGGAGTGTCGTAAGCCCCCAACTTCACTTCTGAGGCAATAATACCCTCTCTGCTCGCCGCTACAACCACCGAAAGGTTCTTTCCTTTCGCCGTTGGTCGAATTCTGACCGGCCTTCGTCCCCGGGGCGCCCTCCCAAATCGACGGATCATATGCAGGTTAAAACCTGCCTCGTCCACAAACACAGCGTCCGCTATACTCGCAGTCGACTCGAGGAACGCTTGGGTCCAGACTTGACGCATTCGAATGCGCTCAGGGCTGTTGTAATCGGCCGGCTCCTGGCGTAGTAGCTTGAGGGTAAAGCCTGCTTGGTCGTGGATGGCCCGGGACACTGACGCTGTAGAAACCGGAGGATCGATTTGAAGTGATCGTTCAACTCCTGGGAGAGGCTGGTGATCGTTGTATCCGGGCGAGCCAAAAGCCGGTCAGAGAGCCATTCAATGTGGCCTTGGGACAGTCGCTTGGGTCGATTGCTACCTCGATGTTTCTTCTCCATTCTCCCCTCGTTGTCAAATGCTTTGGCAATAGCGTAGACGGTTGAGCGGGGATAGCCGAAGCGGGGTGCTGCTTCTGTTATGGTTTGCCCTTCGTCAAAGATAGCGTGGATAATATTTTGGCGTTGAGTATTGTCAATTCTGTTGTGTTTCTTGGGCATCTCGAAGATGACTGAAGGGAACAGGAAAGCAACAAAGGAGCAAAAAAAAAAAAAAAAAAAAAAAAAAAAAAAAGATGTGTGAAAGAAAAAGTGTTTCATTATACTGGTGCTACTTTCAATTGTACAGGCGCCACTTTTTGTAGAGGTGCCGAAAACAATTTTCAATCTGTCCAATTCAATTGGTGGTTGCCCAAGTCTATTGACAAAAGGGATATTTACACCATTGATTTTCTACCGATAATAGGTAATACCTTTCTCCTTAAACATCTTGTGCAGTATATCGACATCATCGCCCTCAAGGCCCTTGAACTTGCCTTCGATGCACCACATATCCCTCCAATGTTCCATCATCCACAATGCTTCCTCCATCCCGAGTGTCTGGTGGTCTCCATCAAACAAGAACTCTTTCAGTTGCACCAGACTCGACCAACAACTTAAATCACTACTACCTCCTCCTGGTTCGTCGTCATTACTGCTGCAAGTGTCGGCTGAACTGGACTGAGAGGTGGTCAAAAGTCGCAAATCCAACGTCCCCGAATTTTGAAGAATGGTGGACAGGGGCTCGTCATCAATCAGCAAAAAAGCCGCGACCCAGTCCACGTTTAGAATCTGAAGTCGTCGCAGCAGCGAGATCTGCTTCATCACTCGACCATTCCACTCTGGCTCATCACTCTCCTGCTTGACGATACAAACAGAAAGGCGCTCAAGCTTCAGACAACTCCAGGGTTTTGGAGCTTTGACAATGTCCCGGAGAAAGACAAACGGAGCAAAGAAATGGACAAGGTGGGCACACTCCATCATCACCTCCTGCACCATGGCGCTGGTGACTCCTGAACATGTCCCGATCATCAAATTCTGCAAGTGACCAAAATGTTTCTCCTGTAGGGACTTGTATGTCAACGGACCAATCTCGCCGCAATGCTGCTCAAAACTCTTCAGCCTCTGAGGTGCGAGTGTCCTGAGAAACTCGGCCAAACCTTCATCGGGGCATAAAGAGCATGAAGACTCGCCAAGGCTGAGTTCACACAAGGCTGGCCAGAATCCCTTCGCAAGTATATCCTGGACCATTTGAACAGGAAAAGGGTTATCCACTATATCCCATTTGAGGCGCCGCAATCCTTCTGCCGTCTTGACCTGATCAAGCAATCGCAGGGGCCATATCTGACGAGGCTTTGTCCGACGAAGAGAATCGTTCAGCTCAATTGACAGGTTTTGAAGTCTCCGGAAGAAGAGCGTTGGCGGGACAAGAACGCTCTCAGGAATGATCACGTCTTCCAATTGAAGGTTCTGGACTTGTCCGCACACCCTCCAAAAAGTATCTCTTGCATCTGCCTCAACAACTCCCTCAAACTCTAATGTCTCCAGCTGTGTCCACTCTGCCCCCACAATCTCCCAGAACTCCTTCGGCAGTGTGTCCTCGTGGTCATAAACCAATTTCCTGATAGTTGGGTGCAGCCGAGCAAACGCGATCTTCTGGAGCGGCGTAACTTGTAGGTAGGTGGGCTCACCCCTGTCAGTATAAATGTTGGTCATTCGTAGAGTATGCAGGCGAGGAAAGACAGTGGTACCGTAGTACTCCTCCGTGAGGGCTGCGGTATAGGTGATATTCTTGACGTGGTGGGCGTTGGCGCGGAGGAAGGTTGCGGGTATGTTGCCACCGTGGCAGTGTGAGATATTCAGATCTGACCAGAGACGGGGGATGAAGAACGAGTAGAATGAGCGACAGACGCGAATGCAGGAGTAGATGGACTTGAAAGGAAGGTGTTCTCCGATGTTCAACTGGATCTCCTCGGGGAGGTCCAGGATTGTTGTCATTGTAGGTGGAGGAAGAGGTGTTGGCTCGGAGGTTGACTACGAAGGAAGTGGAAGGAGCGAGACGGAAAAAGGGGAGAGGAAGGAGCCGGAAAAAGGGTAAAGGAAGGAGCGAGACGAACAAAGAGAAGAGGGTGAAGGAGTGGACACGAAGGAAAAGAAAAGGACGAGAAGGAAGAAAATAATCACGCTCGTGAATAAAAATGCTCTCTTTTTATTCTCTTTGGGGACATAAATCGAACGTAAACTTAAATAAGGATTTTTTGCCTTCAGGCTTTGCAAATACCTATTCCTCCCAAGTCTCTTGGACAACGAGTATTCAGCCTCCGGCCCCCAGCCCGCCACTCGCGTCACTGCTATTTTCGGCACTCGCCAAGAACGGGTACGGAGGGCCGCGCCTGGTTTCAGCTGCGGCAGGTTTCATGTATCCTCAATCAGTCTCTTTCCTCTTGTCAGGTCCATGACTGATTAACTAATGTGACTGCCTCTCCTTCATTTGACTCCAGAGGCCCTTGTACTCTCTCTACTTCCCCTTACCCCATCTCATTGCATTCCACTCTCCACTTCCCACCCTAGTCACCGCCCTCCAGCTTAACACACACTGCGCTCCTCCATGACGACGATTCTCGACCTCCCAGAAGAGATCCACTTGCTAATTACAGAGCATCTCAACACAAGAGCTATTTATGCCTGCATCCGCACATGTCGCTCCTTGTACTACTCTTTCATCCCTCGCCTCTGGTGTGACCTAAGCGTCAAGCGATACAGGCGCGAACCAATGGATGCAGACCTTATCCGAGCCAAGACCCATCTCGTCGAGGCCATTAACTACTCCTCAACCCTCACTGATGACTACTACACCATCGTATATCCTCGTCTGCATACCCTGCGACTGGACACCTTTTTTGCAGACGAGAAGGAACCCACCTACCTACAAACCAAACCACCCAAGAAGGTCGAGTTTGCTCGCCATCACCCGACTGTCAGGAAATTGATCTGTCACCACAAGGACACTTTACCAAGAGAATTCTGGGAGGTCATTGAGGCACACTGGACGGATTTCGAGTCTTTGGAGATGTCTGGTATTGTCGAGGTTGATGCAGTGGATCCCTTTTGGAGGGTCTGTGATCGAGTTCAGAACCTGTACCTCTCCGACTTGAGCCTCCCCGATAGTCTCCCTATCCTGTCGATACTTTCTTTTCAGCGCCTTCAGGACTTGAGGATCAAGAAGTATCCTTGGCAGAAAACGATTCCTCACCGGACGTGGCCCGTGCAACTGCTCGAGCAGGTCAGGAGATCAGAGAGACTGAGGCGTTTGGCGTGGGATGTTGATGACATTGCCTTTCCTGCGCGGATGGTCATAGACGCCTTTGCAGAGGATTGTTGGCCAAACTTGCAACAACTCAGCATTGGCGATGCAACTTGTTCTGATCACGACTTGGCAGGAGTCCTTGGAGCATTGACGTCGCGGAGGTTGACTGCCTTTGAGTATACGAACGGGAAGCTCGGACCCTTGACATTCAAGTGTTTACAGGAGCTGTACTTCGGGCACTTAAAAGATTTGAACATTGGGAGGTGTACTGGTGTGACAAGCACGATGGTTCAAGAGATCCTCATGGAATGCTCACATCTTGTCGACTTTGATGCTCCCCACATCCTTGTCCGGGATATTGTCAAGGCTTCGAAACCATGGGGCTGCTCAAAGATCCAGAATCTGGTGGTATACATTGCCAAGCAACCGGATGATGAGGCAGGATGGGATGGCGTGGTCTTTGAGCAGATTTCAAAGTTGCGCCGGCTACAGATTCTGGATTTGCAACGGGATCCACATTGCTCGTACCTTGATGAAGAACCTCGACCGCAAGAAATCACGGATCTGGCGACACTGGATTTCCGACTTGGCGGCGGAGGAAATGAAAGAGGTGGAGGGTCCGACATTAGTTGCTGGTCAAGTCTGGTGCAACTGAGAGAGTTATCGTTTGATGGCGACCGGCAGACACTTGGGATGGATGAACTTGTGTGGATGACGGAGCATTGGAGGGACCTGTGGTGTGTATGTGGTGGGTTCAAGGGGATTGTAGGGGATGAAGACTGCGCCAGGCGGGATCGTATTTGCCTCCAGTCAAGCTTGTGGATCTACGACTAGAATTGTGCCTGTAATAAATTAAATTTCCGATGTCCACCCTTCACTGCATATGTCTCTCCATATAAAAAAGTGCCTCTTCCAAGCCTCCTCTCTCTAACCTTCACTTCACCCCTCTTCTCTACCATTCACTTTCCTCTCCTTTACATTCATATTCACTCAGCATCCTTCTCCTCATGACGATCATCCTTGATCTCCTCAACGAGATCCATCCACTGATCGGAATGCACTTGGGGCCCATGCACTCTACTCCTGCATCCGCGTCTGCTGGTCATTCTACTCCGTCTACATCCCCTATCTCTGGCCAGACCTCAGCGCTAAAAAGCCCAAATGCACGGTTATAGAAGCAAACTATTTCCGCACCCACGCTCACCACGTCTAGAACCTTCAGTACTCGACAGCTCTGCCTGATGTTTACTACACGATCATCTTTCCTCGTCTACGGTCTCTTGAGCTTAACAGCTATTACTCGTATTATTCAGACAACGATCCTAACAAGCCTCTGATCTCGCCACACCTGAAGGTGCAATTTGCTCGACTCCATCCGAATGTCAGGAAATTGAGCCGCCGACAAAAGGACGCACTACTGAGGGAGATTTGGGAGACAGTTGAGGCAGAGTGGAAGGAGCCGGAGTCTTTGGTGATCTCTAGGTCTATCGATGCCGATGCTATGGATGCGTTTTGGAGGATGTGCGATTGAGCCCAGAGTTTGATGTTGTCTGTTCTCGCGGTCTCGGAGGGCCATTCTCTCATCCTTTCGACAGTATACTTTCAAAACCTCCGTGAATTGACAGCCAGCAAGTATCCGTGGCAACTCCATTTTCCTCATCAGAATGGTCTTTGCAGTTGCTCGAGTAGGCCAAGGGGTTGCTAGAATTGAAGCATTCGACGTGGAAGGTGTCGGATATTCCCTTCCCTGCTTGGAGGTTTCAGAAGCCGTTTATGACGGAGAATTGCTGGCTGACGGCGATAACAAAAGTCTGAAGCGGTTGTTTGTCGAAATGGGGCATTGGTAACTGTGTGCTTCATAGCTGATAGGGGTAAACATTTTTTTTTTTTTTTAAAATTATTATTATTTGAATAGGTTGATGGATTGACTGAAATTTGGCCTGTTCAATGATTCCCACACCGAATGTTGGTGTTCTTTCGGAACTTAACTTGGAGGTCTGTGCTTGCCAATAGCATCCAGGAGGGCTGGAGGAAGTGAAATTAAGATCCAGAACCGACCAGTTGCCGATCAAAAGATAAATGAATTTGAAACAGACTGGCCATTCTGATCATCTGACGATGCGACTGTATGGCTGTTGGCCATATTCTTGGGATTGACCTTAGGCATGCCCCTTGGATTGCCCCTTGGATTGCTCCTTGGATTGTCCTTTGGATTGCCCTTTGATTTGCCCTTTGATTTGCCCTTGGAAATGCTCCTTGGAAATGCCCCTTGGAATGCCCTCAGAAATACCCCTTGGAATGCCCTCGGAAATACCCCTTGGAATGCCCTTGGGAATGCTTTTAGAAAAGGAAAAAAAAAAAAAAACAGCTGATTTTTTCGTCAGCTCTTCTTTCCTTTGCTTTCGTTTTTCCTTCATTTTCACGTCCACTTTCTTCCCTCTCCTCTCATCCACCAGACTGATTCACATCCTTTTCCTCCATGTCAACGATTCTTGATCTTCCAGACGAGATCCATCTGCTGATTGGTGACCACCTATACAACAATGCCCTCTACTCCCTCATCCGCACCTGTCGCTCCCTCTACTCTGCCTACATCGTCTGCCTCTGGTCCAACGTGACTCTCCAGCTCTATGAGGACAACATCATAGACGCCAGCGCCGTCCGCGCCAATATTCACAGAATCGAAACTATCCATTGCTCGTCAAACTTAACGGAGGACTATTACACCAACGTTTTCCCTCGCCTGCACGCCCTACGATTTGACACCTTTTATGGAGACGAAAAGCTATCACACTACCTGCAAGTCCAACCGGCTGAGAAGATTCAATTCATTCGACATCATCCCTTCGTCAGGGCGTTGACCTACGAACACAAGGATGTTCTACCAAAGGAGTTCTGGGAGGTTGTAGGGACAGAGTGGACATCTCTTGAAGATTTGAGTTTTTCGGGACTTGTCGAGGCGGATGCACTGGACGCGTTTTGGAGAGTCTGTGACCGGGTCCAGACCCTTAGTTTAACGAATGCCAATCTTCCAGAGAGTGTTCCCATTCTGTCGACCCTCTCCTTCCAGCAACTTCAGCAACTGAGTGTCGTAAAATACAATTGGCCGACCACGATACCCCATCGAACATGGCCTTTGCAGTTGTTTAAGCAGGTGAGGAAGTCACCAGGTCTGAGGCTCTTGGCGTGGAGGGTGACGGATGTTGCGTTCCCTGCTCGGATGTTCCAGGACACGCTTGCTGAGAAGGATTGCTGGCCGAAATTGTGCGAACTCGACATTGATGACTACAGTTGCACCGACCAAGAGCTGGCTCAGATACTCACGATACTGCCATCGCGACGGCTGACGAGTTTCGATCATTCAGGTGACAGGCTAGGTCCACTGACATTCGACTGTCTGCGGCAGCTTTACCCCGAACACCTGACGGAGTTGAACTTTAGGAACTGTTGTGGAACCACCAGTGCCATGATTCAGGTGATGCTGATGGGATGTGCCCACCTTGTTCATTTCGTCGCGCCGTATCTCCTTGTTCGGGATATTGTTACGGCACCAAAACCCTGGGCTTGTCTGAAGCTGGAAAAGCTGGCGGTTTATATTGCCAGGGAGAAAAGCGACGAGACGGGATGGGATGGCCAAGTGATCGAGCAAATCGCGAAATTACGACGACTCTTGGATCTGAGCTTGGCATGGGAGCCGTCTTGTTCTCTGTGTGTAGGTAGACCCTCGTTCCGCTCCGCTAAGGATCTGGAGACTTTAGACTTGCGAATTAGACCAGAGACGGTGGTTTCTTACTCTCATTCCACTTCGGTAGACAACAGCAGCAGTGGTGATGGTGGCGATGGTTGCGGAGACGAAGGTGTTGGTGGCAGTGACAGTGAAGGCAGTGTTGATATCAGATGTTGGTCTAGTCTGGTACAATTGCGGGAGTTTTCGTTCAGTGATGACCGACAGACTTTTGGAATGAAGGAGGCTCTTTGGATGGTTGAGTACTGGAGGGATCTGTGGTCGCTTAATGGGGCGTTTGAGGGCGTTGTAGGTGATGATGTCGACAAGCTGGATCGGTTGTTCAAGGAAAAGGGTGTCTCTTATTACAAGTAGTGTGTTGGATGTAAATACATGCAAGCATGCAAAGTACCTTTCTGCCCGTCTTTCCGTTTGCGTTGACTGTTTTCGATGTTGATCTGAAGCCTAAAAAAAAAATAACGTCCCCTTTGTTTTGTCTTCTTTTTCGCCTCTCTCTTTTTCTCATCCTCCTTCATCTATTCTATCTCTGGACTTACAACGGAACCCACGCTACTCAAGTAAAAGAATCCGTCCTGAGACTGTCATGGATCTAGAAACATTGGACTTACGCCTGCCGGGCTTCTGTAACAGTGGCAGCAGCAGCGACGGCGGTGGTTGTGATATTAGATGCTGGTCGAGTCTGGTGCAGCTGGGATCGTTTTGTTTCGACGGTGATCGACAGGTGCTTGGGATGAAGGAGGCATTGTGGATGGTCGAGCATTGGAGAGACTTGACGACTATCTGGGGCGAGTTTGAGGCTGTTGAAGGCAATGATGTCGACAAGCTGGACAAGTTGTTCAAGGAGAATGGTGTTGCCAACCCCAAGTTAAATTGAATTTGTTGAAATAAATAAATAAATCCGAGGTCGACTGAATTTTGTCTCCTTTCCGCTGCTGAAGGGTCTCTGCTCTAATTTTGATTTCAATGCTGAAGGATTCTTCTCTCCTTTCTCTCATTTGTTCATCCATCACACCTTCTTCCTTGCCATCCACACATCCACACGCTTTTCCTCTCTCTTCACATTGACATCCACTCTCACCCACCATCCCTCTTCTCTTCTTCATCTATGACGACGATTCTCGACCTCCCAGACGAGATCCATCTGCTGGTCGGAAAGCAGTTGTCACCCAAGGTCGTCTACTCCTGCATCCGCGTCTGTCGCGCTTTCTACTCTGCCTACATCCCCTGTCTATGGTCCAACATCCACGTCAGGACATATAAAGGCAACATAATTAGCGTAAATCAACTCCGTGCCAATGCCCATCGAGTCGAGACCATCGACTACTCCTCGACCCTCACGGACGACTATTATACCATCGTCTATCCTCGACTGCAGGCGATACGAACGAGCACCTATTTTGGGGACAAAAAGGACCCCAACTTCATGCGGGTGCAGCGTCACCAAAAGGCACAGTTTGCTCGACTTCACCCCACCATCAGGAAATTGTACTATGGTCAACCCGACGGCCTTTCGAAAGAGTTTTGGGAGGTTGTTGAGACAGAGTGGAAGGAGCTTGAGACTTTGGATATGTCGAGTGTGGTTGAGGAGGATGCGGTGGATGCCTTCTGGAGAGTGTGTGACCGAGTTCACAATCTTTCTCTCACTGGAGTCGAGCTTCCCAAGGACTTTCCTATCCTGTCGACCCTCTCTTTCCCACATCTTCGGCGACTGAATATCACAAAGTATTCTTGGCTGGACAATATTTCCTATAGTACTTGGCCCCTGCGGCTGCTTGAGCAGGTCAAGAAGGCAGATGGTCTGAGGTACTTGGGGTGGAATGTAGCAGATATCCCGTTCCCTACTCAGGTGGTCACCGATGCCTTCGAGGAGGGTTGCTGGCCGGAACTGTGTAGACTCAACATTCGTGACTCGAAATGGCCTGATTAGAATCAAGATCTGGCTCTGAGGTCGCTTCCTTCGCGGCGATTGACGGACTTTGACCGAGCTGGTGGCTACATATTGGGCTCCTTGACGTACAGCTGTCTGTGGGAGTTGTATTTTACACACCTACGGGAGCTGAGAATTGGGCAGTGTAAGAGGGTCACGAGCGCTATGACCCAAGAAATCCTGACGGAGTGTATCCATCTTGTCCATCTCGATGTCTCATATGCCTTTGTCCGTGATGTTGCCACTGCACTATAACCCTTGGGATGTTCGAAACTCGAACATTTGACAGTCTATATTGCCAAGGAACCTGAGGGTAAGGGAGAGTAGGAGGGAATGGTCTTTCAGCAGATTTCGAGGCCGCGGCGACTTCTAGTTCTGGTCTTGGAACGGATCCGTATTTCTATGTTTGCGGTAGCGGTGATCGTATCCGACCCCTTCGAATCACCTGTTCTCGGTCAAAGGACTCCTCCGGAAACGTCGATGGCGTTAGGTCAGAAGAAGGAGATGGAGGAGAAGGAGAAGGGGGAGGAGGCAGTGAGAGTGGCGGTGAAGGCAGTACTGATATTAGTTGTTGGTCAATCTTGGTACAATTGCAAGAGTTTGTGTTTAACGGCGCTCGAAATAAGCTTGGGATGAAGGAAGCATTGTGGATGATTGAGCACTAGAAGGATCTGGCGATTGTTAGGGGTTACGGCGAAAGGGAGAAAAGTGAAGAGATTCTTGGTTGGAAGGGGGATTAAAATAAAATGAGACGTGTTTCGTTTGTACTTTTTCTTTTCGCTATTCTTGTTTTTCCTTTCCCTCTCCTTTCGCTTCGTTCTTTCTTCGCTTTCCTTCACTCTTCCTTGCATGCTCTTTTTTTTGTTACTCATTGTTGTTTATTAGGTGCGATAACACTTTTTATTCTTTGAGGAAAGCGGTAGTAGTAGTAGCGTGTGCGCCATGAAGATGGTTGCGAAAGAGCAAAATAATTAAGAGATTAGGTAAGGGGGATTAAAATTGTACATTAAGGTAAGAAAGGCATGAATAAAAAAACAAAGAAAAATATACATGCAGAAGGGAAGAAAGACAAGGTCTTTTTCTCTCTACTTCTGCTTGGAGCGATCCATGAGCTTGAAGGCAAAGAACGCCAACACATGCCAGCCCAAAAGAATAAAGGCCATCGCCTGAAAGCACCACCAGAATTGACCTAATTCATATGTATGCGACAAAGGTTCCTTCTGGATCTCTTCCCACGGACGGGCTTGCACTTCACGCAAATAGATTGCTTCAATCGCATAACGCGGGGCAGAAATGACCCATAACCAGCGAGTGGCGGTGTAACCGGAGGATGCATCGGGGGACATGACGTCGGCGAGGTCAGGGGCGTCGCCCGAGAAGACGATTGCCCAAGCGAGCGTGAATCCTGTCCCGACGAGGGCGACGCGATTTTGGGGGACGAGAGCCGAGAGAAGGTAGCCCATTGCGAAGGCGACGGCGTAGAGATGGACGATGATGAAGAGGAGGTAAAAGTAGTTTGAACGTTCATTGAAGAAGATGACGAGAGAAATGGAGAACATGATTCCGGCGAGGACGATTCGTGGGATGTCAGCGATGACCTTGGCGAGGTAATAGGGCAGAGTGAGGAGGCCGGAGGATTTCTCGCGCCAGTACACGATTTTTTCATTGCCAAAGGTCGTCGTTCCGACGGAGATCCCTGCGAAGCAGACGCCAAGCGCGATGAAGACGCCGACCTCTGTGAGGTGGTCCGTCGGGCGGGTGCAGGCTGGTTTAAGCTGGAAGGGGGTCATCGCACAGACCAGATCGGGTTGACGACCGAGGTAATCAAATCTGGACGCAGCGACTGAAATAAAAAGCCCGCAACCGAGATGCAACAACTGGTCGTACAGGAACTGCCGCTGGTTCCTGTAGATCTGTAGACGGGCGCGGTTGAGGCAGAGCCAGAACATGACAAAGGGATTAGCGGTGTTGCGGACAGGATCGTTTCGACGGAGGAAGAGACCCTCGATGGTTTCGAGGGTTTCGGCAAAGACGCCCTTCCACCACATGCGGGTCTCGATCAGGAAGATGCGGATCGATTTCTGGCAGGTTTCGAGAAAGGTCAGGTTTTCGGGTGGGGGTGGTTCAGAGTACATGGAGGTAAAGTCAGTCAGAGACATGGAGGGCCGTGGGGAAGAAGGGTTGGATCGTTGGTGGGGGGAGTCTAGGGGAGAGAGAGTGACGGATTTGTGCTGGCTGTGGCGTTTGTGGTGAGCTTGTGGTGGTGGGTGGAGGGTCGCTGATGATGAAAAGGAGTGAATTGCATGCGAGGATGTGTTGTTGCTGTTGCTGGAGAGATTGGTCATGGCAAGGGACTGGGGAAGTCCATGATTGCCGGCCTGTTGGATCGAGATAACCGACTGGTTCAGACTAGAGTAGGACACTAGCGCTGAAACCCTTGGGTTCAGGTGAGGCGAACTTGTCAAAGACGAAGCGTGATGAGCACCTGATGGGTGACGGTACTCGACGCCGTTCCTAGCATCGGCATAGTACGTTTGAGCACGCTTGCAGTATGACTCCCAGTACCGCGACAAGTAGAAGGGCTTGAACTTTTTTGTGATCTTGGACTTGACATTATTGGAAATGACGTCCATATAGAAGTCCGAGGGGCTAGAATCAACAGGGACCGGGAACCCAATGGCTGCAAAGTAGGCAGGAGCCTCTGTCCGAGGTCCATGGAAAACCGCACGACCGTTCTGGCCGAGCAAGAGCAAGTCATCAAACTGGTTGAAGGCAATAGGGCTGGGCGAATGGATGACCGCCGCAACAGTGAGTCCCTTCCTCCTTGCAACAGACTTCAACAGTTTACAAACATCCCCGCTCGTACTCGAATCCAGTCCAGAAGTCGGCTCATCCAAGAACAAGATACTGGGCTCTGTCACCAACTCCATCCCAATATTCACCCGTTTCCTCTGACCACCTGAGATCCCCCTCTGCTCCGCATCTCCAACCACAGAATCCATAGTAGAGTTCAAGCCCAAGAAGTCAACAATCTCGAGGACCTTCTCAGTCTTTTGAGAATGGGTCAGATCGGAGGGGAGACGCATGTAGGCGGAATGGAGGAGGACATCGTGGACAGTGAGTTCGCGCATCATGACATCTTCTTGTGGGACAAACCCGATGAGCTTGCGGTAGTAGGAGAGGTCTTGTTCGAGCCCATTGACACGGATCTTGCCCTCGTCCTTGGGGACCTTGGAGGTTAACATCGAAATTAAGGTTGTTTTGCCGGATCCCGAGGGGCCCATGATCGCGCATGTTCTACCACTGCGGAGAACCCCAGACACGTTCTATTGGAATGAAAAGTAAAAACATGTGAGTGATTCGTGGGCACAAAGAAAACATATGCATACAAGATGATGTGGTACAAAAAAAAAGTGTGCATGTGTGTTTACCTGGAGGATGGGTGTGCCATTAGGAAGGGTCAAACCCAAACGCTCAAACTCAATGTCGAACATAAGTTCAACCCGACCAGAGTTCCCAATCTTCATATTCCTCACAGAGGCTCCCACACTCGTCCAATCCTCCTCCATCTCCTTATCCTCCTCCTCTCCTTCTCCTGACACTTGAACAACAGTAGCTTCCTTACTCGTCAACTCAGAAGTCGACTCGTTGTTGGAGTCTGTAACATGGATATCAGGCTGACTATCGTTGGTACCTTTGACCTGCTCGACCCTCGAATCATCCTCTTCCTCGGGAAGCAACAAGTTGTCGTGTTTGGCGTGATGGGTATGGATCCACCGGAGTCGTTTCTCGAGATGATGTGCCCTGACGGCCTCGATGCGGTTATGGATCCAGAAGGCGATGCAGATCCCGATTATCAGGAGGAGTGCGAAGAGGACGAGACCGAACTTCGAGGCAGAGGTGCTTCCAGGTGGACACGAGGCCAACCAAAAGCATGATGTCTATTTGTCAAATGTAGAAGTGGTTCTTAGTTAGTTGAAGGTACAAAATAAGAAGGAGTGGCATTGTCCAAAAAGGAAGGATGGTTATGATGGTGGAAATGAGGGAACGAGGAAGGGGGGTACTTACGCCTTCTCCGACAGATCCGGCAGGACAGTATTGGTTCTGGGGGCAGATTGTGATCGACTTTGTGTCCTCTGAACAATAGTAGCCCGGGCAGCAGTACATGGGTTGTGCTGTGTTTGCTGGACAATAAAAGCCCTATTGGTGGTATGGATGTATGAGTGAGAACGGTTGTTTTTGTTAGCTATGAGGAACGAAAATGAATGCGGGTCAAAGGGGTTGGTTGTGGCGGGAAGTAAGGGGAGGTTCTTACGGGCGGACATTTTGCGGAATGCTTGGGCGACAGACAAAACGATCTATATGTATGGACGAAAGAAGAAATAGATATGGATGATGAACAAGGAAGGACTTAGGGAAGAGAGATAATAGAAATGACTAGGTAGCTGAATATATGTGTGTAGATGCTTACCCAGCAGGGCAGTTCCAGGTGGGCGTAGATGAGTTTGTTAGCGAAGCGAGGGGTGTTTGGACATATTGGCAGGACGGTCCACTTCCAGGCTAGAAAGGAGAGAAGGAGAGATGAGAGTAGAACATAAATCGTCCGATGTTAGAGGTGAAGGAGTTTCGATGTTTTGTTGAAGCAGTGCTGACAGCATTGAAGGAAAAGAGAGCGATGGAGGACGTACAACTATGCCGGGGGCATTGACCAGCTTCAGCAGACCGTAGTACTCGACAGGGTCCATAGAGGGCGTGTATCACTAGACCAGATCGAAGAAGGTATGCGTGTATGTGTGTGTATGTGTGTATGTATCCTCTGTGTTGCTTTGTTGTTGCTGAATTAGGTCGAGGAGTATGTGTGACAAGGCAAAGTGAAGGAAAGGGAAGTCTGAGCGTGGTAAAAAATCGAGAAATGAGAGAGAGGAAAAAGAGAGAAAAGAGAGAGGAAAGAGGGAGAGGTAATTGAAGTGAGTGAACGTAATGGTGAATGCAATGCAGTGCAATGGAATGAGTGCGAAGGTGAGAGAGGGTGATTCACAAAGTGGATATACGAGTGTTGTTTGAGTGAGTCTTGATTCAACAAGTGGAAGGGGGTTCGGCTCCCTTTTATACCCTGCTTCCGCTGTAATGATAGTGCAGAATTCGATTCAATTGATTTAGTCAATCTCTCTCTCGCTTTCAATTGGGCCACGGCCGTTGTTTCTTAGGACCTGTTGTGCTCACATATTCACACAAGGCACGCAAGACAGATTCGCATTCTTTGTGTTCAAGTATTCAATTTTAGACAACCTTACTTACGCATATCAAATCCATCGCTACGAAGTATATGTGTGCTCGCTTCGCCTCGCATCGCACATATATCCGCATACACGCAATCCTTCCTTCCTTGTTCTCAAAATATCATCCGTTTCCACTTACTAAGAACCGCACTCACCGGTTTTAGTAACTCATCGCAACTGGCGGCAATTATTTTCCCTCACCAGTCAGCCGTCAGTCATCCCTTCCTTCCCCTCTACCCCTATATGTTTAACCCCGACAACTCTCTTCTCTCTTTGTTTTATTCCCTCTCCGTAAACCCATCGTATCTATCTCTTTGCCCCGATATGGGTTACCCTTGAACCTCGAAACACGAGCATATCCAACTTTGTCTGGCCTGTTCTGCTTGCTCTACTCCCTTTTCATAATAATGGTGTGATCAAGCACAGGACCCCCTTGAGTGAAGTCAAAGCTCAGAGAATAACACAGTCTGCCTTTGAATGAGAGAACGAGGCTTGCACTGTAGTTGTTCTGGCAAAGTGAACAATTGTTTGATCTGTTGGGGCATATATACTCCTCAACTGCAACTACTTCGCAATGGCAAATTGTTGACAAGACGTTCATTACCAACAACACGCATGCTCTACTACTTTTTATTTTTTTGTTTTTCCTGCCGCTACCAGCATATGTCCTATCAAAACGGGTCAACATTGGAAAAATGTTTATTTTTGATTTGAGTTTTCTCACAGTCAACCATACTAAATAAAGTTGTCAAGAGGATGATGGATTGAATGAATATCAATAGCATTTTTTTCATTCAAATTAATCGAGGGTTCCTTGATCCAGGTGTACACGTTTTGACGCTCAGATACAACTTGGACTTTTTTTCACATGTGAATGAGTTCACCTTTCTTTGGGACCAGGTGTATAGCAGAAAAAAACGTCAATGGGTTCTTATCCTTCATTCTCAGCAACCACAGTAACACTGACCGGAAAGGATGATAACTAACACGTCGTCCTAATAGTTAGGCTGTGGTTGTTGTTTTGCTTTGGTGAGGGAGACACACACGTTACATATCTACTCTTACTTGACGTCGAAGTTCAACTATGCACCCTTCCCTTGAGGGAACCCTGCGTCAGAAGGAAGGGCCGATTCCCTGGATCACAACCACCAACCACGTTCACGAACGCACGGGCATACTCTTTTCTCTAGGGTAACCTGACTCTCTCTTCTTTTCAACTCAATCTGAATATGACATAGAATTACATACTAGCATTCATATGCCAGCGATGGTCATTACTTCATCACTGGAATGTGTACTGCTTGGCATCCTCAACATATTTCGATCCTCAATTGCTTGACATGAGACTTTTTTGCCACGTTGCTTACTTTGCTTGTTGACAGGACACAGCTCCTGTGTCAGCCAAGGCAGGGTAAGGCGCACACAAGCAAGCAAACAAACAAACACACAGACAAAACAAATGCGTCATTGCTTATGCTGGCCCAAGCAATGCGCCTATATTCAAGTCTAGTATATCTTTCTTGACTCGCTTCCCGCACAATACGTTGGGGACGTAAAAATATCGGGGTCCATTTCCTACGTGACTGAGGGTTGCCAAGAATGTAACCCCTGAGTTCTCTACTCATTATCAGAGGCAGGAGCATACGATTAAAAATGTCTAGGGTTGTTGCAGAGAAAAGGTTTGTAACTCGTGTTTATTACCTCTTTTGTCGCTCTGCCTATCTAGAGCTGTGCAAGTCGGGAGTCGTTGTTATCGACGGTGCCCTTGGCGAATATCAAAATTGAATGTTCACTTCAGAGTGAGTAGTGGGGATCCAACAATGTCGAGAATATTGTTTTTATCTCTGCGCTCTCTATACCTGCCCCTGAGTTACAAATGATTGATGGACGCATGGGCTGGTTAAAGATGCTCAATGGCTGTTTTAGCTACCGTCAGGAGAAAAAGGGCATTTCGTAACCAGTCAGACAAAATGATGAGAGACCTGTTCAGAAATGCTTATTTGGCAGCCAGACTCAACAAATACAAGCGACCGACTGAAAATCTCCGCATCGATAAAAAAAAATAAAAAAGAGCGCCAGGAATCTTCCTGGCTGGTTCCCTTCTCTAACCGAACCGAGCCGCAAAAGCGAGGTGAGAGGGAGGGCTGGTTGAGCCTTGAAGATCCCTCTCTCTCCACTTCGGGTGAGCAACAGAACATAGATTGCGTATCCGTCAGTTGAGAATAAATAGCCCAGAACAGGGCAGGGAGCCGAGGACGCGTCCCTCGACCAGCCGACATCCTTTCGTCTCACTTTGGTTTGATACACGCCCCGTAAATTTTCTCCCTCTCTTTCGCTTTGATTCTGCAAACGCGACTCCCAAGAAGGGAGTGATCACCTACACTTCTTCCTACACACATTCACTCACTGACATCACATGGCACAGGAGAGCAACGCACCACGCCTTGTCTCGAATGCTGCTGTGCACAGCTTTTACTCCCGGCTGCAGGCTCGTAGATCTTATTCATCAACTCGGCCAACAATGACTGAATGCCTCCATCGCAGCAAAGACTTGACATCTGCTGCAGACCCTTCCGTGCCAGAGACACTCGACGCTCATACAACTGCAGTCGATAGCAATAGACTGGGCCAGGAAGGTTCAATGCCTCCAATCAACCCCACAGAGCCTGAAGCTAGCATCCCTGTCGAAGACCGGACTTCAAAGGAGACAGCAGCAACAGTCTACCAGGATCTGTCCAGCTACAGCAATAACAACAAAAAGTCCTCGCAGCCAATACTGTCTACTGACAACAAGACAAAGGCCAAGTCCATCCCTCTCAAGGAGTTCAGGGCGATCAAGAAGAAGCTACGTAAGCGAGAGCTTCGGCGCCAGAACGCGATCGAGGCCTGCAGGATACGCGCCATTGAGACTGCACAGAAACCAAAGTAAGTCACTTCGTTAAAATGCATGATCGTGCCACCGGAAAGGAGGGTGTGGCCATGCAAAGTCGCAAAAGCGACACTTGGGGGAACACCAAAATGACATACAACAATAAAAGGGGGTTGACAAAGGAGAAAGGGCTGTGGAGGAGAAGCAGATGAATGACGACAGCAAAGCCTTTTTGTTGTCTTTGTTTTCGTTGTTGTCTTGGTTACTTTTTGTTCATTCACACACTTCTCTTACTTTTTTGTCATTACACATTCCTTCATACAACAAAGGCGACGATCACGATGGGACTAGACACTCCGAACTCACTGGCCCAGGAATTCGCATCAGCATTGACTCTGACCACCACCACTACAGAATCACCGCCCCAATACCGCTTGTCACTCTGGAAGGTCTTCTCTATCCCCGAATTGGTCAATGCCATCGCCCAATATCTCAATACCAGCCAACTGCTCAAACTTGGACTCGTCAGCAAAACCTTCTCCCACATCTTCCAACCCCAGCTTTCGCTTTCACTCTTGGCAAGTGTCTTCCATGACCCACCTTATGGCCCGCCAGGCACCAATCCTATCCTACCGGACGCCTTTCGTAGACTGGCACCTCGCGTCGACGCATTGACTCTGGACTTGTTCTGCTTCCAAGACATCTTGTCGCAGAACGCTATGCTTGAGACCGTCTACGAACACAGTGCCGTGCCTCTGCGTCGGCTTCGGATCACGTACTGGGGTGAGGAACTGGGTGTCCTGGAGGAGTTGCTTACTCGGCTGCCGAACCTTACGGACTTGTCCGTCACCTTCAAGTCGAGCTCCGACGCCACTGCATTCCCCATGATGCTTATCAGAGTCGGAAGAGCTCGTCAAGGTGCCGCAGCAGCAGTAGAGAGGAATACTCAAGGATCCTCTCGACAACAAGATGATACCGGTGGCGGCTTAAAGTCGCTGGCTATCGAGCTTGGCGTTCCCAAGGTGATGGCCATGAATATTTCTGTCCTGAGCGAGCTTGTACAGGTCTGGCCGGCGCTTATGTCCCTGGAACTCGCATGCATCTCGCTCCAGGTCAACCATCCTGCTCGACCGTCACTAACAACAGCAGGTGTAGCAACTCCTCCACCTCCTCCTCCACCTCCACCACCGATTGGAGGACCAGTACCGCCTCAGACTGTAGCAGCAGCAACAACAACAGCCCTTTTGCCTCTACCTACAGCACCGCCGTCTCACTCTGCCGATGCATTAGAAGAGCCCTCATTCCCGCGTATGAAGTCGCTCACGCTGACAGGATGCCCTCTCGAATCACTCAGTCTCCGTGCCCTGGACAGGTTATTTCCCAGCCTACAAGAATTGGAGTTGTGTTCGTGCCCTGGAAACTGGTACAGGACGCTTGCAGGTGTCCGTACCTCCCAGATCGGAACAAACTCAGATGTCGCCCACGCTTCAGATGTTCCATTCATCCGACTTCGCAGACTGAATATCTGGGTCAAATACCAGAGCGCCCGTGACAAGATTCTGGGCATCGTCAAGGATCGGCCCTATTTGACCTGTGTCGGGACGGATATTTTGCCGGATTCGAGGGATGGGATTTTGGAAGTGGCGGCGTTTTGTTCTGGAGTTGAGGTTAATGAGCTGGTCGGCGCGTCTAGTTCTTCAGTTCTTCCTTTGATTGTGGCTGCAGAGTCGAGTGCGACTGCAAGCGCTGATGTGAGCACGAGTGCTGGCGCTGATGTGAGCACGAGTGCTGGCGCTGGTGTGTCTGCAGAGTCGAGTGCAAATGCGGGTGCGAATGCGAGTGAAGGTGATGCTGGTGTGAACACGAGTGCAAGTGCGTGTGCGAGTATCAATACAAGCACGAATGCGAGTACGGCAACAGCAGATATGTCAAAGGTCAGGAACCGGATTAAACGGCTCGCTATTCAGACATATGCATCTCCACCACACAACATGGACGTGATCGAGAGGTTCTACAATGCCCCGGCCTTCCGCCATCTCGAGTATGTCTACATGCAGAACGTAAGTCTTGTCCTTTCACTCTTCGCCCTTGACCAAAGAAGCGCCAGTTTCGTACATGAACTTCTCACAAAAAAAAGGAAAATGATAATTATGCTGACATTTTCACTGTCATTTGTTTGTACTCGCAAATTAGCGGAAGCTTTCGATGACATTGTTCCCATTTGCAAAGACGCTGCGGGAGCTCAACCTTGGAGGACAGGAGAGCCCTCTGCTAAAGGACGAGATCATGACACTGAACTCGATCTTGCACCAACTGCCTGTTCTAGAGGTTCTAAAGCTTGATCGATATGTCGATGGAGTTGCACTGTCAAAACTTTTCCAAGGCTTTGGACGAGAGCCGGATTTCCCCTTTCCCCAGGACGTATGCAAGGATGAGCAGGCTTCAAACACGCCGGTTATGACTAAGTCACATGGAGAAGAGGGTAAATTGTCATGTCTGCGCAAGCTCAGACTGGTGTACGGAGGTTTGGGACACAAGCGCTTGTCTCTGGACAGTCTCAAGTCTTTCGTACTGAATCGGTTCGTGTACTTGGAAAAGCTGACGGTCCGATCTGCTCGGGAAGACGAGCTGCCCCGCACGGAGGATATTTTTCAGTGGCGGAAGGTTTTGTCGGGGGAGACATCGATGGGTGAGGGAGAAGATGGAGGATCTTTGTCGTCGTCGGTGACCAAGTGTAGAGTTGTTTTCAAGTTAAGGTCGCAGACAACAGTATCTGTTGTTCTGTGAAAGGGAAGAGAGGGTGGGATGAAGAAATGTGACGCCATGCCTTGGTGGCTTCTTTTTTACATTAAAACAACCCGCGGCGGGGTTATCGATCATAAATTCAACCGGTTTTGGGTTTATATACGCTCATCGATTTTACTAAGTGTAGTGTTCAACGCCTCTCTCATCGAACAGCCGCTTCAACTTGTCACCGTCATCACCCTCAGCAGCCTTGAAGCTACCATGGACAGCCACCAGATCCTGCCAATGCTGAACCATCCACAATGCCTCCTCCAACCCAAGTCGCTGTCGATCTTCGTCAAATGCGAACTGTTGCAGCTGCACCAGACTTGACCAACTTCTGATACCCTCATGTCTCCTCTTATCACCACCTTCATCATCATCTCTCGAGTTCTCCGGACTAGACGAGGGAGAAGGCAACAGTCGAAAGTCCAGTGTCTTTAAATCCGAACTCTCACTGTCTGCGCTTAACGGGTAGGGCTCCAAATTCAGGATCAAAAGTTGTCGCAGTTTGGAGATCTGTTCAAACAATCGACCCTCCCATTCCGCCTCATCATCCGGCAGCTTGGCGACAAAGATTTTCAGATTCTCAAGCTTTGAGCAACCCCAGGGCTTTGGCGTCCCAACAACGTCCCGAACATAGATGTAGGGGGCGCTGAAATCAACAAGGTGGACACACTTCGTCAGGATCTCCTGGGTCATAGTACTCGTGACCCTCAAACAGTGTTCAATCCTCAGCACCCGCAAGTGACCAAAGTACATCTCCTGTAGACAGCTGTACGTCAACGGACCAAATGTGACGCGACCTCCGGGGGAAAGGAATGTTAGTCGCCGTGATGGAAACGACCTGAGGATCGCAGCCAAATCTTGGTCGGTAACTGTACCATCATTGAATTCGAGCTCACACAGTTCTGGCCAGCAACCCTCCGTAAGCATCTCCCGAATCGTTCGTGCAGGAAACCAGATATCTTCTACACTCCAATACAGGCGTTTCAGTCTTTCTGCCGTCCTGACCTTCTCAAGCAATTCTAACAGCCAAGACTGACGAGGGGAGTTGTTTTGCCACAGGTACCTCAAGACCGTCAATCTCTCAAGTCGTTGAAAAGAAAGCGTCACCGGAAAAACAGGAGTGAAGACGTTCTTTGGAAGAAAACGTACGTTGACGTTACTTAGATAGAGTGTATGGACTCGCTCACAGACCGCCCAAAACACATCCAAATCATCCGCTTCGACAAATCCCGAAAACTCCAGCTTCTCCAGTGCTGTCCACTCTGTTCTGATAATCTCCCAGAACTCTCTAGGCAAAGTATCCTTATGATGGTAGGACAATCTCTTAACGAACGGATGACGCCTCAAAAAGTCGACCTTCTGCGCCAACGGGACTTCCAGGTATTGAGGTTCGTCCTCGTCCGTGAAAAAAGATTCCAATCGTAGGGTGTGTAGACGAGGAAAGGTAATCGCGTAGTAGTCCTCTGTCAGGTTTGGGGAGTAGACGATGCTCTTAATGCGGTGGGCATTGGAGCGAAGAAAGATAGCGTCGATGGTTCTGCCTTCGTAGGGCTGTACAGTCGGATTTGACCAGAGATAAGGGATGAAGGTCGAGTAGAATGAGCGACAGACACGGATGCAAGAATAGATGGACTTGGACGAGAGGTGTTTTCCGATGAGTGGGTAGATTTCGTCGGGGAGATCAAGAATCGTCGTCATGGAGGAAGAAGAGGGGTTGTGAGTTGGGCGATGAATGACAGGGGAGGGAAACATGAATGGAAGAGAAGGGGAAGGAGAAGGAGAGTAAACAAGGAAAAAGAGTTTGAGGTGGATAAGATTTTGGGAGTTTCGTCTTTTATTGGTGGTTTGTGTCCGTGGACTTAATGTGCAATAGTTTTGTGTAATGCTGTTGGAGATATCGTCCAAGGACTGAGTCTGTTCATGCAAGGGATGTGAAAAAGAAAAAGGGATAAAATAACGTTTGAAAAGGCGGAGCTTTTTATGTTTTGATTTCCGATTCAGCAGAAGGGTGTCACCCAAAGCATATCATCCACAGTCAATGAGGTCCAAGTACAAACAGCAACAGCGGCGTAACTGGGCAAAGCAGCTAATCAGTCTCGGATTTATGTACTTTTAGTGCTTCTAGAGATTGACACCCTTTTTCTTGAACAGCGTATCCAGCTTGTCGACATCATTGCCTTCAACAGCCTCAAACTCGCCCCAGATAGTCGTCAAGTCTCTCCAATGCTCAACCATCCACAATGCCTCCTTCATCCCAAGCACCTGTCGATCACCGTCGAAACAAAACGATCCCAGCTGCACCAGATTCGACCAGCATCTAATATCACAACCACCGCCGTCGCTGCTGCTGCCACTGTTACAGAAGCCCGGCAGGCGTAAGTCCAATGTTTCTAGATCCATGACAGTCTCAGGACGGATTCTTTTACTTGAGTAGCGTGGGTTCCGTTGTAAGTCCAGAGATCGAAGACGTCGCAGCTTGGAGATCTGCTCAAACACCAAACCATCCCACCCTACCTCATCATCCTCTTGCTTGGCGATATAGACTGTCATCTCCTTGAGCTTCAAACAGCTCCAGGGTTTTGGTGCCGTGACAATATCCCGGATAAAGACATACGGCGCCTCGAGAATGATCAGATGTGCACACTCCATCATAATCTCCTGAACCATGGCGCTGCTAACCCCTACACACTGCTCAATCTTCAGCTCCTGCAGATGTCCAAAATACATCTCCCGCAGACAGCTGAATGTCATTGGGCCAAACTGTCCCTCACCTGCACGATCAAGACCGATCAACTTGCGCGATGGAAGCGTCCTGAGGATTGTGGCCATATCTTTGTCGGTGCATTTCGGGTCAAAAATGCCAAGGCTACACAGTTCCGGCCAACAACCTCCTCCGCAAGCGTTTCCTGGAACTTCTGAACAGGAAACGGGATATCGTTTGAGTTCCACGTCAAGCGTCTCAGGTCTGAAGAATTCTTGACCTGCTCAAGCAGCTGTAAGGGCCATGCTTGATAAGATCTCTCGTTTGGCGAATGGAATCTTGAAAGCGTCAAGTTTTGGAGTCGTTGGAAGGAAAGCGTCGACAATATAGGAATACTTTCTGGAAGGCTCGCATCCGCTAGACCGAGCCTCTTGACCCGCTTACAAACTCTCCAAAACGCATCTAGTGCATCCTTTTCGCTAAGTCCCGAAACCTCTAACTCCTCCAATGACACCCACTCTGTTTCAACAACCTCTCAGAACTCTCTGGGTAAGAAATCCTCGTACTGGTAAGACAAGATCTTGATATAGGGATGGTTTTGAATGAATTGGATCCTCTGGACCCGTTGTACCTGGAGATGGTGTGGCTTCTCATCGTCTCTATAAGAGTCGTCTAATCGCAGGGTATGTAAGCGAGGGAAGACAATGGTGTGGTACTCTTCCGTGAGGCTTGGGGAGTAAGTGACAGCCTCGACGGGATGGGTATTGGTGCGGAGGTAGGCTGCGTCGATGGTGCTGTCCTCGATATGGACAGTCACGTCGATCCAGAGACAAAGCATGTAGGAGTAGAGGGCGTGGCAGCTGCGGATAAGGGAGTAGAGAGTCTTGGACTGGAGGTGTTTTCCAATGAGAAGGTGGATCTTGTCTGGGAGATTAAGAATCGTACTCATGGAGAAAGAAGGGGGTGGGTGAATGAGAGGAGAGGGAAGCGTCAATGGCAGTGGACGAGTGTAGCGAATGAAAGGGTAAAGGGAAAGAAGGAGAACGCAGTACGAAAAAATAAAATAAAATAAAAAAAATAACATGCAGCTACACACACGCACACACGACGGACATAATTGACTAGACAGTATTGTCTCTATTCACTCACACTCAACACGTTGTCGTAGTAAATGACATCCTTCTCGGCAAACAACGTCTTCAGCTTGTCGACATTTCCACCCCCAACTCCCCTGAAGGCACCTTCGATATACTCCAAATTCTTCCAATGCTCAGTCATCCACAACGCCTCTTCCAAACCAACTGACTGCCGGTCACCGTCAAAGACCAGTTCTTTCGATTGCACCAGACTTGACCAATATCTGATATCGGCCCCACCTTCATCAATGCCTCTGCCTCTGCTTTCTCCTTCTGTTTCGTCAGCACCGCTCTCATAGGATGATTCCTTTGACTTAGAAGAGCTGCTGAGTCGGACGTCTAGAGTCTCCATTGCATGGGGTCGAACTCTATCATCCTCGTCTTCATCACCGTAGTAATTCGGATCCTGCTTCAGCTCCAGAAAAAAAAGTCGTCACAGCCTCGAAATCTGCTCAAAGACCTTCCTCTCCCACTCTGCCCTATCCTCAGGTTCCTTGGCGATATCCCTTCGTCTGTTCCGGAAGCTTTTTCGCTTCCAATTTTTGCGGGTGGGATATGTGACTCGCGACAGACGAAGGGATAAATCGTCAGTTTCTCAAGCGTCAAATACCCCCAAGGCCTTAGCGCAATAACAATATCCCGAACATAAATGTAAGGGAGATCGAGACGGACAAGATGGAAACACTCCGTCAACAAATCCTGGGCCATAGCGCTCGTGATCTCCCTACATTCCCCAAGCTTCAGTTCTCGCAAGTGTACAAAGTACAACTCCCGCAGACAGCCGTAAGTCAAGGGTCCAACAGTGCCGTCAATTTTCCATTCAAAGAGCGTCAGTCGCCGTGATGGAAGCGACCTGAGCGTCTGAGCCAGATATTGATCGCTGCATCCCGAGTCATCTATGTCGACGTTGAGTTCGCACAAGACCGGCCAGTAACTTTTTCCCTCCGCAAGCGCTTGTTGGACCATCCGGATAGGGAACGGGAAACTTTGCATATTCCACGTCAAGTGCCTCAGACCCGGTGACTTCTTGACCTGCTCTAACAGCTGCAAAGGCCATGTTCGGTGGGGGAATTTTCTCTTCCAACGGGAATTTACAACAGATAATTGCTGAAGTCGCTGGAAGGAGAGGATCGACAAGATGGGAATATTCTCCTCCGAAAGAATGTGTACATCAATGAGGTGAAGGTCCTGAATCCGGTTGCAGACCTTCCATTGCATCCTCCTCGACAAGTCCTGAAACCTCCAACCCCTCCAACTGTGTCCACTCTGTCCCAACAACCTCCTAGAACTCTCTCGACGCAGTATCTTTGTGCCTGTAGGTCAATGACCTGACAAAGGGATAGTGTCAAATAATATGAATCTTCTGGGTCGAAAGGACCTGCGGATCGTACGGTATTTTTTCGTCCGCGTAAGAAGTGACCATCCGGATTGTATGCAGTTGATGGTTGTTGGTAGTATAGTACTACTCTGTCACGCTCGGTGAGAAAGTGGCGACTTCGATGAGGTGAGCGTTGGCCTGGACAAGGTTGATGTCGATGGTTTCGTCTTGGTAAGACGCGAGAGTCACATTGGCCCAGAGGAAGGGGATGTACAACAAGTAGAGGGAGTAACAAGTGCGGAGGAAGGACTAGATGGACTTGGTAACGAGATATTTTATGATGGGTAAGTGGATCTCGTCCGGAAGATCGAGAAACGACATCATTGTGAACGGTGGGTGTAGGAATGAATGAGAGTCGAAAGGAGGTTGAATGGCAGGGCTGTGGGAGTGAACTGGGTGCGAATGAGAAAACGAGAGAGAGGGAGAAGAAAAGGGAAAGTGAGATAAAAATTAGAAAAGTCCCTTCTTGGATAATATTTATTTACAAATGTAAGTTATCACCTTATCTGCAAACAACCCATCCAGCTTATCCTTGTCATCGCCCGAAACACCACCAAACCCGCCACAAATACACCACAGATCCCTCCAATGCTCAGTCATCCACAATGCCTCCTCCATCCCAATCGTCTGCCGGTCACCGTCAAACGACACCTCTTGCAATTGAACCAGACTTGACCAACAACTAATATCAGCTCCTTTGCAACTGTTGCCGTTGCCTCTTCTTCCAACTCGTGCCCCATCACCACCAATGTTACTGGAATCCCTTGGTATGGAAGAACAGCCGAGTCGAAGGTCCAATGTCTCCATTGAATGAGGTAAGACTCGGTCATCATCATCGCCCATGTTAAAAACCTGATACCGTTTCAAATTCAGAACCAAAAGTCGCCGCAACTTCGAAATCTGCTCAAACACTCTGCCCTCCCATGCTGCCTCATCCTCAGGGTCCTTGACGATATAGACCGCCAGATTTTCCATCCTCGAGCAACCCCAGGGCTTTGGTGCGGTGGCAATGTCTCGAACATAGATGTAGGACGCCGTGAAATGGACCAGATGGATACACTTCGTCAACAGTTCCTGAACCATGACGCTGGTGACCCCATTGCATCGCCTAACCCTTAGCTCCTGCAGGTGCCCAAAATACATCTCCCGTAGACAGTTGTATGTCAAGGATCCAAATGTGCCGCCGCCCAACCATCCACATTCCGTCAATCTTCGGGATGGAAGCGTCCTAAGGATTGTAGTCCAATCCTGGTCAATGAATGTAGGGGTACGAATACTAAGCGCACACAATTCCGGCCAGCATCCCTCCTCCACGAGCGTTTCCTGGAACAGTCGAAAAGGAAATGGGATATCCGACACATTCCATGCCAAGTACCTTAGACTTGGCGATCTCTTGATCTGCTTGAGCAAATGCAAGGGCCATTTTCGATGGGGGATCCTCCAATTGAATTTTGTGACCATCAACTTTTGAAGTCGCCGAAAGGACAGTGTCGACAGAATGGGAACGCTTTCTGGGAGAAGGTTCACACTCATGAGGCGGAGGTCCTGGACCCGATCACAAACCCTCCAAAACGCGTCCATTGCGTCTGCATTGATAACTCCCGAAAAGTGCAACGTCTCGAGGTGTGTCCACTCTGTCCCTATAACCTCCCAGAACTCCTTTGGTACGGTATCCCTGTGCTGGTAGGCCAACGTCCTGACAAAGGGATGGTGTCGAATGAACTGGATCTTCTGGGCCGGAGAGACTTGCAGGTAATGTGGCCTGTTTTCGTCCGTGTAAAAGGTCATCATCCGCAGCGTGCGTAATCGAGGGTATGTGAGAGCATAGTACTCCTCTGTTAGGTTCGCAGAGTAGGTAGTAGCCTCAATGCGGCTGGCATTGGTGTGAACAACTGCTACGGGGATGATATTGCCCTTGAAGTGCTGGAGATCCACGTCAGCCCATAGACAGGGCATGTAAGAGGAGTACAAGGAATGACAGACGCGGATGAGAGAATAGTAGGCTTTGTTGTTCAGGTGTGCTCCGATCTGCAGATGAATCTCATCCGGGAGATCAAGAATCGTTGTCATGAGAGAACAGCGGGTGAGTGGGGATGAGTAAGCAAGAAGGTGGAGAGAGAGAGAGAGAGAGAGAGAGAGAGAGAGAGAGAGAGAGAGAGAGAGAGAGAGAGAGAGAGAGAGAGAGAGAGAGAGAGAGAGAGAGAGAGAGAGAGAGAGAGAGAGAGAGAGAGAGAGAGAGAGAGAGAGAGAGAAAGAACGAATGGAAAGGTAATAAAGAGAAACGAGGGATAAAGGCGCCGTTGTTCGAAGAGCTCTCTTTTATATCCTTTCGTCGCATTATGGCCATGCACACAGTCACATTACCAGACGATCAGCCCAGGCAATCAGTCTCAAATTCATTCACATTTCTTGATCTGCCACTGGCTGGTTCCCAGACCTTGGTCTCGCCCTCTCTTAACCCGTTTTGACCAACGACTGCCGGGTACCCAAAACTCGGTCCTGCCTTCCTTTTCTAGCCTTTCTTCAACCATCCCGGATACTCAGACAGCTTGGCTGTGAAAAGATAGAAATCTATCCATGAATTAAAAAAAAAAAAAAAAAAACAAAGAAAATCACGATCTCGCGGCTCGTTGTTCACGCAGGTCCAGCATCTTGAGTTTGCTGAACACAAAACAAAGCACATGCAGTACCAAGGCCAAATCCACCAAACATGGCGGATGCAGCATCAGCAGCCAAGAAAAAGGTACCATAACTTTTTCTGCTCTTTATTTGCGAATGGAAAACTGAGAGGCCGCTTTCAATGTCTCCCTCAACCAACAATTGCCTCGGGTTGTTGCTGTCGGTATATGCATTCCTCCACAAGCGCACCCTGAACCATCTGAACAGAAATTGGTTATTACGCATGTCCTGCTCGAGGCATCTCAGACCTCTGGACGTATTCTTGGCCTGCTTGAGCAACACCAAAAGCCAGGTCCTATGTCGATAAGGCTTGTTCCCCTTCGCCAATGCTTTATGAACATCAAGCGCTCGAGTCTCTCAAAGGTGCGGGTTGATAGAATAGGAGGACTAAATCCTGAATGCCCAATCGTAGTCGGGCGAAGTCTGTGAACTCAATCACCACACACCCTCCAGTAAGTAGCCACTACATCGCCATCAGTCTCTTTAGACACATTCACCTCCTTAAGCTCCCTCTGATCTGTTTCGACAGCTTCCCAAAAACTCACCCGACTCCTCATCACGAAGCCCACAGACCAGTTTTCTCACAGTCAGGCTCAGTCTCGCAAAATGCACCCTTTGATGCAATGGCGAGAGAAAGGAGGAAACCTGAAGATGTCCACTTCTGGCGCTGCTGCTGCTTCTTCTTCTTCTGACGGGAGCATCATACTGTTCCTAAAAAATGAGTCGGAAGAGTTGAGGAGTTGTAAGGTCTGCAGGCAAGGATAGTCAACTGATGTGTAATAGCCCTCTCTTAGACGTGGGCGAGGATGTGAGCTGCCTTGATCTTGCTCTTGAATGACCTCAATGTTATGCCGGACAAGAGGATAGGGAATAGAGATAGAAGGAGTAGAGAGAATATCAAGTACGGAGGAGGGAGTGGATGGAGTTTGTGGTGAGGTGTTTTGCAATGAGTGAATGAATGTTAGGTGTGGGAGGAGTTGCACACATGGTATTTATGTTTCTTTGAGACTTGCATTTATTATTATGCAACAGAAGTATTCCTGGAATTAATCAAAGTATGAAATGCCCTTTTCCTCGAAAAACTTCTCCAAGTTGTCGACATCATCACTTTCAACGCCCCGGAACTTACCACAGATGCACCACAAATCCCTCCAATGCTCCGTCATCCATAGTGCCTCCTGTATCCCCAGCATCTGCCTGTCTCCGTCAAACGAAAACTGTCGCATTTGAATTAAACTCGACCAGCACCTGATGTCACCTCCGCTGACACTGCTACTGTCGTTGCTGCCGTTTTCGCTAGAGCTCTTGATGCTGAATGAAGACGGCAGGCAAAAGTCCAAAGTGTCCAGTTGCAAGATTGCGTCAGACCGTACGGGATCATCGTAGATATGTGGACTCCGTCTCAAATCGAGACTCTGAAGGCGTCCAAGTCTCGAAATCTGCCGAAACACCAAACCATCCCACTCCACCTCATCTTCCTCTTGCTTGGCGATATAAATCGCTAGATTCTCAAGCTTCAAGCAGCCCCAGGGTTTCGGCGCTGTGGCAATATCCCGAACAAAGATGTAGGGAGCATCAAAAATATCAAGGTGGACACAACTGGTCAACACCTCCTGGACCATGGCGCTCGTGACCCCCGTGCACTCCCCTATTATCAAACTCTGCAAATGATCAAAGTGCACCTCACGCAAACAGTTGTACGTCAAGGGTCCCAGTAAGTCATTCGACCAGTCAAAGCTCGCCAGTCGCCGTGACGGAAGCACCCTGAGGATCGTAGCCAGATCTTGGTCGGCGCCTGCAGGACCACCTATGCTGAGCTCGCATAGTTCCGGCCAGCAACTCTCCTCGAAGGCATCGATAACCACCTGAGTAGGGAACGGGATATCTGCTACATTCCACCCCAAGTACCTCAGACCATCTGCCTTCTTGACCTGCTCAAGCAGCTGCAGGGGCCAAGTACTATAGGAAATATTGTCTAGCCAAGAATACTTTGTGATATTCAGTCGCCGAAGATGTGGGAAAGAGAGGGTCGACAGGATAGGAAAGTCCTTGGGAAGCTCGACTCCAGTGAGAGAAAGATTGTGAACTCGGTCACACACTCTCCAGAAGGCATCCACCGCATCCTCCTCAACCACACTCGACATATCCAAAGTCTCAAGCTCCTTCCACTCTGTCTCAACAACCTCCCAAAACTCTTTCGAAAGGCCGTCGGGTTGACCATAGTACAATTTCCTGATGGTGGGGTGAAGTCGAGCAAACTGTGCCTTTTGGTGACGCTGCACCCGCATGAAGTTGGGGTCCTTTTTGTCCCCAAAATAGGTGCTCGTTCGTATCGCCTGCAGTCGAGGATAGACGATGGTATAATAGTCGTCCGTGAGGGTCGAGGAGTAGTCGATGGTCTCGACTCGATGGGCATTGGCACGGAGTTGATTTACGCTAATTATGTTGCCTTTATATGTCCTGACGTGGATGTTGGACCATAGACAGGGGATGTAGGCAGAGTAGAAAGCGCGACAGACGCGGATGCAGGAGTAGACGACCTTGGGTGACAACTGCTTTCCGACCAGCAGATGGATCTCGTCTGGGAGGTCGAGAATCGTCGTCATAGATGAAGAAGAGAAGAGGGATGGTGGGTGAGAGTGGATGTCAATGTGAAGAGAGAGGAAAAGCGTGTGGATGTGTGGATGGCAAGGAAGAAGGTGTGATGGATGAACAAATGAGAGAAAGGAGAGAAGAATCCTTCAGCATTGAAATCAAAATTAGAGCAGAGACCCTTCAGCAGCGGAAAGGAGACAAAATTCAGTCGACCTCGGATTTATTTATTTATTTCAACAAATTCAATTTAACTTGGGGTTGGCAACACCATTCTCCTTGAACAACTTGTCCAGCTTGTCGACATCATTGCCTTCAACAGCCTCAAACTCGCCCCAGATAGTCGTCAAGTCTCTCCAATGCTCGACCATCCACAATGCCTCCTTCATCCCAAGCACCTGTCGATCACCGTCGAAACAAAACGATCCCAGCTGCACCAGACTCGACCAGCATCTAATATCACAACCACCGCCGTCGCTGCTGCTGCCACTGTTACAGAAGCCCGGCAGGCGTAAGTCCAATGTTTCTAGATCCATGACAGTCTCAGGACGGATTCTTTTACTTGAGTAGCGTGGGTTCCGTTGTAAGTCCAGAGATCGAAGACGTCGCAGCTTGGAGATCTGCTCAAACACCAAACCATCCCACCCTACCTCATCATCCTCTTGCTTGGCGATATAGACTGTCATCTCCTTGAGCTTCAAACAGCTCCAGGGTTTTGGTGCCGTGACAATATCCCGGATAAAGACATACGGCGCCTCGAGAATGATCAGATGTGCACACTCCATCATAATCTCCTGAACCATGGCGCTGCTAACCCCTACACACTGCTCAATCTTCAGCTCCTGCAGATGTCCAAAATACATCTCCCGCAGACAGCTGAATGTCATTGGGCCAAACTGTCCCTCACCTGCACGATCAAGACCGATCAACTTGCGCGATGGAAGCGTCCTGAGGATTGTGGCCATATCTTTGTCGGTGCATTTCGGGTCAAAAATGCCAAGGCTACACAGTTCCGGCCAACAACCCTCCTCCGCAAGCGTTTCCTGGAACTTCCGAACAGGGAACGCAACATCTGACACATCCCACATTAAGTACCTCAGACCATCTGCCTTCTTGACCTGCTCAAGCAGCTGCAGGGGCCAAGTACTATAGGAAACATTGCCCAACCAGGGATACTTTGTAATATTCAGTCGCCGAAGATGCGAGAAGGAGAGGGTCGACAGGACGAGAAAATCTTTGGGAAGCCCGACTCCAGTGAGAGAAAGACTATGGACTCGATCACATACCCTCCAGAAGGCATCCACCGCATCCTGTCCAACAACACCCGTAAACTCCAGTTCCTCAAGGTGTACACACTCTGTCCCAACAACCTCCCAAAACTCTCTCGGCAACGCATCCTTGTGCTGATAAATCAACTTCTTGATAAACGGATGGCGCCTCAGAAAATCGACTTTTTCCTGCGGCAAGACCCGCAAGTAACGGTCGTCCTTGTCATCCCGGTAGAAGGTCATCATCCGCAGCGTGTGCACTTGAGGATAGTCAATGGCGTAGTAGTCCTTTTTCAGTATGGACGAGAAGGTGAGGTCCTTAACGCGGTGGGCATTGACACGGACTTGCTCTGCAGGGACAGAGCCGGACTTGAAGTGCATGATGCTCAGGTATGACCAGAGATTGGGGATAAAAGAAGAGTAGAGGGAGCGACAGACGCGAATGAGGGAGTAAATGGACTTTGCGGAAAGCTCCTTTCCGATGAGCAATCGGATCTCGTCTGGGAGATCGAGAATCGTTGTCATTGAGTAATGAATCAGTCTGAGTGATTGAGTTGTTGAGTTGAGTGAGGAGGGAAATGAAAGTGAAAATGAAAGTGGAAAGAGTGGGGTGAAGTGAATGAAAAGAAGAGGTAGGAAGGGGAGTGAAGAGAGAAGAATGGCAAAACAACAACGAGCCCAGTTGCGCCTTCCTATCTCCTCTCCGTGTGGCTGAACTCCACCCAAGAAAAGAACCAAGGGTCCAACCGAATCGCACTCACCATAGTACTGCCCACTGCCCACGCGTGTGGCAGCACCAACCAACAACCGCCCCCTCTCTTAAATCATTTATTAATACGTGTCGAATATTATGGATTACAAGGTAAGTATTTTCCGTGCTGGATCCTCCTCTGGGCAAATGCCTGATTCAACACCTCGTACTCCTCGTCGTTCACTCCCATAAACCGACCCCACAGTACCCTCAGAGTTTTCCATTTCTGAACCATCCACAAGGCATCCTCCATCCCCAGCATCCGCCTGTCTTCACCAAACCAAAACTCTATACTGGCGGCACCTCCTTTTTGCTCAGTTCAGCCATCGCCATTGCCCCTGTGGCTGCTGCTCTTTGAGGAGGAGTGAGAACAAAGTCGAAAATCCAAAATCATCAACCTCATAATCGCCACTGGTCGATTTGACTCGAAAATCCCATCAGGGTCCCACTGTAGATCCAAAACTTGTAACCACGTCAGCTTCCCAATCTGCTCAAACACTTCCCTGCCCCATTCTGCCTTATCGCCCGCCTGCTTGACAATATACACCACCAGCTTCTGAATCCCCAGGCAACCCATAATTTCAATGCTCCTCCTCTCGGTGCCTTGACAATGTCCCTCAGGTAGACGTACGGCGCATCCAGACTTGTGAGGTGAACACATCCCATCAATATCTTCTGGACCATCATACTCATCACCTCTCTCGTATCTCCAAAACTCAACTCTCGCAAATGTGTAAAATGCAGCTCTTCCAAACAACTATACGCCAGGACTCCAAAACAGTTTCTCAGTGGTGTAAAGGACACCACCCACCGCGATGGCAAGGACCGAAGGATGCGCGCCATCTCTTCATCTCCGCGCGTCATGCCATCGATAGTGAGCCCGCACAACTTTGCCCAACAATCTTCCTCGAGTGCCTCGAGAACCTCTTGGACCGGTAATCCTACATCCTCAACATCCCACATTGGCCGTCTCTGGTACTTGGACCCCTTTTGGCCTGCTTGAGCAATTGCTGTGGCCGGATCCAGTGAGGATGTTTGCTCTGCTATCTGGGTCTGGTAATCGTCAGGTCGTGGAGCCGTCGAAACGACAATGTCGACAGCAGGACTGCAGAGGCATTATCTGGAAGATGAGCGCCGGTTAGGTGCAGACTCTATAAACGACCACACACCCTCTAGAACGCGTCCACTGATCCTCCCCCGTCAACAAGCCCGGATAGCTCCAACGCCTCCAACCCTTACCACTCCTGGTGAACAACCTCCCAACACGTACCTGGTAAAATATCCCTATGATGATACCCAAACTTCCTCACATTGACTGCAGAATGCCTTCTCATAGATTCAACCTTCTTCCTCACCTTCTTCAAATAACTTGCCTCCATCGCTACTTTGAGCACATATTCCCACGGATGCTTGCCCAAACGGAGTGTATGCAGACACAGGAAGAACAGTGTGTAGTACTCTTTTAGAAGTGTCACGGGGTAATGGAGCGCTTCAACGCAGTGGGCGTTGGATTTGACGGAGGAAATATCGACCACGTCGTGTCTGTTTTGTTTGACACTGAGGTTGGACCAGAGGCAGGGAATGAAGGAGGCGTAAAACAATTGACAGGTGAGGATGAGAGCATAGTGTTCGCAGATGGTGAGAAGTCCTGCAACGAGTTGGAGAATCTCGTTGAGGAGATAAAGAAACGTCGTCTTGGCCATTGAGAAGGAGGACTTGTTGGAATGAATTGCAAGAGTGAATGAAAGAAGAAACGAAAACAAGAGTGTGAACTAAGAGCAGGCATTTTTTAATTTTCAGTGGGATGGTCATTTCCCTTCCTCGCCCCTTTAATAAGAAATATCGCGGTCAACGAACAACCGCTTCAGCCAAGCACAATTTTGTCCTTCCACTTCCTTAAACGCTCCCGAGATACACCGCAACCCCTGCCAATGCTCCACCATCCACTTCGCCTCATCCATCCCCAACGCCTGTCCAACGCCATCAAACACAAATATCTGCATCTGCATCAAACTCGACCAACACCTGATATTACTTCCAACCTTCCTGCCGTTTTCATTGCCACCATCCTCAATGCTGCCTCCGCCAGTGTTGCCGTTGTCGTCGCTGTCATCGTTGTCGCAAGGATCCCTCGAGCGGGTAAGTCGAAGGTCCAAGATCTCCAACTCGAGAAAAGGATTCGTCCATCCAAGCATTCCCAACGAATACGGATCTTGCGACAAATCCAGATCCAGCAACCGCCTCATCCTTCCAATCTGCTCAAACACCCGCTCTTCCCACTCCTCTGCCTCTGCCTCTTCTCCAAACTCCTTTGCGATGTAAACCGCCAACTTGTATAACCCCCGACAGCCCCAGGGCTTTGTCGCCTTGGCAATATCCCGCATAAAGATATAGGGCGCCACCAGTTCTACAAGGTTGACACACTCTGTCAGAACTTCCTGAACCATCACACTCGTACAGCCCGACGAGCCCACAAAACTCAAAATGGTCAAGTGTCCGAAATACATCTCCTTCAAACAAGCATAAGTCAAGGGTCCAAAGGTATCGTTCATGGACTCAAACAACGTTAACCTCTTCGACGGTAAGGATCGAAGGATCAGGGCCACCTCTCTTTCAGGACAAGTCATCACATTGCCAATACTGAGTTCACACAACTCTGGTCAGCACCCCTCCGCAAACGCATCCAGGACCATCCGGACCGGGAACCCAACATCAGTCACATCCCACTTGATCCTCTTCAAACCTTCTGCGCCCCTTTTGGCCTGCTCCAACATCACTTGAGGCCACGCCTTGTGAATCTCCTTGCTCTGAGTTGCATATCTCCCCAGTGTCAGTTTCTTGAGTCGTCTAAACGAAAGTGTCGACAGAACTGTAGCGAAGGGATCATCTTCTGGAAGACAGACGCCTATGAGTAAAAGACTCTGGACACGATCACAGATCTTCCACAAGGAGCCCGCCGCACCTTTCACAACAATAACCTCCGACACCTCCAACGCTTCCAACCCATTCCACCCTTCTAATAACCCCCCCCCCCCCCCCCAAACTCTGTCGGCAACTTATCCTTATGATTCACCACCAATTTCCTTCCACTTCCTACTATAGAATGCATCCTCAAGAATTCTACCTTCTTTCTCGGCTTCACCTGCTCCTCCTTCATGGTAACCCTGTGCTCATACAGATAAAAACTCTCCGACTGCACAGTCCTCAATCTCGGAAACAGGATCTCATAGTAAACACTCGGAAGTGTAGCATGCAGTCGGACGGTCTGGATGAGGTGAGAGTTTTTGCGGATGTGCTCTGGTGCTATGAATTTGCCCTTGTAGGAGGTGATAGCACTGATGTCAGACCAGAGGAAGGGGAGATAGGTGGGGTAGAAGGAATGGCAGGTGCGGATGAGGGTGGAGAGGGTTTTCGGTTTGAGGTCTTTTGCGATTATGAGACGGATATCGTCTGGGAGATCTAGGAACCTTGCCATGGTGAAAGGGAGGGGAAGGAGAGTAGTCAAAGGAAAGAGTTGATGTCAAGGTGAAGGAGGAGCAAAGGTGATGAGGGCGTAGAAGTGAAGATCAAAAAGGAGACACATGCGCGAAATAAATTAAAAAGATAAGCACACGACGAGACTTTGCCTTTATGAAAAAATCACTTCTCGAGCAAGTCGAGAGCGAGACAACAATGTCGCCTTCTCCGTCGGCTCAAGTATCTCGCGCCGTGTCAAGTACATCGCAAACCCAGCATCAGTCGTCAACAGCGCACTCGACACCTCTGTAGTCGAAGACTTCTCCTCTGTTGATGTCCTATGGATGCTCCCCTGTTCCTGCTGCTGTTGGTTGTACGATGTTGCATTGCTAGAGACTGCTGCCGCTGTTGACCTCACTGTTGTTGTTACCGTTGTTGCTGCCGTTACCGTTGCCAGTGATTTGGACTTTCGACGGAGAGGACAGAAACGTCCCCAAAAAGCTGCCTCTTCAAGAACTCCAATTGATCGCCGGCCATTGCCCAGTACGGACTGAGCTCCTGCAAGAACCGAAAACACGACTGGAGTCGCCGTTTGTCGAATGCCATTTGTTCTGGTTTTTTCTTGCTCGCAAACAACATCATTATGTGCCTACATCCTTCAGAATATAAAGAAATACTTAGGCTTTTGTTGATCTGGCTTCTTCATCCAAGGACCTTCAAGCCAAAAAACGCTTTGAGGACGTACACTGTGGCGGCGGTAAAGACGGTACCCCATGACCCCTCCCCGACAACGGATCCAGTCATGGCCATAGTGCTCCATGATTCCCACAATCTCATTGGCCGCATGATAACATGTATTTGGAGCCGCCCTCAACAGCGCCTGGTCATCGTCAATTGCCTCCTCTTCATCGTCGTTATTTTCTTCGTCCTCCTCATGGCCTAAATACTCCTCATCGTCATCAACGTCGCTATCTTATTCATACTCGTCACTATAGTCACTGCTGTTAATAGGACTAGCAGTATCCTCATCATCCTCACCATCTTGAAACAGCAGTCCCTGCTCAAGGCTCTGGCTCTGAATCGCCTCCTAATTCTCCTCAACAAGCGCCCTCGCCCAGATCAAAATCAGTCGATGCAGCAGAATCTGCGCCACAAAACAATACGTCAAAAGTCCCGCAGAGTCCATATCCGTCCGCGAGATGTTGATCCGTGCCCTCCAGGGGTCATAATCCATCAGCAACTGACCCTCCATTGCTCTAGCTGTTGGCTCAGTTAGATATACTCGGTCTTGTGTTCCTGGCTCGAAAACAAGCTAGTGCTGACTGAACCTCTTGACTGGTTCTGCTGAGCGGTTGGCTCCTCAGTCTTTTCGGTTACTCCAGAGTCGAACAATTTGGCGATCAAGGGTACAATCCGGAACAGGGCATACGTGTACTCATTAGGCCCGTACCCGCGATGTGTAGCAGCCGCTTGGACTTCCCCAGAATCGATTCCACAAACCGATCCACAGGCATCGTCGTTTCTCCTTATCCAGCTTCATCTTGACCTCATCTCTCGGCCCACCAATTACAGTCATCGCTCGGAACCGCCAAGTTCGGCCACAAAGGCCTTAACTTGAGGAAATCCCGAAACTGTCCACGACATACAATCGCTCACAGTCAGATACCCATATGTCCGAATATTCGCCTCAAATTCCAGCCGATCCTGATCCGAAACTAGTGCTCCATGCCGAAGGAGGGAGGAGTCTCGAGTTGATTCTGCGGTAACAGCAGCTGTGCCATCCGATCTGCAAATCCTTCAAATCGATAGCCCGTTATATTAATTCCTGTTAGGTACTCGTAAAAGGAGAGTATTATTGAGGTATACACATTGTCGAGCGAGCTCACGGTGAGCAAGGTTCCGATCTTTGCACACACTGGTTCTGCCCAGGGCTCTCCTGATCTCTGAGATAGAGTCCTGAGACCTGCAGGGTGTAAGGAAAGACGTGCTGTGACCATGCAGGCAGCACCTAGGAGAGTTGGGCCGACAGTGCCGTTGAAGTATGCCCGGAGGAATGTTCCAGGGTTGATAAGATTGAGATCGTTGAAGCTGTGTTCAAAAAACATCTCAACAAGATGGTCCGTCATCTCCTTCAAGAAGAGGTTGATTGTTGCTGGAGGGGGAACGATAGCGGATGCCGCTTGTGGTGTTAGTATTGGTGGGGTAGAGGTGGACGCCGCGCCGAGCGTGGAGACATTGTTGGTCTCAGAAGCTGCTCTTCCTAGTGCCCCTGTTGTTACATCCGATGGCATGGCAGGAATGGCTGTCGTGACTTTTCCTGCTCCAAAAAGTACTGTTGGAATGATGAACAACTGGTTGGTTGGAGGGAGTGATTGCAAAGGACTGTTATCTAGACTTTGGGCATAGTTACTGGGCAGGTCCAATAGCTCGAAATCAAGATGACTGGGACTCATCTCGACAACTGAAGTCAAGTCCCTGCACTTGCTGCTGCTGATGTGGTCGTTGTCCAAAATGATGTGGTTTTGTTGCGCGGGCTCATAATGATGCGCCATATGCTGTTGCTGTTGCCGTTGCTGTTGCTGTCCTTCATCAGCCCCTGCCCAAGAACGGTCCCCTTGAATACCCGACAAAGGATCTCTACTCTCAGCCCCACTCCCATTCCAATTCCCACCCTTGTTCTAGTTTTCTGGACCGATTTTGTGGTCCCCGCTTCTTGGGCTTGATCAGAAAAGTGCACCGGTTGTCTGTTCGCAGACACCTCAAACAACAAGCCTTTAGCTGGTCTAAATAAGCAATTCGAGTTTTTTCACCACCAGAAAACAAAAATTCAAAAAAAAGGTGAGTGAAAAGTGGATAGGAATGGGGGAGGAATGTACGTATGCATGGAATGCACGGATTTTTCGCCGCAGTGATAGAGTTAGGCAAAAACGAATTTAGCTCAGCCCTTTACAGTTCAATTCCTTTTCCACGATTACCAATTGAAGTATAATCATGCGTACTTACCACAATGGACTCGACGCTATCAACAGCGGTCGCACGCCTGAGTAACGCAGCTCCGCTTACTCGGCCCGTCGGTCACTGCAACCTCCGCACGCCCTTGCTTCGACACCGGCTTTTCATTCCCGTTGCTGCAGCTGCCGTCGCCGTTGTTTTTATTGTTGATATTGCTGTTGGTGCTGTTGAGTGCGGATCAGTCCTGGAGGATGACCGAGTAGTCAAGTAAGGACGGCGACGAGTACCCTGGTTCAACCATAATACTGGGGCGAGAAAAACGAAATAGAATGGAATAGAGAAGACAACGAAAGGGTAATGCCGAACTTTGGAATGTCCAAGGGGACAAAGACAAGGGATGTTACACGTGACGTTAAACATCAATCCTTCAAATGAAAGAAAAGATGCAAAAAGTGTGGAACGAACCAAGAAATACAAAAGGATTGTTGCTATCGTGTGAGGTTTCATGCTAAGATCTTCTTTTACAAACAACATTAGTTTATTTGTCAGTACCTATCGCTGTTGAGACCCCAGTTCCTGCGACAACTACGACGCTGGCGGCGGTGAAGGCTTCTTATTACTAGTCTTGGGTTTATCCACCGTCGATTGGTGCAACAGACTCATCTTGCTCAAAGACTTCACCGTCGCTTCCTCAACCGCTCCCAATGACTCGGCATCCAACCACATCGTACTCATCCCAGAGTCCGTCGTCAAAAATGCACTCGATATCTCATTCGCCGCAGCGTGGCTGACTGTCAACCGATCAGCAACTGACTGTCCTGCACCGACCGAGTTCAAGTTGCTGCCAACGGTCGCAGCCCTCTGATGCCCTCCTGATCCTAGAACTTCGTTTGATCCATCAGTCGTCGCAGATGTTGTCATCTCTGATGCTGCCGTGGCTGCTGCTGCGGATGCTCCCCCTCCCCCCACGATTCCTGACAAGTCCCCTGCAAGAAGCGATTTCAAGAACTGCAGATGGTCGCCCCCAATTGCCCAGTACGGGGCAACATCCTCTAAAAAGCGGAAACACGTCTCGAGCTGCTGCTTGGCACGGGCCAGCTGGGCTGGGTTCTTGCTCGAAAACAGAATCATAATAAGCCTACAATGAGAAAAATGAAAAAAAATGATGAGATATTAATGCGTGGTTCCATTGCCGTCAATTCTTGTCCCTAAATTCATTCATGCCAGCCAAAACAAAACAAACATAAAAGTAAAACAAGGCTTACACGGTGGCTGCGATAAAGACTTGGTAGCACATAATATTGCCTCGATACTTGATCCAGTCATGACTAAAATGCTCGATAATCCCGACAATCTCGTTGGCGGCAAGAGAACACGTCTCCAGAGCCGTTTTCAGAAGCGCCCTGTCATCGTCAATCGCCTCTTCGTCCTCGTCCTCGGCTACCCCCTGCTCGTCCCGATCCATAGAGCCATCAAGCTCGCTGTTGTAACCGTCTTCCTCGCCATTGTTGCCAGTATCGACGATACCCCCATTACCACCACCGGTATCTCCAAGTCCCTGCTCTATGCTGTGCTGATGTATTGCTTCCTGATTTGCCTGAACAAGCGTCGTCGCCCTGATCAATATGGGTCGGTGAAGCAGAATCTGGAGGACGAAATAGTAGGTCGAAAGTCCCATGGCGTTCATATCCACTCGCGAGATGTTGATCCTGGCTCTCCATGGGTCATACTCCTCCGGCATTTTGTTCCTAAAGTCCTCCAGCTGCTGTCCAAGATGGATGTATTGCGCTTTGCGTTCAGGACTTGAGAATAGATTGGTGTTGAGGTGTCCTGGTTGCTGAGCAGACTCGATTTTCTCGACTCCGGCATTGGTGAACTTGGCGATCAAGGGCATGACTTGGAAAATGGCACAAATGTGCTTGTAAGATCCGTATCCGCGAATGTGCCGGGGCCGCCTGATCCTGTTGAGAATCGACTCGGAGAAATCATCCATTGGCGTGGTCGTGCGTCCGTTTTGTCGTTTGTCGGCCCACCACTCAATGTCATCACTTGGAATCGCCACGTTCTGCCATGTGTTGCCCAGCGAGGGGGGAAGGCCGGATATTGCAGCTGAAAGACAGTCGCAAAATAAAAGATACGAGAATGTCCGGACGTTGACCTCGAAGACCAACCGAGCTTCCTCCGACGGGAAAGAATGTCTAACCTCCAATTTGCTCCGGGGTATAAGCTCCTGCGCCATCCTTCCTGCAAATCCTTCAAATCGATAACCAGTCAGACTGTTTCCTGTGCAGTACTCGTAAAACGAGAGCAACGCCAAGGTATGTACATTATCGATCGAGTTTTCCATGATGAGCATGCCGATCCGCGCTCGAATTCTTTCAGCCCAGGGCTCACCTGACGTCCGAGGTGGGTTCTTGAGGACGGAGGGGTGGGTAGAGAAGCGTGCTCCGACCATGCATATCGCATCGAGGAGCGTGGGGTTGGCTGATCCGCTGGCGTATGATCTGAGGAATGCGACCGGGTTGATGAAACTGTGATCCTGAAAACTGTGCTCGAAAAACAGGCCGATCAGCTCGTCGGTCACTTCCTTGGAAAAAGGGTTGGTGGAGGGAACTGCTGAAGCCGTTGTAAATAGTGATGTGGGCAGTGGTATAGGCGGCGGTGTTCCGATGATTGAAGGCGACATGGAATAGTTCGATACACCTGAGTAGTCAGCGACCTGCGGACTGGGATGCGGAGATCTTGAGTAGAGTGTGGAGGCATTACTCGTCCTGTGCGTCGGCTCCACAGAAGGGTGAATTGTGTCAGGTCCAGTTGATCCTGAACTCACAATGTTACATGAAGAAGGCGCCCGGTTTTCGGGCGGTATCACAGTCGTCAGAGAAGGGCTGGCAACAGGGCTTTGGATGTAGTCGCTGAAAATATTTGACAGCTCAAAATCAAGTTGCCCAGGGTTCCTGCCGACTGGCTGAAGTCCTTCATGTCTTTGCAACTGCTGCTGCTGTTGATGGTGTTGTTGCCGTGTATGTTGTTGTTGAGGTAACGGCTGTTGCTGCTGCTGCTGCTGTACTTGATGATGGTGCTGCAATTGGTGCTCCTGCTGTATAAGGTGTGGTGGTTGTTGTGGGTGCTGCTGTAATTGTCGCTGTTGCAGCTGTTGTTGTGGTTGCTCTTGTTGTTGTCGTTGCACCTGCTGCTGGAGCTGCTGTTGGTGTTGCTGTAAAAGCTGATGATGGTGTTGCTGCTGTTGCTGTTGAAGCATCTGTTGCTGCTGAAGTAGTTGATGATGGCCATCATGCTGCTGCTGCTGTTGCTGACTCTGCACTTGTTGATGCTGCTGTTGGTGGTGGTAGTATGGTATAGGCAGACTTGGGGGTGACTGAGATCGTGGTGAAGGCAGTTGATGGTAGCTATCCTGCTGTTGTTGTTGCTGTTGCTGTTGCTGTTGCTGCTGTTGTTGCTGCTGAGCCCAATCGACCTGCGACGAGTCTCGATGATGACTGGGCGTATCCAGAGTAAGTTGCTCGTGAGACGCCTCTTTTTTGATAGCACTGCGGGCTGCAGGTCCACGCTTCTTGGGTTGGATGAGAAATGTGCAGTCGTTGCTAACACGCTCACACTGCGAGCAGCGAGGTTTTGCCAGGTCTAGTGTTTTTGTAAGGAGTAAATATGGGGTGTCGATTAGACCACAAATATAACAAAAGTCAATTTACTGTTGCTCTCACACTCTCCCTCTCCACAAAATGATACGGGTAGCATCCTTGTTATTACTTTCCCCCACTCCTTACCGCACTTGACTCTGCGTTGGCGACAGTGGTCGCATGCCTGGGTGACACAGCTCCGTTTGTTGGCTCCTGCGGACCCGTCGCCAATATTAGAGGTAGAAGGAGCAGCATCAGCACGGCGCTTTGAGGGTTGCTTCTTGTCTGGTGCTGCTGACCAGTCTTGTAGAATCACAGAGTAGTCGAGTAGCGATAAGGACGAGTAAAACTGTTCGTCCATTGTGCCGTCTTTGAAGTTGAGGGTTGATTTGAATGAGTGTGTGTAAGTATGTAAGTGTGTAAGTGTGAGAATGAACGACCTTGTTTGTGTTGGATGAGAGAGGTGCGGGTCTAAGAGCGAGAGTGAAGAGTAGGAAGAGTTGCAGTGGGAGAGAAGAGTCTGATTTTCAAAGAGCCAACAACACCCTTTTCCTTCCTCACTCCTCACTCTTTACTCTTCACTCCCGCCTCTCTCGTCCCCTTTGAAGCAACCAAAAAGTGACGTTGAAATTGAATTGGTCAATTTTTTTTTCCTGGATTGATTTTCCGACATGAGCTGCTCAAACACGGCACCCTTTTCTTTTTGTTTATTTCTACTGCGAGTGAGCTTTGGAACTGGCATTGAAGGAGTCGCTTTTTACTTCAAGTATATGTATCTCAGTACTCAAAGAACCGCATCTTCTCAACCACAATCTCGACTGCTGGCCACCGCTCCCTCCAGAAGGCAACTATTTCCTGCCGCGTCTTGTTGACAGCCCCATCGTGAGAATCAACCCACTTGAACTGCAAATACTCCAATCCTGGCCAACTGCACAACCTATCTCCTCCAGAACGTGCTTTGGCCTCCCTTTCCCACTCATGCACATCCTCAATCCGACCCACCAGATCCATTTTCAGGTCCTCACTTGCTCCAATCGTCGACTGGTTTCCACCTTGTGGCCGCGACCGCGACCCCGAGGTAGCCGCAGCCGATAGCATCGACAACCCCGGAAGCCACTTTGCTGTCGATCCTTGAGACTCCTTCAAGATCCACCCCAGATCCTGCTTGGTGAACCCATCGAAATGCCGTCCTGTCAAGACCAGCTTCTCGAGTCTCCCTAGTCGAGACAATAAACAAAACCCAGCCTCCATCGACACTGTTGTGCTCCACCGCCGCATTTGAAGATCCCTCAGGTCTGGGCAACACCTGCTCAGGTATCCAAAAATGATCAGACTATCCAGAGTCGAAATGTCTTTGCCTTTGCCAGAGGCGGCGGCAGCTCCCTGATATACAATTCCTTGGTCGTGGTCAAAGGTGACATGTAGAGTCCTGAGTCCGCGACAAGCCCAAAGTGGTGGTAATGCATCCCGAGAGTCTCTAGGCTGCGACGTTATGTTGTTCTGGCGAAGTCGTTCTTGCCGGAGGATGTTGTGGATGTCAAGGTTCTCGATCTCGATGACGACATTAGGAGCGAGGAGGTGTTGAAGACATGGTGCATTGCACAGGAACTGGTGAAGAGCGCCTGCACACTGGACGTCTGGAATTCGATCGCGACCATTGTTCCGCGGAGTACGTTTTAGTTCAAGGAATGTAAGTCGTTGGTGGTGGTTCGTCAGCAAGAGAGAGTCCGTCGACTGCAGTGTCCTGCATAGAGGAGTCTGAGGTGGCCAGGACTGGATCGACGGAGACAGTGCCATGGAAGGCAGGTTCATTTCAATGTCCTTGTCAGAGAATGACCAGCCAGTGAGACTAGGTGGTTGGTAGTCAAGAAACATGGCCATATCCGCGTTGGTCCAGCACCAACCTTGAATTGAAAAGTGAAAGGTTTTCAAAAGAGGACAGGAAGAAGCTATCCTACGGATGATCAGGGTGGCGTCTTGCTTGGTGAACTGGGCTGGGTAGGCCTGCCAGATGCTGAGTTGTCGGAGGGAGGCACATGCATCAATGATGCTTTCAACTGCGTCCGGTATCAAGATTAAGTGAGCAATTTCCAAGGTCTTGAGCCGGGACTGCACAGGCAATGCCTCCAGTGGCGACTCTGTTTTCTTGGCCCCCAACGCTGCAACAGTCTCGTCTCTGGGCGGCATCAACATGGGACGATCGGTCTTGATGTCAAGTACCTGGAGATTGGCGCACACCCGGAGCACAAGGTGGAGTAGGGTATGGTCCGGTCGCTCGCCCAGCTGCAGTCGCAGAATCGAAATAGAAGTCGAACAGCGGTCTAAGACAGGTAATAGCGGTTCCAGAAAATGGATAGATGCAAGCTCATCGCCAACATGGACTTCCTGCAGTTGAATCTTGCCCTCAGCCTGGAGGTCGTCAACAACAGCAAGGAGTTTCCTCCAGCGTTCGTCTTTCCACTCTGTCACATCCTGAAAGGGCGATCTTTTAGTAAACAGGTTAAGGACGCGCGAGGTCGAGAGGCTGGCGATGAACAAGCTGTATTGCGGCTCGATGAGGTAGAAATCCCAGGCTGTTGTTGGTGGGGGGTCGGCCATATGACGGCAAACAGCATGCCACTGCTTGGAGACAAACTGAACGACGGTCAGACGACGACGGTTAGTGAGGAATGAGAAGATGCATTCAAGGATCTCTGGGATGGCCAAGGCCATCGGCATCGACGAAGAAGACTTGACCATCGACTGGCGTTTGCTCCTGAAGAGTGATGTCATTATGCGAGCGAAGGAAGAAGAGAGAGGGTTAAAGGGACAAAGAGAAGGTTAAAGTCAATTATGAGTGATACAAAGGTGTGAGTGCAGGAGAAGTGGTTGGGCTGAGTGAGAGGAAGGACAAAAAGGGGAAATAGAGGTCGATTGGCTAAAACAAAGAAAGAAGAGAAACGAGAACACCACCTGCCACGACAACAACAGATAAATCAAACGCCCAAATGAGTGTAACATGCAACCACGAAAGAGGAAAGTTATTTGATTTAAAGATGAAGAATAAAAAGGCTATGCCCTCGCCGGTTTTCCACATGAAGAATTGGCACTATGGCCTAACTCCACCTGGCAAAGAATGGCGATTGCTGACTTGTAGGAGAGCAAGGTCAGGCATACTCAAACAAGCTGATCATATATGGTGAATAAACACCACAGGGAGAACCAGACTTATCTGAACCCAACCGAGCTACAATCCCGCCGCATCGGTCTCGAAGTAGCCGGCGCCAGATATACATCAAAAAAAGGTTTCTTCTTTACGAAAAAGGATGCCTAATGCCGGGTGCTGAGCCAGCCAGGACTGACCAAAGGTTTTACCCCCTGGAGTCACCGGCCAACAAAGCCTACTTCTGATGAGTTTTTTTCAAATTGGTCGAGGGGACGTTCTCTCTTTATAGTCTCTTGTTGATAATTAGTGACTGTTGATATGCGACATCACACAGGACCGGTCCGATCGCGGCCATTCTCCGATGAAAAAGGTAGAGGAAGAAAAAGAGTTGAGTCCATGGGGCGATTTAGAAACTGCCAACTCGTCCCTCGATTAAACATTTTTTCACAGTCGTTGTGACTATCAATCTGTTTACCTTTGTTATTCTTTTTTTCTTTTTTTCCTGAGTGTCTTTTAAATTGATATTACCTTCACGCCCAGACACAGCACAGACAACACTCTCTCTTTTCGCAGCACCACCGTTTCAACAAGTCGCGACCTTTCATTCATACATACACACGCCTTGCATCAACCACATTCAGACACGCAACAGACACATCCTCACAGAGACGCATAACAACATAATGGCACCTCCATTCTACAGAGGCGGAGGACGAGGAGGTGGACGCGGAGGACGAGGAGGTCGTGGTGGTGGAAGAGGTCACGCACGTTACGGTGTCGCCCCAGGAGGTCGTCTCAAGACAAGCACAACCAACTTACCTTCCGCCCTTAGCGAAGAAATGGAACAGAGTAAGCGGCACTTCACACTTAGCCAAGTGTTTATTTACAACGACAAATACTACACGCTTGTTAACTACAACTCAAACTCAACCTGACGCAATAAAAAACAATAGACTCGTCCACATTCTTTGCCGACGGTGACGATCGCGACTTTAGCAAAAAGTTCAAGAACAAGGCTGCCGGCAGGAAAGCCCGCAGGAAACAGGAACGCGCAGAGAAGAAGAAGCACCGAGCACCCACACTCTCCAAGGTCGAGATCTTGGCACGGCAACAACATATGGAACCACAGATCAAGACCGGCAACAACAATAACAAGGATAGTAGCAACAAAAACAAAAGGCGGAAACTGGGTCAGGATCAGTTAGAGATCGACTTGAACGAACACGAGGGCGAGACTCTTGTCACTGACATCGGCAAGAAAGCAGCCTCATCAAAGTCAAAGATTACAAAGGCCGCCAAGGAGGACAAGAAGCCAGCCCTGTCCAAAGACGTCAAGGATATGGATGCACGCCGATTGGAAAAGCTGGCAAAGTCGAACCCTGCCTTCTACGCTATGCTTCAGGAGGACGGTGTCGTTGCAGGAGGCGGACCAGGCTTTGAGGAGGGCTTTGACGAGGACGAACAGTACATTCGCCACTACGAGAAGAAGCTAGGTCTTAAGCGTAAGGACTCTGGCAAGCTGGCGTCCAAAAAGTCGTTCTTGGATGACGGTCTCGGAGATTTGTTGGAGGGTATCGAGCTCGGATCCAGAGGCAAGAATGCCGCTGCTGCACCCCGGAAGGCCGCGGTCGCCTCGTCTGCCTCCACCATTAAGGCTACTGCAAAACCCGCTTCTTCAGCTGCCAGCAAGAAGAGGAAAGTTCAGGAGGTTGAAAGTGAAGTGGAGGATGGCAATGAAAACGATGATGAAGATGAGGACGATCTTGACGGCAGTGAGGAAGAGGATGGTTTCGGCAGCTTTGACGAAGAGCTGGAGGGTATTGATCCTGAAGACATGGACGACTCGGAACTGGACGAGGATGAAGACGAGATGATGGGAATGGACTCGGATGAAGAGGGCATGGAGAGTTTTGACGAGGAATTGGAGGGAGTTGGCTCTGAATCGGACGAGGACGATGACGAGGACCTTGAGGGATTTGACGATGAGGATAGCGAACTCGGATCGGAGGATGCTGATGCTGAAGAGAGCGAAGACGGTGAAGAGAGTGACCGAGAGGACGCAGGATCCAAGCCAAAAGCAGCTCCAGCAGCGCAGACCGGAAAGTACTTGCCTCCACACCTTCGTGCAGCTGCAGCTGCCGCTGCTGCTGCAGAGGCAGCAGGAGGAGCTTCTGCCTTGGCCAAGGCTATTCCCCGACAGAATACCGAGGAGCTTCTTCGTCTGCGCCGTCAGCTCCAGGGATTGCTTAACAAGCTGAGCGAAAGCAATATCGAAGCGATTCTTATGGACATTGAGGCCCTCTACCGCAAGTATCCCAGAGCAGGTAAGTCTGATCTTTGTGTAACCATTCATTGTCTTGATTTTTTTCTTTGATATCAGCTTCTCACCGCCCATTCAACCTTGACCTATAGATGTGTCGGAGACGATTACGGATATGATTTTGAGCGCTATTTCGTCGAAGGCCAACCTGCTGGATTCTTTCGTCATTCTGTACGCCACGGTGGTTGCCAGTTTGTATCGCCTTATTGGTATCGAGTTTGCCGCCCACTTTATCCAAACCCTCGTTGAGCAGTTTGATGGACACCACGCCCTGGCTTCCAGCACTAAGAGCACGGAAATGACGGATGAGACCCTCAATGCCGTCAAGCAATGCACCAACTTAATTGTTCTCGTCTCGGAGCTGTACAACATGCACGTCATTGCCTGCGTCCTCGTCTACGAACTAATCCGCTGGTTCATGACAGAACTGTCTGAGCTGAATGTCGAGCTTGTGGTCAAGATTGTCAAGACTTCTGGATACCAACTTCGACAGGATGACCCAACAACGCTCAAGACCATCATCCAGGAGTTTACCGTCCTTGCCAACAACGCCTCGTCCAAGTCTGGATCAGGATCTGCAGCACCTATTTCGTCCCGTACGCGGTTCTTGCTCGAGACTTTGACAGCTCTCAAGGCCAACAGGATGAAGGGTCCTTCGGCAAACTCGACAACCTCAGGAACTATCACAGAGAGTACCGCCAGGATGAAGAAGTTTTTGTCGGGCTTGAGCAAGAAGCGGACGACGTTCCCTAGTGAACCTATGCGCGTAGGACTGACGGACATTCGGCAGGTCGGAACTAAGGGCAAGTGGTGGCTGGTTGGTTCCAGCTGGAAAAACAATATGGTGGGAGAGGAAAGCTCACGGAAATCGACTTCTACCACGACAGCTGACGATATGCTGGAAGCCGAGGACGAGCTGTTGAAGCTGGCCAGGAAGAACAAGATGAACACGGATGTAAGGCGCAGTATTTTTGTGGTCTTGATGAGCAGTGAGGACTACATCGATGCCTTTGAGCGCCTCATCAAGTTGAACCTTAAAGAAGTTCAGCAGCGCGAGATTGTCCGCGTCCTCCTTCACTGTGCTGGAAACGTAAGTCCTTCACTCATTTTTTGTTGTTGCTACAATTGCAGAGACAAGAGAAGTATAACTGACATGTATACTTTTTCACCTTACGTAATAGGAAATGGTGCATAACCCATACTACACACTTGTTGGTCAGCGCCTCTGCCAGCACGACCACTCGTTTAAGATCACATTCCAGTACTCACTTTGGGATCTGTTGCGTGAGATGGGCGCGACTGATGTTGGTGGCATGGAGAAGGTCAAGGACGGACAGGTCATTGGCCTGGACGACGGCATCAGTAACAGCGACGGAAAGAAGGTTCCTCTCCGTCGCATTGTCAATATCAGCAAAATGTACGCCTTCCTTATCACTTCTCAGGACCTCAGTCTCGTCATGCTCAAGACTGTCACCTTCACTTCCCTCCCCGCCCAGCCGACTCTGTTCTTCCAGCTCTTGATGACCAATATCATCCTCTCCTCTCAGCCTCAGCAACAAAAGCAACAGCAGGAGGGATCCAAAGAGAAGCCCAAACAGAACGCGCAGGCTGTAGCAGATATCTTTATCCGTGCTGCTGTTAATCCGACACTGGCGCAAGGAATCATTTTCTTCCTGCAGGCGTTTGTGAGGAAGGGTCAGGTCTGCCAGAGCGAGCGCGAGAAAGAGGTTGTCAAGTGGGGATGCAACACTGTCCGTGAAGTCCTCCAAAGCGCCGTCAACACTGGTGGGCGCTTCTAAGCATTATTTTCTCATACCATTTCTCATCCACGTTGAGTAGCTGCGATTAATTTAGACAACAAAATATACAAATAACTGCATTTTTATCCATTCTCCACAAAACTCGGATCTTTTTGAACATCGAATAGTACTATCGAGGCTCAAAGTGGGGAAAAAAAGGTGATATGTCTGCTGGTCATTTTAAAAGCGACCTGCCTGAGCATCTTGAAGTCCTTGCAAACGACGTTCTTTGAGCGCCTTTTTTTTCGTACGCAATTTTATTTCTCCAGTGAAAAGCCCAAGAAAGGCATTCGATAGTGAAAGGAGCTACATACCAAACTCTTCCAAGAGCCATCCACCAGTCGCAGTCCGGTCCACAACCTGGCTCTGCGCAACAATTGCCGCTGCTCCTCACAGCTTCAATAGAAGAAAATGAAACTAGATACGAATGAAGGAATTCTTCCCATCCTCTCCATTAATGACAATCTCCTCCTTCCCAACAAACTATCCAGCAACCGCTCATCGGCCGCGCGTGGATCCATGGACGCTCCAGGGCAGCGCCCATTCTCATGTGTGGCTAGCGAAGCGCCACACGGGCAAAAACCATCTTGTGTGATGTAGCCGTATCCCTGACTCCAGTCACCTCGGGGACTTGTGTACTTGGAGGTCTTGCTCTTGACGGAGATGCCTTGTGTCTGCTCCCACGCGATCGTCGCGGAGCACCGAGGCTTCCATATCAACTCCGAAGCCTGCGCCTCCAGGTAACCAACAAACCTATGCAAAACTGTCTTGGCGATGGACTGTGGGGTCCGGAAAACCGCGGACCATTCAGTTAACATACTCTTGGGGGTGATACCGCGAAGGAGGTCCGAGACACTCCACTTGGGATTCTCATCACGATCGGGAGCAGGACTACCGCTGTGCACGGCTCGAGCTCCACCGATAGAAGAGAATCCTTGAACATGTTCCGCATCCGAGGGCGACTGCCAGTGTATGGGGACCGGCCTTGGCATCTGGCGTCCATGGGCAATCGCACGATCATATTCACGCTTCCTGGCGGCGTTGTAGCTGTTTGTTGCCTGTACACCCCACCCATCAATCTTTTTTTTTTTTTTTTTTTTTTTTTTGAGGCATCAAAAATTGGTGGCGCTTATCAGGTGACAGGGATTAATATCTTAGAAATTTAGATTTTAGATTTCTAAAGCTATACATCACCAGAAGTTCCTAGTTGGTCCAGTGGTCAGGATTTGTCGCTCTCACCGACAAGGCCCGGGTTCGATCCCCGGACTGGGAATTATTTTATAGGGTTAATCTATTCGACAACCCGGGTTGCTCGCCTTAATTGACAACCCGGCAGTCACATTTTGCAAAATAATTTGGCAACCCAGTTGCCAAATTACACCCTTGATGCGCCTGAACCATGCACCTGTACCACTGACTCCCGATACACCTGCCATACCTCTGCACCCAACCATCTGACCCCAACCACACCACCATCACCATGTAACTAAGCATACATTAATACCCTAGTTCGCCCGTACCATTAACAGTATCCTTTCTTGTCCCTTTCTCTCTCTTCACACGCGTGTGCCTTGTTCCCTATCTTGTTTCTTAAGCCCTTACCCCCACAATCTTGTCTCCTTCTATTCCCTTGTCCACACCCCCTTGCTCTGCTGCAATTACAATAGGTGCGGCTTCCCGTATAACTTTTGTTTGTTTTTTTTTTGGCAATTTTCTTTTGTGAGTGTTAAATGAAGTGCGAAGCTTCGATAGCTTTTATGCCTCTGTGACCAAGTTAGTGTTCTCCATGACTTGAATAATAATAACGAAAAAAGGGGAGCGATTCCTTTAGGCTATCTGTAACTAGAGCAGAGCACGGGGTTATGAACAGGAGAATAGAAGGAGACAAGGATGAGGGTAAAGACAAGAATATATTAGGAACGGGAGAAAAGCTTAAGAACGGATACTGTTTATTTACAAAAAGAGAAGGAGGTGTTACTAGTGTCTAGAAGGCGTGGTTGTTGGGAAGACTGGAGGCAAAGTAAGATAACAGTCCTCGCTGCTATCACAGTATCCACAGCAGACACACTCATTCGTCATATACCACATAGCCTCCTGTTATATGGCAACCCGGGTTGAAAAATGAGAGTGGGTAGGGGGGTTGTCAAATAAGCAATGAAACTTTCCTAATAAGGAAAGGGTTGTCAATTAAGGCGAGCAACCCGGGTTGTCGAATAGATTAACCCTATTTTATATCTTGCCTTACTTTTTTTTTGAGCGCGTTTTCTTCTCCACAGACCACACTCCTCTTCGCCACCACCGCACACTCACTTGTGCTTATTAGGCACCCTCCCTATCACGCTTATACACTCATATCACTCACTCACTCTTCAGCATTCTTCTTCGCTCTGGTAAAGTCGACGCGAGACTGACGGAATACCAACATATAAGGCTCGCCTTGATTTGCAACTGGCGGTGGAAAAAGGATATATCTAAACGCTGCCCACCTACTTTTGTCGCCTTATACGTTACCACATAGTATTTTCCTTTCGTTGCCCTCGATTTAAAGTTCATACGTTGCCAAGGGTTAATATAAGCGTTACCCGCCCCTCCCTTGCCCAAGCAGCCCCGGGCCGCAACAACTCTGTCAACGGGGCCTGTATAGCACTCTGTTCGACACACGATTGGACGCATGGTTTTATATGGACCATAGCAGAGGTTAAGAAGCATGGGAAACAAATGGTGTATTGTGATGGAGAAGCCGAGGAGGTGAGAAAAAGGAATGTGATCGCGTGTGCTGGTAGTTCATGGCTAGTACTCGACGTTGAATTCCGAGTTGTGAATTTTGAACCTCTCGTTGGCTCTCTCGCTGCCAATCCCTGCTTGGGGCTTCAGCCATTTACTGCGAGGCCGACCTCTTGGAGTCACCACGTTGGGATCCTCGACATATTCAACACTAGCTCTAATTGCTTGGAGCCTCCTCTTTGCCTCTTGAATGCATTGAGAGAAGTTATTGCTTTTGGCCTCGGAGACTGAAGTCTGTTGTCTCATGAACCGGGAAATGTCCTTAGCCGCCTCGTATCGTCGGCAGTTGTCCACGTTCTTCTCCAGTTTGACAGAAGATGAAGGCATGTTCTTTACAGACAGGTTTCGGCAACGTTTAATTTCGATAATGGGCAAGGTTTAGCGAAAACAATGGCAGATTAAAAAAGGTTGAAAATCCACTGGCAACATTTAGGGGTAACGAAAGGAAAATACTACGGGGCAACGTATAAGACGATAAAAAATACGTGGGCAACGTTTAGATATATTCTATTTTTGGTGACAGTTGTGTCGATCTTTCTCTTCCTTAGAGTTGTGTTGACAGTGGAGAAACTTTAGTCTTCACGCTAATGCCGCTTTACTTTTTCACGGATGGTCTGAACGTATGGAAGCTATCCAAATTACCCAGTGTACTGGCTACTGTTTGGCTCTGCACTACACACACTGTTGAAGTCTTCTTTTGAGAACCGTGTTTGTGTCGACGAGCTTTTGTCGTAAACGTTCCACCTATTTCGATATCCTGGGGTTTTCGGAGTGAAAGCTGATGGATGAAAAGGAAGGGGAGTGTGGGAAGAATGGGGAAAAGAGAGATAGAAAAGAGCTCATTTGTAAAGCAAAGGATAAGGGAAGGATGGAAAAAAGAAAAAAATAAAAGAAAGAGTGTGATCAGGAGAATACCTTCATTTGTATCTCTTTGTCGAATTCTGTCCCATGAGAGACTACTATGGTGCCAGCTATCTCTGAGGCACAATGCATATATGAGCAATTTTTTTTTCTCCTGCTACAGTTCAAGGAGGAGTTTACAGAGGGAAAAAAATGTTCAGGACTAGGCCACAAAGAATGAGCATTCATTATCAAGATTCTTTTTCTTTTTTTATGAGGTGACAGATGAGAAGGAAACACAAAATAGAAAATGGACGAGGGGTCGAACAAAGTGAAAGATAGAAACAGACTGACAGACGATTTGAAAAAAAAAGAACTCGAGTAGCTAAAAAGCTAGAGACAAGCACGCATACGACAATAAAAAAAAATCCCCCCTACGGTAACCGTGCGTCATATTGTATTGCGAAAAGATTGTGGAATACAATAAGGAGCAGATGGACTGGCGCAACCATCAACATGCATGCAGAGAAGAGCACAGCTAAAGTCTGAACGCATCGAGTAATTGAACAAGAGAATATGCTAACTTGGCATAAACATGAATGATGTTTGCGTGAGAGAGAGAGCGGGTGTTGCTGAATGTATACACAAAAAGGGGGTGGCGACAGTCATTGTATCTTTCATTTTTTTGTACTTCAAGGCACGCGAAAAAAAATTCTCTGAAGAGAAGCATGGTGATTCGAGACGAAGTAAAAGGGCTCAATTCAAATATTATACAAGAAAATACGAGACCCTGTTCGTGGAAATTGAGTACATATACACTTACTCAGTTTACATTTCTTTACAAACGGCGACACAAGCACAGTATGTGAATTGCGAAGCATGAGTGCGCTGCTGTGGGCCAATGTTGTGAACCGAATGCAATCGGGGTCTAAACTCTTACTGCCACCTCCTTTCATTATCTTGTTATTAGCTATCCCTCAATCCTCCTCTCACCAAGCAGAAGCAGCTCACCTTGGTCTCCTATCATGTGTTTTAGACAAAGCAGCGCATCACATTTGTGCTCGCTAGCATTCATTGGCCAACGTCGACCAAATTATCAAAGTCAACCCACTCACTTCACTAAAAGTTGAATTGGCATAGCTGGTTTTCTTCGTTTTTTCTTTTCTGCAGAGTACACCAAAAAATACGTAAAACGTGAGTGATTAGCCAGGAAAGCTTGAAATGACCTGGCAACCAGAAAAAATAACTGGACGCCTTCATTACTCAAACTTCAAGAAAAAAATGGGTAAAGTGATAAACCGTGAGGAGAGAGCCGAAATATAGTAGATGTCAGTGGTAAAGACAAAACGCAACGCAACGCAAAAAAAAAAAAAAAAAAAAAAAAAAAAAAAAAAGGTTAAAGAGCATGTAGTGAAGGAAGGAATCGAGAAATACATTTCTCTAGTTAATAATGAACTAGAGGAAAAAACATATAGGATTGACGCAAGACACTTAAGCCGTAACTGTAAGAGCCATAACGGGACCAGCACTGATAAGGAGACAACTACAACCTCACACCAACACCAACACCAAAACGCCTTATTTTTTCGTACACAATTTTATTTCTTTGACAAACAGTACAAAAGAGGCATTTGGAAGTAAAGGGGACTACAGAACAAATTCTTCAGTACACCATCCGCCAGTCACAGCCCGACCCGGGCCCTGGTTCTGCGCAACAATTGTCGCTGCTTGTAATAGCAACAGAGCAAGCGAGTGTGAATACGGAGATAGGAAGAAACAAGGACGGCAGAGGGAACAAGGGAATACTAGAAACGAGAAGGAAAGGCTAGGAATGAATGATGTTTATTATACAGGAAAGCTAGGATATTTATATATGCTAGGTTATGGGCTCCAGGATGGTGGTGATGTGGTTAGGTGGTGATGTGGATAGATGGGGCGGTGGATAGATGGGGCGGTGGTTAGATGAGAAGGGCGGTTAGATGAAGGGTGGTTAGGTAGGAAGCGCGACCGCAAGGTAGGGGAGCTGTCTATGATACTATCACACTGCTCTTCACAGCAAAAACGGAAGAAAAATAAAACTAGATACGAATGAAGGGGATTCTTCCCATCCTCTCCATCAATGACAACTTCCTCCTTCCCAACAGACTATCCAGCAGCCGCTCATCAGCTGTGCGTGGTTCCTTGGTCGCTCCAAGGCAGGTTCGATTCTTATATGTGGCTAGCGAAGCGCCACACGGGCAAAAACCATCTTGTGTGATGTAGCCGTATCCCTGACTCCAGTCACCTCGGGGACCTGTGTACTTGGATGTTTTGTCCTTGGCAGTGATGCCTTGCGTCTGCTCCCACGCGATCGTCGTGGAGCATCGGGGTTTCCAGATCAGTTCTGAGGCCTGCGTCTCCAGGTAGCCAATAAACTTGTGAAGGACCGTCTTGGCAATGGACCGTGGGGTCTTGAAGGCCGAGGACCACTCAGTCAACATGCTCTTGGGGGTAAAACACCAGGGGCAATCGGCACCCATTTTTTTTTTTTTTTTTTTTTTTTTCGTACGCAATTTTATTTCTCCAGTGAAAAGCCCAAGAAAGGCATTCGATAGTGAAAGGAGCTACATACCAAACTCTTCCAAGAGCCATCCACCAGTCGCAGTCCGGTCCACAACCTGGCTCTGCGCAACAATTGCCGCTGCTCCTCACAGCTTCAATAGAAGAAAATAAAACTAAACACGAAGAAAAGGAATTCTTCCCATCCTCTCCATTAATGACAATCTCCTCCTTCCCAACAAACTATCCAGCAACCGCTCATCGGCCGCGCGTGGATCCATGGACGCTCCAGGGCAGCGCCCATTCTCATGTGTGGCTAGCGAAGCGCCACACGGGCAAAAACCATCTTGTGTGATGTAGCCGTATCCCTGACTCCAGTCACCTCGGGGACTTGTGTACTTGGAGGTCTTGTTCTTGACTGAGATGCCTTGTGTCTGCTCCCACGCGATCGTCGCGGAGCACCGAGGCTTCCATATCAACTCCGAAGCCTGCGCCTCCAGGTAGCCAACAAACCTATGCAAAACTGTCTTGGCGATGGACTGTGGGGTTCGGAAAACCGCGGACCATTCAGTTAACATACTCTTGGGGGTGATACCGCGAAGGAGGTCCGAGACACTCCACTTGGGGTTCTCATCACGATCGGGAGCAGGACTACCGCTGTGCACGGCTCGAGCTCCACCGATAGAAGAGAATCCTTGAACATGTTCCGCATCCGAGGGCGACTGCCAGTGTATGGGGACCGGCCTTGGCATCTGGCGTCCATGGGCAATCGCACAATCATATTCACGCTTCCTGGCGGCGTTGTAGCTGTTTGTCGCCTGTACACCCCATCCATCAATCCTATCCATGGCCTCCTTCCAGATCGTAGTGGTGGTTTCTGCAGAAAGGGGACAATTCCAGACATGTTTGTTGTCCTCCTCCTCAAGCTCGCATCGTCGGCACAGGCAGGTCGAATAAAGGTCCGGTTTGCGCGCTTGCATAGAGTTCAAAGTGGGCAACATGCCATGCAGCTTCTTGATGTGATGTGTACGTTGGTGAGAGTCCTTGCTGTTGCTGTAGAATGTAAAGACGGCTCGCCTATCATGAACATGGGCCAGGGTCGATCGCCACTCCACGTCCTCGATGTCTGGGATCGCCCTCTTGACTCGCCTCTGTGCTGTCCAGGCCTGATGGTGCCGAATTGTCGTTTGTTGTTTGAGCAGTTGCCGAAGATCAATCTCCACAAGCCCACCGTAACAATATGCAAAGTTCCTAATGTCCGTCTGTTGCGCCAGATCCAGGCACCCATTTTTTTGGTCTCAGAATTGGTGGCGTTCATCAGGTGATAAGCTTTTGTTATTCTAGAACCTAACTGACACAGTCCGATGATGATTCAACAACATAATTTCCTAGTTGGTCCAGTGGTCAGGATTTGTCGCTCTCACCGACAAGGCCCGGGTTCGATCCCCGGACTGGGAATTAATATTTTGCACTTGAATATTACAAGACGGCCACTTTTTTTTAGCTTGTGCCTGACCTTAACGCTGAACAAACAGGTCTTCCCTCCGTCTTCACAATCTTTTTCTTTTTGGCAGCGCGTCGTATTCACCAGTGCTCACCCTGTCAAGTTTAGGTACGCTATTACTCTCGCTTACTGTAAGGCTGGCTGAATTTAGATGAAGGCTCTTTGTGCCCCCTTAACAGTCGGTTTGACGTTGTAGTCTTCCTCAAGTAAGCACACCGCAACGAGTTGGTCTCGCTCCAAAACCTGTGTTGAAAAAAGAAGAAAGAGATTTAATGAGTTTGTCAATAGAATCATTGGGACTGCAGAGACTGCATTCGTACTGTTTCTTGTTACCCTCAACTTCAGTGACAGCTCCCTTTATTTGTTCTCCATTACGACTTTGCGCTCCTGATTCTGAAGAAGGGGTCGCAAGATTGTTGAGAGGCAAGACAGAAACCCCAGCAGCGGCATCATTCGCATCAGTCACAGCGTCAGTGGAAGAGGTCTTGTCGACGACGGCAACGGCTGTTGATTGGACAGAATATAAGGTTATCTTTGACAAGAACAGCTTGTTGTGCGGTCGTAGCATTTTTTCCTCCCCTTCACCGGCATCGCCTCGCTTCTCGACCTTTGTTTAGACCTCGGCGGCCCTCACCGTCGTCTCCCCGTAGTCACAATCTTTATCTCTACGATCATTGTCTGGCTTGCAACAATATCCTCGACTGTTCTGGCAGTAGTCTCGGACGTTTCAACAGTAGGCTTGACATCCGCACCTATATCCTTCTTGGTTATCTGGGGGTTCTGCTTGACCACATCACCGTCATCCTTGTTCTTCTCAACTGCGTTGCTCTTCTTTGCTGTCTTTCCCTTTTCCTTGGCCATTTTCTCCTCTTCTCCAGCGAGACAATCCCTGTCAAGCTTGGCTGCAGGAGGCAGTTCTTTGAGAAGGTTTCATCGACGTGATCCGGTGTCCCGAGATGGCGCGCTGTTGTTGATGCACTTCAGTAATAAAGGGAAGGCAGAGGGCATCGGTGATCATCTCGGACGTGTCCCATCTTTTATTGAGTCTGTCATGTGTAATAAACAGAAAACGTCGATTAAAACTCAATGCCATGCTATGACACGCAAGCAGGTTTCAAATATCGAAGACGTGCGCACAATGAATAAGTTGCTTACTTGATGGTGAATGTATAGGTCTCGCTGCCCTCTTCTTCGAAAACTTCTTCGTCAATATGTAAAGGACTGTCCCACTGAACGACAAATGTCGACTTTTTTGTCATAAGAGCTCGTCTCAGTAATCTCGTCCTCGGCTTGTCTGTTTCCGTGTAGCCTATAGTAAGCTGCAGCAAGCGCCAATAAAAATCAAGCGTCTGTTAGTTCTTCATTTTTAGACATCCACTTGATCAAGCAAACAGGCAATGCATCCACGCTCATGGCTCTCCCCAAAAGAAAAAAAAAAAAAAACAGCGGCATGATGTTTTCTCCAACCTTATCCTCTTTGTCCATCATGGCGGCGAAGCCAAAATTCGTGATCCTGGCCTCCCGGGATACGGTAACAAGGATGTTGTCGGGTTTGATGTCCCGGTAGACCGCTTTCAGGGAGTAGAAGTAATCCAGTCCAAAACCAATCCCTCGGGCGATGCGCTGGATAGTCTCTTCAGCCATAGTAAATTGTTTAATGGATAGAAGCAGAATTAGGAAAGAGTGTCAGAGAAAGGTCAAAATGTGAGGGAAAAAGAAAAAAGAGATGGAAAAGGCAGAGAAAGAAGGTGTTGAGGCAGCACCTTTTCTTTTGTACTTTCCTCTCTCGACAGTTTGACTCGTGACATCAGTCTTCAGGTGGTGAAATGCAATCGATCGGCGCATTTTTGTTAGCGGATCAAAGATCATTTTATCGTTTTTGCTGAAAAATAAACTTGCACCGAGAAGGGACGCGGTTGAGACTTTTTTTTTTTTTTTTTTTTTTTTTTTTTTTTTTTTTTTTTTTCATTTCCATTCAGAAGGCAGAAGTGTTCTGATCTGACTGACTTATTTTACAAACTATCTAGATGATTTTTTCTATCTTCCTTTTGTCATATCCTCCATTCCTTGTCGCTATCACCTCGAATGCTGTTGTTGTGCTGTGTGAGTCTGAGCGACAATAAACAAAAGAAAGACAGGAGTTAGCCGGAGTAAGTATTAGCGAGAAAGAGGGTGGTGTTGTCGCCTGAAAGTCGGTGCTATGTGATTGGGTCCACTTTTATTTTCCATTTTCCCACCTTTTTTTTTGTATGTCGTTTCGCACATGCCTTTCGCTTCTTGCTTGCTTTTTTTTTTTTTTTTTTTTTTTTTTTTTTTTTTTTATTTTTGTCAAACGCGCTTGATCAGATTTCACTTGGCCCATTTTCGGCTGCATATCAAATTTAAATAGACGTTAGCGACTGATCTCTCTCTGCCTCAACTGCTTCATTACTTTTTCGAGACAAAGCACGCGGTCATTTTGTGCAGATTACAAAAGTGAAAAAAATAGTGTAAGCAAAAAAAACGCGTCCTATTTTTTCATTCACACGTTCTTTTTTGATTACCTTTTTCAAATTTCCTTTTCTGCTCTCTACGCCTCATTGTGACCCCCGTACACACATACACACATACACACAAATATGAACCTTGAGCTATTTGAACCGAAAAGGAAACGATGCGTGTGTGCAAAAAGCCTTGTATTTTGTAATCTCAAAGCAATTCAATTTATACAAACACTGAAAATGAAAAAGAGGTAATACTACATATATCCAAGGATGATAGAAGACCAAGCTCCATTCCACCTTCGCAAGGCCTTTATATCCAACACACCACTCAGCTCGACCACCTGGACCATCTTTGACAGTGCAAACGCATCCAATTCCATGTCCTTGGGCGATGACTCGAGGATCTGCTCCATCAGCCTCGAGATCTGGAGGAAGACTCGGCCGCGATTGTAGTCCAGACAGATAACGCGGTACAGCAACGCACGGTCGACTCTGCTCAACTTTTCCAGGTTCCAGAAATCTATTTGTTGAGGAAGGAAAAAGGTTGCGCGATGAATAAAGAGCTGCCAACAAAGGCAAGCCAATGAACAAGTAAAATTAAAACGTAAAAGCCTACCTCCGTTATCAGTAGCAGGACGAGCGAGTTCGACGAACAGGGCCGTGGTCTCCTTGAGCAATAATCCTCCACAATCCTTCAGCAGTCTCTTAAAGTATCCTGTCAATGTCACAGGGTGGACCGTTTGGATCGGATCCCGGTGCCTCAAATCCTTCTGTTGCAACTCCTTTAAGTAGGGAATCACGCCTCCAGCCTGGAAAATCGCCTGGACCGCACTTGCGCTCGACGATAACCGGAACCATGTGGGCGATTGCTGCGCATCAGGTCGTTCACGGACACATTTCTCGAGCGTCCACAGAACTGCCAGTAGCTCATCACGGGACTCGTCGGCGAGGAGGTTCTGGCAGGACGGTTCTGAGACCGAAGGGGAGTCGAGACTCATGCGTCGGAAAAAGTGAAAGATGTTGCGAGCGTCAAGTTCGTGGTGTGTGGTGTCGAACTTTGTGAGGCGGTCCATGAGTGGGTCCCAGATAGGGTGGCGCTGTAGACCAAAGAGGTCCATGTTCTCATAGGCGGAGTAGCATGACGTTGATAGCGTGGTTGGCGATGAGAAGGTTGATGAACAGGGTGTCAACGAAGGAGTATGGCCTGGTGACGACAAAGATGAAGGTGAAGGAGAGGACGAGGCACTTAAAAGAGGAGACTCTTCGTGTACGCGTCCGCTCATCCCTATGATGACGGGTCTCAACGGTGCCACTCGGTCGTCATGATATACACCATCAAGTCTCGACCTAAATGACCCTTGCTCATGATGATTACCAACACCACCAAGAACCTCACGCGTCATTTGTGGAGTTGTTACCACCTCAGCAGCACGAGCAGCAGATACTTCCTTGTACGCCTCCTCCTTGAAGTCCGCCTCGAAGCGCCTCACAGCCTCTTCGTTCGCCTCATGAATCTCCTTCTCAGTCGGCGCAGGGGTACTGTACTGACTATACCTCAACTGGAACGGCTCCCTCTCGCGCTCTTGTGCCTGCGCCAAGACCATCGCCAGCGCCTCGTGAGATTTTTCCGTCGCCGTCGCGTCGACCTCAACGATCGCCCGGATGATCCGGTACATGTCCTTGAACTCTTCATGCAGCGATGACGCTGCACTCTGGAGTGAGAATTCGTACAAGGTCATGAACGCACGACAGGCCCACCCACGAAGATGGGCTTTGCGGCGCATGATATCGACCCGCCATTGGTTCTCAAGGTGGAGGCGTTTCTTTTCTTGCTTGGTCAGCGGGATGGGGGAGATGGCGAGATTGGGTGGGTGGGTCATGAACTGCGAACTCGCTGAAGAAACTAAAGAGTCTCCTGCAGTACTTCCTCTCCCTCCTCCTCCGATCGTTGAGTGCCTGAATGAGTTAATCATCGTCTGGATCGATTGAGAGAAAAAGCCTCCACCTCCACCGCCATCTTCACCGCCCACGCTAGAAAAGCTGTAGTGGCTCCCTCCGCTATAGTTGCTATTAGAGCTACTGCAGCCACCGCTGCTAGTAGAACTCAAGAAGCTGGTGGTGAACGAATGTGTGCTCGATGGTTGATTGGGTGGCTCTGGTGAGCCTGCCTGACTGTACCAGGTGGGTGTGCCTGCGGGGAGCCCTGACAGGAATGCTGTTCCATCTGGGTAGGAAGAGTAGTACGGATGACTGTACCCGCCTTCTACGCTACTACTCCGGGCAGGGTGCACAGAGTGTAACGAGATGGGTGAGGGGATGCTCTGCTTGATCGACGTGATCATACTTGAAATCGTCGGTCGGCCTCCAGGGACCGATGTATGACGACGATGCTTCTTGAACGGCGAGGCCGCCGAGGAAGGAGTCAAAAGTGCCTGTTGTTGAATCAATGGTCGCTTCTGAGGACTCTGGATGTGCAGATTGCTGCCATTGGAGAAGAGGTGGCCACCGTTGTTAGTGTTGATGCTGAACATACCGCTCCCATGACATGAAGGTCCCTTGGACTGAATGCTGTTGCTGTTGCTGTTGTTGTTGGTAGTAGGCTGAATGGCACGATTAGGGGGCATAATGACAGGGGGCGATCGAACTCCTGGGCGAGGCTTGGTATCGCGGGCAAAGTTGTCTGGGTGACCAAAAGGCCGCTCCTGCTGATCATAGATCTCGTTCATGGCCTGAATGGCGCATCCAATGTCGGCCATCACATAGTCTTGGTACTCCTTGAGTGTTCGAATGTTGTGGTTCCTGAAATTGTGCTCCTTCTATTCTCGCCAAGGATTTAAGCATTTACAACAGTCGATTAGTATTGAAAGAGTAGAATGGCAATGCTACTTTGCAAGTCATGAATGAGGCTGTTGAATGCGAAGGTAAAGGTTGCTTACATATTGGAGGGACCTCCAAAGGATGTTAAAAGGGATCGACTTTAAGTGCGCACTGGCAATGAAGGGGTATAGATTGGCTGATGCCCGCATGAGAATAATAATCGCTATTCGTGTCGTAACACAAGTAAAGTGGATAAGAAGTAAAAGCGTTAGTCAAACCACACAGAAAAAATTCAGCGGAATAGGTCATTCCAAAGAAAAATAGAGAGAGAGAGGGACTTACAGAAATCAAGGACTTCCTCTAGGACCTCCATGTCCTCCAACTCTGGCCGGTTCGTCTCCTTGGCTTCAGCATTTGGATAGCTGTATGCGTCGTTGTTGTTGTTGTCTCGACCCTCTTTCTCAGCCTTCTCAACATCGGCACCACTGATCGTCGTGCGGGCCTCATGGTTGGGTCGGATCCAAAGACCAAACGCCTCGTCCTCGTAATACGACGTCGGCATGGTCTTGTTTAGCTCCCAATTGACAATCTTGTCGTCGCCGACCACGTCCCACGAAGACCCATTATGCTGATGACCACCATGCTGCTTTTGCTGCTGCTGTTGCTGTCCTGTAGGGTATCCGTAATCGTCACCACCCATGTCATGGTCCATAGGCGAGGATGGTGTATTGTTACTGCCCTCCTTGTTACTGTTGCTGCTGCTGGTCTGGTGCGTCGACATTGACCGATAGGGTGAATGAGGCAGGTGTGGTTGATGACGACCGTCGGAGCTGAAAATACTGGACAGGAGTGATGATTTGGGTGTCTTGGGTGATGTCGATGATGCTGAAGTGTCCTTTTTCGAGAACAGCATCGTACTCGTCATCTTTGCCATCTTGTTGCTACCACTGCTGATGAAAGTCGGAGACGAGGGCGAAGTTGCCTCTGTGTTGCTGGGTGCAGACTTGATATTCCTATCGCTCCCGCGCTTCTTGCTCCCCAGCAACGACCCACTCATCGTGAGGAACTCGCCAAACTTTTGTCCCATGTTCCCTCCTCCTCCTCTGATACCACTCCTTCCGCTCTTACTCTGAAGGCTTCCATTACTGATCTTCCTCTTGAGGGATAAGGGTCCACTGCCATTGCTGCTGACACTGCCAAGAATCTTGGAGCTGCTGGTATTCTCTCTACCGCCATGACCGCCACTGCTACTGCTGTTGCTGTTCTGTCTCACCGAATTTCTTCTCTGCAGAGTAGTAGGCGTGTTGGTGTTGGCGTAGTGATCGCAGCCGTTTCTGGCAAGGACAGGAGCTGCTCCTGCTGAGTGACTCTTGTCAGCCATCTCTTGGTCGCGGTAACTGTTACTGTAGTTGTTATTGTTGGCTCTGTCAACTCTCTCCTTGACTGACACTGCTAATGGTGGTGGTACGTCGGGATGAATCCTTAGTATCTGCAGAGGCGGTTTGCCGGGAGGAAGGGGCATCGATGAAGTGGCGCTCACAGGTGAGTAAGAGACCGCAGCCACGGGTTTACGACGCACATTGACAGACCGTGGGGTATTCACTGAGGTATATGTCTCCTGTACACTGCCTCCTTGTTGCTGCATCTGTAAGATACTTCCAGAGCCAATGGTAGATTTGTGGGTGGTGATGGTGGGTGGTTTGTGAGAGCGCAGGAATCGGGTTCTCTGAGTTGGGCGCGTGTTCACGTTCGATGTACTGGTGTTGGTCGCGTTGCTGTTGTTGTTGACGGTGACAAAGCGGGGGGGTGGGACTGAAGGCTGTGGTTGATGTTCTAGTGGTTGGTTGAGAGTGCGTGTGCTGGCACTTGTGGCCTGCGCGGAGGTACCGTTGATTGAGTTTGTCGCCAACATGTCTGTGGGTCTGCTAGGCGAGGGTATCTGTTACACGATGTAGTGAAAAGGAAGAGTAGAAAGGAGGGTGAGCGATTTGAAAAAGATATTCTGTAAGTAATAAATGGGTGATAATGAGCGAAAGAGTGAAGAGAAAGAACGAGAGAAGCTGAAAACGCCTCAAGTCCATCATGGTTGTTTATTATGCTAAACTAGCGGTGAATATGAGCCACTTTTCTCCTCATTTTTTTTACTTCTTCCCGCTAGTAACATGGGCCAACGCAACTACCTACAAAAGAAGCACCCAAACAACTCTTGAACAAACAAGCCTTTATCTTTCTCCTTTGTTGTGTTCCTCCCTTTCTTCTTCATATGAAAGTAGGGAATAGTAAATGTGGTCAACTTGGTACATGCGCCAACGCATTTACAGGTGGACTTTATGTACAACGAACTGGAACCATATTCCAAAACAGGACAGCATATCCAAAAGAGGTCATCAAAGGATCAAGGAGGGGTAGTTGGTCGTCTTACCTTATTTCTGAAAAGCGAAGAGGTATAGAGAAGGACGATGTGAGGGCAAAGGTAGATAAAACTGACAGGAATGGATATAGGCGGTGAAGGTATGGAATGAAGCGCCAGCTGTCAAGAAGGGCAGGGCAGTGAGGGACGTAAAAGAAGAGAAAGAGAGAGAGCGAGAAGGGGTCAGTGCAAGAAATGTAAGGAAGGGGTGATCGTTAAAAGTGAAGAGTAAAAATGTGCACAGAGAGCGGGTTTCTGAAATGAACACCTCACAACAAGAAAATGGACAAGGTCAATGTGAGGGAATGAAGGGATGGCAGCAATGGAGTGAAGAAGAAAGGAAAGAGAGACAAAGGCGGAAACTGTTCAATTCACGGTTGCAGCATTGGTTAGTTCACCTCTATCTCTGTGTCTCCATTATCTTCCGTTTCCCCTCTCAGCAGCTATGTCATTTCCTTATTCCACTCCACACTCTGCTTCCGTCTTCCCCCACAGCCACCGTTTATGTATTTCTGTATGTGTCCATTTAACCCAGCGGACATGTGTGCGACAGCAGCAAATAAGCAAGTGATCGATGGGGATGAATGCTTTTGTCAGGGCACATAGGAACCAGCATTGAGCAAATGCACACGCATGACTTATCACACCTCCCTCAACATCATTGCCTATTGTTGCCATTACCTTCTCCTAACGAAATAAGCCCCGCATTGCGTCATTGTAAGGTGTAATATTATTAAAGTTAAGTTACGTATGCAGCAGTAGCAACGTCCTTTCATCATTGCCCAAGGATGTGCTGGCGGACCCAAGTAGTCTCCTCAACAATCCACTCGTGGTCCCCATCTCCATCCTCCTCATCCATCTCGTCCGCACACACCACCTCCTGGAACCCCTGTCCATTCTTGTACCCAGCCATTGAACTAAAATATCGTCCAGTGTTCGCATGCTCCAGCCAGACCATATCCTTCCACCTCAGCAACTGTCTGCCAGTCTCTTCGTGTTTCGTAGAAGAGGTGTAAGAGGGTGAGCGGTGAAGGACCCAGTCGTTGTCAGAGTCGTCGTACTTGCACCCACTAACTTCACTCCGGTCCTCATCATCGTGGTGGTGGTTACTTGGTTGGTGGTCCCGAGACGAGTGTAGGAACAGTGTTGTCGAGGGTGTCGTCTTGTACACCATCGTGTGATACCCGCATAGTGCCGGTGGTGAAGAGGGACTCTGTCCTATCACGGCCATCTGTTCTCCGTCTTCTTCCTCACCCAATGGCAATGTCTGCCGCCGTGAACCGCATGCACACGAGAGGATCATATCCTCCTCCAATTGCACCCATTCATCCTCATGCCCAGAATGATCCGACGACTCACGGCATCGTCGACAAAGATATCCACGTACACCTTCAGTACCCTCTTCACTCGGGTAGCAATCGCTACTCATCGAGCCAGAACAGCGGTAATATTATTAGTTCTCTGCATATACCAATAACAAGTATGATAGAAACAAAGAATGAGGATCTTACCTGCAGAAGGAGACCCACTCGCCGGCACGGGCAAAATACTTGCATTTCAGGACAACATTAGTCCCTCCAACACGTTCATGCTGGTGACAGTGGGTCGCACATCGGAACGCGCTATTCTCGCCACACCCGCACTGCAAACCCTCTAATCCTCCAGTCATTGTTGTACACAGACGTCGCTCGTATGAATGACCTTCATGTGCTTCATGGACAAAGCACCTTTCGCAGAACACCCATTTCGCATCTATCTGACACGACTATTTCGTCGTTTTGGGTAAAGGAACGGTCATTGTGGTTAGTAACTGAAGCGCGTCGTTAAATGTTCATTGTCAATTCTTACCCGCTCTTCTGTGGTTACCTGGCATCTGTAGAAGAACATGCCGTCCTTAATATCTGTGGCACACAGCACAGTCTGTCGATTATGATCATCCCTGCACTTCGATTCCGCCCCTACCACTAATCCTTCTGACACAGGCTGCTCCTGAAAGATACTTGGATCTCCGCAACGGCAGTACAACCCCTCATTCCAATGATTCACAACCTCCTCAGTCTCATGACCCACATGTTGCATGGGATCAAAACACCGCCCGCAGATCCAAACATCATCGTTCTTCCTGTAGACATGACATGTATGACATTGAAACATGACTTCCTCTCTCTGGAAGAGATAGTTGCAGTGGTGCGACTGAGGCACAGGTCGGAACTCTTGTGGCAAGTGGTAGTTGCAATCAAACGCCTTTCTAAACAACCCTGGGTCGCCACACCCACATCTCACAACAATGTCCTCCTCATCTTCTGCTTCCTCTTGCTGCCGCTGCTCCAGCGGATGCATAGAATTGGTGCTGCTTCCAAGCGCACCCTGTCTGATCCCAAGTCCGTCAACAACAGAGGCCAAGGTATCATCCACCGATCCACCAGTGCTGCCACGTTTGTTGCTTTGTGCGCCACTCCAGAATTGACCTACCCGCCATTGGTGGGTCACACAGTCCGAGGCAAAGAAACATCTGCTGCAGAGAGCTACTCCTTCGTGAGCGCTGCAGTCCTGACAGTGGTAGATATCTTCGCCCTGTTGGAACACATGTTCGCACTGATGCTGATCCTCCTGTGTTGCCGCCACCGCTGCAGTAGTAGGCAGAGAATTGTCTGATTCTTTTACCGCACAGTTGGTGATAGGTGAAATGGCTTTTGGAAGGTATTCGACCTCCAGATTGCCTGGGCTGTGGTAGGAACATGTTAGATCGTCCCTCCACGAATAGCCATCCTCACAGCTGCAGCTGGTTCCCGCCTCTGCCAACTGTACCACCACATCGTGCTCAAAGTGGTTTTGCTATTGAGAGGAAGGGCAATATTCAGTAGATCAGTCATTGGAGTGCTGCTACAACCTCTACCATTGCAATTGAGCTCCTTGTCACGACTTACCGAGTGGAAGCACCGAACACAAAGAGCTTTGTCGTTCACTTCATTAATCAGGCATGACTAGAGAAAAAGCAACAGTCAGTCAGTCAGTAAACATGTTTCTACGGTCATCAGCAAACAACATGGGCTAAACTAAAAAAAGTCATTGTACCTTGCACTTGTAAATGGTTTCGCCTGGAAGGAACAAAACCCCACACGGGCCCCCCTTTGCAAGCCCAGAATACGCTCGTTCAGGTTCTGCACTATGCATTGAGCAATGCAATCCGTGGCCATGGTCATCTTCCTTGAGCCCTGCTGGATCCCCACACACGCAGACAGAGTCTCCCCACGAGCACTGCAGATACATCGAATGGTCCGCATGATCCGAAGCTATTCACAACAAAATAATGATAAAAAAGATTAGTTTTGGGCTAAATTGCTTCACGTATCTTGTCTGAAGCAACCAAATATCTACCGCCTTACCTCGGAAGCACCGCATGCACAGAACGTCGGCAGGACAAGTCCGACAGATGATAAAAGTCTCACCATAGGGCACAACATGTCGACATGCTCCACCCCTTGCCCGAGGGAGGTACTCTGGCAACTCCATTGTGGCATTTCGTGTCGAGTACCAGTATGACACTAACCATATTCGATCCCCATACGCAATCTTCCATTCCTTTTGCCTCCCCGTCTTTGTCCTTGCCACAACAGTATCCCTTGCAGGGAGGATCATCCACTTTGAAGCCGTGTATATCTTGTTATCGCACGCCACTATTAAAGTCACGATTCAAGAAAACAAGCTTAGCCGTGGATTAAAAGTCGCAGGTATCAAGTATGTCAAACCATTGTTGCTTAAAACAACAGAGAGAACTTTACCCACGTTCTGATGGGATGATCCGGCATGAGAAGACAACCAATCCCAGATCCAAGCATATTGCAGACTGTTGGCATGTCGCAGATGAAACGTCCATCCAAACTGCACCACCGTCTTATCTCTATCTTCACTCTTCCTCCGCAATGAGCCTATACTTTTGCTCGCCGCTGTCTGTCCAACTCCCGCGCCGTTGCTACTGTCCTGGAATAATGACATTGCACTCCTCCTGGCTCCACGACTGCTCGATCTGTTGCTATCCGTCGACTTCCTACTTGATTGTCCACTTAAAAGTTAGTCTCTCGACAATCTTCCTCCTCTCAGCAAATATTTCCGGATAATCTTTAAAAAATGAAGAGAAAAGACAAACCTGGGGGCTAAAGCCGAGTCATTCTGTGAATTGTGCCGTCCACGCTTCGACATCAAGATATCGGCAATCTGTTGCTCCAACTCTGTTGGCGCCTCCACCGCCTGGCTACTACTCGACCGACGTGCGCTACTCATATTACCGCCACCGGTATTGTTGATCCTGGAGTCATCTCCCGCCGCAGGGTGGATCATCAACTCTCGCCCATTTAATGCTACTGTCGGATGGTTGGTGATCGAATACCGTTTCGATGGCAATCCCTTTGCCGACGCTGGCTGTTGCTGCGGCGGTTGATGTTGCTGCTGAGCATTCGTCACTGTTGTGTTTGCAGTCGCTGTTGCTGAAGTGTCTGCAGAAGGAGCAGCAGCAGCAAGGGTCTTCAAGAACAAGATCGATTCCGATTGCTGCATCTCATCCAGGTTCTCGAGCACCGAGAGTGCTTCAGGACTTGGGATACAGCTTTCCAAATAACCTCTTCGAACTTGATCCACCGCCAGCAAGAATTCTGTATAATCCTAATTTGGGGTTTTCAATGCCGGGAAAATGCGTTTTAGTGGGGTTCTGCGATGTAATTTTCAGACACAAAAATATTTACAAAAACAAAAAGCGCTATTTACCTTGATGTGCGGAGCAGCTTTCGAGAGTCCAGAGCCCGATCCCCCCACAGCTGCAGCACCAGTGCTACCATTGCTACCACCTACTCCATTCTTGGCTACTAACAGTCGGTTCTTTAGCAACACCTGCCAGTGCTCATCCAGCGCACTCAGATGGTGCTCCTGCAACGCCGCCGCATTCGCAGAATAGTACTCTAAATACAACCCTCCTCCTGGCACCACCATCCCCTCTCCTTTACTCCCCTTCTTCACCTCTACTTTCACCTCCTCCTTCTTTCCACTCCCTTCTCTCTTTCCTACTCTATCTTCATCAGCCTCTGTGACAACACAAGGTCTCCGGAACTCTTTCATCACTCGCCTCAACTCCAATCCACCACCACCTGCCCCCCAAAACCGCGCTTCAATCTCTTCGCAGGCAATGGATTGCGCCCGCAAATGGACCATTGCCAAAGTATGCCACGGCAATGGGATCGGCCTCTTGTTCAGAAACATATTCATCTCTCGATGGTATGTCCGCATCCCAATACTTAATGCTCGTTCCCGGATCAGGTCCTGTAGTGTCGTTTGGAGCTCTTTGGTGTTGAATTGTTGTTGTAGTAGTAGCGGAGGGTGGTGAGGAGAAGACCGAGAGTGTTTTTTCAGCTGTGCCAGACATGCCTGTATCCTGCTGCTCAAGATCGCACCTATTGAAAAAAATGCGGATGTTGAACGTCAATTCGATACTAACGATTCATATCGCACAGACAAAGAACAAAAAGAGAATAATAACGTACCAGAGAACACCCTAGGATACTCCGCCTCACAATCCTCTATGCCAGAGCCACAACCATCAAACGACCTCCACAACTTCCGGATCCATTGAAACCGCTTCTCGGCCTTGTTATCGTCAATACTGTAATCACACAGGATCCGGAACGTCCCCGTCGCGGCCTCGGCCCGAATCGCATCCACCTCTGACCCTCTCCTACTCCACTCAACACCCACCGGCGTGGGCGGTTTACACTTCACACCATCAAACACCTTGCACACCGTATCCAACACCTGCCTGCTGTCTCTTTCTTCGATATCATCATAGCCTTCAAGGACACTCTCCAGAACAGCTCGTCCGTCGCCCTCGTTACCATCCAGATCCTGATCCTGGTCCTGATCTGCTATATCCTGTCCAACCCATCTCCAATCCAATACCGCCTTCTCCCTTGCATCATTCCTTCCTTTACGATTTCCAACAAGGGGTTGCACCAACCCGACAAGTCTCACAATCTCTCGCCGTGTCGTTTCCAGATCAGGTGATACAACCGTCAGGTACGTCGAGCAAAGACTCAACAGTGACCAGACTACTCTTTCGACGTCTTCCAGATCCTGATTAGCCCACCTCCCTTCCTTCAGTTTTTCGTCATCAACCATATCATCGTCCCTAAGGTCTCCATTGTTGCCACACCAAAATAATAGATGCAGCTTCCTCACAATCATGGCGTCTCCTCCTCCCCCTGCTGCTGCTGCTACTGCTTCTTCGTCATCCTGGGCCGTATCAGGTGGAGAGATCCAACCCCAGACACCCATTGACAGCCTTGTTGCTATCTCCTGTCCTCCAGTTGTCGTCGTAGTCTTCGTTGTCTGAACCTGCCACCCATAGACATCCTTGAACGCCGTCCACAACGCATCCTGCACTTCCCGGTCCTGACTCACTAATACACAGCACACCAAGAGGATAGAAATGGTGAGGCGAAGAAAGTATTTTCTGTCTCTGATCAAATTAGCACTTATCAAAACACGTACGAACTACTTACAGTAGGAGATAACGGCAACTGGCTGCGTAATGTCTTCCAGTAACGTCCTTGTGGATTCAGGGACTTCAAGACTCCATGGACTCGCGACTGGAGATATTGGCGACGACAAGGAGGACGAGGAGGAAGAGGGGAGTTGGACCCTGGCCAACTGGAACACCGTTTCCATGCTTTGTGTTTTTTTCTTCCTCTATCGCACAATAAAAAAGATGTTCTTGCCTTGGTCAGAATAAAAACTGGCTAGCTGAATGCGAATAGTCCTTGAATGTCGAAATGCACTGAAAGGGCGCGTCAATGGAAGTCGAATGGAAACGAGAGAGGAAAATGAGTGAACATGAAAAGAAAAAGGGAAGCGGAAGGCTGAAAGTGGGATACGGGAGAGCACGCAGTAATAAGGGCAATTCAATAACGAAAAGGACAGAAAAGGGGGCATGCTTGCATTTACCTCCTTGTTTTTTTTCACACTTTGGACAATTTCTAACACCAGCCGTTACGAATCATGACATGAAATGGTCCGACAAGGCCTCGTAAGCAAACGAGCGCATGTATTTTTTTCAGTTTTATTTAGCGGTTCTCGCTTCTACTCCTACACAACCACAAAACGTCTTTACAACGATCTAAAATCAGTTCTTGGGCTTGCTACCAAAGTAAAGTCCCTTGGTAGGGTCCCATCCTCTGTTATTCTGTTGCCCGCTCGTTGGTGCAGGGGGGTACGCTGGCGGAGGAGACGTTGGCTGAGGTTGATGCTGCTGTTGATGGTGTTGTTGTTGGTGTTGCTGTTGGTGTTGTTGTTGAACATGTCCCTGCGCCTGTGCTGGCTGCTTCTGTTGGAACTGTTGTTGAAGCTGCTGAGCAAAGTTCTGCGGTGCGTCTGATGTATCATCCATGTATCCACGGCTGTTGTTCGGTGTACTGTAAGGGCTGGGTCGACTGTGATCAAAGGCTGAAATCGGTGCCGTCCCGGAATGGGGAGGAGTGGTCGTTGGCGCTGTTGCTGGTGACCCTCCAAAGCGAACTCCAACACTCGGATTCCATGCACCGCCTCCCCCTGACACTGGAGGAGGTGCACTCGCTACCTCATAGTGAACAGGACTCTGCGGCTGTGCCCGATTCAAATCCATCGCCGACATCCCCACCGTCACTTCACTATTGACAGTACACAAACAACATCATTAGTTTTCTAGCCTCAGTTTATAACACACCGACTTGTTTTGTAACAGTTGATAGTCAAAAATACAATGGGACGTACCTCAAGTAGTCCTTGGCCTCCATCTTGCGAGCGAAAAAGTAATCCCTGCAATTGTCACGCAAGCGCACCAGAATCTTTTCGAAATCCCGATGGAACTGTCACACATCACAATAGTAAGTTCGGTAAGCAACTTGAACTTCCAAATATACTGGACAATCTAAATACCTTGTGTACAAGCATTTAGCAAAAGCACAGACACGAATCTCATACCTGGATGCCCTCCTTGAAGTTGGCGAGGATACTCTTGTACTTCTGGAAAGCAGCATCCAGATTCTGAAGTGCCTTCTCGCGCTGGTGAACCATAGCGTTACTCCTCCTCGACGCGACGAATGCTTTGTTTGTCTCCTACATAAAAAAAATAATGTATAGCAAAAGCAGTCAATATGTGCAAAACACCATAGCCACCCTTTAGAGAGGAACAAAGTGCAAGCGTGCGAGAGATGGAAAACGTACCTGGATGGCTTCCATAAGGTCTTCTTGGGTGGCAGTCTCCTCCTTGACGAGTCGCTTGTATCCATCATACTTCTTCAATTGCTCTTGGAAGAGTGCCTCAAAGTGGGCGGGCTCAATCTTGACTGCAGATGAGTTTGCAGTCAGTTTGTTGGTAATCGAGACCAGCGCTGGGCCAATGTCATCCTCGTCCGCAATCCGCTTTATCTCCTCCAGCTTGATCCGACGCGCCTTGATCATCTGGTCTACCTCTTCCAGCAACATCTTCAAGTCGTCGACAATCTCTGGATCAGAGGATCCCGGAGCGCTCGTCGTATTCGGCACAGCCCTTTCCACCTCCGCCTATGGTCATTAGGAGAAACTCTGGTCGTCAGCATATTCACAAGGAGGAGACCATGTTCGCATATCCATTCCTGTAATCGAACAAAGCCAAGGACTTACACGTCCGCTGCTCAGGAGTTCCAAAGATCTTCCCCAGGTGGTCATCAGGGCCTCCAGTTTGTTCTTGACAATTAGGTCGCTCTTTCTAGCAGTCTCCAAAGTTTCGCGATGTTTCCGTCCTTGTTCCACGAATGCAACCGTCAAGGACGCCGAAGTGGGTCGGTTCCATCGTCCTTGGAACCGCTGCCGCATCGCCTCATCCTCATCCGCTTCCTGTTGCAAGGCCTCAAAGATCTCGTCCAGGATGGCCGAGTTTTGCCGAGAGAGCGTCCGTACGGTCTCCATCATCTCGTGCAAGCCCCGAACGCCTCCTTCGGCATGAATCTCGTCAATATGTGACAACAATGAAGGGGGCAGTCCCACCGGTTGTTCCATCGCCTGCAATGCTCCCGGCAAATTGAGCGCCTGCATCTGACTAATATATGTAAGCAACAACAAACAAAAAAAGTGGTCTCGTTATGAACATAGCATGTAGCACATCTCGTCTGTAAATGCAATTACATGAAGGAGATTGTAGGCGAGTGCACATACCTATAGCAGACGCCGGTGAGCTCGTCAAATTTCCCACCAATGTCCTCTTTGACGATCCGCTCCTTACGCTCCGTGTAGACACTTGCAGCCTGGTGGACCGCAAAGGGCACCAGCCTCGAGAACAAGGGCACACCCAAAAGCATGTTGTGCTCGTTCATCAAAGGCACAGGATTCGAGATCTCAGGGATGAGCGTGGGTTTACTCATATCAGCCCTTCCAATTGTGACAAGAGTCGCCTCTGCAGGGATCGGCTCGAGGTAGATGATATCATTATCTTTTTCTGCCCGCGACAAGTTCTTGTGGATGGCCTTTTGGAGCGACTTAAGATCATTCATCACAGTATCCCGAAGATCCCGTTGACTCAATCCTTGGTTGACCAGCCTCTCTGCGATCTGAAGACGAGCAATCTCCTCGCCGTACTTGTTTTGAGATATACATTCGCAGGACTTTCTGTACTGCGAGACGGCGCTGAAGTGAAGTGCCTTGGCCTGCATATGACTGGTCCATGAGCTGGTGAAGAGCGAAGACATGCTGCTGTGGGTTGCGCCTTCAAGAGCCGTCTCATAGTAATCCGCCACCTTGCCTGCCAGTTTCGAAATCAATCCATCTTTAATTTGGTCTATACCACAGATGGCGTGTAATGGATGATGAGTTGGTTAGTTCGAGCCTTATTTGAGTAATATTGTCTTTGCGATATGAACGTATGCTATCAGGCTATATTATGCATACCGAGAGCGCCCTTCTGCCAGAAACATTCCTGAGCCTGGGCCAGCATGAGCTGGACATAGACGGTAAGAGCTGCAGTCGAGATGTCTACTGTGGGTCCAATCCTGAGCTCTGGGATGATTGTATCGCGCAAATGCTGGAAGCTTCCTGCCGCGTTCTAGAGAACCATTCGATTATACGAAGAAACGAGAAGCGGAACAAATTGTGAGTTCTTTCCTTTCTCAAACATAAACGGCTTGGCAAAGCGCAAGATCGGTACAGACGCTTGGTAATATCAAACGATATAACAAAGCTGTCCTTAGCGTAAACAAACAAGGTGTACCTGAAAGTAGGAGTAGGCACGCTTGAGTCCCTCTGCCGAGTTCCTATTCTCGTTGTTGCCCAGCTGAGAGTACATGGCTCCAATGTTGAAGCAGACGCATGCTCGTTCATAATACATATTCCTGAACGAATCTAAAGTATTGACATGAAAAAAACGAAGAGGTCAGTGAGTGTGAGTCATCTCGAAAGCATGCGTACACTCATGGTCGCGTGTGTGTGTATGTGAAAGAATAGGTATCTGATGAATCTTGCTTAAATGTAGTCGGACAAAACTCTGATTTTTCTGTATCAGACGTACTCATCTTCTTGTCTGTGCTGTTGACAAGTGCCCAAGGAAACTCGATACCGGTCTAGATAACGCACCAATGCGAGTGAGAGATGGTAATTATCAGTCAACAGCAACAATAAAGGGCATGCGCGAGAGTGTATGTCCAGCTTGCTTGTTAATAGTCCCAGTGTACGCGGTGGGAAGTAGAGATGGGCTTACATCGATAGGGAACTTTGAACTGATAAAGACCAACTGGGCATGGTACCTGATGGAGAAAAAGGTATTGAAATTATTGGGAACAAAAGCGACCCAGACGGTGATAAAAGCAGCGGAAAAAGAAAGAGACAGGAGAAAAGGATATATGAGCGAATGTTCTATTCTTTCGCCATGGGACAAAAAAACACACAAGGCAAAGTAAAAAGGTCCTCTCGGATATGAAAATTTGCCAAGACCCTTGTCGTCTTTTATGCCAACGAAAAACTCAAACAAACAATTCAAGAGACGTACTTGAGGAGACGGTTAAGCGCGTTCTGGTGGGGCTCGAGGTTAACGATGTCTGCTCTGAGCTCGTCGAGGACGCGAAAGTCGTCCTGGTAGGTGTCTGGGTGTTCTGCATATGAGGTTGAGATGTAGTCGCTGAGGGCCTTTGTCATCGACAGTGTCTCTGTCCTCTTGAAGTCGATTGCCAGCAAGTTGCTCATGGCTCTTTTTCGTCGTTATCTACTTGTCTGCCACTCAGTTGTTAGTCGTTGGTGTCTAGGTGATGGTTCTTTTGTAGAAGCAGTGTCGCTGCAGTGTCGTGTGTGGCTCCTGGTTGTAGCGCGTGTGTATGTATGTGAGTACTGAATGCAAAAAGTGAAAAAGAAAGAAGAAAAGTATGGAAACAAGAAAGAGGAATGAGCTCAATCTTTTTTTTTTTTTTTTTTTTTTTTTTCCTTTCCTTACTTGACCACAGACATAGGCACCAACAAAAATAACTCTGCCTCACCCTCCGCTGCCTCTTCTCCCGCCCCAGCTCCCCACCTCTTGCACCGAGGCCTCCAACAAGCATGTTGTCGCCACTGATTCCATCAAGAGCACACGCTACACACATCGTGATTTTTTTTTTTTTCGCCAAGCAAACTTCAACCAACACAAGCAAAGTCACATGACGAATCGCCGCCTCACCCTTACACCGCCGCACTTTTTTTTGAGTTTTGCAGTTCGAGCGAGAAAGTCGACGACCCCTGAGCTGAGACGAACGAACGAGTCCCTGACGTGCTCTGCTCTAGCTGGCGCTAACACCATACAGTGACTGGTTGGTTGGACCCCTTCCTCGTCGTCTTGAATCGTTGTGCGTATGTGTCTTTGTTTGTCCAACCAGGAAAGGAAAAAAGAAGCAACAAAAAAATTATACTGCACCACCAGAAGACAGACAAACACGAACGAAATGAACCGCAGTCGGGTCTTGTCTTGCTCATCGTCTGTCTCTTTGATGCCACTTGATTGCTATGAGAAAAGAAATGCCTTTTTTACGTTATCGATTACTGTTATCGAGCTTTTTTTTTTTTTTTTAATTATTATTTAGCTACTCCAGAGAACAACAGATGCAACAGACTCATCTGACATGATTCTGTAAGCCTTGAAGTGAACCCAGATGCCGCTCAAAAAAGAAGCTACACAAAACCTCACCTCCTTTTTTTCTGACTATAAAAGATGTCACTCCTTCTATTGGCAAAGGCAAAGGAGGCAAAGCTGCGGTACGGAGTGTGGTGGAAAAGAAGTCAACAAGGCAAACCTCAGTTCCATGCCCTGAAGCTCTCTTCGTTCTACGTTCTTCTTCGCCTTTATTCCACGTTCACGTCCTTTTCTCAGCGCCGTGACTCTCACGTTGAATTAGCCCTTTGACTGTGCTATACATAATAGATATGTGGGGTCGTCTTGTTTCTTCACGAGGCTTATTCGTCTTCACTCACTCCGCCTTTTTTTTATCACTACTTCTCTGGATCTTATTATGCCTCGTTGATGTCAAGAACACCTTTTTTTACTTTCTTATTTCCATCAATGGATATCAGCTTGAAACCTCATTTGTGCGTATGTCAGTGAAGCAAGCGCTTTCTTGTCAAGTTCGTCATGTTCATAATCAACTCTGTGGTTTGCGAGTGAGAAAAAAGCGGGGGTTTTTTTATGGGTGAGAGAAAAAGTACAAGCAAGTAAGAATGACTATCAGGAGAACAAAAAGAAGAACGGAGAGGAAAATACGTGCGGAAGAGGATGGTGAGCAGCAAAAAAAAAAAGTTACTAGTAATAATAAAACACAAACGCGCGTTGAATAGGAAAAGGAAGGACGAAGTGATTTTTTTTGGTGTTTTTTGTGTTGTTCTTCCGTTGTCCACTGTGTGTCGTCTGTACTGGCGAAAAAAAAGAAAAAAGAGAGCAAATACAAAAGAGAAACGAGAGCGAGAAAAAGCTTTGGGGTCGAGTCCAACTGTGTGTGTTGTGTGTCGTCGAAGCAAAACGCCAAACCTCACGGCGCCCCCTGATTTAGCGGTCCTCAGCCCACTCGTTCTCCTTCTTAATCTGGGCCTCCTCTTCGGGCGTGAAGTCGTTGACAATGTTGAAGGCCTTGCGGATCTCCTCAGGGGTCTTGCCCTTGATGATGTTGGCGACGGTCTTGCAGCCGACGTCGAGAAGGGGCTTGATATCGAGGTAGTTAGCGGCGAGGATGATCTCGAAGAGCATCTCCTGGTCGACCTGCATGAACTTCATATCCCACTCCTCAATGTCGTTGGACCGCTTGCGGGGGTCGTCGGTCTCCTCGGGGACCTGGATGGGGTCGTTGCGGTGGTGCTCGCAGTACTCGATGACCTTGGTGAGGACGGCGGCGGTGACGTTGGGAAGGGGAATGGGGGAGTCAGACTCTCCAACGTCCTCGAGCATGTTCTTGATGAGGATCGAGCGCTCGGCAACCTCCTTATCGACCTTGAAGTCTTGGTTGTCTGAGGAAACGAGAATGACGGTCATATTGTCTGTTGTATGTATTGGCCTGTGTGTTTTCGAGTGAGTTGGAGGGAAGGGAAGGGAGGGGAAAGGGAAGGGCGGATAATGAAAGAAGGTAAGAGAAGAAAAAAAGAAACCAAAGGGACAATTCTTCTTTAATACCTCCTCCTGATTGGCGTGGCTTAGCTCTCCTTTCTAGGTGGCACACACTTACACCGCCCTTTTTTGATGCTCTCAAAGGGAAGACAGAGTCGACAGAAGTTGACACGAAAGCAGATGGGAGACTGGTGCTGGTGATGGTGGTGGCAACGCTCAACAGAACTGACGGGCTGGTGGCAAAACAAAGTTTCTTTCTCCCTTCCCTTCTCTCGCTCTTTCTCTCGCAATAGACTTTTTTTACTTTTGGAGAACGACAAGAAGGAAGGAAGGGGACACAGAGACCGCAAAGACACACACAGGGGATGCCTCGTTTGTCCTTCTTGGGTATGGCTCCTGCTTATGATTATTCGCTCTCATTCTCTTTCTCTCTTCGTTTGTTTCTTTGTGTCTTTTTCCGGGTTCCATACATGATCACTATCATCGACATTCGTGTTCATTTTCGTCACTTTTCTTTGCCGAGAATACTCTAAACGCACAAGGACAAAGAAAAAACAAAGGACGGACAAAGAAGACAAAGAAGAAACTGGCAAAGAGAAAAAAGGTACAAAAAAAGGCTTAATCTCGTCAAAGAACCCCCTTGTTGTCCTTTCTTGTTCCTTTCATTGCATCGTCTATACTAAGAGTGAATACCCCTTGTCACAACTGAATAAAAAATCAATAAACGACACTAAGCAATACAAAAAAAGCACATAGACACACAGACACACAGACACACAGACACACATCATATGTACTCAATTGAAACAAAGTGGGACAGATGAATAAGAAAAACGTGTTTTTATGAACAATCTACTGTGTCCACCAGATTTCTTTGCCTTTGACTTTGCGCACCTTGGCAGACACCGCAGACACAACTCCATCCTCAAAGTCATCCGGCTGTGCCTCTCTCTCGTCGCCATGGCTCGCTTCCTGTTCGTCCCTCTCCTCTAGCTTCTCCATCCTCTCGACACGCTTCCTGTCTGCGTCTGCCGCGGCGGATCCTTCTACTGGTGCTGCTGCTGCTGCTCTTGCTCCTGTTCCTGCTGCGCCGATGACAACAGTCTCACCACCAGTGACGATCCCACTAGAGGCAGAGGCAGAGGCAAAGGCAGAGGAAGCGGCGTTATGGTTGGAGGCGGTGGCAATCCTCTCAAGCGCGGGCTCAGCTCCAACAACAACCGACCTTCTCCTTCTCGGGGGCTGCGGCAATCGTGAAAAATTCGGCCCTGGCCGTCGAACTCGTCCTCCTCGTGCTCCTGAACCATATCCATTCAAATTATTGTTATTATTGGAGGCGGTACTCTCACTGCGGCTCCCATCGTCATCGTCCTCTTCTCCCTCCGCCTCCGCTCCTTCCTCAATGACGTCCTCATACAACCCATCCTCATACTCATCCTCCTCATATCCCTCATCTTCATCCTCATCTTCGTATTCTTCTTCCTCTTCTTCTTCATCCTCAAAGCCATCCTCCTCTGCCTGTCTTGCCTCCTCCTCCATAGCCCTTCTCACCGCCTCCATCCGTCGAAGTCGGTCTCGACCAAGTGCTCCCATGAACCCAAGCATCAATGCCATCAAACTATTCTGCTCTACTAGTCGAACCAACTCCCATCCGTGTCGGTCAGGAATAGCAGAACCAGGACGAGGCATCTTACACATCCATGCATCCTTGAGCATATGACCTGAAGACCACTCGGCACCATTAACTCCAGACGAAAGTGGACCTCCTGGAATACCAACTCCAGCTCCTGTTCCCAGTGTGGGACTAGCATGGCCCGTAGGCGGAAGCACCTTCGGACTCACAGCAGACAACGGAGATCCAACAACCGTCTTGCCCATCATGCCAAGACCATCCAACGGAATCCCTAGCCCAAGCGCGGGCGGTGGCACTCCTGGAAGAGGAATAGGAATAGGCAAAGAAGGGACAGGCTCAGTTTTCCCATTCGCCTGTGTGGCCCCCAACTCATCCTCATCCGAAGCTTCAACTCCCAACAAAAGTTCCTTCAGGATTTGAAGTCCAATTGATTGCTCAAGACCTGTATGCTCATTCAACCGGACGGCATTCTGCCCCTTTGCCACCAACAGGCACTCTGTCAAAACTCTAGCCCACTCATCCTTCTCGGCAGCGGAAGACGTTCCAAAGAGGTACCGGCGTCTCGTCCCCAAATCATTGAGCAACGAAATCTGGAAGGTGTGACGCATAAACTGTCGCTCAATGGCGACAGTGTGCTTGGTAGGCAAGTTCTGGAGGTCATAGAATTGCTCAGGCGATCCCTTATCGGTAACAAGTCGTGGATGAATCGTCAACGTCTTCTTGCCAGGAACTAGACCCGTGATCTTGAACCGCTGACTGCGGTGAGAACCAAACTCTAGGACTGAAGGCTCGCACTTGAGATCGCGTCCGCCCACATGGATCGAAAAATGCGGATTGAGGACTGGCACAGTAATGGTAATGGAGTCCGAGGGGATCTTGAGTGTCAACCGTGGGGGAAGGACCGCAGGCGAAATAAGAATAGGCCACAGCTTGCGCGCAACAACCGGGTTGGATTTGGGGTTGCTGGTGTGCGTGTCCATCTTATCGAACTCAATATCGAGAGGCTGGTGACTGATCGACAAAAAGATGTTGTGGAGAGTGTCCCGCGAAACAATGCGCTGCTGGTCCAAGAGTTGGAACATTTCCACGAAAGAGTCCTTAGTCGGGGTCGGGAAAAGTGTCAAGTCATCCAGCTCCATTGTCATATACTGTTGTGGCGCAGGTACTGAAGGCGCAGAGAGGGTCGACTCCATGACGGGTGTCGATGGTATGGTGGGCGTAGATGGTTGAGAAGCAACTCGAGGTCTAACAAGGGTGCCAACTTCCTCCCGATCCCGGACAATTCCTGCTCCTTCGTTGTTGTGCAGTTGTGCGTTGAGGACAATCATGGCGATGACCAGCTTGTGAGCAATGGAAGCGTCGTAAACAACAACATTGACGTTGGCCTCGTACCACCGCCGAGTGAATTCCTCCAGCAAATAGTCGACGCTGTTGAAGGTTCGGTCCGAGTGTCCATTGGGGCGCTGGGGGTCGACACGATTGGGAAGTGACAGTCGACCAAGCAACGTCCGCAAGGCTTCGTCCAGTAAGACTCCCGCAAATTGACATTGATCCAAGAATGCTCTGTACACATGCTTGTTGGCTGGGTTGGAGAGGAACAAAGCGAGCTGGGTCTTTGACAACTCTGGTGTCTTAAACAAAAGGTGGGCGACAGAGACTGGGTCTGGATGAAGAGCGCGTTTTTGGATAAAGGTGTTGAGCGCTCGGATGGGACTCTGGTCAAACGTGTGGATGAACTCTGCGAGGATAGGGGGTATCTTGCGATTTCCAGATGATCCTGCATCGCCAGACTTTGGGTCGTATTTGTCTCTGGACAGACTAAGAGAGATCTTTTTGAGCTCAATGACATCTTTGACTTGGAATCGACTGTCGATAGTTGGGTGGCCGTCCGACATGGGTTTGGCAATGACTAGAATGTCGCTGAACAGGAAGAGGTACCGATCCTTGACGGTAGAAGTGTTGATGACCTGTAGAATCTTGCCGTGATGGATACACTTTCGTGGCGGGTTGGTGAGCGAGACAGGTTTCTTCTCCGTGAATGGTATTGGCTTGACCGCAAGGTTGGACTTGGATGACTTTTTGAGGGGCGTGGTTGACCTTTTGCTGGCGCCATTACTGTGGTTGCTGATCTGTTTGGATCGAAGTCGAGACTGTTCAGGTGTTGAGGGCGGTTGAGCAGGCAGTGGTGGGAGAGGCGGGAGTGGTTGGTTGACTGCGATAGGTGCTAATGGAGGTATCGATCCGAGATCAAAGCCAAGGGCGGTGTCGCCTGGCGGGTGAAGAACCACCTGAGGTCGAATTTCAGGCGATCGCGATTGTGGTATCCTAGGTGTTGAGGTTCCCGAGCTAGGGGAGGGTGGGACAGGTGAGAGAGGGTGGACGGCGCACTGGTCCTTGATGCGAATAGAGGGTCGTCCTGCTGCTGGTGAGATCAGTCCTGGATACAGCCCCTGGTCTCTTACTCCCTGTGGGTCTAATCATGCAAAAAATGAGAGTGGATTTGATGAGAGGGTTACTGTCAAGGTGAGTGTGTTTCTGGCTGCATTTACATTACTCCTATGAAAGGTAACAATAAAAGAGATTATGTTGTTGCTTCCATACCTGACATGTTGAACATAGGATGCACTTTGCCTGTCCACAATGGTTGTTGCTGTTGCTGTTGCTGTTGCTGTTGGTGTTGTTTCGAGCCTACTGGCTTGTGAGAAGACTCTGCCTCGGTCTCGAGCTCGACATGTCCTGCGATATGGTGGTCGTAATCAATCTGCCACTGCTGCTGCTGCTGGCTGTCCTCATAACTGTCGTGGTCACTGCTCTCCCGCTGTTCACTCTCCGAGTCACTGATATGGTCCCGACCAAGTTCTGCGGATTTAATCCAATGTCGGGCATGCTCTGCAGCGGGCGAACCAAAGACAGGGGAATGTGACAAATGGCTGCTGTTGGGCGATCCAGGCAACGGTCGCTGCTGTATTTGTGCTCCTGTGGTCAGCAGGTGTCTGGGCTGGCTAGCATCCTTGGGGTGCAGGTGTCGGTGGGTCTTGCTCTGGAGCAACGAAGGGCCTGGAGTGGCTATGGGCTGTTTCTTAAGCAGGGCTTGGAAGCTACGTTCTATTTCTGAAGTGTTGAAATGCAGAGCGGCTCTCTCTGATGATGAATTCGTAGGTGTTGTTGTGGAATTGCTTGTTGAATGAAGGTTCTGGTCGATGGTGATACTATTGCCACTGTTATTGATCCAGTTGCGGTGGGGGGCGGGCATTTCACCCAAGGAGGTGTGTTTAGTTGCGGGTGAGGACGGAGGCTGTGGTTGTGGCTGGGAGGGTGCAGGCGAGAGGGGTCTTGCAAGGTCGACGGATGGACGGGTGGGGGACTGGGGGATGGGTTCAGAGTGATAGAACTGGTTTCCACGGGATCGCGAGGGGGAGACAGGCGAGGCAGGCATAGGTGATTGGGTCGAAAAAGGCAAGGAAGTTGACCGTGGGGATGACGGCATCATTAAAGAATGAATGAATGAATGATCCCTTTTTTTGTTGAAGAAGGGGAGGAGGTATGTGCAAGGTGTGAGTGTAGATGGTAAAGTGAAGGTGAAGAAGAAGTAAGATAACGAAAAGAAGGGGAAAACAGGCTTTTTAGCAAAGAGGCGAAAGAAGAAAGGAAATACAAAAGAAGAAGGTGACGAGAGAGTGGAGTGGAGGGGTAGCACCAGGCAGGCAGACAGACAGACAGGCAGGTAGACTGGCAGGCAAAACAGGAAGGGTAAGCAAGCAGGCAGGCATGAAAAATAGAACAAATGAGAGCCGTTGTTGTTGTTTGCCTCTCTTCCCTCCCTTTCTCTCTACTTAGTCCAGAGACCAAAACAAATAAATTGCTTAACAGGTTAATAATGCACATGGCCCATGTTTGAACCTTCTTCTTTCCTGTTGTTTGTCTACTAATGTATTATATTTGTCGGTATTGTACTCTCTAGAGCAAATAATGAAACCACAGCACAAAAGATGAGAAAAACTAATACAAAATGGACAGGAAAGTAAAAGGGTAAAATGTCAATCTTTTCTCCCGCTCTCTTCATTGTGTGCTTGTGTATACAGTATTATCCTGTTTGCTACCAACTCGAATTGAAAATGCGTCCTTCCCTCTCAGTCTTCATTCTCTACCTTCTTTGTCCGTCTTCACCATGACGCGAAATGCGAGACACGAACAATCGATCAAATCGCTGATCAAAGACAGAACAGAACATTCGCCACGCGTCGATACATCAATCCATCAAAATATCGTTGTTCCATCAGTGTCTTCGCCCATCAGTATTAATGGTGAATGGTGAACAAAGTCGCCCTCATCCCTTTAGCCGCAGAAAAGGGTCGAAGCTACACCTAGGTTTTTACCTTTTTCCCTCTTCTCTCATCTCTCCAAACGAACCCATCTCCTTCCCAACCGTGGCCAGCAGCGTGTAAGATGTTTTCCAGATCCAAGAGCTCTGCAACCTTGTCTGCTAATACTTCGATCTCTAAACGTGCCGCAAGATTTGTCAAGTCTCCTTTCAGTTAATCAGCTCTTCCACCTACTCCTGCTGACGCGTTGCAAACTCATCCTGCCTTGACCCAAATTTCCTCTCTCAGACCCATTGCAACCCGTGGACATCCCATCCGGTATCTTTCCTTCTTCGACAACTGGGCTCATATACAACCACTCCTAGATCTCTTTCGACAACACTGTCCACGGTTGAGCCGACACATGGCTATTTTGGATCCAAAGCTTCAAATCCTTCTCCTTCTCCTCCCATCGTCTTGCGCTTTCTGTCATATCCACAACAATAAGTCCACCAATCGACATCACTCCACGACTGAACATCACCTCGGTTCAAACCCTTGACTTGGAACTTGAAGTGCTGGACTCAAATTTCTTCTTTGTAAATTTTATCCAATCATCATAATGACCAGAAGGAAGGGGTTTCTTCGAATTCAATAACAGCAATCCTCATGGACATGGTCTGTGCTATGGTTCCTCAGAATCAATGGCTGTCTCTCCTATCATTGCGATGATATCTGCTCTTCCCAGTTTGACGACATTCTTTAATACACTACTGCAGTTCTCCTTCGTCGTTTGACAACTACGCTCCCAAAATGTTGATCTCCCGCTCCAAGTCAGTAACAAAGATACAGGAACTGATCGTGACTATGCCAAAATTCAAGTCTCGTGAGATGACAATTTGAACGAACAAGCCCGCGATATGATGCAAACCCCACATCTGCCAAAAATAGCACTTCCTCACCACTAATCTCCTCCCACAACAAAGAGATAGCTAATTAGCCCGCCCATCCCTCTCATCCGACAGACAGCCTCTTTCACTGACAAAGAAAAATAAAAGTAAATCGAAAATCATCATTTTTATCAAGAAAAAATTACCCTTGCCTTCAGATCTTACAAATTCTTTCTCAATAGTTTCTTTACATACAAAAAAACGCCACCAAAAACACCAGCTTAGTAGGCGCCAATGTTTGCAAGACGGGCGCTGGCCAATTGACTCTTGATAAACTCCCGGTCAACGTCATGGCTGTCCTCGACCTCGCCCCAGCGTTCAATCTGGTCCAACACCTCCAACTGCGCTGCCGCCCACGCCTTCTCCACCGACAAGTGTCTCTTCACCACCGCCAGTCCAATCAAAAACGACTTTGCTGTCAATGTTGCCCTCTCAAATGCTATCATTGTTCATCATTTCAGTAGGTGAAGAGATAACTGTAAGTACATTTGCTCATCATTCCTCTGCACCCTTTTTTAACATCCATTCGTCATATTGGCATTTTCACGTTTGTTCGTACCGGAGAGTTCGACGTCAGTCATAGAGTTGATGATATCCCGCAATTTGGCCTTGACATGATCTTCCTGCTGGACATAGGTAATTCCTTGCGAGACCTTAATCTCCAACCCATACTCCTCCTTGACCCATTTCAGGATAGGATCCCAGTTCTTCTTCTGCGCCTTGACAATCGACTCTGGGAAATCCTGCTGGTAGCAGATCGAGTCCGTGTCCAAGAACTTGATGAGCCTGTTCAATGTCTCCTCCCGGCCCTCTGCGTTTCCGATAAATCCATCAATCGCTCTTGCCACCAACGACGTCTATATATTCGCAGTAGGTAAATGTGAACCTTTTTGTTGGTACCAAGAGTTGAACATTGAAATATAGTAATGTAAAGAACGTGAAAAGTCGCGAGTGGGTTAGTTACCATGGGAAGGGAGTGTGACTTGAGAAGAGCCTTCTGTCCATGCCACTCGCCAGCAATAAGAAGAGCGAGGTGCTTCTGATCCCTAGGCAGCGTCAGTGGGTTTCCAGCGGGGGTCTTGAGCACTCTTCCATCCAATGTCACCGCAATCCTGTCTAATTTGTGGAAAGTTCGAGATTGTGAAATGTTACATCGTTTTGTCAATCTAGTGTCTTAATCCATGATGATTTGCTTGTAAGGCGAATCAATCGTTTGAAGAAAAAAGAAGATGCTGTTGAGTGAGGTGAGCTTTTACCTCCGACCTCCTTGATGCTGGCAGTCTCCCAGAAGCGCTTTCCAGATATCTCGGCGCCTATTCAAGCGACAAAATGTTTACATCTCACAGGTTAACACCGGATCACATTGGAGGATTGGTCGTGGCAATTAGTCTGGCGAGTCAATTGCGTTTGCCACGCTATCCTTTTTTCCAAGGATACGGTCCGTGAAGCATTGGAGATTGCTATACTACGAAAAGGGTAGCATGAACACTTGTTTCCAGCATGTCGTCTGTTTCACGTACGAGACATCTGATCTCTGAGGGCAGCATTGGCGTGGAATGAGCGCAGATGGATGGTGGCAAGAGGACGCGCGGGTGCTGCGATCTTTGTTACGAATGTGCGGAACATGCTGGCTTTTTTTTTAGAGGAAGTGGTGTAAAGAGTGTAAAATGATAAGGATGGAATGTGCTTTGAGTGTGAAATGCTGACAAAGGAGAAGGGAGCGAATGTGGCTCGGTCTGGGAAGTGAAAGATACTGGCAGCAGTAGGAGTGCGACGATTTTGGTGGCGATCGATCCAATTCCATTTTCCAGGCACACCCGCATCTTCATTGATATGCCTGCGGAGTGGCTTAGAGCCAGTCCGTTTGTTGTTCGTCCCTGTCCACAACTCTTCGGACGATTCGGCCTTTCCTTCTTTCTCGCCCTAACAGACGGAAATTCTTCTTTTCTTAAATATTCTTCACATCTTCAACATCCCCGCACTCTATCCTTTTCATTCATCATCCATCTCTTCTTTCCGTCCTTTCTTTCTTGCTCTCACTCACCCTCGTTTCCACATAACTACCACTCACTATACACAAACGACAGCAAGCATGTCCGTATCAAGGCACCAGGTTCTCGGAGCTTACAGAAACCTCCTCAAGGCACAGAAGCAGACCTTCAAGGGTAGGTTTTTTTCTCTTTTTATATTTTTTGCACATATCTTCGCCAAGTTTTGAATGCTTGCGTTATGGGGTAAAGGTCTACATTAAACAAGTTCAACTAACCTCGTCAGTTGTTCCTCTTTGATCATAGGTGACTGGGCCACACTCGCAGGTACGCTGTCAACACCATCAACAAGCAACGGGACACAAGCAACGGGACACAAGCACCAATGCAGCACACACGTTCGGGAATACACGCAGGAGAGCAATTGGATCTAAATTGAAAACAACAATTTCAGAAAAGCGAGAACCTCTCAACTTCGGATAAAGACTTGAGTAACTGGACAAGCCCTGGCAATCTGAGAACATAGCTCATGGATTGCACTCTGTTTTCTTTACGGCAGAAACAAGACGGGACTCAACACAGATTAGCGCCAAGAATTGCCAGGATATGCCGGGAACACCAACTTCTTATTTCATTCACCGTTACCAAGAGCAACAACACTACCAGTATCACCACCGACATCACCACTGACCAGGAACTTGGAATACTGAACAAAGAACCTGAGGGACCGGCGCCAACCACTAAATAGACCTACACCCCACATCCTAACTCATCAAACCCCCGTCTCCTTACCCTCCAACGCATAACAGCTGCTCGTGAAAAGACATATGCAGAATTCAACCTCAAACGCAACGAGACCGACGAGACAAAGATCAAGGAACAACTTCATCTCGCCGAACAAGTCGCCTCCCTTCTTCGCCACAACCTCGCCCAAGCCGTCCAAGTCGAGGGCAAAAAGGATCTCTACTGTACGCTACTTCTTAAGACTCCTGGCTTCTTTTTTGTATTTTTGAAAGTCTTACGCGCCTTTTTTTTTTTTTTTTTTTTTTTTTTTTTTTGACGCTGGGGACTTGGCGCTCTACAAACAGGAAAGAAAGGATATTATCATTTTCAGTCAGGTTCCACTAACATTTGCCTCCTCGTATGTTTATAATAGCATTAAAACTGAATGAGGAACACGAGTTAGGTGATAACGAAACTCTCCGCCAAGCTTCCAAGTTGCGCCGCCTCAAGAACCAGCAGGCTGGCGGACAGCCTTCTACCAGCGGCGGATGCGGCTCTCCCTCTTGCTGCTCCGGCCACTAAACCAACTGCCTCTGTCTATTCAAAGGCACTAAAGAGTTTTTGTTCGCATACTGAAAATATCCGCATTTTGTCACACATTCTACTCGTGGTTTTGTTCTTTCTTCAATCCAGTGCTTGGTCTTGATTTCTTATTTCAAGCTAACTATGCTACAATTCAAAGAAAACAACTACTCATGCTGAAGAACGAAAAGGAAGAAAAATATCCTAAAAAAAAGGAAAAAAAAAAAAAAAAAAAGAAGAAAAAAAAAAAAAAAGGAAAAAGGAAAAAGGAAAAAGGAAAAAGGAAAAAGGAAAAAGGAAAAAAAAAACCTCCCATGGAATTGAGCTCTTTGGTAGACTAGCTATCAAAGACAGCGCACACTAGGTCGTCATACGTCGAACAGATGGCCGCCAGTAGCGACATGTCCGATCGGTGCAATCCCAACAATGGCGCCATAGAGTCCAATGTAGGATAACTCCTCAATAGATCCTTGTCTCGCGCCATGCTTGAAAGCATCCGACTGCTCTGGTACAACTGATGAAGTCGGTCTTCTAAGTAATTCAGGCACTAGATATCAAAAGCAAAAAGTAAACACTATGGTTACTACGCTGAACTCATACAATTCGTTTGGCAAGGGACAAACCATACACAAAACAAATGAAAGCATTTACGAGCTCTGCGGCGAGACCGCTGCGGCCAAGATCAACCATTTGATGCAGGGTCGAGTCCAAGAACGAACTGGTCGAGGCATGGGGTAGCCGAGTCACAGGTTCACCTCGCAGATCTAATCCTACTCCTCCACCGAAACTCCCACCGTTGCCGCCTCCTCTCATATCTCCGGAGTCCAGTATCGCTTGAGGCAGAGGTGCAGATGCCTTTGCACAGAACACATTACATTTCATCGTGTTCGCATCGGCCACAATACACACCGTCGATGACACTCGTTCCTGAATCTCAAAATGACGCATCGTATCTCGCATGTCCGTCTCCATAAAATGCTGGAAATCAAACTTGGGAACCCCCATCAGCGCAAAATCAGACATGTATCTGTCGCAGTAGGGTGCCATGAGCGATCGTCCGTACGATTTGCAAAAAAGCACATCTGCAGGCAACACCTTGTCCTCCAGGCTATCTCCTGTTCCGTTGCTGGTCCCATTAACAGCTCCGCCGCCATTAAGGCGCGTATTGTTGGGAAACGGGGGAAAGGAACAAACGACCCTTGACGGTGGTAGTGGCACATCTGCAAGAACATCCTGTGCTGGACATCCAGAGTCGTGTGCACTCCGTGGCGCATCCGTGCTCAATGTATCTGAAGAATGAGTCCGGGACCGCATTGTGTCCACACGAAGTTGGTGACTGGGGCCATTCATAGATGAAAGCCGATTCTGTGTTTGAACTCCGTTTTCCTCGCCCACTGCCGAGACGCGATCAGAGTCTGCCCGGCTCTCGATGGTGGTCGGAGTTGTAGGTCGGGAATGATAAGGTGTCGACTCTGTGGAAAGAGAATCCTTGGTATCAATCCTTGGTCGAGATGTGTCAAACAATGGTCTTCGAGAGACCGAAGGCGTGATGGGTCGATCGTTGTCGTTGTGAGTCATCAAAGTCGGTGTTGGAGGCTCTCCGATCGAGGTCAGTCGAGAGGAAACAGATGCACGAGAAACGGACAGGCCGCGCGCCGCAAAAGTATCGATCCTGGGTCGTTTTGGTATACTGATCGATCGCACCATAGTCGCCGGGCTCCCGCTTTCATTCTCCTCTGCGAGTTCGTTCATAGTCCTGATGGGTGCTGGTGGATTCAACAGTGATTCGGGGTCGTCCTTGAACTCTGTCACGCGTTGAAAGACCTCATTACAGCGGATAAAATAGCTTAGGATGAACAGTAACCGCCGGACAAAGCTACCGTTCGAGCCCACCACTATGGTCCTGCTGATCCTAGAAGACGTCCCAATGTTTCCGTATAGATCGCTCAGCTGGGCCCAGAGTGGGTCGTATGCTCCTTGAGGATTGGCCTGATAGACGTTCAAAAAAAATTATAGAAATATCAGCATGCCTGTTTGATCGTTCGCTGCAACTTTTCCTTAACATCTGGCAAATTCGGCAATGGGGTCCTTACTCTTACTAGTGCCTGGTCAGTAGGGGCTACCGTAGGAACCCAGGACATGTGGTGGCTCAACACTGCCGTAATGACTTCCGACACCAGTTGACTCGACGCGGGACTTTCCTCCATCAGAAAAGTGAGCTCTCCCATGAACGAGGACGAGTAAGCTGATCGTTTGCTTGGGTATGTGTTAATGTTGAGCCACAGAGGCGACTATTGCAGGTGTAAGAACAAAGTTTGTAAAACGCTGTTAGCATACTTGCGCCAATTGAAGATCGTACGTATGAGATGCACGGCTGTTGAGAATACCTCCTTTTTGATTTTTTTGCGCAACATCCCAGGCGTACCTGTATCCGTGGCGCGCTGTAGAGCTGGTAGATTGCCTGCTGGAGTCGGGCCACTGCTTCCTGAAGTCTTGGGTCCTGCTGAAAGGAAAGTCTCGCCAGGTCCGGTATTGATCTGACAGTCCCGTTTCCTGATAATCCCGCTTTCTACATAGTTGAACAAAATTTGCAGATATTAGCGCTGCGTTGAAGAGATCACATATGTTTACATATATTTCTGAAATGGGTGCTGGGAATCGTCCTCTATTGGTACATACTGCGTTCATCATTCGGCGGCAGACAGGGAGTAATAGCTCCAGACATAATGCCTGGAGGTGGTGCAGGCGTGTTTCGATCAGAGCGAAATGCGAAAACACAAATTCTCGCAACCGAGTGTTGTCGTTGACCTCAATGAAAACTGCGATCGAAAATGATTTAGACCGCGCCGCTTGAGTGAGATATGGCTAGAAAAAGTCAATGGAATGAGGCAACGTACAAAGATAAGTTCTCTGATCTTTAGATTAGGCAGCCAAGGCGTTGGTGGGACCACGAGGAAGGCAACATAACATACCTTGGCGTTGCCAAGACTGTCGAGGTGCGAAAAGGAGCTGGGGAGGGGAGTGGGGTTAAAGGTGCCGTTCTCCATGCTGGTTTGACTGGCCCGCCTTAGCCTACGTATGTCAAACCCTGGCCGTGAGGACCTTGTCCGGATATGAGAGGTATTAGGTAGTGAGGATGAAATGTTTCCGCTCCTGCTCTCGTCTCGGTCCCGGTCTCGAGTGTAAGCGGACTCGGGTATAAAGGCTGTCATGGGTCGTGAAGCACGAGGGTGCGATCTGTAGTCGCCGTGGCCGCTGATGGTAGACATGTAGTTCACCTCTGCAGTTGTAGTATTTGCGCTATTGTTGGACGAGAAGGAGCCTCTCCGAGTGGATGCGACGGTGTAGGCCATGACATCGGTTGGGTGTATGCTGAAGGTCTTTGTCATCATAATCTGGGCGGGCTCGTTTAGGAGGTGGATCTTTGTCGTTGAGCCCTTGTAGGCTAGAGGGGTTGTGCCGAACATGAGCTTTGGGATGATGGATGGGATCTATAAAGCAACAAAAAACAAAGGCGGTAAGTAAGCTAGGGGTACGTTTAAGCAGGCGAACAAAACAACGACGGCGATGGGGATAGTCCATATCGTTGAAAAAAAAAAATAAAAAAAAAGTCCGCCATATAAGCTCGTCGTTGCTCCCTCTGCGACGTGATCTGGCGTCATTCAAGGAACATTTGCATGGAAAGGATACAACAACGATAGATGCGACCCAATGCATGTGTTATGTATGTATGTTTCCACCTTTTTCCAATCTCTTGTAGCCATTGAACATAAGAATCGTTTTTAATCCAATCCATCCATTGTCCATGGTCATGAAGAAGATGGCGTTTGCTTGTTTGTTGAATAGAAAGGAAAATGGTGAATATATATATATTGTTTCTTACGAGCTTTGTTGTACGGCGGACAGGGACGGTTTGGCTGCCGGTGAGGTTGATGGGGAGGGAACGGTCGCTCCGGAGAGAGCCAAAGAGACTGTTCATGCTGCTGCTCTTGAAGGAGCTCTTGGCAGGCGACGGACTGGGTGATTCTAATGGGTTGTAGTCAGAGCCCGAGACTTGCTGGCTGTCAAAAAGGACGACATCATGAATTGCGCTGACCTCCTGACACATCAACACCCGGATCTCGTTTGTGCCAAACGACGGCAAGTTCCAGCTGTGTCAATTGCCATGGATACATCCGAGAATGAAGTAAGATGAAAGAAAGGAAACAGGTTAGATATAAAAGGTCCATGGTTCAATTGGATCTGTAAACATTTTAACAAGTGATAGAAAGAGAAGGAGAAAAGAAAAAGAAAATGAGCTGTGAGCAGGGAAACGAAGACGATAGGGCGAGCAGAAGAGGAAGATGGAGAGGAAGGAAGGAAGGAAGGACGGATGAAGAGAGGGTGAAGGGCATAGATATACAATATTATTGTTGTTCTTAATACTGAGTTATTTGCTTCCAAAGATGGACTAGTGAACTAGTGTTACCCTGGACTTTGCCGTCCTTGTCGTTATCGTTGTCGTTGTGCTTCCAGTCTGACTGTTGTATACGAACTCGATCGCACGATCGTAGATCATCCTTTCTCGTCGTCTTAATTCTTTATTTTATTTTGTTGTCGGCTGTTTTTTGTTGATCAAATGAAGATGACAGTAGTTATTGTATAGGGGTTGAGGGCGAGCGGGTGGGTCGACAGGGTAGTCAAGAGTTGAATGTGCTGCGTGTGTGTTCATAAAAAAAAGGAAAAAAAAAAAAGAGAACTTGCCATTCCTGCTCGAGCAACTCGCGTGTGTGCTTGTCCTCGAGGTCTTTTGCGGAGAACCCCTTTGTAAAGAACTTTAGCATCTCGTCTCTTATATAGTTTTGTTGTGGCTAAGTGCTCCTTCTGTTTCCGTGTGTTATTGTTGTTGTTCTTATTGTTGTTGTGACAGAGAGAGAGAGTATGTGTGCGTGTGAGTGAGAGAGAGTGAGTAGGAGCAAAGTGGAGTGGAGTGGAATGATGAGGACGAATAAAAGTATGAGTGTGTGAGTGAGTGTCGAAACAACAGAAGTGAGGGAGAGTGTGTAGTGAAGAGTAAGGAATGAGGAAGGATTGCGGTGACGAAGGAAAAGTGTGTGGACGAGAAGGCGGGTAGGGTTATTTTGATGGAGAGTAGACAACGAGGAAAGAAGACGACGAAGAAGAGGAGGAGGAAGGGTAAGAAAGTTGAGGAGAAGAAGAGGAGACGACGGGAAGGAAAAATAGAGAAGGGAGACGAGAGAAGAAACAAAACACAAGGAAAATAAATAGCGCATGGCAAGACGAAAAATTATCACCATTCATTGCGGACGACAGCGATTAACAACAGCAAACAACAAAACTACTCCCTTCTGCCTCCGTCTTCGTTCTCCGTTCTTCTTGTTTCTTTCTAAACCAATCGCCACGAACTGTCAACTACTAGGCTTGTTCAACGATCAATCAATCAATCCATTACCTCGAGTGTGGGCATGTTTAACACACGTCGGACACATGGCACAAAATCTTCGTTCACACACACCCTCAGTTAACACCCTTTTTTTCCCTTTCCCTTTTCATGAAAACAGACATCCTATATTGAACGCTGATTGGTTCTTCCTTTTAAAGGGCGACTTTTAGCAGCAATGCATGGCCCGATTCTCATTTTCTTTCATTGCTGTTCTCTCGTAGTAGTAGCAACGCACATGGCGCACATGCATAAACATTTGCACTATCCTCCTCATGCTCCCCCGCCCTTCTGCCTCACTCTTCTATCATCTTGGCTCATCTGCTAGCTCGTATCATTTCACACACTAAGAAAAAATAAAGGGTCTTTAGCAAAGTGAGACAAAGAAGCGAGTTGGTGGCGTTTTTTTTTTTGCTTGATCTTGATCTAGACTCTGCGGACGACTCGACTACAAAGAAAAAGACAGCGCGTACATTTAATCGTTACCGTCTCACCCTTGGGTGGGAAACACTGGGATCACACTTCCAGAATATGAAATGTAGATACAAGGGGGCTTATAACAACACGCTTTGCTCCACGTTCGATGAAGGTAAAAGGATCATGATGAACTTGAGTGCTAATCAAACCTACTACCTTTTCGGATTATTAGATTTTACTTTATTTGATTGTAAAAATCAGATAGACCTACACATCCGCGTCGAAGTAGTTAAATGAAAAGCCCAGCCGAGCCCTAGATGTGATAAAACGCGATGGACAAACATACAATCAATCAAGTCCATGAGCGCTTATCTTCATTTTTTTTTGAGGTGTGTCTAGATTTTCGGCCAAGGAAATAAACCACTTGCATGATACTCTTTTGCGTGAGAGATAAAACATATCTGCTTTTGATGTGGTTCATCCTCGGGGATGACCCAGGGGTGTTGAAAAAGATCTCATCTTTATTTATTTTGTCAAATGAAAAAATAAAACGATTCTTGTGGTGCAATTTGTGTCTTTCCAATGCCTCGATCATGAGCCAACGACACTTCGGATGCATGATTGTAAAAAACGCGATTTTTGTAGCACGATCGATCTATTTCTTTCCATAACTTCAATCCTTGCTCTTCAATTTTTTTATACTTGTTTGCATGATTGCACCAATTATTTCTACAATCTTTAATGTCCTTATTTTTAATATGTTTGCGCTGTGCACAACTCTTCTCTTCTCTCTTCTCTCTTCTTCTCTTCTCTCTTCTCTCTTCTGTTCTCTTCTCTCTCTAGGCTTAAAAAAACTTGGCATCTCTCTCCACTCTTAAAAAAATTGAGGTCTTCCAGAAGAAAGTAACGGTCAACCCGGGCATTAAACCCAGACACCTACTCCGCACGGAATATCGGTAATATTTTGTTTTAGTTAAGGGTAACTGCAATCACCATTTCAGCCCTTTTTTTTGTTTTTTTTGTCTTCCGTTGAGGCTGTGAGAAGTCTTCCGTTACAGCCATGAAGAGCAGCGGCAATTGTTGCGTAGAGCCACGTTGTAGAACGGATTACGATTGATGGCGCTTGAAAGAGTTTGGTATGCAGTCTCCTTTCACTCTCAAATGCCTTCCTTGGACTTTTTACTATGGAAAAAAAATTGCGTACAAAAAAAAATCTTGGCGAGCTGGCTGTGTAAATGCTTATTTTTCATTCGTTTTCATACTTTGATGATCGTGTCAGAGCATAAACGACTGGCCGTTTTTTTTTTTTTTTCATCCGAGTGCACAGGCTACACATCGGCCTATTCTTTCTTTTCTTTCTTTCTTTCTTTTCTTCCTTTCTTTTTTTGATTTCTTTTCTTTCTTTCTTCCTTTTTTTGATTTTCTTTTCTTTCACTTCTTCACTTTCTTTCCCGTTCTTCGATGTGCATGCTGTTTTTTTTTTTTTTTTTTTTTTTTTTGGCTTCCGGGTGCTCTGTCACACAATGGTGTTGTGGATCGAAGTCGAATGTTGGGAGCGGATTATATCAGGGTTTGGTCTGATGAGCAGAATGGTATGGAAGGGTTGCGGATGGGAGTGGGAAGGGATGATAATGAAAGGTGTATTTCGAGAAGAATCTATAACGAACTACATCTACTGTCTTTTATGTTAAATGAGAATGAGAATAGTTGAGTCGGTGGCTTGCACCAAACCGACTGTTCTTCCTTTGACGCGCGAGTCTGCGTTGTCTGCGACAAATGGCTTCTTTTTTCTTTTCGTTTTATTTCTTTGTTGTACTTGGAGGTCATACTCTCCTGTTCCGAGTACACTGGCCACACAATGAGTTTATTTTTTGTTCTTGGTGTGTATATCCAACTTACAAGCACCAAATTGTGTTTTTCTTCCCTTTCTAAATTTGAGCCACGAGGGAAATAACATGAAAGCGCACTGGCCACGATTCTCGGGAGTCAAGCCTATTATATCTGTAGAAAATGCACCAAAAATGAAAAGAAATGAATGAGAAAACGAATAGTCTCTCTTTCGGCACACTTTATGTAGGCTAGATTCGGCTTCCCCTTCGCGTAGCAAAGGTCCTCACGAAGAGAGGTCTGCTGGGTCAAATAACCAAGCGAACAATAGAGGCGGTCGTAAACCCCAAAAAAGGAGCCTCATTCTTCTTTCGGTTTTCAGTGTGCCGAGCTTTTCTTTATACGAGAGGAAAAAGAAAAAAAAAAAACACTAAACTAATCACAATGCTGTCATAGCCTGCTCAAACCTGGCCGATCAAAGGGGAAGTTGCATGCCCTGGCGCCATGAAAACGCTTGACCCTCTTACGCGTATCACTCACCGGTGCCTTGGGATCTTTTAGGGGTTTTTAAGGGTTTTTTTAGGAGTTTTTTAGGGGTTTTCAGGGTTTTTTAATAACTCAGAACCCGTTTCTGAGTTACTAAAAAAAGAAGAGGCGCTCCCAGGACTTCGCATCGGGTACACCTCTAGTGTGAAGGACGGTCTTGGCAATGGATTGTGGGGTCTTGAAGGCTGAGGACCACTCAGTCAACATGCTCTTGGGGGTGGCGAAAAGAAGTGTTTCAACTCGGATTCGATCAACTCACCTAAGGACCACAAACCACGTGACGAAGAGCACATGAGCATGAGGTTGAGTTCTGACTTTTAGGCTGTTGGCGAAAAAAACAGCAAAGCGTATTCGCCAGGGGTGTTGGTTAAGGGGTATAATCCTTTGTTCGGGTCAAAGGGGCCCGGGTTCGAGTCCCGGACACCCCCCACAATCGCGGTACATTTTTGCCTCCTTTTCTTTTCCTTGCGACTAGTGATTCTAACCGTGGCTTAGTTTTGTTCAACTAACAAGATATTAGACAAATTGAGGACTATGAAATTTTCACAGTGTGAGGCAGTGCAGATCACATGATTTTCAGATAGGGAGGTTGAGCTAAGCCACTATGAACATTTCAGTGAAATTTTCACAGAAATGTTCATAAGCTGTGAAGATGGCCTCAAATGTTCATAAGGCTCGATTCCACCTCTTCTCTTAAAAAACAACAACACACTTCACCTTGCTAAAACAATGAACGCCTCATCGGCTATTTCTTCCCTCCCTCCCACTCCTGCAGATGAACCTCCCACTTCTTCAGCTGTTGCACGGCCACCTACACCAGCTGATGCTCCACCTAACGCGCCACCGCTTGCCACATCGCTTACCCCACCACTTGCTGTGCCTGCTACTCGTTTTGACTTTCGCAAAGAGTCCATTCAAGAGTTGATTCTTCTCCGAGGACTGGCTCTGCATCGTCCGTTTGTGGCCCCTCATGGAAGCGGAACAGACGCCTGGAACAAGCTTGTTGATTATCTTCACGAAACAGACAGAGTCGAGCGCCCTACATCACCTTTTTTCACCAACGTCAAGATTCGGTCATGCAAGCTTGCTTGGGATCGACTCTTCAACGAGCAGAAAGCTTATGAGGCTTCCTTGCTGACCGCGACCGGCATTGCCCCTCAAGAGACAGAACGACGTCGTCTGATGAAAGAGCTCAATGCCATCAAGACAGCCGGAGCAGAAGCCGTGGCAGACGCCAGACAGGAGAGGACCCGACAGTTGGAGGCTCAAGCAGAAGACAGGCGCCTAGGTCAACTTCTTCTTGATTCAGCAGAGTCTCTTTCTGTTAGGACACGCAATGGCGGAGGCTCCGACTCAGAGTCTAGTTCTACATCCGTCGCGACATCCACCAAGTACAGCAAACGACGCTTCACACTGCAAAGCATTAGCAAACATCAACAGGACGCGGTGGATCACGTCAAGGGGCAGACGGATCTTTTGGCTCAACAGCTAGCTTTGCAGAAGGAACAAATGGAGTTTCGGAAAACAACTGCTGAGAGAAAAGAGGTATTGGAACGAGAGAAGGAGGCACGTGTTGTTGCTCGAGAGCGAGATAGGGAGGATCGACAGCTGGAATGGGAACGAGAGAAATTGGTCCAGTTACAGCACCGAGAAAAAGAGAGAGATGATCGACAACGCGAAGCGGAAGAACATCGGCACAAGGAGGTCATGGAATTGTACAGACAGCAGGCAGCAACCAACCAGCTTCTCGCTCAGTTACTTGTCGACCTGCACCAAAAGAAAGACCCAAAAACTAATTAAAGCTTTATTTTATTTTAAATACTTAAATACTCTACTGCTGTTGGACTATCAAAGTGAAAACGTTTTCCTGTTTGCGAGCCATAGAAACATGTATGGAGATTGGTAAAAAGAACCGCTACTTTGAAGTGATGAGCTAAAGGAGTAGCAAGGACTCTTTGATTTGGAGCAAAATCCATTGCTGCAAAATACCGAACGACTTTGCCCAGTGCCCATTCGACAACAACGCGTTGCTTGGCCATATTCCTGTTGAAAACTCGTTGCCAGGATGGCATCAGTACATGAGAATGGTAAGGCCGAAGGATGTGAGCGCCAAGTCTATAAGCAGGGTCCCCGTAAAGAGCAAGTCGCCGTCTACCGTCCTGGGACCAGGCATGTTCTTGTAGAAGACCGGGTAGTCGTGACCCGTCGAAAATAGTTAAGTCGTGAACATTCCCTCGTACTGCGTTGCTGATGTGAATGATGATGCCGTCGGGAGCTACTACAGCTTGGTACTTCAGAGCATGGAAGCATTTGTGGCCGTTGTACATGGATCTTTGTGCAAAGGATGGTCGGCAGATTTTCCGGACAGTCCCATCAATGAAGCCGAACACAGAACGATGAGCAGCATTGGCGCCGACAGCTCCACAATATTCCTCCAACTTGGCATTGGTGAGACGGTTGACATCCCAATGAAGAACATCGGCCCAGCGAGTCGACAAGAAGCAGATTGTAGCTCGAATGATCCTCGAAAGAGCGGCAGTATCGCGATGGAAGATTAACTGCATTCGATTGAGCGTGCATGGATTAGACAGACGGAAAAGCGTAAGGCACAGAGCCTCTATGGCAGGAGAGCAATCCCCTTTTTCGGTTTTGACAAAGCCAGGAAGTAGAAGGAGGTCGCAGAGCAGGTGTAAATGACGTGGTCGGAAACGGAACTGTTGGATACATCTTTTTGGCGTCAAGGTGTTTAAGTCAAACAGAAGACCGGGAAGAAAGATGGTATGTGGAATGCTGTCGGCATCCGGGTCGTTGTCGTCCTCATCTTCAGTGTTGGGCTCGTCATCGTACTGAATTAGGTCGCGAGCGATGGCGTTGATAAGGATCCCGTTTATTGCAACCAATGCGGCCATGTTGAAGTGTGCGTGAATGGATGAATGAATGCATCCCATAAACATAGTATATACGATGAGCCCTTCTTCTTTTGAATGACACTGTAAACCTTTGCAAAATAAAACACCTCTGCACTGCCTCACACTGTGAAAATTTCATAGTCCTCAATTTGTCTATTATCAACTAAAAGTATTATTATTTAGCTCAACTTTCTGCGGAAGAAGATATTCTGACTATAATGTCAGTTTAGTTATTCTGACACTATAATTAGAATAGCCAGATATTCTAACAGCATGTCAGATTAACCAGATATTCCGACATCCATTGTCAGAATATCTTTGCCTGACGGAAGCTAATCTGACAACAACAAATGTCAGATTATCAGCCTGTAAAAAGTTATTCTGACATTATAATTTTGGAAACATGTCAGAATATCTTTTTTTATAGTCAGATTAACTCCTGCGCCCACATACAATAAACGCCCTTTCACTTCGTTTTTATTTATGAAGGTCGAAATGGCCGTGAAAAATTCTACTAAAGAGGTAAAACGAAAACCTCCTATTCAAAGTTGCGAAACGAAATGGCCTTGAAAAAAACTACTAGAAGAGGAAAAATGAAACGTTCTGTTCAGAGTTGCGAAAAACGAAATAGCGAAACGAAACAGATACCCAGGGCCAATCGAACTCTTGGACAAAAATAGGCACTTGAACTCACTTGACACTTTCCAAGGATCCACCCACCCTTAGACTCGACATTTGGTGTGCTGAAATGGATGGTGTTTATTTCCCTTCATATTAGTATTACATGTCAGAATATCCAGATAATCAGACATTGATGGCATGTCAGAATAACTTTTCTTGAAAATGATAATTTGACAGCACATGTCAGATTAGCTAGAAAAACGCTATTTTGACATCAATGTCAGATTAGTTATTCTGACATCAGATGAAAAAAATATGACTGAAGTCAGATTATCTCATAAAATATTATTCTGACACCTAATGTCATATTATCTTATTCCACTTTCTGCTGAATTCATTGCAAGAAGGGGCCTGTGATGTGGTAACGAGTCAAGTATGAAAGAGATGGTGGGTTAACTCCATCCATTTTCCTAAGTGTCTGCTACATTGTGAAGCCTGACGTCATATTCGTCGTTTGTCAGAATTTCGACACATGCCGAAAAAAAACAGGCTAATTATAGCGAACAAGTGGCGATTTGGGATAAACAAAGACCTTCTAAACTTCTCCATTGCCATAGTTTTCGCTAAACCTTGCCCATTATCGAAAATTAAACGTTGTCGGCGCGGCGCGCGCGGAGTCCATTTCCAGTTCCTTGAACTCCTTGTTACTCCTTCGGCAATATAAGTTCCAAGCAGAGATTGCCAGCGAGAGAGGCAGCAAGAAGTTCAAAGTTCACGACTCGGAATTCAACGTCGAGTACTAGCCGTAAATCACAGCACACGCGATCACATTCCTTTTCTCACCTCCTCCGTTTCTCTATCACAATACACCATTTGTTTCGCATGCTTCTTGACCTCTACTATGACCCATATAAAACCATGCATCCGATTGTATGTCAAGTAAAGTACTATGCAGGCTCCGTTGACAGAGTTGTCGTGGCCCGGGGCTGACTGGACAAGGAAGAGGCGGGTAACGGCTAGTAGAGGGCAACGTTTATATCAACTCTTGGCAACGTATAAATTTTAAATCGAGGGTAACGTAAGGAAATACTATGGGGCAACGTTTAGATTTATCCATTTTTATTTGGGATAATCTACTTGGCAACCCGGCTTGTCGCTTTTATTTAACAACCTGCTGGCACTTCTATACTAAGCCCATGTAAGCCCGACGGGCTCAAGTTGATAAAAAGTAAAGCAAATTGGAAGAGGAGTCCCGCGTAAAGAGGGGTAACAGAAAAGCTTCACGAAGAGGGAGGGAGTACCATAAGGAAATGTCAAGCAATCAGCCTTCAAAGGTGGGAGCTACTTTTATATGCACTCGCTTAACAAAAAGCTAAGTAACCCGAATGAGAAGTCTTGCATAAAGAAAAGACGAGTCGTTTTACATGGACTGAGTACAGGAAGCCACTGGGTTGTCAACAAAAACGAACAACTGGAGTTGTCAAGTGGATTAATCCTGCAGTGGACAAAAACAAACTTACAATATACCGCTTCTTTAACTTTACCGCAAAAAGTAAGCAAAAAAAAAAAAAAAAAAAAAAAAAAAAAAAAAAAGGGAAGACAGAAACGAGAACGAAAGAGACAAGAAAAAGGCGACCAGAGGCGACCAAGAGAGAGAGAACAATGAACTAGAGGATCAAATGCAGTGTGTGCCAATAGTAGACAAAAAAAGACGGCTCATTTTTTTTGTATACCAAGGCCCAGCTTTTTCTGCCAGCACGAAGTACCTCTAACGAGAGCAAAGTAAAAGAGGTAAACGAGACGACAACAGATGGATTAAAAATACGCCTCCGAATCGGCTCTAATCTTACGGCGATACGCCAGGTGTGGAGCTCGACTGCGATGCAGCAGTCAAGGTTATGATCCAAATTCTCGCCGCCATTCTTTTTAAAAAAGTCACTTGGGTCATCCTTTTCTATCCCAGTTAACGTCGCTCGCCTTGATCTCCTTTCATTTATTTATGCAAATGGATCACCGTGTTTCTGCAAGTCAACGTTCATCGATTAGTACCAAACCAATTGTTTAAGTGACTGACTAACTTCAATAAGTACTGATTAAAATGGTTAGCTTTTTTTTCATATGCAATTTATTTCTCGAGTAAAAAGCCCATGAGAAGCATTCGATAGTGAAAGGAGCTACATACCAAACTCTTCCAAGAGCCATCCACCAGTCGCAGTCCGGTCCACAACCTGGCTCTGCGCAACAATTGCCACTGCTCCTCACAGCTTCAATAGAAGAAAATGAAACTAGATACGAATGAAGGAATTCTTCCCATCCTCTCCATTAATGACAATATCCTCCTTCCCAACAAACTATCCAGCAACCGCTCATCGGCCGCGCGTGGATCCATGGACGCTCCAGGGTAGCGCCCATTCTCATGTGTGGCTAGCGAAGCGCCACACGGGCAAAAACCATCTCGGGTGATGTAGCCGTATCCCTGACTCCAGTCACCTCGGGGACCTGTGTACTTGGAGGTCTTGTTCTTGACGGAGATGCCTTGTGTCTGCTCCCACGCGATCGTCGCGGAGCACCGAGGCTTCCATATCAACTCCGAAGCCTGCGCCTCCAGGTAACCAACAAACCTATGCAAAACCGTCTTGGCGATGGACTGTGGGGTCCGGAAAACCGCGGACCATTCAGTTAACATACTCTTGGGGGTGATACCGCGGAGGAGGTCCGAGACACTCTACTTGGGATTCTCATCACGATCGGGAGCAGGACTACCGCTGTGCACGGCTCGAGCTCCACCGATAGAAGAGAATCCTTGGACATGTTCCGCATCCGAGGGCGACTGCCAGTGTATGGTAACCGGCCTTGGCATCTGACGTCCGTGGGCAATTGCACGATCATATTCACGCTTCCTGGCGGCGTTGTAGCTGTTTGTTGCCTGTACACCCCACCCATCAATCCTATCCATGGCCTCCTTCCAGATCGTAGTGGTGGTTTCTGCAGCAAGGGGACAATTCCAGACATGTTTGTTGTCCTCCTGCCCAAGCTCCCATCGTCGGCACAGGCAGGTCGAATAAAGGTCCGGTTTGCGCGCTTGCATAGAGTTCAAAGTGGGCAACATGCCATGCAGCTTCTTGATGTGATGTGTACGTTGGTGAGAGTCCTTGCTGTTGCTGTAAAATGTAAAGACGGCTCGCCTGTCATGAACATGGGCCAGGGTCGAGCGCCACTCCACGTCCTCGATGTCTGGGATCGCCCTCTTGACTCGCCTCTGTGCTGTCTAGGCCTGATGGTGCCGAATTGTCGTTTGTTGTTTGAGCAGCTGCCGAAGATCAATCTCCACAAGCCCACCGTAACAATATGCAAAGTTTCTAATGTCCGTCTGTTGCATCAGATCCACCACTACGGGTACTGTGTCGCTCTGTCCAGCCTCCTTTGCCGCCTGGTCTGCAAGCTCATTCCCATGTACATTGCTATGTCCCTTTACCCACTCCACCTCGACCCCGCCTGGCCGAGTTTTCACAATCTGCCAGAGTACCGCCCAAATACCAGCATACGTGCTCCTGAACCGCTTCCTGGGTAGAACATTCCGACGATTCTTTACTAGTCGGCGCTACTGGTCTACCACTAACTGGTTATCAAGGCGAACTATAGTGTCCTGCTCCGGAGGTGCTGCCAGAATTGCAGCTAGAAGACCCAGAAGTTCGGCCTTGGCCGAGGAGGCATGTCCGTCCGTTCGTCCTTGAATCGTGAGGGTTGTCTTGAGAGAGATCGACAGCTCCAAAAGCCTGAGAGACATTCTTCATTCCAGAGTTCAAAAGGGATCCGTCCGAATACAGAATGCGTGGCGTGGTGTTGTTAACCGGTGTGTCCTGTATGGCACGCATGGAAGCCGCTTCTGTTAGTGACATGCAAAGAGGTCCAATGTGCAAAGTGGGTAATCCTGGTGCAGAAGGTGTTTGGACTCGATAACACTCCTGTAACGGAAAACTAGCAGTGGTGTCGAAGGCTGGTTTGTTGCGAGGCTTTGTTCCCTTAAATTGAGGCAGTGTTTCCTTCAGACGAGAGACGACAGAGCGATGTTGCTGGCGAAGTACTTCAGAATCCTGTTTCTGTTGCAGTTTCTTGGCTTGAAGGGATTCCTGGAGATTAGAGCTTACTGCTGCCTTGACCAGCCTGGTTTCCAGGTCCGCTCGAAGATCGCCTAGGCGGCGGGTGCGGTACTCACTGATGGCCTCGGTGGCCCGGCGACGGATCTCCACGGCAATGGTCTTGCGACGGCTGGAAAGAGACTGGCTGCTTTTTTTTTTTTTTTTTTTATTTTTTTTTTATTTCTAGAATTGCCTCTGACATGGCCTATCTGTGCAGTACACGATATTTTTTTTAATCTAAGTCTTGACTAGGTGCGCGTACTTATTTTGCACAGAGGCATTTTAGTATGCTTGTGCAGGAAGCCGGTTACCCGACAGAATGTAATTGAGCACTGGAAAGGTTGGTCTAAGCGGTCCGCCGTTGTTGGCAGGCTCCACACGGCATTCCGATTGGCTCATCACCAGAGTAACGTAGCCATATAGTGGGCATACTCACTCTGTCCATACACTTGCGTACGTCTGAGAACTATTTCATCTCAGGCCTCCTGGACAGGGGAGACTAGCGCAATACCGTCAAATCCTAATTGAGCGTGTCTTCGTAGGTCTGAACCCACGACCCTCGCGCTGAGAGGGGGAAGCTTTACCAGCTTGGTGGGCTCGCCCGCCCGAAAGAGACTGGCTGCTGCTTTTTTTTTTTTTTTTTTTTTTTTTTTTTTTTTTTTTTTTTGAGGCATCAAAAATTGGTGGCGCTTATCAGGTGACAGGGATTAATATCTTAGAAATTTAGATGTCAGATTTCTAAAGCCATTGTGGAGGACTCCAGCAACTTCTGCAAGAGGTACCACGCAGTCTCAACTAGACTGGCAAAGACGACACAGAGGAAGAGGGAAGGGGGGGCTGTGATCTCTCCGATCACAGACAGGGACAACGTAGAGGAAGAGGGAAGGGGGGCTGTGAACTTCTCCGAACACAGGTAAGAGACAACTAGAGTGGTGCGGATCTTCGGGCGCACAGGGGGATGCTAGAAGGAGCAGGATTGACAACAGGGCGAAGATTTATTAGACACACTGTTCGAGCGACATGAACAGTGGTGATAAAAGGGGAGGGAGGAGGGACTTACCTAGAAGGAGCAGGATTGACAACAGGGCGAAGATGCTGTTTCAATCGTGCCTTCTAGGTATCCTTTTATACTATCTGGGACTAAGCTACTGAATTGAGAGAATAACACGAATATGGGAAAAAAGAAGTGACTCGGGAAACTACTACTAACTGGTGTACCATCCTTTCTGGTTGTTGAGACTCGGAAAGGGTAGGGGGCGAGTCGAAAGAGAAGAGCAACCAACGTGAACACGGTTGAAGAAAAGAAAAAGAAAAAGGGAATAAAAGCAAGGAAAAAGCCAAACAAAGTTGACTCGGGTTGCTAGCTCATCATGGGTTCATGAAACGGTGCAACCAATGGGGTCGTGGTATCTTATAGATAGTGGTGAAGATGGTAGGCGACGTGTTGGATGTTCGGGGAAAAGGGAACAAACAAAGAGAGCAAAAAAGTATCGGTGGTAAAAGTAAGGCGTAATTAATGGCCAAAAAAAGATAGTGAAAATTGGTGGCGTGAAAGGGAGAAAACACGTGAATAAAAGAGGGTGAATTCACGACACTCCCCCACTTAGATTGGAGCCGTCCCGGCGACATTACATGGTCGAGCAGGCCTTGAGGCAATAGGCGGGAATGGGCGACGACTGGGGAGGTGGAAAAGGGAGTTGCATCATCTGCAGCTGCTGAATTTGACGAGGGCGGCGTGAATTAATTTTTGCGAGCTCTTGTCGGTACACACGGGCTGCGTCTTCAGCGGAGCCCATCATAGGTGCTTGGTAATTAGGACCGCGGCGGGCGAGATACTCCTCGTTCGCGCGCTGCTGCTCGTGGGCGTCAGACACACGACGGTCTTCATCGTTCTCCAACGACTCATCGGGCAGACCATCATCATTGTTGTCGCGAACAGACTCCATGGCAAAACGAGTCTTGCTGAACCAAGCCTTGCGCTGAGTGGCATCATTCGGGGCCTTGGCGAGCTTCAAACGGTCCTGGTGTACCAAATCCTCCTTAGGTACACCATCACCCCAACGAAGCTGATAGGTGGAAAGAGGCGTAACTCGAACGACCTCCAAAGGACCGTACCAGTGGGGTTCCAACTTCTTGCGACCGTAGTTCTTGACGAGGACAAAGTCACCCACGGCAAACTTCGCGTCCTCGATAACATGCGACTCTGCATGTCTCTTGACCATATCTGACGCTGCATCTTGCTGAGTTTGGAGGTGAGCCTCTCGAAGCTCATCGATCTCCTTGAAGGTTTTCCTTCGGTGTTCCAAAAAATCGCTAGGGTCCGTAAAATCAAACAGAAACGGACGGACTGGATCTTCGGGGATACGCGGCTCGATACCATACACCAACTTGAAGGGGGAGACTTGTGTACGTTGCGAGATGTGTACACGACATGCGAATAGGGCCTGGTGGAGGTATTGATCCCAGCGGACGCGATGAGCACCAACATACTTGTTAAGCATGTGTCCGATAACACCATTAAGGCGCTCACACTTGCCATTAGACCGGGGGTGATAGGCGGAGGTAGCCATATGCTTGATGTTCAGCTTCTGAAGATAGCGCTGCAGGACTTCCGACATGAAGTTGGAGCCTCGGTCGCTCACAATCTCAGAAGGGCACCCAAACTGGAGAAAGACTTCCTCATACAGGAACGTGGCGACTGCTTCGGCGGTGGCATCAGGAATGGCACGAGCAATTGGCCAATTGGTCGCGTAGTCGATGGCAGTGATGATCCATCGATTGCCTTGCTTGGTAAGAGGCATGCGTCCTATGAAATCGATACCCCATCGTTCAAAAGGACGCGCCGGAGCCAAGGGATGTAAAGGAGCCACCGATCGGCTCCCAGGCTTCACAAGCTGGCAGGGTTGACATTCTCGAGTCAATATCTTGATGTCGGAGCGGAGGGTTGGCCACCACATACGCGTCTTGGCCAAGTCATAGGTACCAGACTGACCAAGGTGACCAAGGTCGGCGTGCAACTCTGAAAGACGATCCATGCGCTCGACATAGGGTACGAAGGGAACTGAGGCTTCTTCAACTAAGCGGAACAATTCTCCTTCCTTCACGACGAAAAGAGGGGCTTGCTGACGTACAAGCTTTTTGATGGTAGGGTCGGTACCAGGAGGGAAAGTGCCTGATAATAAAAAATCAGGGACAAGGAGGGGCCAATCCCAGGTATCGATGTGTCGAGTAGGGTGGACACTATTTATCTCGAGACGGGACAAGGCATCGGCGGCGGCATTGGTCTTTCCAGGCTTGTACTGGATGGAGAGGTTGTATGGCGCCAGGAATTCGACCCATCGAGTAACTCTCTGACTGAGGTGTGGCTGAGAAGAAATAAACCTCAGGCTGGCATGGTCCGTAAAGACGACGTTCTCTGGTGCTCCCAGCACATAGGATCGCCAAGCTCGGCACGCATGCACGATCGCCAGCATCTCTTTTTCGTGTACTGGGTAGTTTCGCTCGGCAGCCTTGAGCTTGCGAGACTCGTAAGCGACTGGATGTTTCTTGCCATCCAACTCTTGATACAACACTCCACCGGTTGCATCATCGGATGCGTCAGTCTCCATAATGAACGGCTTGTTTGGGTCTCCACAGAGTAAGGTTGGGGGAGTCATCAATAGATGACGAACTCCATCAAAGGCGGCTTGCTCAACCGGGCCCCACGAGGCAAGCGGTCGAGTCTTAGACTTGTTATGGCCGGGTCCATCCTTTAACAGACTGAAGAGAGGGCCGGCGACTTCCGCCAGCTTATAAACGAAACGACGGTAGTAGTTGACAAAACCCATAAAGGATCGCAGCTGTTGGACATTCTTGGGTATCGGCCAGTTGAGGAGAGCCTTGGTTTTGGCAGGGTCGACTTGAATGCCTTGGTTGGATATAACATGACCGACAAAGGTAATGGAGGAGGTGCCGAACTCGCATTTGCTTCTCTTGGCGTGCAGTTTATGCTGTCGAAGGAGTTCGAGGGCGAGGCGGGTGTGCTTGAGGTGGTCTTCAAAAGTTTTGGAGAAGACGAGGATGTCGTCAAGAAACACGACAATGTGTTTATCCAGGTGATCGTGGAAGACGTGGTTCATAAGGCCTTGAAAAGAGGCCGGGGCGTTAGTTAAGCCAAAGGACATGACACGGTACTCGAAATGTCCATAACGAGTGGAGAAGGCTGTCTTGGGGATGTCTTTTTCGGCGATTCGGAGCTGATGATAGCCTTGCTGTAGGTCCAACTTGCTGAAGTACTTGGCACCTTGGAATCGATCGAAAAACTCGTCAAGTAATGGCAGCGGATACTTGTTCTTGGTGGTGATCGCGTTAAGTCCTCGATAATCGATACATAGTCGTAAAAAACCATCCTTCTTCTTGACAAATAGTACCGGAGCGGCCCAGGGCGACGTAGAGGGCTGAATGTAACCCAGCTCGAGCAGCTCATCCAACTGCTCTCGTAGAGCACGAAGCTCCAGCGGCGACATCTTGTAGGCCTTCTTGGCCACAGGCGCTGCATCTCCAGTGGGGATCTCATGATCAAATCCGGGGCGCGGAAGAGGGAGATCAGTCAAAGGCGCGAACACGTCGTTGGCGTACTCTTCGACCAGGGCATCAACTTGTTGCCGTTGCTCAGCGGTTAGGGGGGCGGTAGGGTTCTCAACTTGAACCGACTCGGGTTGAGTGTCTGGTACTGCCGTTTGCAATACCCAGATCACTCCTGCATCGATCGTATCTTTCGTATCGACGGTTTTGGCAAACTTCTGCACATCGGCGTGTACGGTACCGAGGAGGGGCTCTTCCAGCTCGGCAAGGAGTTGCGGCGAAGGCTTCGACATAGCCTTGACTTCAAAGTCCTGACCTCCGTAGGTCCAGGATAAAGTGTACTGCTCCCAGTCCATGTGGGGCTTAAACTTGGCCATCCATGGGATGCCGAGGAAAAAGTCGCGCGCCAACTTGCGGACAATAGTTGCTCGGATGGAATGGGCCATGGTTCCAACTGTAATTCGGACGACAACTTGTCCGAGGGCATTGCTATCTTCGCTCTTCCCGAGCGCAAGACGTAATGGTAGTGGTTGGCTGACCCGCTCCTCGCTCTCAACAGCGGTGGGGTCCAGCAGACGAATTTTCTCAAGTGCCTCCTCTGAGACAACATTGACGTTCGCGCCATTATCTACAAGGGCTTCGAACTGGGTTCCGGTAACATCAAGCGGAATAACAACAAGGGGGAAGGCATGAGGGTCAAACTCGTGAGCCTCGACCACAGTCATATGGGTGGCGGGAGGATGACGACGTGACTCAGATGACGATGAGGAACTCGACTTGTTCCTACTAGGGCATCCTGCCTTATAGTGGCCAGTCTGTCCACATCCGTGACAGGTCGCTGGCTGAGCACACTGCGCGACTTTGTGGTTGCCGCGGCAGTTGAAACAACTAATGGAGTCAATCTCCATAGGGGTAGGACCGGAGTCTCGACGGCCAACGTTGCTGTCGCGACGGAACTGGTTTTGGGGAGGGCCAGAGGGTCTTGCAAAGGGGTGCACGGCACTCTGCCTACGATTGGTAACGAATCCGGTCGAAGGGTTGCCGGAGATGGAGGTACGGGGGGCGACGTTGGGTTGTTGGAATACAACATTCCTAGGTGTACGACCCGGGGTAAAGGAGGGTGTATATAAGGGAGGGCTGGCTCGATGATGGGAAGCGTACTGACGTCCAGCTTGACGGTTCAGAGCAGACTGAGAGGTAATGCCCAACTGCTGGTTCATCTGTGACTTGATCTCACAAGCGGTCTTGACATCTTCCCACGTCTTGACTTGTCTCTCGATCAAATAACGTGCGAGAAAGGGAGGACCCTGAGTCTTGAACTGGTGAATCTTCTCACCATCGGTTAGGACTGAGGCAATGGGGGCGGCTGCAAACTCATATCGCTGGAAGTACGAGTTGGGGGTATCTGACTTTTCCCAGGTTACGGTGGCGAGGTTGGCACGATGAGTAGACTCCAACTCTTCCGAACCAAACTGTCGATTGAAGGCGGCCTTGAACTCGGTCCAGGTAACATCAGGCTGGGTCTCGATCAGATTTTGACCCCAGACTTGCGCAATACTTCGGAGCTTGAGGATGGCGGCGGCTGGCCAGTCCGCTTCGGGCAGCCTGCACAGCTTAGCGGCAAGGGCAATCTGATTAATCCAGATTTTAGCGGCATATGGGTCACGGTATGCGAAGTCAAACGTCTCCACGTCGGAGGGAAGCGTGACTCGGCGTGGTGCATCGACGGTGGTTGCGTCGGTGTCAGGCATGGTGTGGTCTTGTGTGTTATGTTAATTTTTTGTTCGGGTGTTTTTTTTTTTTTTGAAGGGGGAATAGAGAGCAAAAAGAAAAAAAGAACAGGTGTTGTTGTGCACGGGAGACAAAAATTTGGGAAAAAAAGCTAACTTAAAATTAAAGTGTGGATGTGGGGTAAAAAGACAAAAGTGCAATTAAAGGATTGCTAAAGAGCGGAATTCAACAAGAATGGAGGGGGAACGTAAACTTCCTTTGCTACCAATTTGTGGAGGACTCCAGCAACTTCTGCAAGAGGTACCACGCAGTCTCAACTAGACTGGCAAAGACGACACAGAGGAAGAGGGAAGGGGGGGCTGTGATCTCTCCGATCACAGACAGGGACAACGTAGAGGAAGAGGGAAGGGGGGCTGTGAACTTCTCCGAACACAGGTAAGAGACAACTAGAGTGGTGCGGATCTTCGGGCGCACAGGGGGATGCTAGAAGGAGCAGGATTGACAACAGGGCGAAGATTTATTAGACACACTGTTCGAGCGACATGAACAGTGGTGATAAAAGGGGAGGGAGGAGGGACTTACCTAGAAGGAGCAGGATTGACAACAGGGCGAAGATGCTGTTTCAATCGTGCCTTCTAGGTATCCTTTTATACTATCTGGGACTAAGCTACTGAATTGAGAGAATAACACGAATATGGGAAAAAAGAAGTGACTCGGGAAACTACTACTAACTGGTGTACCATCCTTTCTGGTTGTTGAGACTCGGAAAGGGTAGGGGGCGAGTCGAAAGAGAAGAGCAACCAACGTGAACACGGTTGAAGAAAAGAAAAAGAAAAAGGGAATAAAAGCAAGGAAAAAGCCAAACAAAGTTGACTCGGGTTGCTAGCTCATCATGGGTTCATGAAACGGTGCAACCAATGGGGTCGTGGTATCTTATAGATAGTGGTGAAGATGGTAGGCGACGTGTTGGATGTTCGGGGAAAAGGGAACAAACAAAGAGAGCAAAAAAGTATCGGTGGTAAAAGTAAGGCGTAATTAATGGCCAAAAAAAGATAGTGAAAATTGGTGGCGTGAAAGGGAGAAAACACGTGAATAAAAGAGGGTGAATTCACGACACCATACATTACCAGAAGTTCCTAGTTGGTCCAGTGGTCAGGATTTGTCGCTCTCACCGACAAGGCCCGGGTTCGATCCCCGGACTGGGAATTATTTTATATCCTGCCTTACTTTTTTTGAGCGCGTTTTCTTCTCAGACCACACTCCTCTTCGCCACCACCGCACACTCACTTGTGCTTATTAGGCACCCTCCCTATCACGCTTATACACTCATATCACTCACTCACTCTTCAGCATTCTTCTTCGCTCTGGTAAAGTCGACGCGAGACTGACGGAATACCAACATATAAGGCTCGCCTTGATTTGCAACTGGCGGTGGAAAAAGGATATATCTAAACGCTGCCCACCTACTTTTGTCGCCTTATACGTTACCACATAGTATTTTCCTTTCGTTGCCCTCGATTTAAAGTTCATACGTTGCCAAGGGTTAATATAAGCGTTACCCGCCCCTCCCTTGCCCAGGCAGCCCCGGGCCGCAACAACTCTGTCAACGGGGCCTGTATAGCACTCTGTTCGACACATGATTGGACGCATGGTTTTATATGGACCATAACAGAGGTTAAGAAGCATGCGAAACAAATGGTGTATTGTGATGGAGAAGCCGAGGAGGTGAGAAAAAGGAATGTGATCGCGTGTGCTGGTAGTTCATGGCTAGTACTCGACGTTGAATTCCGAGTTGTGCATTTTGAACCTCTTGCTGCCTCTCTCGCTGCCAATCCCTGCTTGGGGCTTCAGCCATTTACTGCGAGGCCAACCTCTTGGAGTCACCACGTTGGGATCCTCGACATATTCAACACTAGCTCTAATTGCTTGGAGCCTCCTCTTTGCCTCTTGAATGCATTGAGAGAAGTTATTGCTTTTGACCTCGGAGACTGAGATCTCTTGTCTCATGAACCGGGAAATGTCCTTAGCCGCCTCGTATCGTCGGCAGTTGTCCACGTTCTCCTCCAGTTTGACAGAAGATGAAGGCATGTTCTTTACAGACAGGTTTCGGCAGCGTTTAATTTTCGATAATGGGCAAGGTTTAGCGAAAACAATGGCAGTGCTTAAAAAAGGTTGAAAATCCGATGGCAACGTTTAGGGGTAACGAAAGGAAAATACTATGGGGCAATGTAAAGCGATAAAAAATAAGTGGGCAGCCTTTAGATATATCCGCAGAAAAAACACAGCTCGACTTTGGGAATTTAGTACAAGCGCGACAGCACTGGAACTGGAGGGCCATACCAAGCTCGTCTCCAGCGTCGCATAATTACCCACTGGTCAAGGCATTCTTTCTAGTAGTTTCGACGGAACTGTGTGACAGTGGACCGCTTCAACAGGTCTGACCACAACTACTATACTATAGGTTCGCTACAGTATCCTTGCTTTGAGTTACTCACTCAGCAGCAAGTTCAATCCCAGTGTCCGAGTCTGGAATTGCCAAACACATTTTACTGGACCCATACTACAAGGCCACATCTTGATCAGTTTGACCCTTTCACCTTACAATCACTAAGTTGTCTCTGTGAGCCTGGACAAGACCGTTCGATTAATGGACATCCACTATATCAGACCAGGTAACTCTTTGCAATATGTAACCGATTGTGGGAATCGTTCTGTTCGGATTTGGAGATTGAAGGAAGGCGAAGAAGGTGTTCGCGTTTGTCTAGCCTGAGGCTCCAACATTGGGCACCACATTGCACCAGATGTCTAGCTCAAGATTGTGACTAACCTCAGTATGGTAGATGGGAAGTTACTAACTCAGCGAAAGCGTGCTACTGTTGGAAACCCTGTGTAACTTGACGGTACTCTCAGCACTGAAGAGAAAGAGAGAGTTTGAACATTAAAAGTAGGAGGTGACCATGTATCTCCGTCCTTGTCCGAGGTGCTATCTATGATTTTCTCCATTTCGCCGGCTGAGGTACGCCTTGTTATGCACCTATAAGCTGCTTTCGAGATTCATGTGGTTATTGGCACTCAGTTTTTTTTGTCGTAGTCTTGGTCGTCGCCAATTTGCACCAGGACTAGACGGTACTAAGACTACTGATCTCGTTTATTCATTTATTTTGTGACAAAGTGTCCAAACAACGTGGAGTGGGGAGGAGAAAGGACGATAGAGTAAAGGTAGAAGGAGAAATAAAGTGAGAAAAGATACAAATACAGAACGAAATTAGTGGGAAGAAAGATAAGCAGACGGAAACAAATAATATGCAAGAAGGAAAGTGAAAGGATACTGCGCATTAAACAAAAAATAGGAAAAAAAAATATAAACAGGCAGACAGAAAAAAAGAAAAAAGAAAGAACTATCTATACATTACAATGGAGCACCGATAAAAATGAGAGAGCCATTGAGGGACCATGTGGGTATGTGCGACAATAAAGAACACCGAGTGAGTTAGAGAACCAGCTTGCGTAGGGTCTCGCTCAGCTTCTTGAAATCAACAGGTTTGCTGAGGTACGACGTGAATCCACTGCTTAGACACTGCTCCGCTACATTCGCCATCACGTTGGCGCTCAGCGCTACAATGGGGATCCGCTTCTCACCATCTTCCAGATGTACGTCCTCCCATTGTCGGATCGCCCTCGTCGCCTCATATCCATCCTTTCCTGGCATAAACAAGTCACACTAGAAGGGCGTATGATGGAAAAGTGTCAGTTGTCGGGCCATACTCGTCGAGTAAAAAATTAACAATGGTACAATATCACAGGTAGAAGTGCTTACGAGGACGAGAGAAAAGTGGCCTTTGGGATGGCTCTTAAACTTGTCGAGACACTCATTGCCATCGTTGGCAATAACAAGCTCAGCCCCGACCATTTGGAAGTATCTTCGAATGACTTTTTGATTGGTAAGGTCGTCTTCTGCCAGCAGGATCCGAATATTCTTGCCCTCCATCGCGTCATGCATCTGACTAAAAATCTCCTTCTGGCTGACCACAACCTGCTGCGCCGTCCGCCGCTTCACACTCATCTTGCCATTGCCAACAACGCCCCCAAGAGCTCCACCAGTGGTTCCATTGGGACTCGCAAGCGTCTCCTGGTGAGTTATAATATCTGCAAATGCCACATGTAGCTTGGCCTTGGTCAGAGGCTTGAACACCCACTCGATGTTGGACGGGATCACCTTGGGCATCGAGGCCTCCAAGGACGACTTGGCAATCTCCATCGACGCCTCTTCCACCTTCACAGCCTCCATCACTGCAGCTCGTTGAATCGGCGTCGTGATCACACAGGTCACCACATTCGGCTCCACCAAGACCCCGTCCTGCTGCATGGCCGAAAAAATATCCATCACAGACATGTACGACGCCAGGTTAATGACCAGGTAGTTGTACTTGCCGGCCTTGGTTGCTACCTTGCGCCCTCCGACTAAAAACTCCACGCCTTCTTTCAAATCCGTTGCAACGTCGATCAGAGGATTGAGTTTCATGGGAACCAGCTGCTTGATCAAGTGCAAGATCGTCTCTCGTGCATGCAAAAGGTCTGCTACAACCAGGATTCGAGCCTGTTCAGGAGGATGGCCCGCGGCTGTAGAGCCGACGAAACCAGCAGTGTTCGTTAGCGACCCGACGGAAGAGTTGGCGGTTGACGTCGACTGCTTTGACTCGATAGAGGATCCTGCCGAATAAGAAGATGACGACGATGACGAGCTCTCAGAGTTGGGCAGAACGTCCGGTCGAGTCGTACTCGCCAGGGCAGCATTTGCCTTCCTGTTCTCAGCAACAAGAGCCTTGCTCTCCAAGACTTTGGCCGGGATCGCCAGCTTCATATCGATCGCTGGATTGGGTAGACTGGCGGCAATTACTGCTACTGCTGGTGGTTCGCCCATCGGAGGATTGGATGGAGTGAGCTGACCCACTTTGAGGTAGCGGCGATCGTCAAGGATGGACTCTGTACGAGTCATTGCTGTGGCAACATCTCCAGGAGGAGACTCGGTCGTTGCGGTGACACTCGTTGTGGTTATTGTAGAGTGTTGCTCAGGTAGCTCCTCCTCATCGATAGCCAGTGTCGAGTCTGCAGTCAAAAAGTCTCCTCGCTTGATCTTCTTTGTCGCTGATTCCAACGCTTTTGTGGCTGTCTTCTTGGTGCTCTCAAAGTCTGGCTCTGCAAAGCACATTTCGCCTGGAATCAATTTGAGTCCGGTGACGTGCTTCAACAAGGCTGGATCCGACACACGCTTGGAATCCTTCATCAGCGGAAGTTTGCCAGGAAGCGATCCCGCTCCCGATCCAGAAGGCAATCTGGCGGCCTTGAAGGCAGTCTTGTTGAAGTTCTGCATCAGCCCGCTGACTCGAATGTCCTCAGAGGCAATGGGAGTCGTAGCCCTGGCAGTGACATTGGGCGGCGGAACCCGAGCAACAAACGTGAACGAAAACTTGCTTCCCTCCCCCTTGACACTCTCGCAAGCAATCTTTCCTCCATGAAGCTCGACAAACTCCTTGCTCAGAACCAGTCCCAGACCAGTGCCTCCGTGCTTCCGAGTCGAAGATGTGTCAACTTGAGAGAAAGGCTTAAACATCACCGCTCGCTCCGACTCGTCAAATCCCTTGCCGGTATCCGAAATCTCAAACTTGATTGTCAGCACATCGGGATCTGCATTGGGTTTGGCTGGCACCAATGAGCAGCGAGAGAACACTTCTCCATGCGACGTGAACTTGATCGCATTCTACACATAGATATTCAGAACGAAGAAGGTTAGTAAAATTGTCCATCGTCCACACTATTTCATCCCTTCAAGGATGTGGATCCACCAGAAAGAAGGCATGATTTGAACGAAAAAAACACACGCTGTTATATGCACTTACGCCGATAATGTTGATTAAGACCTGACGCAGTCGCACGCGGTCTCCAACAACCACATCTGGAACCTCGTCCTCGACCAAAAATCCCAGCTCCAGGCCCTTTTGAATAGCCAGAGTGCTCAGGAGCTCGTTCGCGCCTTCGGTCATGGCGTGAACACTAAATGGTTCCATTTCCAGCTTCATCATTCCAGCCTCAACCTTGGACAGATCTAGAATGTCGTTGATCACCAAGAGCAAGGCGTCGGCAGACTGCTGCACTGTGTGAACATAGTCCAGCTGTTCACTCGTCAGGTCCGTCGTAATCAAAAAGTTGATCATGCCCGTAATCCCGACCAAAGGTGTCCGGATTTCTGTGAGGAAAGAACAATGCAAAGTGGGCAGTGATAATTAGCGAAATGTGTGCATCTGCGCCTGTCATCGTAAGGATAGTTACATGTCGCCGTATCGCTTAAGTGCTTCATGCCTACCATGAGACATATTAGAGAGGAAGCGAGTTTTGCTCTCGGTCGACTTTTGGGCAGCGTCGTGGGCCTCCTTGAGTTTGTGCTCCAGTAGCTTTTGATCGTTGATATCAGTGCAAGTTCCAAACCACTTGCGACCTTGCTCGACAACCTCGACGCTGATACACTTGACGAGGAACCATCTATACTTGCCATCCTTCCGCAAGAGGCGCATCTCAGTCTGGTATGAGACTTCTCCTGGACTCTGGCCAAATGCTGTTCCGGGGGAAGTCGATTGCTTGTACCCGGAGTCTTGATCAGCAAGCGAAGGAGGAGCATCGTTATCCTCCGAGATGTTAGTCGGTAAGAAACACTTGGCACGGTCATCTGGATGGCTAAAGTAATGATTTTAGCCCATTAATAAGCGTGGTTAGTACGCCCGGCACTGTTGTAATAGCCTTATTCATTAAACAACCAGTGCATTGTTGTTCTTACACATGGTCCATGAACCCAAGTCCAGAAGCCTGCTCAAAGACTTGTCCCGAAAAAGTGAACCACTTGGCATTGGCATAGGTCAAGCCAACCTGGGGGGCTGCCGTAAACACAATCTGAGGAATCGCTTCGGCCAACAAGCGATATTTTTTCTGTTGTTAAAAGAGACAAGGGGGTGCGTGACAGGAGTTAGTAAAACGAGAAAAGGCAGTAATTAAGCATAATCCGTAACAAAAAAGAGCTGTAACCGAACAGCGCTGCTGCTGCATGTACCTCGTTCAGTTCCAATTCCACTTGACGGTTCAACTGGAGCTCCGCAATTTTTTGGTCATGAATATCTGTGCTTGTTCCAAACCACTGTACGATGTGGCCACCGCAATCCCGAACAGGCACCACTCTGCCCAAGAACCAACGGTACTGACCGTCAAATCGACGCACTCGATACTGAGCATTGAACATCTCTCCCTTCTCAAAGCTGTCCTTGAAGAGCGGTTGGAACTTCATTTCATCATCCTTATGAAGAATGCCTGTCCATGGCTTATGGAGTAGGTGCGGGAGTGGGATACCAGTATACTGCATGGACCGCTGGTTGAGCCAAGTCAGACATCCTGTTTGTGGCGAGAGCGTGCTATTGAAGGTAGAATATGGACATTAGTGATCGCAGCCAAATATAACCTCAGGTCCTTTGTCGCGAGAGTATCATTCCCATTTTGGTCAATACTTACAAGACGTGATGGGCGATGGCATCCACGATCATCCGTAAGAGGCGGGTCCTGGGAATTTGAGCATGGCCTCCTTTTTCAGAGAAGCCATGGTGACGTTTCTTATGCTTTCGACCAGTGGCGTACCTTTCGTAGTGTAGTCCTGGGGAAGCCAAACTAGTGTCGTCACTATTGAAGCTCCAACCGCTACCATGTCTGCTCAGCGGTGCCCTCTCCTTTTCAAACTCTTCCCGAATTGGAGCCTTCCACTGCGACCTGAACGATCCTGCCTCTTGCTGGCCAGGAAATTCCCGATCAAAGGACCTTGGGTAGTGCGCAGATGGGGAAGCAACAGGTGAGGGCTCAGGTGAAAAGGCTGTAGGTCGGCTGGATCCAGGATGATCTAACGACGTATCGAACTGGTATGGGGCGAATCCAGGCATATTGAGGGTGTAAGGTGAACTGGGCACTGGGCTCTCTGTTGGTGGCATCTGAGGCTGATACAACTTCGTGTGTTCTTTCACACTCTTGCGTCTCCTCCGGACACCTGAGCGTTTGTTAGTTGAAAAAAGATGACGCTTTGATGTGCCTGAAGGTGATATCGAGTGGATGGAGCCGAAATAAGGAGACTCCTGACCTGCCGTGCCAGGATCATTTTCTGTTGGGCGTGGATTGGGGAGCGACACTGGCTTTTTGTCAGCCTCTTCTGTTTGGAGAGTTTGCCACATACCATCCAGACCATCGGACTCTTCCGTCTCGGGCAGATTGGGCGAAGACTCTGCACGACGATGGCCATTCGTCCAGTTGTTGAGTACTGCGCCGTCAATGTGGTGCTGTTGGGTATTTTTAGCGCCCTGGTGCTGTTTTCCAAGCATTTTTTTAGTCTGTGGCGCAAGAGGGCAAGTAGCGCTTCCTGTAATGTCCAGGTTGAGCAAGTTGAGGCTGCGGTGAATCTCGTCCGTTGTCGAATCCAGATTATAGAAAGATTCAGGCTCTTTGACCTCAGACATGGAGTCGCCTTTGCTGAACCGTTCAGGATCTGGCGACTGGAGCATGAAGGGATTGAAGGGCGAGTCGCTTGGTGTGGACGCGGCTGAGGTATCAGACTCTATATTGGTGAATCTGGAGGGACTCTGGACGTCAGCATCGTGAGACTTAATGCGGCTGCTCTTGGTCGAAGCCGCTTTGTGACCCAGCACAACGGACAGGTCGCCATCAGGCATGTCCCTTCGCAGCGTAGGCCTTTTTGATGGCGCAGTTGAAGGTGCAGTCAATGAGATGGTGAGCGTCGACATTGGATCGTCCCGAGGTATTGATGCTGGCACAACTGGGTCCGCGGAGTTCGACTGTCCAAAGACAGGGGGCTGCTTTGATCGAGTGTATGCCGATTTCCCGTTGACAGGTGGGTGGTCCGCTTTGGGTGTCGCAAGGTCTGAGGGTGCCATGTCATTGGTGTCCTTCATCTTCCGCCTGATTGAATCAGTAAAGGACTCGTTGGTGCGAGAAGCTTCGCTCATACAAGAGGTGCTGAGATTGCCCCATCGATTCGACCTGGCGACCATATCCTCCAGTCGAAGTGCATTTGTGACTTGATTGGCCAAAAATGGGTTGAGCTCTGTCAAGATGTCCAGCGCCTCTGGTGGATAGGGGATTTGGTCTGCAAGAAACGACACAATGGCGACTGGCATGGCTGGGGGTCGGTGGTGCCTGATGTCCGAGGGCAAATAGCGCTGGTTATTGTGGTCAGTCGAGCGGTAAAGTGGGACATGGATCAGCGACCTGGCATTGGCCATGCCCGAAGGTGGCGGAGGGGGTGGGGGTGGTAGGGATGGCAATCCATGCGATTCTCCTGTAGACATCTGAGGTTTGGAAGGTGCGCTCAGTCGCCCCTGAGGGTCCTTGTGATCCGAAGGACCGCAGTTGTCGTCTTCTGTTGACTCTGATAAGGGATCAGGTGGATCAAATGTGTCGTCGTCCATGGCAGGATAGGATGTCAATGGCTGAAAGAAGAACGGGTTGATGGTTGGGTCTTCCTTGATGATATTGGGCGATGGTGCCGGGGACTGTGACCAAGTTGGGTTAAGTCCCTGAACAAAGTCTGCGTATCCTGCCTTGGACTGGGCTGCGACAAAGTTGGCTGCCTTGCTGAATGCTCCCGAGATAGCCGACTCGACAGGAGGAAAATACGATCCCTCAGAATCGTAACGAGATGAACTCGAGTCCATGTCTGCGACACGACAAGAGAGAGATAATGTGTGTGTGAAAGTGAGAGGGAGAGAAGGGAGAAAGAAAAGCATCGAAAATGTCGGTCAGTAAAAAGTTTCGTCGCGCATCCCTTTTTATTCTTGTATGGCTTTCGTGTTGTCTTTGATTCTATCCTGCGTCAATATCGTTTGCCTTTTTCCAGGTAATGTAGTTCCATGTCCTGTCCTGCCCTGTAGCATGCAGCCTATATTTTTTTTCGATTGCGTTATTTCTTCACGCCTTTACTCCTTATTGTCCTGGTGGTAATAAAACTCCTGTGCCTTACTTTTGAAATGACAATAGTGAAGGTGGTATTCCGCGGCGTACGTGAGTATGCGTGCATTGTGAAGCGTAGGATGATGTGGTGTTTTTTGCTCTCCAATTCTTTCAATTATGCGCGGTTGCGGTAGTGTGGGTGTGTATGTAAAATAGAAAAAAAAGATTGTTTGCTCAACCATCGATGACGATGATGGTGTTGTTGTTTGTCATATTGTCTGCCCTTTTGCACATGTGTGTCCACTGTCTGTATGCATGTGCGGTATCGATTGCTCTCCTTTTTCTTAGTTGTCTGTGTGTCCGACCGTCAGTCGTCTTTTCTCCCCTCCATCGCTCAATTCAGTCACAGCAGCAATAATAGAAAGAACAATCGTCGTCATCTCTTGTCCTCTTCATCCTTCCCTTCGACAAAACCATACCTGAACCAGCATCGTTTTCAAAGCCCGAGTTGGCTGCAGAGGTATTACTGCGTAGACCATGAGCCTTGACAGCGCCGCCGACTTCGATCTCGACTCCATTCATTCGCCTAGCTGTTGTTGTTGGATCAGTGTCGGTGTAGGAAGAGTCGTCGTCGCCATCGTCGTCATCGGTGAGGAAGGGCGAACGGGCTTTGTGACTCCTCCTCCGACTGGCCTTTGAGCCGACGTATTCTCGGGTGAGGACAACAGTTTTCCCTGCGCGGAGGATGCTATCAATCGTGTACTCGTTTAGAAGGGGTTCAGGGTCATATTCGAGCGATTGGAGGTTGGAAAAGCATTCTGTTCCGTTGGAGTGGACGCCGTAGACTCTGAGGTGGGCTGATCGCGAGTGTTTGATGGCTGAACTGCTCGAGGACGAGTAGGAGGAGGCGGTTGAGGCCGATGACGAGTATCCAGCATCGAGCGGCGCACGAATGCTCCAATAGTCGCCATGATAGTCTTTGCTGTCGGGGATATAGTCGAGGGATGAGGAGGAAGGGAGGTCGTGTGTTGTAGATTCAAGGTGAACATAGTGATGGCTGGAGGAGTTGCTGCTTCGGATATTGTTGTCGTTATTCGCGCTAGTCGTGGCACTGTTGATGTTTTTGTTTTTGATTTTGTTGTTGTTATTGTTGTTGCTTGGGGTAGAAGAAGAAATGTCGTCATAGGGGCGGGAGAGGGGGTCGTGGTGGTCGCTGTTGGACGAGGTGTCCTTGTAGATGTGGTGGTTATTGGAGTCGAGATGTATACTAAACCCATTGCCATTCCCGCTGTTTGTGCTAGTGTTATTGTTTGTGTTAGTAGTGTTTCTTGTGCTGTTGCTACTGCTGTTGCTGTCGCTGTTAAACTTGAGGTTGGGGTTGGGATTGTTGGTGCTTTGACTGTTGAGATTATTAATTCGGTTATTGTGTGCTTGTGCTGCTCGCCTCCTGGAGAAGGAGGAGGAA